>JBBBVM010000574.1:0-1206830 GCA_037355625.1 Petunia x hybrida | reverse complement strand
CTCTTACCTTCAAAACTAACAATCACATCCTTGGGATAGATAAAGTGGAATCAAAAGATTAAAGCCATAAACACACTCAAATGGAGTCATACCAATCATACTATGCAAGTCGGGTATATGCAAAGGCCATAAAGGCAACATTTTCAACCCAAGTCCCGGGCCTTACCTCGGATCATAGCTCTAAGAAGAGCACCCAAAGTTCGGTTCACCACCTCAGTTTGCCCATCCGTTTGAGGGTGGTGGGACGTAGATAACAACAACTTGGTGCCAAGAGCACCTCACAAACTTCTCCAAAAATGGCTAAGGAACTTAGAGTCCTATCACTCACAATGGTTTGAGGCACACTATGCAACTTTAACACATGATCAATGAATAAAGAAGCGACATGTTGTGCACCATCACAATTTTTGCATGGAATGAAATGAGCCATCTTGAGAACCTATCCACAATAACATAAATGCTATCGTGTCCCCCCCCCCTCCAGACCGTGGCAATCCCATAAAAAAATTCATAGAAATATCCATCCACGGGCTAGTAGGTACAGGGAGAGGAGTTTACAAACCAGGGGGGTTCGACTTAGACTTAGCATGCTTGCACTCAAGGAAAGTATTGCAAAGTCTCTCAACTTGCATCCCCATCTTAGGCCAATGGAATTGTTCCATGAGAATGGCCAAGGTCTTGTTTCTCCCAAAGTGTCCCATCAAGCCCCCACAATGGGCTTCACGAATAAGCAATTCTCTCTATGAGGGACTCGGGAACACACACTCTACCATTCTTAAAGATATAGCCATCTACCCATAGATACTTCTCAACTCTTTCTCCCTTATCAAGAAATTCTTGAATACTCTTTAGCTTAGGGTCTTGAGTATACATCAATTTAATACTCTCAAACCCATGGGCTTGGAAGTAAGAGTAGTGGCTAGAGCAAACTTCCTAGAAAGTGCATCCGACACAACATTTTCGGTTCCCCTCTTAAATTGAATCACATAAGAGAAACTCTCAATGAACTCCACCCATTTGGCATGCCTTTTGTTCAACTTCTCTTGGCCTCTAAGTTGTTTGAGTGACTCATGATCACTTTTAATCACAAATTCCCTAGTCCAAAGATAATGCTGCCAATGAGCAAGAGCTCTCACTAGGGCATAAAACTCCTTGTCATACGTAGAGTAATTCAAGGTTGCACCCTTTAATTTTTCACTAAAGTAGGCTATGGGTTTCGCATCTTGCATGAGAAACACCACCAATTCCCACCCCGGAGGCATCACATTCAACCTCAAATACCTTTCCAAAGTCGGGAAATGGCAATAGAGGGGTGGTACTCAACCTACTTTTCAATTCTTGGAAGGCCTTCTCCTGAGGCTCTCCCCACATTAAAGGCTTGTCTTTCTTCACCAACTCGGTGAGTGGTACGGACAATGGAGCTAAAGTCCTTCACAAATCTCCTATAAAAGCTAGCAAGGCCATGAAAGCTCCTCACTTGAGATACGGTAGTGGGAGTAGGCCAATCTCTAATGGCCTCTACCTTGGACTCATCGTCCTCCACTCCTTGGGCACTCACAACAAAGCCTAGAAAGACTACCTTTTCAACACAAAAGGCACATTTCTTAAAATTAGCAAAGAGCTTCACGGCTCTCAACACTTCAAGCACTTGCCTTAGATGGATCCATCTAACTTGCTATATATCAAAATATCGTCAAAGTAGACGACCACAAAATCTTGTTGATGAATGGTTTTAACACATGGTTCATTAGCCTCATAAATATACTAGGTGCGTTGGAGAGGCTGAATGGCATCACCAACCATTCATATAGACCAAACTTGGTCTTGAATGTAGTCTTCTACTCATCACCCGGTTTTTACGGATTTGGTGGTACCGGACCTAAGGTCTATTTTGAAAGCAGGCTAGAACCACTTAGCTCATCAAGAATATCATCTAAACGAGGTATGGGATGTCGATACTTTACCGTGATTTTGTTGACCGCTCGACAATCCACACACATCCTCCATGTGTCATCCTTCTTTAGGACAAGTATTACGGGCACGACACATGGACTAAGCTCTCACGAACCAAGCCCTTGGTAAGCAATTCATCCACTTGCTTTTGCAACTCTTTTGTATCTTCGGGATTGCTACTATAGGCCGGCTTGTTTTGGATTTGGGATCCCGGGACAAAGTCGATTTGATGTTCAATCCCCCTCAATGGAGGTAGAACACTTAGCATCTCATCCGGGAACATATCCCCAAAACCTTCAAAACATTCTCAATAGAACTAGGCAAAGGGTTAGAAGAATAATCAAATTTGGAAGATAAAATCATACCTTTGTGCACTAGGCAAATGAGCAATTTGGTGCCATCATTTCCTCTTAAAAGCTCACCCGGTTGCATCATGGCACAAATGCTACCAGTAGAAGATGGTGGAGCCACAACTAGGCTCGGCCAAAGGTCTAGTCTCCACGGATGACTTAGCTTTTGCCGCTTCTTTCAACTCCCTCATATGCCTATAGTCATCACTTACTTGCTTGGGTGTCAAGGGCTTGACCACATACTTTTTCTCCTCATGCTTGACCGTATAGGTGTAGACACGGCCATCATGTATCACATTTCTATCATACTGCCATGGCCTACCAAACAAGAGATGGAAATCTTGCATAGGCACCACATCAAACATATGTTCATCTTGATAGTTCCCAATCTTGAACTTTATCAAGACTTGCTTCACCACCTTCAACTCCCCAAACTAAACCATTGCAAACAATAGGGGTTTGGGTGTTTAAGAGTGGGTAGTTTCAATTACGAAACCAATGATTGGCTCACCACATTAGCACAACTACCCGAATCTATGATCATTGAGCAAACTTGCCCCATCACACGACATCTAGCATGAAAAAGGTTCTCTCTTTGCACTTTTTCACTCTCCTCCACAAGCATAGCACTCAAACTCCTCCAAACAACAAGAAACGTGTTAGTGTCATCTCCTTCCGCTTCCTCTCCTCCCTCAACTAACTCACTCTCCTCCACTCCCTCTTCCTCGGGTTCACTATCTTGTTCATATACCATCCCATCATCCATAACAATCATGGTCTTTCGAGTAGGATAATCTCTAGCAAAATGACCATACCCTTTACACTTGTGGCATTGAATAGAAGAAGAAGTAGGAGTGTTTAATTGAGTTTTAGAATTACCTCCCACCTTTGGTGTTGGCTTCTCATAAGTCTTCTTCACATCTCGACTTGCACTTGCACCACTTGTGCTTGGAGTCTTCCATTCCTTTTGCTTACTCACAGGAGTAGAAGTAGTACTTCTATAGCGGATGGACTTCTCTTTTTTGAGCCATTTCTTGGCTTCAAACCGCGGCTTCAAATAGTTCATAATGAGAATCATACTTGTGAAACCTCAATTGAGAGGCCACCTCTCGGTTCAACCTATTCTTGAATCGAATGACGGCTATTTCATCTTCCTTCGCATCCATGTCTAAGGCCATTCGGATTTGCTCAAACTCATTGTAGTACTCTTCAACCGTTTTGTTGCCTTGCTTCAACTCATAACGCCATTTGAATTGATCATGATGATACTTTTGAGTCACATACTTTTCATCCATCACATGTTTCAATTCATCCCAAGTAAGCTTCACGGGAAAATCATTCCTTCTCCTTGACCTCTTGGCCGATTCCCACCAAGTGGACGCAAAAGATTCAAAGGAAGATATAGCATATTGGCTTTCTTCTCCTCGGCCATGTCATTCGTATCAAACACTCTTTCTATTGACACCTTCCACTCAAGATACTCAACCGGATCACTACCCCCTTGAATGTAGAAATAGTGATCTTCATACTATTGAATTTATTGTTGTCACGACCCCTTCGGTAAGGCTCCGGTTGGCCCCCCAAATGGTCACCATAAGCATCATAATCCCCTCTCAAATTCCTCCCACCATACCCCATTTGAGGTCCTCGACCTTGAGCTCTAGCCCTATTCAATTCCCGGCCTCCATTCATTCCTCTCCTATTCGGATAGGGAGCTTCAAAGTCATCATCATCAAGTTCGGGTTCCTCCCCTTCTTGAGCTTCATCAACTTGCTCAAGAGGTGCAACATTCCTAAGGGGTCTAGGGAGTGGAACAAACTCCTTGGGGATTGCCCAGGTTGTGGGGAATGCCTACTTGTTGAGCCATGCCCAACACACTCTCCCTAAGAGCAGGATCATCCTTTAGCTTTTGTTGCTTGGCTAGTTCCGCAAATTGTTCTGGGGTAATGGTTGAGTAACTTGTACCCTCACCGACTTCAAGTTGGACACTCAGGGTCCTTCTTTCAAGATTTTCAAGTCTTAGGCTCATGCCTTCCAACTTGGCCATTATTGTAGCCAAGGCACCCTTAATGGGATCATCACCTTCACCGGCCATGGTACCTACAAATTAAGCAAACGGCTAGTAAAATAATCTCACACACACACCTCACTTGAATGTCACTCGGGTATACTCGTTTAGTGGTGGGGGATTTATCACTCAAGCTTGAACCAAAGGTATCACGTAATTGAACCACGTTCCTAATCAACAACCAAACAATCCACAAGATAAGCACTCTTCGGGACGAGTGGAGTTAATAGAACTCGATGGACGCTATGCTCTTTAAGTGCGGACTTGACACAAATGGTTCTACGAGTCTTCTTTGAGCTCTGCTCTTCACTAAGCACGATTATCCTAAAGGCTCAAATAACTAGTACTAATCGAATAGGAATGTTACTCTAATAGTACTAGCCGGAAGTAATACAAGCAAACAAAACACGAAAACCTATGAAAAATAACTACCCGGACACCCTTCAGGACCAGGCGCCCCGCCTCTGCACAGGGGCGGTTCGCCTGCCTCAAAGCTAGAGAGTTGTCACAAAAGGGGCGGTCTGCCTCCCAGAGTGGGCGGGTCCGCCTACTGTGTTCTTCAGCACAGTCCAAAAATCGTATTCTTGGTATTTTGGCTCCCAATTTCCAATATTTTCAAGGTGTTTTCCCAATCCAAAGGTACCTTAATGTGTTTTCAATCACTACAATCAATTCCCAATGATTTATATCAACACCCAATTAATAACAAGTCCAAATCAAGAAATTTCAATCAAATCCAAGGGTTTTTCAAACGTTGGGGATTTTGATTTTCAACTTTTGATTCTCAACTCCAAAACATGTTTTGAGGGTACCCAATCAATGAGAATACGATAACAAACAATCCGTGATAACAAATATCAAAGGAATCACCATAACCAAGAATATCTAGCAATTTTTTTGTATTTTTCAACTTTTTCTATTTTATTTGTATTTTCTTCTTTTTCAACAACAATAACCAAAAACTAAATAGAAACTAACGTAGGCACGATGAACAAGGATTGAGGTTTTGTAGAGATAAATCCTGAGCCTTGCTTTGATACCAAGATGATACAAATTAGAAATGGAAGCGAAAATAAAAAGATAGGAGCAAGACGAGTCTTGAACTCCCTTCGAGGTAGCTACGAGGAACGGGTCTCGTAACACCCTTGAATCGCGTCAAGAATAGCCTATACTATACAGATAATCCTCGACAGGCACTCGACTCTTGCAAATAGCCCGGTCGGGTTTGGAATGAGATTCAACTAGATCCACTAATTGATTCAAGCCAAAAGAAGGTTCATACATTCAAAGAGAAATCATCTCTCAAGTTTTTGTCTTCAATGTTCATAGTTAGCTAATTGAAATGAAAGCCTAAGGGTCCTTTTATAGGTTCCCTCTAAACATAATATAAGGGCTAAAGTACCCTCAAAGTGGGTTAGAAAGTCATAAGCCACGTAGGGCTAAAGTAGGAACTACATAGCAAAATAAGTAAAAATTTCCGTCAAGCTAAGAGAGGAGTGGGCGGTCCGCCCATCACACTAGGCACCCCACCTCTGTATAAGCTGATGGAGTAGCACAGGAGAGTAGGCGGTCTGCCTCCTTGAAATCCAGAGAGCATGCATTTTATAGTTAATCGAATTTCCACCCATTTTGAACTAAGCGGTCCGCCCCTTCTAGTAGGCGGTCCGCCTCATCCTGGAGCTTCTTGAGGAGCCTCAAAATGTGCCTTGGGTGCTCCTCCTTTTAGCCTAGGTGGTCCTCCTTCCATGGTACTGCAATGCATGATATTCAAGCCTCTTCCAGAGTCATCTTTCATGCCCTTCCATATCAAGTGGAGGTGAGTATCTTGAATCATTTTGGCTTGACTTCTAGTGAAAGGTCTTGAGGTAGTTTGACCTGCATCAGTTATGAATGAAGTTTTCTCTTGATCCTCTGGCTCCATTAGTATTAGATTGTATCCTGAATATGCATCTAAAAAACCTTAGCATCTCGTGCCCTACCGTCGAATCAATCAACCGATCGATGTGAGGCAATAGTAACGAATCTTTTGGGCATGCCTTGTTTAGATCGGCGTAGTCAACACATACTCTCTACTTCCTGTTATTCTTTGGGACTACGACCGTATTAGCCAGCCACTCTGGATATTTTACTTCCCTTATGAATCAATTTTCAGCAACCTGTTTACCTCATCATCGATGACTTTCCTTCTAAATCCTTCATTGGGTCATTTTTTTTGTTTCACCGGTCGATATGATGGATCGAAGTTCAACTTGTGAGTAACAACTTTCGTATATATTCCTTTCATGTCCGCGTGGGACCAAGCGAAACAATCAGCATTGTCTTTGAGAAATGTGATGATTTTCTTTTTTATATCAAGGTCCAATTCTGCTCCAACATATACTTTCCGTTCTGTTTTGTCTTCAAAGAGGACTACTTCTTCCAAATCCTCGATTGTCGAGTCCTCAACTTTTTGTTTGTTCGGCTCCCTAACACATACCGGAATTTTGGCGAAGTCCTGATCCGTTGGACTTGGTTCTGTTTCATCATCCTTAGCCAAAGATTCCGATGACTGTAATTGCTATTTCGAAGTATTCGAAGTAGTGCCCTCTTTCATGAATACTAAATAATATTCTCGGATAGTCTGTTGTTCACCTCTAACTACTCTTATTCCCCATGGGATAGGGAACTTGACAACTTGATGCAGATTCGATGGGACCGCTCCTATAGCGTGGATCCACGGTCGACCCAAAATCACGTTGTAAGCCATCTCTCCCCCCATTACCTGAAACAAGGTCTCATTCTCAACTCCTTCGGCGTAAGTCTTAATCATAATTTCACCTAACGTCGTTTCACTCGAATTGTTAAACTCCGATAGCACTGTAAACCTGGGTATTATTTTGTCAGTCAATTGCAATTGCTCAACTACTCTTGACTGTATTATATGGACCGAACTGCCGGCATCGATCAAGACTTGCCTCACATTGGCGTCATCCACCCTCATTGTGACGACCAAATCATCGTGATTAGGATGTATCCTTTCATCGAAGTCATAATCCCCAAACACGATGTCATCGCTCATAGTCTCCCGCATCTATTTGTCTTTAGTGAATGATACTTTCGAATACTTCTTCGTAGTATATGTCACCCCATGAACTTCTGCTCCACCAGTGATGACATTAACCATTTTCCTCGGGGCTGGAGGCTTCGGTGGCTGATGATCATCTTTTTTTTTTATTAAAGTTCTCCTTTCCTCTTTTTGTCAAGAATTCCGCCAAGTGTCCACTCTCGAGCAATTTTGCTGCCTCATAACGCAAAGCCTTACACTCTTCGGTCATGTGTCCATGATCATGATGGAAAGCACACCACAAGTTGTCATCTCTACTGTTCAGATTTGTTTTCATGCGACTGGAAAATTTTACCACTTTATCACCCATTCCCCTCAATGCATTGACCAAGCTTGCTGTTGAAACACAAAAATTATGCTCTGGAATTTTGGGGGCAGTGGTTCCCTTGGAGCTGCAGATGGACCCGACTGCTCCTTCCTCGGCTGACCCTTCGAATTGCTAGCTTCATATCCGTTCCCGTTTTGACCAGGGAAACCGTAGGGTTCGAATCGCTGCTGTGCATTGTGATTTTTCTTGTCGTTTTCGACCATTCGTGGAGCTGCCCTCTCATACCGTTGATTGTGAAGAGCTAACTGCAACTCCTCCTCCTCAGCTCTGATCTTTGGTTCACATTCACGATGTAGATCGTCAAAAGTACACGGAGTAACTTCCCTCAACCGATCTTTAAACTTCCTGCATGCCTCCATTGAGTCGTTACTCTGATTATTTGCAAAGGACAAACAAGCCCACCTTTCTTCGACATTCGGAATATTTATCTTCTCATCATTAAACCGCTTCAAAAACTGTTTGATCGTTTTATTGGTTCGCTGCTTAATGTTCAAAATATCCTCCACTCTCCGTTCTATCTTTTTAGTTCCAGTATGTGCCCGAATAAATTTGGCTGACATGTCATCAAAATCTGATATTCCATTTTCAGGCAACTGTATATACCATTTCAACGCTCCTCCCTTCAACGTTTCAATAAATTTCTTCAGACTCACGAAATTGATCTTATCTTCTGTCAAATCATTCGACTATACTGCGATTGAAAACATATCGATGTGATCCCTTGGATCTGTAGTTCCATCATATCTCAAACTCTCTGCTAGCTTGAAAGTCTTTGGAATTGGTAATGGGGCTGCACTTGGAGGG
Organism: Petunia x hybrida; assembly: GCA_037355625.1. Classification (NCBI taxonomy): domain Eukaryota; kingdom Viridiplantae; phylum Streptophyta; class Magnoliopsida; order Solanales; family Solanaceae; genus Petunia; species Petunia x hybrida. Next base: position 1,198,224 of record JBBBVM010000574.1, on the reverse strand, counting down.
AACGACCGCTTTGAGATCGACTTCTTAGCGGCTTCCTCCGTTAATTTTGAAACTCCTGGCAATTTTTCCACAAAATATTTCATCTCATTGAATTTCTTCTCCACTGTATCATTCAACAACATCTGCATCATAGCCAATATCCTCGCTTCTGTCACGACGGAGGTCGGAGCTCCCTTAGCCATGGCGGCCGAACCCAATCCTCCGAGCTCCACCCCAGCTTCAGGTCCCCCTATTACTGCGCCCTGTGGAACAGAGATCGGAGTACCTGCGGGGGGCATTACCGGGGAGGCATGTGCTCTATGACTTGTAGAGCCAGACATAAGTTGAAAAAATCCACTTACTCTCTCCATCTGTTCATTCTGCTTAACCAAAAACTCTTGCAACAAAGTGTTCGTATCGGCCGATGTTACCTCGACCGCGGGTTCCTTACCGGGTCGACGTTCTCGATTGACATTCGACTGAGAACCGTTCAAAGGGGCATTGAAGGGCGGATCCCGTTCACGGTGGGACGATTCATCAACCCCTTCGGCGCCTGAAAGCTGGGCCCCATCTGTGGGGTTAGGCTAAATATCATCATCTCTAACGGTGGCGTTGGCGTTGTGAGCATTCTTGCTCTGATCATCTGCCATTGCACACAAAAAAAAATGTAAGTAAAATCAATGACAAACTTCGGAACAAATCGATTGCCTAGGCCCCACGGTGGCGCCAAACTATATATCCTAAAATTTGACTTCAGGTATTACAATTAAATTTATATTTAGTTGAGTCTTAGGCGACCGTTTTTTATCAAAATTCGATCGGTTGTTCAATGGTCTTACGTGCACAAGGTTGATCGTTCTAACAAGCACTTAGTCAAGTTTGTGATACCGATTGATTTGAGCAATAACAACTATGTGACGTAAACAATGCTAAAATCGAGGACAATTACAACAGATAAACGAAGAGAGTGGCTAAAGATGTGAATACGATAACCGAACAAATTAACTTTGTCGATTCCAAGAATTAGAGCAAGTAATTATGAATTATCGATGGTGATTTATGACCGATTGCAACTAAACAAGAAGTTTTTTACGACTGTCTTACTCTCGAATAAATTAAATGAACATGCAAGATGCTGATGTCTAACGATGACTTAATAAGTAACCGACCGCTAATTAATAATTAAATTTGATGTATTATCTCAGTGATAATTAAACGATGATTTTACTTTAACAAGATTCTGATCAAGATATGCTTATTGACTAAATAATAGCAACAACGATAGATGAACAAACTAGGGCAAACAATCGGTGATAAAGCAATAGATAGGAGGCAAGTTAATGAGCAGTTGATCAATCAATAACAAACAAATGAAGTAAGTAGGCAATAATAAGTAAATGAAATAAAGTAAAGCTTATTGTATTCGTAGCCGGAGATTAGCACTTCGTTGAAAGAGATGATTTCATCCTCCAAAGCAAAGCCAAACAGTGGTGGAACAACGACAATGGTGGTGGTGATATAAGAATAGTGGCGGCTGAAAATAATATCGATAATAAGATCTTAAGGGGAGGTTATTGTTTAGAAGAACATAACCTTACAATGGGAAATGGGGAATCTATTTATAGGAGGAGAGTCAAACCCTAATAGGACTCCATCACTTGCACGTCTCTCCACGACCTGATAAGGTCGTTATCCACGTCCAGCGACTTCCGAAAATAAAGGGATCAGATAACTCACTTTTATCACAACGTCATCCTATGTCTTCGGGGAAATTACTTCGATCAACAAAAACGAACGATTGTCTTCGATAATCACTTCTGCTCAACGGCGTCTGACTTGTCTCCGATTTTGGCGTTGATCGTGCCACATCGCCGAACACATGTCACCACGTGTTCGGACGATTTTCGACCAATACATACTGGTAACACTTACTTGAATCTTCATTATCATCACCCTTTGGAAGCAGTATGGGTGGTAAAGGGAGAACTGCAAAAATAGAGCAATAACATTAACTTCTACTATGAGCGTTAGAAGCAGAGCCCGAAAATTATTCAATGGGACTCAAAGAAGTACTAAGAATGTCATATATAGAATTTAAACTAATACTCTAAAGCAATTCTTGAAATATCTTTATTACTTTAATAGAATTTTTCCACAAATATTTACTTTGTTACTCAATTTACATAGACTAATTTTTCAACTTGCTAAGGCAGAGAGGTGGCCAGAAGCATGAGAGTTTTTTTTTTCGAAAAAAAATCTTTTAGAACCATTTTTAGATATGATTTAATTGAAATTTGGGAAAAAATGAATTCGAAGTAAAAAAGGGCAGTTGAAATTTAAAATTGTGGTTATGCAAAAATTTAAATATTTAAAATAATATCTATAAACAAACTATGCCTTTACATTTTACTAATTACAAAGAAAAAGAAATAATAAAAAAAAAAAGTATAACAAGGCAACTAATTTAAAAAGTAAAGAAAGGAATCCTGATTCCTTAAACATTGGAATTGTTGCTGCAGCAAACAATAAAATATAAACTTGTGCTCTTGGGAAGATTCTAATCTAAGACACTTAGGTCAAAACCTTTGACCCATGACCAGTGACACCATGAGGCATTTAGTTTTAGCGGATGCCACTTTAAATTCTTTACATTTTTCTTCAATATATATACATATATGTACATATGCATACGTGGCACCTGCTACCCTCTATGTAGATCCGCTCCTGACTATGCATGAATTCTAAACTAGTCAAGGGGAAATAGACAAATGCAAAATGAATCTCTAATTGCCTCAACTTAACATTATTTAGTATTAGAATGAATTAATTGGTTCAACTTAAAACAGTTGGAGCTAGAGACGAGGATGGCACCATGAATGCTTAGCCAGAATTGACTTCCATGAATAGACTGTTAGGTTAAGACGAATAGGTTGGTATTGATCCCACCTTTAAAAGAGTGGTTTTGTTCTGTCAATACAGCTTATCAACCTCATGTTCCCTATAGAACAAAGCTAATAGGCCAAATACATCGCCAGCCTCTTGAATTTGATATTATATTCCACTTAGACACTCCAACAAAGGTCTTTTCCAGTTGAGCACTTGAACCTTTTTTATAAGTATCCATCTAGACACTTTCCACCGACTCTGTTGAAAAACTCATGTGCGTGTTTGCACACGAGTCTTATGTCGATAAGTGACCCATTTATATTCTGCCACGTGCAATAATTGGATACATCATGTAACACAATACATCCGGATGATGAATTAATGACCTGATCCGCCTCAAAAGTTGACCCTATCTCATAATAAGGGTAACCCACAACTCATTTCTCCAAAACCCTCATAATTCAACCCATCTGTTGGACTTTGGCAATCAAAAGCTTACAATTCTTCTTCCTCTCAAATCGACTCTATTAAGAAACTCCAACGAAATCTCTATATCATCAATCAAACCTACTTCTAAAATGCCTATAAACGGGTCACTTATCCACGTAAGACTCGTGTGTAGACACATGCACGGATTTTTCAACAAAGTTGGTGGAAAGTGTTTAGATGGACATTCTTGAAAAAGGTTCAAGTGCTCAACTAGAAAGGGCGTTAGTTGGTGTGTCTAAGTAGAATATAGTGTCAAGTTCAAGGAGCTGACAATGTATTTGGCCTAGATAATAATATACTAATAATTAATGGAAGAGAGTAGTACTATCATCTGGGAGAGTATCTTGCATCCATTCCTCATCCACCACATCTATGAGGATTCCCAAGTTGAGGATCTGCTCTCCCATGTTTTGCTTTTTCTTTTTATACACCATATGTAAGAAATAAGTACTTATCAAATAAAGACATTGTAGAAACCAAGAAATAATAATTACTCAGTTATTAGAGACATTGAACATCAGGTCCTCTAGAATGCTAAGGTTAATTGGGGAAATTCTGTAAAGAGAGAGAAGGGAACTTACAAGTCAGATAGAAACGGAGAAATAACTACGGTACTACAATAACAAATTGGCGAGCCGGAGTTTCAAATTTGAAATTGCCTCCAAGAATGGGGCCAATTTGCACAAATATGCTGATTCCGCGCCCCTGTTTGAAAGTTTACGGAACTAGTGCTAAACAAAACCTCAATTTCGAAGTGTATGAATAACCTATTCAGGGGAGCCATTTAAATTTTGAGAGATTTTAAAAAATGTACATACATCCCATTTTATTTATATAGGTCTACCAATTATATTAATACTCATAATTTATTTACATCCTATATTCATTGGTTAATTACTTCCTCATTTTGAGACATAAAACAATGAACCCAAGTCCCTCTCTCTCCCTACGTCTTTTATTATTTTTTCTGTCTATTTTTTGTCATTCTTTTATTATTTTTTCATCCTTCTTTTTCACACTTTTTTGTTCTTTTTTCTTTCTTTTTCCTTTTTTCCTTTCTAACACTATTCATGTCTCTCCCATTTTTAGTATTTTTTTCTTTATTTTCTATCTCCATAATCTTATTCTACTCTTTTTTTTTTCTTATTTTATTATTTTTTTTTTGTAAATTTTTCTCCTTTTTTTCTTTTCTTTTTTTCTATACTAGCGATAAGTATAACTTACTTAATATCTATATGAAAATTTTATTTGTCTATTATATCAATAATGTACACTCTCAGATTATATTGTATATTAATATGGTATAAACTGATATCAAGAGGTATATTTTTTTAAAACAACAAAAATTATTGCATTCATAACATATATTGATTCTGTAATATTTCGCACTTCGATCCAAACATAAAAAGGTATACCAAAAGAGTATACAGTATACCAAAAAAATATATTTTATTCAAAACAACAAAAATTGAAATATTTATTTGTTCGATATCATCTCACACTTTGATCTAAAAATAAAATGGTATACCAAAAGAGTATACGGTATGCCAAAAAGGTATATTTCGTTAAAAATAATAAAAAATAAAATATCTATGTATTATGTAACATCTCGCACTTCGATTCCAACATAACAAGGTATACCAAAAGAGTATAAAGTATACCAAAAAGGTATACTTTGTTCAAAACAATAAAAACTGGAATATTTTTTTACCGATAGCATGGCACACTTTGATCCAAACACAAAAGGGTATACCCAAAAAGTATACAATATACTAAAAAGGTACACTTCTTTACAAATAATAAAAATTAAAATATCTATGTGTTAATATCTCGCACTTCGATCTGAATATAACAAGGTGTACTAAAAGAGTATACAATATACCAAAAAGGTACACTTTGTTTAAAAAAAAAACTGAGATATTTATTTGCTCGATAGCATCGCATACTTTGACCCAAACACAAAAGGGTATATCAAAAGAAAAAACAGTATACCAAAAAAGTATACTTCCTAAAAAAATAATAAAAATTAGAATATTTATGTGTTCTATAAATCTCGAACTTCGATTCGAATATAACAAGGTATACCACAAGAGTATACAGTATACCAAAAAGGCATACTTTGTTCAAAACAATAAAAACTGAAATATTTATTTGCTCGATAGCATCGCACACTTTGATCCAAATAATAAAGGGTATACCAAAAGAGTATACAATATACAAAAAAGGTATACTTCAGCTAAAACAATAAAAATTAAAATATTTATGTGTTCTGTAACACATCACATTTCGATCCGAACATAACAAGGTATACCAAAAGAGTATACGGTATACCAAAAGAGTATACGGTATACCAAAAAGGTATACTTTGTTCAAATCAATAAAAATTAAAATATTTATTTATTCAATAGCATCGTACACATTGATCCAAACACAAAGTGGTATACCAAAAGAATATATGATATACTATAAAGGTATACTTTGTTTAAAACAAAAAAAATTGAAGCCTCTATTATTCGATGGTTTCACAAATTTCGATCCAAAAATACAAAAGGTATACTAAAAGAGTATACGATATACCAAAAACGTATATGTTCGTTAAAAAAAATTGCTATTTATTCGATAGCATCTCACACATCGATCCAAATACAAAAAAAAAAAAAAAAAAAAAAAAAAAAAAATTAGTATACGGTATAAAAATGTATACTTTGTTTAAAACAATAATAATGAAAACCTCTATTTGTTATAGCATCTCACACTCTTCGATCCAAACACAAAAAGTATACTAATAAAATATATTGTCTACTACAAATGTATATAGTAAAAAAAATCATATTATTTTATCTCGTATAAAAAAATTTAAATCACAATTCAACTTGGCTTGAGTAAAATAATACTTTTTGATAAAAAGTTCATTTTATCAAAAAATTTGAAGGATAAAGGAAAGAGTACAAATTTGATTTGCACCAATTTTTAGTCCAAATTCTACAAATTATTCAAGCAGCAAGCTTCCATACAAGCAATATATACAAAAGTAACATAGTTATGCTATTTTTTTTAATAATAAAGACGAAAAAAGCTTCAGGGTGGCTGGTAAAACAAAATTAATATTCAATTTCATAATGACAAACACATCCAGTCCCTCTATCCTGCAATTCTTAACATCTCTTACAATCATAGTTCCTAATTTGTCAAAGGTAATACTCCAAAATATCATAATTACCTATTTAGAACACGGATCATAAAATAATTTCACCTAAATTAAAAATTATGTAAAATACATCGATAGTTTAGATAGATCAATAACAACAGTTACAAAATATGATTTGAACCAACGATGTCGAAATTATCAAATGCACGAAAGCGTATAAAGTTTTTTCTTAAAAAATAATTAAAATTTCAAAAAAAAATTAGTTGAAGAACAATAATTCTTAAAATTGGAGATTAATCCCCAATTTTAGTAGTAGAAAATAACCAGTTAATCTAAGCTCCTACATTGTCCCATACCTAACATTCGGTTTACTTTAAAAATTAAAAGTGAAATTCATGAATATGAGGAGAGAAAAGAAGAGAGAGGATTTTGAAATGGGGGAAGAGAAAGGAAGAGAGAGGAAGTAGATATGAGGGGATACACATGATGAGAGAGATTTAATTATGGTAAAATGAATTGGATCTTCCCATTCTAAATAGACGGGTAAGGTAAAACTTTTGCTCAGAGGCCAATTTTGTCACTGGTCTTTGCTTTGTGGCCACTTTTTTTAAATTAGTTTTGCATGAGAGACCACTTTTTGGAACTTCAATCAGCCCACAAGGGCTGAAATTTACGCATTTATGCCTAAAAGTTTAGCCCTTGCGGGTTGAAATTGAACTCTATACCTTAGGCATGCAGTTCAGCCCACAGGGATTGAACTTCCGCCCACAAAGTTTGAACTTCAGCCCACAAGAATTGAAGTTTCAAAATGTGCCATCACATGTAAAACCACTAAAAAAAGTGGCCTCAAACCCAAGACCACTGGCAAAAGTGGTTATTCGTGCACTTTGCCCATGGGTAAGCGGGTAATATTTTTATTACAAATGGGTATAACGGGTAATCTTTATATTCCAAATGAGCATAGAGTGAAATTGAATTTGAAATGGATAAGAATGCGTAATTACTTTGGAATATAGGGTATATGGTGTAAATTCTCCTTAAATTTTAGTTAATTTTTATAAACTATTTAATTTTTAGCCTTTGTTGAACTTTAGACCTCCATCTGCCATCTTACCTTATTTTTTCTTTTTTCTCAAAGCCCACTTAGCTGGTTACTTCCAAAAAATTTCACCTAGTGCCCTCAATAAGACATGGTCTTATCTAATTGCCCCCCACTTACAAATGTTTTAAGTAAATACCCTCCACATCATACCTCCCTTATGAAAGGACTATTTTGCCCCAACTTGTTTAATTCACGGTGAACATGTTTCCTTTTCTCTACCCCATTCCTGACCTCCTTCTTTCTTCTTTGTGTGCTGGAAATTTGAGATTTTTTCTTGTGTTTGCTTGGTTCCAGTGATTTGAAGGTTTTTATTGCCTATGGCTATTAGATATTCATGTTTAGCATAGAGCTTAAAATCTTGACCATGGTCAAGAGTTGCATAGACTTTCTCTGCAAGGTGCTTATTACAGTAGAGTTTAAAGTCTTGGCTATTGCCAATACTTGCAGAGATGTTCCGTGTAAGTTGTCGCTTCCACCAGAACATAGAGTCTTGGCTATTGCCAAGAGTTGCAGAGACTTTGTCTCCAACTTGTTCACTGCAGTAGAGGTAAAAGTCTTGGCAATTGCCAATACTCTTAGAGATTTTTAGTGTAAGGTCTCCCTTGCAGCAGAACTTAAAGTCTTGGCTATTGCCAAGAGTTGCAGAGACTTTCTCTGCAAGTTTTGCACTGCAATATAGGTAAAAGTCTTGGCAATTGCCAATACTTGCAAAGACTATTTGTACAAGTTGCTCCTTCCACTAGAGTTTAAAGTCCTGGCAATTGTCAATACTTGCACAGACTATTTGTACAAGTTGCCCCTTCCGCTGGAGTTTAAAGTGTTGGCTATTGGCAATAGTTGTAGAGACTTTTTCTGTAGTTGTAGAGACCATGACAACATGGCTTAAAGTCTTGACAATAGGCAAGAAGTCTCTACAAGCCTCCCATTGCAGTAGAGTTTAAAGTCTTGGCTATTGCCAATACTTTAGAGATTTTCAGTGTAAGTTTCCCTTTGCAGCAGAACTTAAAGTCTTGGCTAGAGATTTTTTTTCTAAGTTGGCCAGTGCAAGAGGGCTTAAAGTCTTGGCAATAGCCAAGAAGTCTCTCCCAGGTACCCATCGCACCAGAGCTTAAACTCTTAGCTATAAGCCAAGGGTTGCAGAGACTTTCTATGCAAGTTGGCACTTGCAACAGGCCATAGAGTCTTGGCAATAGGCAAGAAGTGTATGTAGGGTGCTGATTGCACCAGAGCTTAAACTCTTGGCAATAGTTGCAGAGAACTTTACCCTTGGAACTTGAAGAAATCTTACGTTGAATATTCTCTTGAACAGAGCAATCTATAAAAGGAATGGGGTTTTATGGTTTTCTTTAAGGGGAGGGACTAGGGCACGTCTTTTTATTGGTTTGTAGGGGTATTTTGGTCCGAAAAAAATTTCATTAAATTAATGAGGGCATTTTTGCTAAACATCTGTTAGTGAGGGCATTTTGGCAAACCAAAGCTTCCCGTGTCATATTTTTGCAAATGAGCCGGTTACTTCTGACTAATTTATTAATAATAAAATTCCTAAATGAGGACAATCAGGGGCGGATTTAGGGGGTTCGCGGTGGTTTACGTGAACCCATGGTCCACGGAAAAAATTTGGTATATCATGTATATATTTCTAATATTTAGTCAAATAATACTTGTGCGCACCTATGGTCTCAAATGCTTAATTGGTTCATTGGTTGGATGTTCACTTTTTAACCTTGAGCACAAGGGTTCGAATCCCAAAATTAATATTTTTTGTCGTTATAAAAATATATATCATTGTGAACCATGGTCTTGAAATCCTAGATACGCCTCTGAAAACAATACAAAGTTAGGAGGGCAAAACATTACCTTACATAATCTTATCAAGGGGAAACCTTACATCTAGCATGAATGTTAAAAGAAGGAGCTAGCAAACACCAAGTACTATATGATCATCGCGGAATTTATAATATATTCTATGTTGAAATTGTTAGGATATTAAAAGTTTTTGATAATTGTGTGAGTATTTGAATATTTGAATTTGCATTCAAATATTTGAATGCACCTATATTTCCTACTATAGATAGATTAACTGATAGTTTCCTCATTCCCTTATAAGTCTTACCACATCTTATCTTCTGTATTATATAAAGCATATATATATGTAGAAAATTAACCAAAAGTAATAAAAAGAAACACAATTCCTTTCATGGTATCAGGTCGAACCCAGGCCCAGTCTAAGTCATTGTTTACCATTATTGGCCTCATATTAAATTATTCACGTACCAGATGTCCAATCATGAGCTTATGGGGAGTTTGAAACTCACATCAGTGGGCCAAAAGTACTTTGGACTCTTTATAAGACTCGGGGCAATCTTACTCCATTTGAGCTAGTATTTGAGTTGTGTTAGGTCCAAAGTCCATTTTCTCTTTCATAGTATCAGAGAGATTAACGAGTCGCTACCTCCATGGCCAACCAACGATCACAAGCTTTGTTCTCCCTAGCAAGAAAACTACCACAAAAAATTCCTCCTCTACCAACTATACCCGTCCAAAAATAATCAAACTAGACATGAATAATTATGTATTTTGGAAGTCTCAAAGTCTTCCTGCCTTAATAGGTTATGATATCAAAATATGCAACAATTGTACTCGACCCCTCCGCCCCCATCTCCCAATTGAATTGCTCGACCCCTTCTCCCAGCCAAATTGCTCGCCCCTTCCCCTAGCTAAATTGCCTTATATAATTAGAAAATAGGCAACACATGCCCTCAACTCCTTCACCCCATCTCTCAGCTAAAATGCTTTGATGTCTTAACAGAATAACACTAACCAAGATGGAGGTCATATGAGCTCGATTGATTCATTGCATGTTTCAAATATCAAGCAGTTCTTTTCTAAATTGGCTCAATCTATCACTAGTTAATAGTGTTGTGAGCACCTCTCCCACATTGATAAAAAAGAGAGATGCTAATGGGTATATAGACTAAATGGGCTCTCCCGCCTACTAGACTAGTCTTTTGGGTTGGGCTCTCCTATTTGGTCTATAACAAATAGTTTCTTGTGCATAGTGAGCCAGCTCACAAAGCAGTGTTTAGAGCATTTATCTTATTCTATATCTACCTACTATTGAGTCTAGTTCCCTATCCCCCTTTTCCCCACTTGTACCCACTCACTATTATATATTTGTTATTTCAAGAGAGCCAGTTATTTTAATCATAGCCAGTCACAAACTTTTCCTTAATTGCACATATATTTTTCCTTAATATACTTATTTATATATAGATATACCTCATGTTTTACAAAAAGATCTACTTAACACCCTAGTGGAAATATTATTCAAGCTAATATATGTTTAGGATTTTTATAGTATAGGAGGTACATGGAGTGTTTTAGCATATTATTTGATAATATAAGAAGTGAAATTTATTTATATTGTTTTGTACCATTGTGATATATGTATTGGTGAAATTATAGGTAGGACACGTGACAACCGCAACGTGAAGATCGGGGCGACAGTCACGTGAACTATATGATGGCCACGAGAACTATATCAGGAGGATCGAGGGTGAACACCGAGATCAAGACCGCTCGTGCCACGAATCCCGATCGCTTGGGATAAACAAATGGCTCGAAGCCCCGAGGTAGATGGATCAAAGCCCCGAGACAAATAGTTCGACTTCAGTGTAACTGAAGCCCCACGATCTCAATATTTAATGAGGAGAAGACCCACGATCTAAATATAGAGGAGTGGGCTAATTAATACCCACGATTATCTCAACATTATTTGTTATAAATAGCACTTATGTATCAATGTAGAGTCATTCAGCCGAAACTCTGTCAAATTATAATCATAAGTTATTGATATTGAAACCTTTGTTCTTGCATTCTCTTTTGACATTATTTCATATTATTCATTCACATATTGCAATCTTGATACAATATATTGCTTGTAACCCAAAAATAAATCTATTTGTGTTCTAAATCATATTTAGAGGCACACAATTTGGCGCCATCTGTGGCGATCATGCAAGTACATTTTTTTTTAAAGTTGTGTCTTACGTCCATCCACATCCGTTTTAGCCCTATAAGATGGTTGATAACACTGAAGGTGTGGTAGAATATTAATCTCGCCCCATTGGGCAAACTGGCACTGTTGATTGTGCGTTTATTCCTCCACAACCAACTGACTCTACCTTATCGGGGTCAAGTGACTCTTGAAATATGTATGTTATAGATTTTATGCGGCAAGTTTGAGAACAATTTGCTGAACAAGGTAAAGTAAACGCCGAATTACGTAACTCATTACAAACTATCTTAGAAAGTGTGAGAGGTACTACTACTCTCACTGCTACTCCACTCGCGGCCCCTAATGAAGGTACCCCAAATTTTTTTTCTCTGCAACAATAGAGAGACTTCCAAATGGTGCCGCATCTGGAGTCTCGAGGACTGCCCCAAATGGCACCATGCCTTTTGGAGCATCTCCCACGATAGCGGAGACAGCGCCCGTGGTCCCAACCATCGTCCCGACGGACCTAGAAAATTGGAAAAAAGACCTCGAAGCTCAGTTTGAAAGATGGCTGGAGAAAATCCCTGGGGTCAAGAAGACTTAAAGGGCACTTATTGAAAAATGTAGGCAACTTGATTTCAAACTAGAAGCAGCCCAGCTCCAATTCCAAAGCACTTCAAGCTGCAAATCTTGAAGAAATACGATAGTACAACACCCAACATACCATATGGTTGAATATATGGCCATGAAAAGAAGAAATGATTTTTCATTGGTGGAATTGGAATGTATGTTCCTAAAAGAGTTCGAGGAGACGCTTGAGAAAGCAGCACTGCACTGATACTTGCAACTTCCCTCCGAGTCAGTTGCAAACTATGATGAATTGGCTGACTTATTCATTAAGGTGCATACCGGTGTTCAAAAGATCCTCAAGAGGAAGGAGGAAATCTTCCATGTGAAGCAGTGGTACAATGAGCCACTTAGAGATTTTCTTGAGTGCTTTAAACCGGAGCGGATGAAAATGCCTACAATAGATGATAGCTTGGCCATCATGGCATTTGAAAGAAATATAAATGCAAATAACTCCGAGCCTGCTGCCGAATTGAAGAAAGATCTCGAGGAGTGGCAAGCTCGCACTTGGGATGAAGTTCACGACATGACATCAGCCATAGTTAGGTTGGAAGAAGACGAATGGAGGTTCATATGCTGAATTTCTGGTTATAGGGGTCGCCCCGAGTCATCTCGACGTGCCGAAGCACCAACAAAAACTTGTTGCTCCCAAACGCACACGCAATTATACGTGGTCGACAAGTAATAAAGTAATAAGATTGAGTATCGTTCCCACGAGGACTATTGTTCAGACTGAATCCTAGCAAACAATTTCCTAAAAACTATTTAGGGATCTTTTTCAATGATGATTTGTAATTTACTACCTAAGTAAATAATAATTAAAAACAAGTAATTGAAGTCAAGTAATAGAGAGCAAATTATGGGTTGTTATCAATAAAATGGAAACGGTGCAGAGTCAGAGCTACAAACAATCTAGTTGAGTTTTCCAGTTGATTCTACTTCTCGATTTCCTAGATTGCTAACTAACAGGTTAATTATATTCGTAAAAACCTGTCGATTCTTCACGAGTCTATGTAAGCTACTCTAACGCCTATATTTCTATGTAATTAAATCACATGCATGCATTAAAGAACTCTGTATTTAGCTAAGCAAGGCAAATAAGTATATGTCTATCCTATCCGCAAATCGATTCCCTGATGCCCAGGTTTACAATCAAGCCCTATTCTTTCTTATATGCGTTCATAAATTCCCTCTGTCGAGTTCAACTTATAAACCGTAGATAGTGTTCAATTATCAGGCCTCAATAACCAAACAATTAGGCTCAAGAAAGAATAACCAATCTGTAATGGTAAATTAATAGGTAGAAATAAACTTTCAAACATCAACCTTCATGTATTTGCTCTAACCCTAGAACGATATGTTTAGCTACTCATATTCATAATAACAACACAAGAATTCATGGAAGAAAAATAAAAGATTGTAATAGATGATGAAAAGGAATTAAACCCTTGGTTCAATGTGTAAGAACTCCAAAATTTGCTCCAGAAATTCAACCTCCCACTCAAAACGAAATTAGTAACTATTTATAGTGTTTACAAAGTCATCCCATAAGTTAATCCAAAGTCTAAACTAAGTTGGAAAAGTTGGGGTCGCTGAACTGAAAGCCACAGGATACGCGTCGCTTGTCTCATAACTTTTGGAAGTCGTGCGCCACAGCCCATGCGTCGCATGGCTTATGGCATTTGGAAGTCTGAAGTTGCAGCCCATCCGTAGCTTGCTCCATAGCTTTCCGTCTAATGCCATATCCCACAATTAGCTAATTTCATCAATTCTTGCTCGATTTTATCCATCTTCACTCCGTTTGCACTCGTATTCATCCAAATGATTCCTAAAATTACAAACACGATAAGTGAGCGCAACAACCACAATTATTTCGTGCAATGGGCGAAATAACGTATCAAAATGTGAGGAAATATTAAGGTAAAATAGGCTAATATTGCCAAACATCACCACCCCACACTTAGACCTTTGCTCGCCCTCGGGTGATACAACTTCCCAACTAAACCAACACTTGATAGAACAGGTCTACCTATGGTTATGGTTGATACCGACCATTAAACAAGAGCATAAATACATACCATGTGACCCACAACATGCCAAAAATTCACCAAGTTTTAAAACACTAGAACAACCAACTCAAGACATCTCAATCTCAAAAACAGACTCAATGAAACCAAGCTTTCACAAAATCACACCCATTCACAACCAAGAAGTCAATAACTTCACCTATCTCACGCAAACCATGTGCCCTCACCAAAAATCAAGAGAGCATCCCAAATATCACACAAAGAATAAATTTTAAGAATAAATGAGGGACATAATATAGGAAGAATTTACTCGCTCTCTAAAAAGAAGTTCACGTGCCACACACAACGTACCATAGGCTTGCCCGTAGTGTAGGACTCCACTAATGTAAGCTCACTCCAATCGAAATTAACTAGGACTTTACGGGTTGTAATGTAGGCTAAAGGACGGGTAGGATAAATATGGATAAATAGTGACTACCTCTCTAAGCACTTTAATACATCACTTTAATTTTTATTTTCACCATTCTTCTCAAATCCAACCAAACAACCACCGAAACATGCACAAGAATTCCCTCTCAATTTAAGCAATTTGCAACTTTACTTTTGCACAACACTAACAAGGATTCAGATTTTTTTCTTTCTTTTGCTTTCATTATTTTTCTCTTTTTCATTTCATTTTTTTTCTTTCAATATTCTTCTCAACCTTGCCAATGATTCTCCTTTTTTTTTTTTTCAAAATGCACCATTTTTTTCTTTCATCGGTTCCACTCAAAAGCTCCCCAATTTCTCCAACCACAACTCCACAAACAATCAAATATTTCAATTAAAGTGCTCTAAGGAGTACGGGTTCAAAAGGAAGATAATTAAGAACAAAAGGGATAAGGCTTGAAATGTGGTGCCAACAAAAAGGTCAATAGGCTCAAAAGGGCTTAAGAAAGATAATATTAAAGGGTAGGCTACTCAAGGCTAGAATGACTTATCAAAGAAACGCCTGTATCATCTCCTGACTAGAGCAAACCTAGGATTTCGCTTTGAACACACACGGGGCAAGTTCTAGACATTAATATGCGGCACAGAATATAAGAAAGGACAACTCACATCACACATAACACATAGTTCACTAAAGACGATTTTATTCCAACTTTCGGTTCAAGCAAACAAGGCGCAATTTTGGAAATTTAAGCACTAAGGAAAAATAGTTCACAAAAGAGTCAAGTAGTTGAACCAAAGTGTCTCAACAAGGTCATTCAATTTTTTCTTTCTAAGCATGCATCACAATTTTTAAACAAAAAGGGATTCACAAAAAGTAAATGCTCAAGTCCAAATTCACCGGTATCAAACAAACCAAAGGCACCTAGCATTCTACCATTTTTTTCCTAAAAAATACTTTACTAACTAATACTATACTACTCCTAAAAATAAAAATTACCCGGTTCAAAGGTCTACCCATGGAAAAGAACCGAGGCCATAAGAAAAACCACGGGACGGATGACTGTACCACTAACTAAAACTAAAAAGAAAATCTTTTTGGGATTTTTTTTATTGGTTTTCTAATGTTTTTCATTTTTTATACATGTTAAAGCAAGAAAAAAAATAAAATTAACGTCAAGTGACAAAAATAAAAATTGCTAAAATTAAATACCTAACGGTACAATCATCCATAACCTCAAAACTTGGAAGGTCCCCCACCCCATACTTAAAACTAAGTAATGTCCTCAATACGGTAAATAATAAAGTACAAGAGGTAAAGGAACTTCCTTGAAGGCCAAGTGGCCTAATCCTCCGCATCCTCATCAGAATCCTCCCGCTCAGTATGCCCTGGAGTGTCAACATCAGCAGCCACCAGAGGAGTAGTGGTAAGGACAACTGCCTGAGCTCTCGAAGAACCTCCAGCCTATGTGGTGGAGTGCACGCCTCCTCCTCCTCTTCTTCTTCACTACCCTCTGCTTCGTCACCACTCTCATCATCATCATCACTGCCCTTGTCCTTATCCACGATCTCAGAATCTGTGTTCTCATCCTCCTCAGGGGGTATCACGACCTTTTGAGTCATGCCCAACAAACGCTTGGACGAATCCAACAAAGGAACAGCCCGATCAACTGCCTGTATATCCATCCCTGCGGCCTTTGCTAAATACTCTATCATCAAATACTTACGGGCCGACAGGTTGGCGTCTGTCTCACGCCACTCATCCGCGGTGAATTTTGCAAGGGTACTAGTAACTACACCCTTGACCGCGGCAATATCAATCTTCTTCTCTATATCGGGGACAATACGATCACCAATCGCATCAATAGGCACCCCCGTCTTCTCTAGATACTGGGTGAGAATATTACAGAAAAACAACCGGTGACATGTCTTTTTGAGGCGTATCTTCCTCATCAATCTAAGCATGTAATACCCAATGTTCACTGGTTTCCCCACCATGAAGAAGTAGATCATGCACGCTCGTGTCTTGGTCACACTAGAAAAATGTCTAGATGGTAGAATACGAGCATTAATCAACTTCATCCAGACACGAGCCTTCTTTTGAAATAGCGAGAACAACATACACTTGTGCCTTCCAGTCTCCTTTTAGCGTTCCCACAGATGTGTAGAATCCGCGCCACAGAGTGTGTCTCGCATAGCCTTATAATCAAGCCTCTTAATGAAGTCGTGGAGCTCCTTAGTATCATGATCATCCACTCCTAAAAAATAGCACAAGGCAGTGGCATCCAGCTTCACTTTACATCCCCAAACCTATACCATATCATCATCTCGCCATGCTTCTTTTGGATCACAATTAGCATAGAATTCTGACACAAGATCAAGATTCGCATGTCCCGGACTCGCAAATACCGAATCCCACTTCATCCCATGAACGGCTTCTCTTACTGCTCGACACTTTTGGATCAATTTCCTTTCATCTATCGCTTGTTCCAGGATATAGCCCGAAAGTTTCATATTTTTGTACCAAGCCTGGCTATTCCCTTTCTTCACAAAAGATAGACCAAACCTTGTCTCTCCCCCGGGCCTTGGAATAGGGATTGCCTCTTTTGGAACCCTTGGTTTTGCTTTACTCGGCGCTTTAGCCTTTGCTTTTCCCTTTTTCACTTTACTAGTCGAGGCTACCCCCAATTTTGGCATTTGGGCAGCCGGGGCATTAGAAGAAGAAGAGGCTTTTTGCGTTGTTTTCACCATAGTACCTGCACCACAAAGTTGGATTTTAGCCAAGTAAATAAGCGACAATCTCTCGGGGTATAGGAACAACCCCACACTTATTTCTAACTAACTACACCGACTCACACGATATGAAAACAACTAACTTAACGTTAATGAATCAAAGAAAGTAGTTGAAGCAACAGGCAAGGTATACATTGAAGCCTCGGTGCATATGTCGCTCAACCTAGTCCTTTGGCGTAATTAACTCATGATCAAGTCGAAATTAGCATCAAAAGTACGCAATTCAATCATTCGGACCTCACTTTATTCAATTCATGCCTTTGTGGAACTATGCTACTCAAGAATTCGCAAAGTTACAAGCTTTTATTCATTGTGGCATTATGTCGAACACCTTGTGTTCATCGTTTTTAAGCTTTGGTTTCACAAATATTTAGAGGGAAACAACCCTTCCAAATTTTGTGGGAGATCACTTTAACAACTACCAATCATAACCCATCAAGGGTTCACAGTTTCACAAAGACCCGACAAGGGTACAACTAATTCACAATTACCACCAAAAATATAAACTAAGGGCCAAGGGGACTGTGATGATATGTTTGTAGCATCAGTGAGAGAGAAATAAGAGAAGAGACAGATGAGAGAAACTTACCAGATTCGTGGAGAGAAAAAGCTCGATCACTGAAAATTTTAAAGGGAGAGGATGAAATCGACGGCAGTTTTATTTATGTTTTTGCCTTGTGTTTTGCTTCAGCATTTATTTTGTTTTAGGTTCAAACTGAGTGGGAGAGGGAAAGAAAAAAGTGTTTTAATGTTGTGAGATCGCGGGGGGGTCGAAAGTGGGTCGACCCATTAAAGTTTCGAACTTACTTGGAAGCTATACCATATGCGATGCCTGGATATAGCGTATCATGTTTCTGCTCTCACTGTTTGTTCCATGCCACAGGAGCCGCGACACATGGCTATAGCGTGGAAATTTTTTTTACATTCTTCCTAACGCAACGCTATAGGGCACGCGACGCCTCATGTATGGCTTTTCAAATTTTTCATTCACTGTTGGATGTCGCGCTATGACAGCAGCGACGCACGCTTATAGCGTGTCAAAATTTTGCAGCCACTGTTTTAGGCAAGCTGTGGAGTGTGCGACGCTGAGGCTATGGTGCGTCTGTGCCATTTCACTGTTTTACTCCAAAGCTGCGCTACAAGCGTCGCTTGATCTGTAGCTTCTCAGTTCTGGCGTGAAAAATTTACTTCTACTCCACGCTATGAGCCACGCGATGCTTTGCCTTTAGCTTACCAGCTGAAATTCCCGAGACCTGCAAAAACAATGAGAAACTACGGAACACTAAAGAAGTAAAATGACAAACAATTAAAAATTGGGTTGCCTCCAAATAAGCGCTTGATTTAACGTCGCAGCACGACTCTTTTTGTATTTTTTATTCTTTTTCTATTTTTTTTTCTTTTCATTTTTTTCTTTTTACGTTTATATACAAAGCTCGGGTTGCCTCCCGAGAAGCGCCTTAGTTAACGTCGCGGCACGACGGTTACAATTTACGGTTCTCGCAATGTAACGGAGGTACGATGATCCACACAACCTCCCCAATAGCGCTTAACTCTTTGCCCGTTCACTAAAAATGACTTCTCGGAATCCGGGGCTCTTAATTCAACCGCTCCATGTGCCGTAACACGAACTACTTCAAAGGGGCCCGACCATCTAGACTTCAGCTTTCCAGGAAATAGTTTCAATCTAGAATTGAACAACAATATCAACTGGCCCGGCTCAAATTGACGATGCTGAATGTGCTTGTCATGCCATCTCTTCATCCGCTCCTTATATAATTTTGCATTCTCATACGCGTGGAAACGGAACTTATCTAATTCGTACAACTGAAGCATTCTCTTTTAACCCGCCACTTCCATATCCAAATTTAGCTTTTTAATTGCCCAATACGCCTTATGTTCTAACTCGACAGGCAAGTGACAGGCCTTACCGTAAACCAGCCTATAAGGAGAGGTTCCAATAGGCGTTTTAAACGTCGTTCTATAGGCCCAAAGAGCATAGTCGAGCTTCATAGACCAATCCTTCCTTGAAGTATTAACAGTTTTCTCAAGAATCTGCTTTATCTCTCTATTCGACACCTCCACTTGGCCACTCGTTTGAGGATGATAAGCAGTAGCTACCTTGTGACGCACCCCATACTTGGCCAAAAGCTTATTGAACAATCGATTGTAAAAATGCGTACCTTCATCACTGATGAAGGCTCGTGGTGTCCAAAGCGAGTAAAAATATTTTTCATCAAGAACCTGACTACCACACTTGCATCATTGGTTGGAAGTGCAACAGCTTCCACCCACTTTGACACATAGTCGACCGCTACAAGTATGTATTTGTTGCCACTAGAAGGTGGAAACGGACCCATAAAATCAATTCCCCAACAATCGAACAACTCAATCTCCAGGATGTTACTCAAAGGCATCTCGTGACGCCTCGAAATATTAAAAGTTCTTTGGCATCGTTCACATTGTTTAACAAAGGTATGAGCATCCTTGAATAAAGTAGGCCAAAAGAACCCCGACTGAAGTACCTTCGTGGCTGTCCTATCACCACTATAATGACCACTATAGGGAGATGAGTGACAACTTTGCAACACAGACTCGACTTCCTCACTCAGAATACATCTCCTCGCCAATTGGTCTGGGCCAATTTTATACAAATACGGCTCATCCCATACGTAAAATCTACTCTCGTGGAGGAGTTTCCTTCTCTGTTCAGCTGTAGCCTCAGGTGGATAAACATTACTCACCATCAAATTCACCATATCTGCATACCAGGGCACCTCGGTTACCTGTAGAGCAAAAAGTTGCTCGTCAGAAAAAACTTCATTTATCTCAGGCCCCTCATCTACATGTTTTCTATTTTCCAGCCTCGACAAGTGATCGGCCACTTGATTCTCGGTCCCTTTTCGATCTCGGATCTCCATATCAAACTCTTGGAGTAGAAGAACCCAACGAATCAGTCGCGGCTTGGAATCTTTCTTCTCAAATAAATACCGGATTGCAGCATGATCAGTGTAGACGATAACCCGAGTGCCAACCAAGTAAGATCAGAACTTATCAAAAGCATAAACAACGGCTAGAAGTTCCTTCTCGGTGGTAGTATAATTTGATTGGGCAGCATCAAGAGTCTTGCTTGCATAATATATAGAGTGAAAAATTCTACCCTTTCTTTGCCCGAGAACAGCCCCAACAACAGTATCACTCGCATCACACATCAACTCAAATGGTAGAGACCAATCAGGAGCAATAATAATTGGTGTAGTCACTAACCTCTTTTTCAGTTCTTCAAATGCCTTCAGACAGGCATCATCGAATTCAAACTTTGCGTCCTTCTTTAACAATTTGCACATGGGATTTTCTATCTTCGAAAAGTCCTTAATAAATCGCCTATAGAACCTAGCATGTCCCAAGAAACTACGCACACCTTTGACAGAGATAGGTGGTGGTAACTTTTCAACTGATTCAACTTTTGCTCTATCAACCTTGATCCCTTGCTTCGACACCTTATGGCCAAGTACAATGCCTTCTCGAACCATGAAGTGGCATTTTTCCCAGTTGAGTACCAAGTTGGTTTCTTCACAGCGGCTAAGCACGACATCTAAGTTCTTCAAGCAGCCATCAAACGAATCTCCAAAGACTGAGAAATCGTCCATGAATACCTCCACAAATATTTCCACCATATCGGTGAAAATAGCAATCATGCATCTCTGAAAGGTTCCCGGCGCGTTACATAGTCCAAACGGCATCCTTCTAAATGCATAAGTGCCATAAGGACATGTAAACGTCGTCTTCTCCTGATCTTCTGGTGCTATCACAATCTGTTTATAGCCCGAATATCCATCCAGAAAACAGTAATATTCATGCCCAGCTAGCCTGTCCAACATCTGATCAATGAAGGGGAAGTGGAAAGTGATCTTTTCTGGTGGCCTTGTTAAATTTTCTATAATCAATGCAAATCTGCCACCCCGTGACTGTTCATGTAGGAATCAATTAATTCTGCTCGTTCGTCACCACTATCATGCCTCCCTTCTTTGGAACACATTGGACTGGACTCACCCAATTGCTGTCAGAGATTGGAAAAATAATACCAGCATCAAGCCACTTGATAATTTCCTTCACCTCTTCACAACCTCCTTCTTCACTGGATTTAGCTTTCTTTACTGCTCGACACTTGGCTTATGGCCCTCTTCCAAAAGGATCTTGTGCATACAAAAAGAACGACTAATCCCTCTAATATCCGCAATGATCTATCCAATTGCCCTCTTGCGCTCTCGCAACACTCTTAAGACCTTCTCAACCTGCACATCAGACAACAAAGACGAAAGGATTACGGGCAAGGTGTTACCCTCACCCAAATAAGCATATCGTAAATGAGCAGGTAAAGGTTTAAGTTCAAGAACTGGAGCTTTCTCAATAGACGGTTTAGCAGGAGCTAAGGTCAGCGGTCTATCAAGCTCCTCAAACTTCTTCCATCCTGGGATAAACTGACACTCCATGTTGAGAATCTCCAAGTATTCCTCAGTCTTTTCATCATTCAGCATATCATCTTCATACATTAATGCTCTTTCAAGAGGATCATCCTTAGAAGTCAAAAGTGATTTTTTAGAGGCAGTTAACTCCCTATCCAGCACTCTTACCATAGATAGCTCTTCATAGTGTGATGGAAGTTGAGTAGCCCGGAACACATTAAATACAGCTTCTTCGCCATTTACCCTCATGATCATCTTCCCTGCTCTAACTCTAATCACAACATCAGCAGTAGCCAAAAATCCTCTTACCAAGATGAGCGGGACCTCTTGGTCAGCCTTATAATCTAAAATGATGAAATCAACAGGGAGAATGAATTGGCCTAGTTGTACTAGAACATCCTCAATAACTCTCTCAGGGCATCAAAGATCTGTCCGCTAACTGCAGGGTCACTGTGGTTGGTCTTGGTTCACCCAGGCCTAGCTTTCGAAACACTGATGATGGCATTAAATTTACGCTAGCGCCCAAGTCACATAAAGCTCGCCCAACCTCATGCTTCCCAATTTTTATAGGAATAGTGAAGCTTCCAGGATCTTTCAATTTCTGAGGAAGTTTGCTTCTGACTCTGGAACTGCACTCTTCAGTAAGTGCAACTGTCTCAAACTCGGTCAGTCTTCTTTTATTTGCCACAATATCCTTGATGTACTTAGCGTATATCGGAACATCACGCAAAAGTTCCACCAAAGGAATATTCACTTGTATGTGACTCAAGATCTCTAAAAATTTCTTGCAAGCTGCATCTACTTTATGCTTCTGAAGCCTTTGAGGGAAAGGTGGTGGTGGTCTGACATTATCAAGCTCAGGCTGCTTCTCTACCACTTTATCAGCTTCTTTTTCAGTATTTGGTTCCAGTTCACCAACAGGCTTCCTCGGCTTTGGAGGCACTTCTTCTAGAGCTCGCCTATTTCTCAGAGTAACTGCTTGCACAAACTCCTTAGGATTCTTCTCTGTGTCACTTGGCAAGGCACCATGTGGTCTAGTGTTTTGTGCTCCAGCTAACTGCCCCATTTGGCGTTCCAGATCTTTTTGAGCATTGGCAAGATCTTTTATGGCTTGTGCTTGAGCTGCGTTGTCTGCTATAATTTTCTGCTGACCTGCCAACATTTGCTTTATCAAATCTTCAACTAAACTGTTCGACTGCTGTGGTTGAGCTTGAGGCTGTGAACTCTGGTAATTATTCTGAGATCTCGTATTACCTTGAGCAGCTTGATTATCACTCCATGAGAAACCAGGATGATTTCGTGAGTTAGGACTGTAGCTGTTACCAAACTGATTCCGATTCTATCCCTGAAACCTGTTTTGATTTCCCACGTAATAAACTAACTCTGGATTGGAGGGGCAAACCTCGGTAGTATGATCCTCTCCACAGACCTCGCAGAAATTTTAGAACTGCTGGACTAGTTGGTGGCAGTGCTAACTTGTTGATCTGATTAGCTATGACATCTACCTTTGTAGTTAATGCTGAGAATGCATCCAACTGAAGTATCCCAGTAGCTTTTTGAGTTGGAGCTCTACCATCACCCTGCCAGTCAGGATTTCTCTGAGAAAATTTATCCAGCAATTCATAAATCTCATTAAAATTCAAGGCCAATACTTGGCCTCCAGCTGCAGCATCCACCACGATCTTGGTATGAGCATTCAATCCTTTAACAAAAGTGTAGGCCAACACCTCATTAGATTGGTTGTGGTGCGGGCAATATCTTAACAATGACTTGAATCTCTCCCAAGCTGAATACAAGGACTCTCTACCTTGTTGTCTGATAGACATGATCTCACTCCGTATTCTTGCTGTTTTGGCAGATGGAAAGAATTTAGCCAAAAATTTCTTAGCTAAATCATCCCAAGTTGTGATAGACCCAGGCTTTTCATCCTTTAACCACTTCCTTGCTGTTCCAATAAATGAAAACGGGAAGAGTATCAAGCGAACATAATCAGTTGAGACGCCTGATGGTGTGTATGTGTTACTAATCTCCAAGAAATTTTGGATATGTTGTTGTGGATCCTCGTGCAGTAATCTAGCAAATTGCCCAGTCGCATGCAGTAGTTGTATCATGCCGGGCTTAATCTCAAAGTGTCCAGTAATTTCAGGCTTCACAATACTAGAAGCTACTCCCTCCAGACTGGGAAGAGTTCCATCTCGCACAGCTAAAGCTCGTTCTTCTGCCATTCCAATAGGTAAGGAAGCAAGTACAAGTGCGAGTGCTTCATGGTCTCTTGTTTCTTTCCTCAGTTTCTGTAAGGTCCTTTTAGGTTCGGGATCAAAAGGTTCAAGTGGTTCGTCCTTTCTCTTCTTTCGCATTCAAGACTTATTACCTAAAATGGCACAAGAAACTCAAAACAAAAAGCATTCAAGACTTATTACCTGAAATGGCACAAGAAACTCAAAACAAAAATTGAACCTGAATAGACAATAACAAATTGTCTAAAAAGAAAACAGTCAATTATTTAGTCCCCGGCAACGGCGCCAAAAACTTGTTGCTCCCAAACGCACACGCAAGTATACGTGATCGACAAGTAATAAAGTGATAAGATTGAGTATCGTTCCCACGAGGACTATTGTTCAGACTGAATCCTAGAAAACAATTTTCTAAAAACTATTTAGGGATCTTTTTCAGCGATGATTTGTAATTTGCTACCTAAGCAAAAAATAATTAAAAACAAGTAATTGAATTCAAGTAATAGAGAACAAATTATGGGTTGTTATCAATAAAACGAAAACGGTCCAGAATCAGAGCTACAAACTTTCTAGTTGAGTTTTCCAGTTGATTCTACTTCTCGATATCCTAGATTGCTAACTCACAGGTTAATTATATTCGTAAAAACCTGTCGATTCTTCACGAGTCTATGCAAGCTACTCTAACGCCTATATTTCTATGGAATTAAATCACATGCATGCATTAAAGAACTCTGTATTTAGCTAAGAAAGGCGAATAGGTATATGTCTATCCTACCCGCAAATTGATTCCTTGATGCCCAGGTTTACAATCAAGCCCTATTCTTTCTTATATGCGTTCATAAATTTCCTCTGTCGAGTTCAACTTATAAACTGTAGATAGTGTTCAATTATCAGGCCTCAATAACCAAACAATTAGGCTCAAGAAAGAATAAACAATCTGTAATGGTAAATTAATAAGTAGAAATCAACTTTCAGACATCAACCTTCATGTATTTGCTCTAACCCTAGAACGATATGTTTAGCTACTCATATTCATAATAACAACACAAGAATTCATGAAAGAAAAATGAAAGATTGTAATAGATGATGAAAAGGAATTAAACCCTTGGTTCAACGTGTAAGAACTCCAAATATTGCTCCAGAAATTCGACCTCCCACCAAAATAAAATTAATAACTATTTATAGTGTTTACAAAGTCTTTCCATAAGTTAATCCAAAGTCTAAACTAAGTTGGAAAAGTTGGGGTCGCTGAACTGAAAGCCACAGGATACGCGTCGCTTGTCTCATAGCTTTTGGAAGTCGTGCGCCACAGCCCATGCGTCACATGGCTTATGGCATTTGGAAGTCTGAAGCTGCATCCCATCTGTAGCTTGCTCCATAGCTTTCCGTCTAATGCCATATCCCACAATTAGCTAAGTTCATCAATTCTTGCTCGATTTTATCTATCTTCACTCCGTTTGCACTCGTATTCATCCAAATCATTCCTAAAATCACAAACACAATAAGTGAGCTCAACAACCACAATTATTTCGTGCAATGGGCAAATAACGTATCAAAATGTGAGGAAATATTAAGGTAAAATAGGCTAATATTGCCAAACATCACTGGTACTTGCACCTTCCCTCCGAGTCAGTTGCAAACTATGTTGAATTGGCTGACTTATTCATTAAGGCGCATACCGGTGTTCAAAAGAGCCTCAAGAGGAAGGAGGACATCTTCCATGTGAAGCAGTGGTACAATGAGCCACTTAGAGATTTTCTTGAGTGCTTCCAACCAGAGCGGATGGAAATGCCTACAATAGATGATAGCTTTGCCATCATGGCATTTGAAAGAAATATAAATGCAAATAACTCCGAGCCTGCTGCCGAATTGAAGAAAGATCTCGAGGAGTGGCAAGCTTGCACTTGGGATGAAGTTCACGACAGGTCATCAACCAAAGTTAGGCTGGAAGAAGACGAATGGAGGTTCATATGCTGAATTTCTGGTTATAGGGGTCGCCCCGAGTCATCTCGACGTGCCGAAGCACCAAGAAGGAACTCAAAGGGCCGATATGAACCCTACAACTCCCAAAGGAAGCATGTGAGCCAAAGGCTAGGAGGTAAGGTTAGCACTACTGCTAATCAGAAAAACACAACAGGGCCATCCTTAATATCTAATGAGAAGGATCCACCCCGTATTTTCGAGTATAATTTGAATGTCTCCAGTGCAGATTTGGTGAGTGCGCTGAAAGGGATGACTGACAAGGGAGTAAGGCTCCTGAGACACCGGGAAGAGGGACTAGAACCTCTATTATCATTTTTATGACAATCATGTGCATCTTATCGAGGACTGCAAGGCCCTGCGTATGAGGTGGCCCACTTACTCAAGAAGGGCATTTTGAAGGGATTTTTGACTGACAATGGGAAGTAAACCCTTGCAAAGAATAAGGGTTGAGGATAGCCGCCAAGGGTCCCATCTCCTAAAAGAGTTGTTAATGTGATCACCGGGAGGTCGGAAGTGAACTACGTGAATTTTGGCGCAGCTAAAATTTTTGCGAAGCTCTCCATCATATTGGGAAAGAGGAGCCGAACTGGGGGCTCGGATTGCGAAATCATGTTTAATGAAGATGATTGCGAGGAAATGATGTTCCTTCACCATGATGCACTGGTTATCATGTTGAGGATCAATGACTTGGACATCAAACGAGTCTTGATAGATGCTGAGAGCTCTGTTAACATCATAAGTTACGGAGCCGTGAAGAAAATGTGGTTGAAGGACCAAATCGTCCCGAAGGCAACCATATTGACTGGGTTCAACAACTCTATTGAGAAGAAATTGGGTGAGATCACTCTCACCACCTATGCAGAGGGAGTTACCAAGGAAATAGTGTTTCAAGTTATGCCCAAGGACATAGCTTATAACGTTATCATTGGGAGGTCGTGGATATACGCGGGGGAGGCTGCGCCCTCCACTCTTCATCAAATTATTAAATTCCTATCTAAGGTGAACAAAGAATGGCAAGGGAGTGCTATTCGGTTGCTTTAAAGAGTGCAGTCGTCTCGAGTGGACCATCTAAATAGCAACTAATGTGTTCGAGATCTGAAGAAGAAATATTTTTGGTACTTGAAATGGATCCTCAAAAAGAGATGGTAGAAAAGTTCCCAGCATGCAATCAAGAGCCTAGGAAACAGAAAGCTGAAGATTCGACCATCGAAGAGTTGGAATCGGTCACTTTATCAATGGAGTTTCCTGAGAGGAAAGTCTTTGTTGGCTTGGGGTTGGACCCGGAGTAAAAAAGGGCTATTGTTGCATTATTAAAGTCAAATGATGACTGGTTTACTTAGTCCCATACCGACATGGTTGGGATCGACCCGGAGATAATGATGCACAAACTTAACGTGGATCCTCACCACGCTCCGGTAAAGTAAAAGAAAAGGATGCCGCCATGGTTGGGATCGACCCGGCGATAATGATGCACAAACTTAACGTGGATCCTCACCACGCTCCGGTAAAGTAAAAGAAAAGGCTACATGTTGGCGTTTGGAAAAAGGTGATCGAGGATGAAACAATTAAGTTACTTGATAATAAATTCATATGAGAAGTCAAGTACCCCGAGTGGCTGGCCAATGTTGTGGTCATGTCAAAAAAGAATGGGAAATGGAGGATGTAAATGGATTTGAACAAGGCTTGCCCAAAGATTCATATCCGTTACCACAAATTGATAACTTAATAGACTCCACGGCTGGACACAAACTATTAACCTTCTTGGATGCTTATTCGGGATACAACCATATTCTAATGGAGCAAGGTGATGCCCTTTGGCCGAGGATTATTATAAGGTGATGCCCTTCGGCCTCAAAAATATTAGGGTAACTTATCAAATGTTGATGTATAGCATGTTCAAAAATTACATCGGGAAATCAATGGAAGTATACATTGATAGCATGCTGGTGAAATCGATTGGGGTTGAAGATCACCTGAATCATTTAAGGTAAGCTTTTGCCATCCTAACGCAATATAACATGAAGTTAAACCCCAAAAAATTTTGCTTTTGGCGTTGGTTCGGGCAAGTTTCTATGCTTCATTGTCTCGGAGCGATGAATTGAAGCAAACCCCGAGAAAATTAGAGCAATTAAGGAAATCTCAGAAGTTCTCTCTCGGACTAAAAGAGTTCAACGCCTTACTGGTCGAATCACGGAGCGATGTCACAAATTCTTCGCAATTTTAAAGAAAAATACTGACTTTGAGTGTAAATAGGTGTTGAAGGAGTTAAATCACTATTTGGAAAATGCACCGCTGCTCGCGAAGCCAAAAGATGGGGAGATGTTGTTGGACTATTTGGTTGTATCTGATGTGTCAGTGAGCGTAGTCCTAGCTCGAGAGGAAGATGAGAAACAACAACCAATTTATTATGTTAGCAAGTCGCTGCTTGATGCTAAAACCAGGTACCCTCCCTTAAAGAAATTCACGCTTGCCTTAATCATTACTGCACGTAAACTTCGGCCTTATTTTCAATGCCACCCCTTAGCAATAGTCACTACCTTTCCGTTGAGAAATATACTTCATAAGCCTGAACTGTCCGGGAGGTTGGCTAAGTGCGCTGTTGAGCTAAGCGAGTACGGTATCACTTATCAGCCTCGCATGGCCATAAAGACCCAAGTGCTAGCTGATTTCGTGGTTGATTTTAGTGCTAAGATACTACCCGAGGCGGAGAAGGAGTTAATGTCGAAGGGGACGGTTTCTAGGATTTTGACACTTTATTCTGATGGAGCTACCAACTCTAAAGTCTCAGTAGCTCCAACTTGTTAAAGAGTAAGGCATTCTATTAGGCTCAAGCAGGTGACCAACAACGAAGTTGAGTACGAGGCAATAGTAGCAGGTTTAGAACTGGCGAGAGATCTTGGGGTAGAGAGAATCGAGTTGAAAAGTGATTCATAGTTGGTGGTAAATCAAATACCTGGGGACTTTTCGGCTCAAGAGCCCTAGATGCAACAACTCTTAGCTAGAATCCAACAAATTTTGTCTAAGTTTCGAGAGTGGAGAATCAAATAGATCCCTAGGGAGGAGAATGCGGAAGCGGACGCCTTAGCAAATCTAGGCTCTGTTGTCGAAGAAAGTAGCTCAGGTATTGATTCAGTTGTTTGTCTTCTTACGTCGGTCGTGGAAAGGGTAAAGCTTGAAGTTAATTCGGTGAGTCATACTTGGGATTGGCGCACCAAGTTCATTTCTTACTTGGACTTGAAGACTCTGCCAGCTGCTAAAAAGGAGGCTATAAAGCTTAAAATTCAAGCGGTCCTATACTCGTTAATTCAAGGAAAATGGTATAAGAAGTTACACTGCGGCCCATTGGCCAAATGTTTAGGCCCGGGGCAAACTGAATATGTGATGAGGGAGGTGCACGAGGGCGACTGCGCTAATCATTTAGGAGGAAAGGCACTTGCACACAAATTGCTTCGAGCGGGGTTTTATTGGCCATATATCAGCACAGATGCCAAGGCATTTGTTGCTAAGTGGGACAAATGTCAATACCATGCTCAAATGATTCACCTGCAAACCGGGCCTCCACATTCTGTTGTGTCCCCGATAGTTGGATCACTCGCCAAAGCTAAGTGAGGTGTGCAATTTTTCTTATGCGTAACGACTACTTCTCTAAATGGGTAGAAGTGGGAGCTTTCGCTCAAGTTAGATAGAAAAAAGTTATTAATTTCATATGCGAGTAGAATTGGATTTGCTCGATGGCTGGAGGGAATTAGCCTTGGTCCGACTAGCGGCTTAAAAGAGGCAGATTGAAAGCTTTCTCAACAAGAAAGCTGAGCTTAGAGCTTTCAAAGTTTGGGATTATGTGTTAAAAGCCTCAAACCAAGCAACTAAGGAGTGCAATGCCGGTAAATTGCAGCTAATAAGAAAGGCCCTTACCGAGTTAAAGCTATTTTTGGCAAAGGATCTTATCAGTTGGAAGATATGAAAGGCATGTTGGAAACCTCAAATTGGAATATCTCCAATTTGAAGCGGTATTACTTTTAACTCTAAGGTACTGTATCGCTTTTCAATGAATTTTCACCTATGGCACCGAGCCTTCAAATACTCTGACGCTTAGGTCGAATAATTAAACTAACCCCCTAGTTTTCTTTGCTTGACCTTTTCAGGAACCGGAGTACAGTGCTCAGTCCTCTTCACTCACCCTCGAATATTGGGGGGATGGAAAAAGTGGTATGCAGTTCCTCAAACGACTCGAAGCCTCTCATACAGGGTACTACCAGCAGACCTGAAGACTTGCAATCTTCATACCGGGGACTATTACCCGAAGATTGGCTTAGTGTTGGTGTTATATATATAGTGCATGTCTGTTGTTTTTAAATTTCACCTAAGTCTTATTATGACTAGGTTCGATGTAAACGCCGGACACGACCCATTATCATTGAAATGAATTTAACTCTACATCTCTTTGTTTCAACATCTAACTCCCAAAGTTATGTTATACAATTAAGATTGTTGTGCCTCGGCACGGGAACGAGACATCATTCCAGGCTGTATCGATTCTACTTTTTATGTCTTGCAAGCCAAAAATATTTTAACTGTTAAAATGCACTTCCTGACGTGATAAAAGAAAAACACTTAAAACATAATACAAACTTCATAAAAAATGGGCTCAAGTGGCCCAAAAGTTATTTACATGTTCGGCTCGTAGGCCACAACAAAAACAAAAGGAAAGAAGAAAAAGCTACTAGACATGGGGATCGACATCATCTTCTCGAGGGGAACCCTCTTCATCTCTAGAGGCCCCGTCGTCATTGTCTCATTCTTCTTCTTCTTTTCCATCATCAGCCCCATCCTCGCCGTCATCTGAATCTTTACTCGAAGGGAACTCGCTCATAATCTCTTGGGACCGAGTTACACATTTTTTGGCCTTGGCGATCTCGTCATCCAAGTTTATTTTCCCAACTTTGCACTGCCCAAGTGCTCTTAGTCGAGTCTGAATTACGGCCCAACCTTGATCCATATTATCTTTCTTGGCCTTAACCTTGGAGTTTTTCACCAAGGCAGTATTTTCACCCTGAAGACGAGCATCCTCAGACTCAAGCATTGGAAGTCGTTCCGTTTGGCCTTCTAACTCTTTTATCTTGAGCATATGCTTTCTCAACGTCTCGAAGTAGTCCTTATTAGCATCAAGCAGCTTCGTGTTAGCTCGATCAAGTTTGCCTCTGTTTGACAGCTTCGAGCTCTCTACAATATAAGCATCCCATAGGGTTTGTATATGATCCCGTAGTCTTCAAGGTGAGTATTTTATCCTTACGCCTTGGCTCTTTCTCACTCCAACCAGCCTCAAGTACTTGAAAGTGCTTGTGATGTGCTGATTTAAACGAGTACATAAGACTCTGCAAGAAAGAAATGGAAAATTAGAACTAGAGGCCAAGTAAAGAGAGTAGTTACGAGCACAATGATTTACTGCGAGGACAATGATTTACTCAAAGTGCGCAGGCAGCAGATCGAGCCATCATAGTCTCCATAAATAACGACTTGATGTGATCCTCTTTGAGCGGCCCTAAATAGTTGAGAAAGGCATAGGGGGACCTCGACCGAGATAACAAAAAGGCTCAAGTTAGATGGGCAAACCTTCTCATGGCCCTTTCCTAAATCGAAGTGTTGGGAGGCTTAGAAGTTGCTCGTGTTGTGCTCACATCCACTCTCTCCTCAACTGCAGAGGGTTTAGAGCTAGCTTCGTCAATTTTGGACTTGCCCTTGGCTTTTTCAGTAGCGTGGTCAGATCCCTCAAGATCTACCACCTCAACTTGTTTGGGGGCCTTAGGACCTTCATCACTTGGCTCGTCCCTCAGCCCAAATTGAGATCGCGAGATTGATTTTTCACTCGAGCTAATGTTCTCCCCAACTCGAGGACGAACGACTCGATCCAATTTCTTTGAGGCTACCATGTAGAAGAAGCTGGAGGCTTGGCAATGGAAGACTTGTAAACAAATCCCTTGAGATCAACCTCTCCACCTTGAGAAGAAGGCCCTTGGCAAAAGAAACCCACCGACACCCTGGTCTTCTTAAGAGAATTAAGTCACCAAGTCAGTCATCTTGGCCAAACTTGCGTCGAGGTCAGGAACTTCCTGCTCATTCTTTTTCTTCCTCTTTCTGGCCTTCTTCTCTTTGGGCTCCTTGGGCTCTTTTCTTAGCAATGGACGCCTTGTAGGGAAGACCTTCTATCAAAGAGAAAACTGTTAAAAAGAAAATGGGAAAAACTCCTCGAAGGGATTAAAATATGAAGAAAACTCACCGTGTCTCTTGGTCACCCACTCGTTTACGGCAGCGATGCTCTCTCAATTCATGTTGGGCCAAGTGTAAATATCAATTATAGCTCGAACCCAATTTGTCAGTTCGGGCGCAGGAACGATCTTCACTTTATTGGATGTAAATGAAAACGGTGAGTAAGGAACACTTATCGAGGCTGAAGAAAATCATAATAAAAGCAGAGGAGAAAAGTTAAATTACGCTTAAGGTTCCACACCTCGGGGAATCCTGGCTCGGTCGAGATTTGAGCAGTAGGGATCAAAACATAACGGTCGGCCCATCCACGATCTGTCGTGTCCACGTTTTTGGTTATCAGCGAGTATTTGCCTCAGCTATTCAAGGCTACAGTTCCACCCTTGTGAAAGTAAGGGTAGCAGATATTTGTCAGATGTTGGAGGGGGAAAGGCACCCTATCCTTCTTCCACAAGAAGTCAAGGCATCCCATAACTCTCTACAAACCAGACTCGAGTTGAGCCAAGCATATGTTGTAAGTGCGACAAAAACGAGTCAATTACCTCGTGCACAAGAAGGGTGAATCCTACCAAGAATGCGTAGCTGTATACAAAAGATTACCTCACCATGTGATCAGCGCTCACGCTGATGTCTGGGTTCGGGATGCCACCTTGAAACTCGGGCCCCCATTTGCAATCCTCTCGAAGATCTCTCATATGGGCTTGGGTAATTAAAGAAGGAGTAGACTGACGTGCACATTCCTGTTTTTCTCTTGTTGCGTTGTAGATTGACCTTTAACGGCGAAATCCTTCTTGTTATCGAAGGAAGAGTGTATGACATGATGAGGTTTGATTTCCGCATCGAGGGGAATCTTTTTTGACTTGGAAGATTTCCCCTCGCCCTCATCCACGTTTTTGGCGTCCTCCTCTTCTTCATTACTTCCACGGATTCAATGTGGTGAGCGGTGGCTTTGCGTTACCTGGGTACTAAATTCACCGCTTCAGAGGTTATTTCGCTACCTGCCGCTACTAGAAAAAGTACATTTAACGGCACTGCGAAATTAATTATTTCACCGCCGAAAGTTACTACAACGGTATCAACAATATTGTCGCCACAATGATCGGGAGAGTTTTGTTCAGAATTCCTCGCGGACATCTTGCTTTTGTTAAGAAACTGGTGATTCTGGTGATTTTGATCGTGAAACTGACAGAAAAGATAAAGATCTTGCTTGGATTTTGATTGCTACAGTTGCTTTAAAATCAATGTGGAAGGTTTGAAGTGACTAACTGAGATACTTATAATGGAAGAGTCATGTTTACCTAGGGAAGGAGAGCAAATGTCACGACCATTCTCTGGCCTCCACGTGGAGCAGATGGGAAGGTGAAGTGATAGCCTCCTTTTTTAAATACAAGGCGCACGTGCGACCATGTCACTTTTCCTGCCTATTCTCATTCCATTCCCCGAGGACTCTGACTGTTGCTCGAGGAGTAGAGGGACTGTTTATATTGGTAAAATTATAGCTTGGGCACGTAGCATCCGAGGCGTGAAGCTCGGGGCGACAGTCAAGTGAATGATCCACACTCAATCCAATTACCTATGAAGGTGTGGGGCGATCATCAAAAATAGTACCTCGAATGAGAGTGGGGATCGAATTCCTCAAGGAGCTAGCTCATAATCTATTAGTCTTAGATTGAATAAACACGGGTTCTACGATTTGTATGTATATTCCTAAGTAAAAGGGTGTAAATATTGAATTAACTACAACAAGAACTACGATAAACAATAATTAACAATAAAAGCATACAATCAACTTTTCACTTTTAATACTTGTAAAATATGAAGAATGAGCTAGGGATTTACCCATTCCGACAAGGTTTCATCAACTTAATACTTTCTTTAACCTCACAAATCATATGGGTAATGTAAATGGTCGGACCGCAGCTATAATCCTCAAAACTCCTTAGGGATAAAGAGGATCTACCTCATTAAGCCCGTTTGGGTCAATAACGAGGCGCATAAAATCCTAGTCCAAAGACCCATGCGAGGATGACTCTTTTAGGTTTTTCCCTTTAGATGGGGTAGGCTCATGAGCCAATATAACCCAAATGCTCGCTAGTTCCTGTAAACCTATGCATTCAACCCCGTTAGGATGCTGAAAGCAAAGTAGGGAGGTTCAAGTAAAACCGTGCCTCAAACCCTAATCAAGAAAATACGATACAAAACTAGATTCACCTTAACCCATGGATTTTATGAGATTAAAAATAAGTTTAAAGTTAAAACAACCAAGTCATCATGAATAAACCCCTAGTATGAGTTTAGCTATTCATACTAGGGTCCAACACAATCATAGTAAAGAATGAAATGACAAGAAACATGTAATAATATATATAAAAGATGAAATCCTTACAAAGTTATGTGTTAGAAACCCTTGCTTTCCTCCAAAAATATTCAAAAAAGTACAAAAAGTGTATTCTAAAGCTGAAAATAGGTATATGTGCCTTGGAGGCATAAAGGTCTATATATAGGCATGAGTTTGAATATTAAACTAGTATTTATAAATTTGTCATTTTGCCCTGCTTTCCAGTCGACCGCCGGTTATTCGGCAGGCCACCTTTTGTCTTGCGCGGCCGCCGAAGTAGGTTCTGACTCTTCTTGTTTTGTTCTGTGGTGCAGGTCCGGTGGGATTGTGTTTCAAGTGGCGGGCTTCCCCAGCTTCTCGCAGATTTCTCGAGCTCACCGTGAGCATCGGCGGGATCACTGCTACTTCTGCAGTGCCGCCAAGTGCTTTCAGCAGACGATTCGATGGTCCGCCTCTTTAGTTCAGTGAAGTGGTCTTGAGCTCTTGAACTCGCTCCTCCTTAGACAGATGGCTTCTTCTCTTCAGCCACTGATTCGGCGAGGCGCCCATCCTGTTGAGGCCTAGTTTCCATGCCTTTCATTTGTAGTCAAATTGTATTTGTTTTTAATCTTTTCTTCTTTCCTTTTGGCTTTGTACATTGATTCTCATTAATTTCCTGAAACATGGAGGTAAACATAAGATTTACACAAATAATAAGGCCTAAGGATATTAAAACTAGCCTAAAAGAGTTGCATTTAAGCGTAAAATACCAATATATCAGTGAACTATATGATGGCCATGAGAATTATATCAGGAGGATCGAGGGTGAGCACCGAGATCAAGACCGCTCGTGCCACATATCACAATTGCTTGGGATAAACAAATGGCTCAAAGCCCCGAGGCAGATGGATAAAGGCCCCAAGACAAGTGGTTCGACTTCAGTGTAACTGAAGCCCCACGGTCTCAGTATTTAATGAAGGGAAGAACCACGATCTAAGTATGGAGGAGTCTGCTAATTATTTCAACCCTATTTGCTATAAATAGGACTTACGTATCAATGTAAAGTCATTCACAAATATAGCCGAGACTCTGTCAAATTGTAATCATAAGTTATTGATACGAAACCTTTGTTCTTGCATTCACTTTTGACGTTATTTCATATTATTCATTCACAGATTGCAATCTTCATACAATATATTGCTTGTAACCCTAAAACAAATCTAAAAGCCTATTTGGCATTGCTGCCAAAATCTGCTTATTTTGAAAAGTATTTTTGTCAAAAGTACTTAGAATAAGCAGTTTGTGTTTGGACAACTCATAAGAGAAGTACTTCTGATAAATAATTTATGTTTGACTAATCTTTACGAAAAGTACTTTTTAATGTCAAATTACGAAAAGGACATCCCAGTTCATTTTATATTTGGATTATTAGAAACAAAAAAATAATTTTAATAATATTTATCATAAAAGACTTTAATAAAAAGGATTATTTAGTTAAAATGTAAAACATAAAGTGAAAAATATAAATTTAAGTTTTTGAACAACATAAATATAGTTAAATCAAAGTGATAAAAATAGGAAAAAAATAAATATAATTTTATTTTGAGAGATATATGGTTAATTAATGCGGGATAAATTGGTAAATATGAATTTTTGGCAAGGATATTTTCGGCTTAAAAAAATTCATAAATTGCTGCTTCTGCTTCTTGGAAGAAGCAAATATTTGTAGCTTCTCCCCAACAGCAGAAAAAATATTTCTGATGCTACCTAAAACTTTTTTTGTTTGCTAAACACCTCTAAATTCCAAAAAAAAAAAAATACTTTTAGCTCTGGAGTAGCAATGCCAAATAGGCTATAGTTGTGTTCTAAATCATATTTAGAGGCATACAATATATCAATATATATAGAAGTATATGGGGTTTGCTAACCTACTACCTTCACGTAGTAGGTTAGCGAATCCCTATATATATATATATATATATATATATATATATGGAGTTTGCTAACCTACTACCTTCATTAGTAGGTTAGCAAATCTCTATATGTATATATATATGATTTAATGGTTGATTTTTGTACCGCATGAATCATTTAACCTACCTCGTAAATGATTAAAACTGTTTTTTTTCCTTTTAAAAAAAACGTTGAAAATAAAAGTTTTTTTAGGATAAATAGGCGGCAGCCGGAAATCCTCGTGTAGAAGATATGAATTGCTTTAATTTGTCACAAACACTTTCTTTGGAAGATAAATTAAATAAATGAAACGAAACAGACTTAAGGTTGGTTACATTTGTCTTGACTAAATGTGTGTTTTTATTTCTTCAGCTCCTAACAGTTTGACTTAGAGAAGCTTTTTTCAAACCGGTATTTCTTGGATTTTTGTATAACCAGATGCTTCTGCATGAAGCTCCAAGATTGCTTGCATCTTCTGATCAACAGTTAAAAAGGAAGTCAAATATTATAAAACAAGAGTATAACCTTGCGTCACTCACAATGTTATCTAATGTATTATCTTATGTGAATTCATTTAGTAGTTTACAAATCATCCTCATTTGATTATATTCTTCTACAAGATTTTCTTCTTATTCCAGAATTTTTGTTCACGCTGCTCTTTTCTTTGTGATCTGATAAGGGGAGAATTTACAAAAATACACATACATCCTATTTTATTTATATACATCTATCCATTACATTTATACCCATAACTTATTTACACTCTATACCCATTAACTAATTATCTTGTTACTTTGAGACATAAAACCAGGAATTCAAGTTCCTCTCTCTCCTCATATCTTATATTATTATTTTCTTATTTTTTTGTCATTCTATTATTATTCTTTTCTCCTTCTCCGTTTTCACTATTCTTTTTTTTTTCTTTTTTCCATTTTTTATTCTTTTTTTTTTTCTCTTTCTCCTGTTTCTAGCACTATTCATGACTACACATTTTTTATTTTTTAATTTATTTTCTTTCTCCGTAATCATATTATACTCTTTTTTTTATTTTTTTCTCCATAAAGGCATACTTTGTTCACAAACACAAAAATTGAAATATTTTATTTGCTCGATAGTATCTCACACTTTTATACAAACATAACAAGGTATACCGAAAGAGTATACAGTATACCAAAAAGGTATATTCTGTTCAAAATAGCAATAATTGAAATGCTCATTTGCTCGATAGCATCGCACACTTTGATCCAAACACAAAATGGCATACCAAAAGAGAATACAATATACCAAAAAGATATTTCTTTAAAAATAATAAAAAATTAAAATATATATGTTTTCTGAAACATTTTGCACTTCGATTCAAACACAAAAGGGTATACTATAAGAGTATACAATATACCAAAAGGGTATACTTTGTTCAAAACAACAAAAACTAAAATATTTATTCGCTCGGTAACATCGCACACTTGGATCCAAACATAAAAGAGTATACAAGAAGAATATATAATATACCAAAAGGGTATACTTTGTTAAAAAACAACAAAAACTGAAATATTTATTCGCTCGGTAGCATCACACACTTGGATCCAAACACAAAAGGGTATACCAAAAGAGAATACAATATACTAAAAAGGTATACTTCTTTAAAAATAATAAAAACTAAAATATATATATGTCTTCTGAAATATTTTGCACTTCGACTCAAACACAAAAAGGTATACCAGAAGAGTATACAATATACCAAAATGGTATATTTTGTTCAAAACTGTATTGGGCAAAAATTGACGTGTTCGATTAGCACCTCAGCATGATAAACCGAAGAGAAAACGAGCCGACGCTCCGAAGGAGAATGATCGAAGCCGTCTACCAGGTTACCGAAGTCGAGCTTCAATGTCGCTACCGAAGGCGAGCCGCGAGCTGAGCTCCGATGACCTTCCTTTTTAACCGAACAGCAAGGTCCTGCCACCGAAGTCACACGATCGAACTTCGGTGGGACACCTCGATTCCAGCGGCTCTGAAGCCCACTACTTCAGCCCACTAACTCCTTCCATTAATATCAGGAACGTGGGTCGCAGCATGGTTGATAGTGGGGAACGTGGGCAAAGCCCCTAGGCCTATAAATAGTACTTCATTTTGTATTGGAGGCATTGAGAAATACATACAGAAACTATGCCAAATTGTGTACTCATCATTATACATTGAAATCCAGTTATTTTTACGCATTCACGCTTATTTCTTGTATTTTACTGGCTTTGATACGAAGATTTGCTTATATTCTAACCCAAATTCTATTAGTGATCCTAAAACCGATTTAGGCCCATACAAATTGGCGCCGTCTGTGGGGATATAAGCAGAATCGCTTTGTTCCAAAGTTCAACGTTCTTTTTCGTTTAAGCCTACAGTTCAACGACGACATGGCCGACAGTAGTGGAAATCTTGATGGACAGACTAACGTTCCGTCGAACCAACAGTCTCAATCTCCAATGATGACTAAAGATTTTCAGACCTTCGTTATTAATTCACTAAGAGCCCTTCAAGAACGGCAGGATGAGCAGGCGCACATCAACGCCGAATTCCGCGCCTCGTTGGAGGCGAGGAACAGTTCAGCACCAAGCAGCACCCAGCCTTCGGCTCCAGGTGGAGGTATCCCGACCTTCGTTCCTACGGGCGCGATAATAGGGACAGCTCCCAATGGGGCCACATCTGGGGGTTCAGGAAACGTACCAAACGCAACGCCATACTTCGGGACGATTCCCACCGTGGCCGAGACTACATCCTCGGTCGATTTCGAAAGGTTTACCAGAGAAATAGAGGCACGCGTCGAGGCTCGCGTCGAGGCACGCGTAGAAAAACGCCTCAAAAGCGTGCCGGGGATAACAAAGACCGAAGATGAGCTCGACATAGATCAATACAGGGAGTTTCCATTTAAGCCCGAAGCGGCTCCGGCTCCAACTCCTAAAAACTTCAAGCTCATGTTCCTAAAAAAATATGATGGGACCACCGATCCCAAAGAGCATGTAAGGGAGTACATGGCCATGGTGAAAAGAAATGATCTAACGGCAATAGAGCTCGAGTCAATGTTCTTGAAAAAGTTCGGCGAGTCCTTAGAGAAAGGAGCGCTGCGTTGGTACATGTGCCTACCAGCAGGATCAATTTCCACTTTCAAGGAAATGACCAACGCCTTCGTAAAGGCCCACACCGGAGCCCAAAAAATCCTCCAAAGGAAGGAGGACATATGTGAAGTCAAGCAAAAGCCCGGTGAGCCACTCAAGGAGTTCCTTGAACGCTTTCATGCTGAGCGCATGGAACTACCTCGGATGGATGATACTCTAGTCATCATGGCGTTTGAAAAGGGTATCAAAGTGCGCAACTCTGACGCCGCTGCCGAGTTGCGAAAAGAGCTTCAGCAATACCAAGTGCTGACATGGGAAGACTTGCACAAACAAGCCTACTCCAAGATAAGGCTGGAGGAGGCCGAGTTTAAAAGCCGAGGTTATAACTACAAAAATCGAGGCGAGTCCTCGCACCGCGCCGAAGCGTCGCGAGGAAATTCGAAGGGGAGGTACGAGCCATACACCTCCACGAGGCAGCCTATTAGCCAAAGGTTGGGAAATTCCTTTGGAAGTTCGTTTATGAACCCGCATATAAGCCAACGGCTCGGAGGAAAGGTTCACTCTAATTCAAACCAGAAAAACTCCTTGGGCCCGGCTTCGGCTCTGAAGAAAGATTTGCCCCGGATCCCTGACTACAATTTCAATATATCGACCTCGGAGCTGGTCCACGTAGTCAAGGGAACTGCCGAGGTGAGAGTGCCCAAAGATATGAGAACTCCAGCGGATAAAAGGGACCAGAATTTGCACTACGAGTTCCACGCAGATTATGGCCACCAGACCGAGGACTGCAAAGCATTGCGCCTCGAGGTGGCGCATTTGTTGAAAAATGGTGTGTTGGCCGAATTCCTTACCGACAAGGGAAAGGACAACTACTCAAAAAATCGAGGTGATGGACAGCCACCTCAGGCTCCACCCCCCGAGAGAGTGGTGAATGTAATCACCGGGGGATCAGAGGTGAACGGGGTGAATTTCGCGGCAGCAAAGAAATTCGCCAAGCTATCGATTACGATGGAGAAAAGAACCCGAGTGGGAGGCTCGGGTAAAGAAATCGTGTCTGATGATGATGACTGTGATGGGATGATGTTCCCTCATCACTATGCCCTGGTTATCATGCTGAGAATCAACGACTCCGATATCAAGTGAGTCTTGATTGACCCCGGTAGCTCGGTCAACATAATCAGCTACAGGGCCATTAAGAAGATGTGGCTCAAAGGGGAAGTCATCCCCAAAGCAACGGTGTTGACAGGCTTTAACAACTCCACAGAGAAAACCTTGGGTGAGATTACACTCAAAACATTTGCTGAAGGAGTTAGCAAAGAAACACTGTTCCAAGTGTTGCCCGAGGATATTGCATACAATGTGATCCTCGGTAGGCCATGGATCCATTCTATGGAAGCTGTTCCTTCCACGCTGCATGAAGTGATCAAATTTCCTACGCCTTGGGGGGTTCGATCGATAAAAGGCGAGCAACGAGTAGCGAGAGAGTGCTACTCGGTTGCGTTGAAAAGTGGAGTCGCCCCGACCGGGCCAAAGCAATAGCAACTAACGGAACCGGGGTCAAGCGAGGCGGACCTCAGAGGAGAAGTTGAAAAGATCCCGGCATGCGTTCAAGAGCCTCGGAAGCAAAAAGTCGAGGACTCCACTATTGAGGAGCTGGAGTCTTTCACCTTATTGAAAGATTTTCCAGAAAGAAAGGTATTTGTCGGCTCGGAGTTGGACCCAGAGTCGAAGAAAGCAATCATTGAAGTTTTAAAGTCCAACAACGATTGCTTCGCTTGGTCTCATTCAGACATGACTGGTATCGATCCGGAGATCATGATCCATAAGCTGAATGTAGACCCAAAGTTCACCCCGGAGAAGCAGAAGAAAAGACCTTATGCCGGGGTTAAAAAGAAAGCAATCGAAGACGAAACCACAAAGTTGCAAGAAAATGGTTTCATAAGGGAGGTAAAGTATCCCGAATGGCTGGTTAATGTGGTCGTCGTACCAAAGAAAAATGGCAAGTGGAGGATGTGCGTAGACTACATCGATTTGAACAAGGCTTGCCCCAAAGATTCCTACCCATTGCCACAAATAAACAGGTTAATAGACTCCACGGCTGGACACAAACTATTAACATTCTTGGATGCTTATTCGGGCTACAACCAAATCCTCATGGACCCGAAGGACGAAGAGAAAACTTCGTTCATCACCGACCGAGGCAGTTTTTGCTATAAAGTGATGCCCTTCGGTCTGAAAAATGCGGGGGCGACTTACCAAAGGTTGGTGTGTCGCATGTTCAAGGAGTATATTGGAAAATGTATGGAGGTCTACATAGATGATATGCTCATCAAATCGATTTGAATGGAGGATCATTTGAATCATCTGAGGGAAGCTTTTGCTGTTCTGAGGCAATATGGCATGAAATTGAACCCTGAGAAGTGTGCCTTCGGTGTTGGATCAGGAAAATTCTTGGGATTCATTGTCTCTGAACGAGGGATCGAAGCCAACCCAGATAAAATCAAAGCGATCGAGGAGATCCCCGAAGAGTTGACGAGGGTGAAAGAAGTTCAGCGCTTGACTGGCCAAATCGCTGCCTTGAGTCGATTCATCTCAAGGTCCTCGGAGCGATGCAACAAATTCTTCTCTGTTTTGAGGAAGAACAATCACTTCGAATGGACATCAGAGTGTAAAGAAGCGCTGAAAGATTTGAAACGCTACCTGGCTAACGCGCCGTTGCTCGCCAAGCCAAAGGAGGGTGAAACATTGCTAGTTTACTTGGTTGTGTCCGAGGTGTCAGTCAGTGCGGTACTGGTTCGGGAGGAAGATGGCAAACAACAGCCTATCTACTATGTGAGCAAGACACTCCTCGATGCTGAAACCAGGTACCCACACTTGGAAAAACTAGCACTTGCTTTAATTGTTACTGCCCGGAAACTACGAACTTACTTCCAATGTCACCCAATAGTGGTAGTTTCAACCTTCTCTTTAAGAAGTATATTGCATAAACCTGAGTTATCGGGGAGGTTATCAAAATGGGCGGTAGAATTGAGCGAGTATGACATCACCTATCAACCCTGAACAGCCATCAAATCCCAAGTCCTAGCTGACTTCGTAGCTAATTTTAGTTTTGGGATTCTGCCCGAAGCTAAAAAGGAGAATTCAATGTCGAAAGGAATAGCTTCAGGACTATGGATTCTTCACACCAATGGGGCAACTAATTCCAAGGGTACGGGATTAGGCATAGTACTAAAAGCGCCCACCGGGGAGAAAATCAGGCACTCGGTTCGGTTCAAAAAAGTGACCAACAATGAGGC
The DNA here is from genome assembly GCA_037355625.1 of Petunia x hybrida. Lineage (NCBI taxonomy): Eukaryota > Viridiplantae > Streptophyta > Magnoliopsida > Solanales > Solanaceae > Petunia > Petunia x hybrida. Next base: position 1,155,130 of record JBBBVM010000574.1, on the reverse strand, counting down.
TGAATACGAAGCGGCTCTAGCAGGCTTGGAGTTGGCTAAAGAAATGGGGGTAGAAAGAATTGAGTTGAGATGTGACTCGTAGCTGGTGGTAAACCAAGTGCTCGGTGACTATACGGCTGGGAGCCCAGAATGCAACTATATTTGGATCGAGCACAAAAAATTTTAGCCCAATTACAAGAGTGGCAAGTTAAACAAGTGCCTCGGGAGGAAAATACCGAGGCCGATGCTCTGGAAAATTGGGGTTCGGCGGTCGATGAAGCCCACTCGAGGACTGATTCAGTGCTTCGGTTGTTGTCCGCGCAAATGAGAGAGATGAAACTGCAGATCAACTCGGTGGACCAAAAATGGGATTGGTGGAGAAAGTTCATCTCTTACTTCGACTCGGGGACTGTTACCCAAGACAAAAAAGATGCCAAAAAGTTGAGGACCCAAGCGGCTTCATGAGAAAAGAGAATTGGCTTTGGTCCGGCTGGTTGCACAGAAAAGACAAATCGAAGCATATCTCAACAGGAAGGCCAAACTTAGAGATTTTAAAGTTGGCGATTATGTGTTAAAGGCTACAAACCAGTCAACGAAGGAAGAAAATAGGGGAAAGCTTGTTGCGAATTGGGAAGGACCTTACAGAGTCAAAGCAATTGTTGGGAAAGGATCTTATCAAATTGAAGATCTTCAAGGTGCGCCCGAACCTTTAAATTGAAACATTTCCAATTTAAAGCGGTACTACTTCTAATCGAGGTAAATGTTCCTTAATTTCTATTTAAAATTTACCCACAGCCTCGAGTCGAACAACGCTCCTAGGGCTTCGGTCGAAATGTACTAACTTACTCCTCGTTCCATTTTGCTTGACCTTTTCAGGAAGCGAACCGAACGATTTCCAGTGCTCGGATCTTCATCAAGATTCACACCCGAATACTGGGGGGGAGTGAGAGGTGAGTTGCAATCGAGGTCGACACCGAGCCTCCCAGCCGAAGCCTACCTATTCGACAACTGGGGACTGATACCCGAAGGATAGATTAGTACATTGTAATTACGCCCGATAGTGGCATATTATAGGCATATCGCCAATTTGTTTTCACACCCAAGGTCTACTTGGACTCAGCTTTATGTAAATAGCCGATTTTTGGCCCGTTGATATTATCAATAAAATAACTTTGATTCAACACCTCTCTGTCTCTATGACTTTAGTAATCGAAGTTATATCTTAAATGCATCGGCTCGGGAACGAGACGTCGTTCTAAGTTCGCATCGGCTTTACCTAGCTAAGCTTTGCAAGTGAAACTACTACTAAGTGTTCAGTTCGTGCAAGAATTAATACTCAAAAGTAAAACACAAAGTCATATCATCAAAAGGCCCGAAGGCTAATCATATTCACTAAAAGCAAGTTGACCCGAAGGTCGGGATCATATATACATTCAGAAGCCCGAAGGCTTACATCAAAAGGCGCAAAGGCCTAAACAAAAAGCAAGACACAAAAAATGAACTATTCTGTTCCTAAGGGTGCTCCTCGCCGGCACCTTCACTGCCCTCCTCGGCACTTTCGCCCTCTTCATCGCCTTCGGACTCACCCTCCTCCGAACCCTCACTCGAGGAAAGGTCATCCACGATCTTTTGAGCTTCGGCGGCGGCGTTCCTGGCTTTGGCGATTTCCTCTTCGAGCACAACCTGCCCAGCTTGGACTTGCTCAAGCGTGTTAAGTCTGGTCTTGACAACGGCCCAAGCTTCCTCAAACTTTGCCCTCGTTGCCTTGACCTCGGCCCACTCGTTGAGGTAAGCAATCCTACCTTGAAGCTTTGAAATCTTGCTCCCAAGGGCAGGCACTTGATCTACTTGGCTTTGCAACCCCACAAGCCTAGCGTTGTACTCCTCAAGCTTGCCACTGTAATTCTTGCCCGCCTCGAGCACTTCGGTCTTGGCTTTCAACAGCTCAGCTTTGAGTCGAGCATTTTTGAGGCTGAGCCTCGAACGCTCGTTGGCAAACTCATTTGTTACAGCTTGAACTCTAGCCTCGGCAGACTCCAAGACCCCATGCAAGTCAGCTTCAGCCTTCGCCGAAGCCTCATTGGCGCGCTCTAGCTCCTCATTCAAAGTGGCAAATTGATAGCATCAAGGACAAGGAAGAAGCTTTGGAAGCACCAAGAAGACCATTGACAAGATCACAAGCTCAAGAATTGCAAGTAGATGTTGATGGACTTCAATTGCACATAAAGAAGCTATTAATTACGGAGGAAGAGCTCCCAAAAGGAGATGAATTAGCTAAGTGTTACAACTATTTCATGGTGCAAGTCCAAGACCAAGAGGAGGTCGATTGGGGCCCAAAAATCAGCCATTAAATGGGCTAAATAGTATCCAAAAGGAGGGTAAAATGGGGCCCACGTTTTTGGTCAAAGAGTCAACAAAGAGAAGCTTAAATAAGTCCTAAAATAGGGTGGAGAGGCGTGGAAATCAGCCTTGGAGGCTAGTCAACAAGTCAAAGTTAGTTAGGAGGAAACTAGTAAAAGTTATCCTAGTTAGTTTGAGATTTGGTTTTCTATTTATAGTTGGCTTTTATTCCTTTTTACTTATGACTTAGTTTACCTAATTTGAGTAGGATTTTAAGCTTTATTGGCTGCCCCTTTCTCTATAAATAGGGGAGTCTTTCATTATTATTTTCAGCTAGACATTATTATCAATAAAATTGTGAGGTTCTTTTCTTGCACTTTTGAGTGTGATTGTTCTTGGATTTATTCTTCAACCTTCGAGATTCAACTTAAGGTGGTAAGAACTAAATTCTTCATAACTCTTAGATTACTTTTAGGTATTCAAGAAAGGCGGTAATTTTATTGTTGTTCTTGTTACTCTAACGGGGGTCGGGGTTCCATAATCTACTTCTTGCTAAATTCTCTATCAAAGGCGATTAGCTAGTCTAATTGTTGTTGTTAGGAATTCTTTTCAAGAATTAGACTTGTCTCGAATTTCTTGGCTCATCCTCGAGATTCGTGATCCATTCTTGAATTCAAGAAACTCGTCCTTGAATTCATTCTATCTTTCTATTTTGTTCTTTTCCGTTTCTACCGTTTCTTTTTAGCTTCCGCAAATTTCTTTAAATTCTTAAATTTTATTATCAAGTTCTTGGATCCTTAACGAGTGCGTTATCAAGTGGTATCAGAGCGGGTGTATCAAGGTTCCGTTCTTGATAGTCTTGGGGGGTTCTTGAGCAAAAAAAAAAAAAAAAAAAAAAAAAAAAAGTTACTGTAGCACGTGAACAGTAACCGAAATAAAATATATATTTTACTTTGCTCATTATTTTCAAATTCCTATATTATTTGGTTTCCTATTCAACAAAGGAAACAAGAAGAGGGGATCCTAGTCTTTGAAGAAAAAGGTAATATCTCTTCTTATTATTTTGGGTTTGGTTTTCCTTATTCTTTTCTTTTCTTACCAATCCTATTCTACCTAGGTTTGGTCTTTCACTTTCCTTTTCTTTTTCTAATTCTAATTCTTACCATTTAAGGTTGTGATTAGTAGGGTTTAATTATAAATCCTAAGAACATCAACCAAAAGTTGATTAGAGGGAAGAGCTAGATTTTGAGAGATCCACATAACTTTTTTTTTTTAAAGATGTCTAATTCGGGTGATGATATGGATCCAAAGAAACAACAATTCACCATGCAATCTATGTTTGATCAATTCAAGAGGTGGACTATGCAATTTGAGGAGATGAAGGATACCATAGCTGAATTTAAAAGGGAAAATAATCCAAGGCCCCAAGTTAGAAGAAATACAACCGATGATGATTTTGATGATGATGCAAATAGGATGGAAAATAGAAGGGGGCAAAGAACTAGGGTGGAAGATGATAATCTAAGTAGCATAAAGATGAAGATGCCAACTTTTAAAGGGACAAGAGATCCAGACTTGTACCTTGAATGGGAGAGAAAAGTAGAAGCTATCTTTGATTGTCATAACTATTCTGAAGGTAAGAAAGTTAAGCTTGCAGTTGTTGAATTTTCTGATTATGCTGCTATTTGGTGGAAAAAGCTTTCTAGGGATAGAGAGCAAGATGGAGAACCTCCAATTTCTACATGGGCCGAGATGAAGAGAGTAATGAGAAAGAGGTTCGTGCCATCCTACTTTCAAAGAGATTTACAACAACGTCTTCAAACTTTGAAGCAAGGATCTATGTCTGTTGATGATTATTTCAAGGCGATGGATATGGCTATGATCCAAGCTAATTGTAATGAAGATGAAGAAGCTACTATGGCTAGGTTTCTTAACGGCTTAAATAGGGAGATTGCAGATGTAGTAGAAATACAACAATATGTAACCCTAGATGAGTTAGTTGATTTAGCTATCAAAGTAGAAAGGCAAAATAAAAAGAGGCAGCAAGCTAGCACTTGGAGGAGTCGTCCAACATCTACACCAAAGAAAACATGGCCGAGCAAGGACGAGAAAACCATGTCTAAACCTAATGATGATAAGGGTAAGGGCATAGTAGGAGCCAAAGATGGAGGTAGAGTTCCTAATCCTAAATCTTCCCTTCCTACAAGTTCTATTGAATGTCATAAATGTAGGGGAAGAGGACATAAGGCGTTTGAATGCCCAAATAGGAGAGCTATTCTTATTAGGGACGATGGGGGATTTGAGAGTGAAAAAAGTGAAAGTGAGGGAGAAGTAGAAGAGGGTGTTGAAGAAGAAGAGGAAGACATGGCTAATGAGGGCTTGAATTGTGTAGTTAGAAGAATCATGAACATTAATTTGGGAAATTCTCATGAGGAGCAAAGGGAAAATATTTTTCACACTAGATGTGGGATAAAGGGAAAAATTTGTTCGATGATTATAGATAGTGGGAGTTGTGCTAATGTTGTGAGCAATTATTTAGTAGAAAAATTAGGGTTGGAGCTGATGAAACATCCCACACCTTATAGATTGCAATGGTTGAATGATAGTGGTGAGCTTAGGGTTAATAAGCAATGCTTGATACCATTCAATGTGGGAAAGTATGTTGATGAAGTTCTTTGTGATGTGATACCCATGCAAGCTTGTCATATCTTACTTGGACGTCCTTGGCAATTTGATAGAAGGGTTGTTCATGATGGAAGGAGGAATAGATATTCTCTTGAGCTCAATGGAAAGAAGTTTACTCTTGCACCATTAACTCCTTCCCAAGTGTATGAAGATCAAAAGAAATTGAGGGAAACAATGGGGAATAAAGGGGAGGGACAAAAGAGTGAGCTTGAGAGAAAAGCAAAAGAAGAAAAAAAGAGAGAAAATCGTGAGGAGAGAGTGGGCAGCAACGAGAGTGGAAAAAAAATTGGGAAGAGTGACAAAAAAGAGAGCTTTGGTGAGAGGCAAGAGGCTAAGCTTGAAAAAAGAGTGAGTCTTGTAAAAGCCAAAGAGTGTTTGAGGGCACAAAAAGAGGGGCTGCCCATAATACTTCTTACCTATAGGGAAGTTTTACTTAATGATGAGTTACTAACTTCTTCTTTGCCTAGTAGTATCTCTAATCTTTTGCAGGATTTTGAAGATGTCTTTCCAGAGGATGTCCCTAAGGGTTTACCACCTTTAAGAGGAATCGAACATCAAATCGATTTTGTGCCCGGATCTCAACTTCCAAATAGGCCAGCTTATAGGAGTAATCCTGAAGAGACTAAGGAGCTACAAAGACAAGTAGATGAGCTGCTTGAAAAGGGATTTGTGAGAGAAAGTATGAGTCCATGTTCTGTTCCTGTTCTATTGGTACCTAAGAAGGATGGAACTTGGAGGATGTGTGTCGACTGTCGCGCCATTAACAAAATAACGGTAAAGTATCGCCATCCTATTCCTCGTCTTGATGATATGTTAGATCAATTACATGGCTCTAAAATCTTCTCTAAAATTGATTTAAAGAGTGGTTACCATCAAATTAGAATGAATCCTGGTGATGAATGGAAAACTGCTTTTAAAACTAAGTATGGCCTATATGAGTGGTTAGTGATGCCTTTCGGCTTAACTAATGCACCAAGTACTTTCATGCGCTTAATGAATCATATCTTTAAAGATTTTCATAGGAAATTTGTTGTAGTATACTTTGATGATATTTTGATTTTTTCTAAGACTTTAGAAGAGCATGTAGAACACTTAAAACAAGTCTTTAATGTGCTTAGGGAGCAGCGTCTATACGCAAATCTGAAAAAGTGTACTTTTTGTGTTGATAAAGTGGTTTTCTTAGGCTTTGTGGTTAGTTCTAGAGGAGTTGAGGTTGATGAAGATAAAATCAAGGCAATTAAAGAATGGCCTACACCTAAGAGCATAACTGAAGTTAGGAGTTTTCATGGACTTGCTAGCTTTTATAGGAGGTTTGTAAGGGACTTTAGTACAATTGCAGCACCTTTAACTGAGATTATTAAGAAAGATAGACCGTTTTCTTGGGGGGAAGAACAAGTTAGGGCGTTTAACTTGCTAAAGGATAAGTTGTGTTCCGCTCCTTTGTTACAATTACCTGATTTTAACAAGTCTTTTGAAATTGAATGTGATGCATCTGGTAGAGGTATAGGAGCTGTTCTAATGCAAGATTCTAAACCCATTGCTTACTTTAGTGAAAAATTGAGTGGAGCTACTTTAAATTATTCTACTTATGATAAAGAGTTATATGCTTTGGTTAGAGCTTTAGCTACTTGGCAGCACTATTTATGGCCTAAAGAATTTGTAATTAAAACTGATCATGAATCTTTGAGGCATTTAAAGAGTCAAGGTAAGCTTAATAGAAGGCATGCTAAATGGGTTGAGTTCATAGAAACTTTTCCTTATGTGATTTCTTACAAGCAAGGGAAAGACAATGTGGTAGCTGATGCACTTTCAAGAAGGTACGCTCTTGTTTCTACTCTAACTTGTAAATTGATGGGGTTTGATCAAATTCAGGGGTTGTATGCTAAAGATGCTGATTTTGGTGTTGCATTTTTGAAATGTTTAAATGGACCTTTTGAAAGGTTTAATTTGCAAGACGGGTTTCTCTTTAAAGAAAACAAGTTGTGTGTGCCTAATTGCTCTTTACGAGAATTATTTGTGAGAGAAGCACATTGTGGGGGACTTATGGGTCACTTTGGAGTACCAAAGACATTGGATATACTTGCTGAAAATTTCTTTTGGCCCGGTATGAAAAAGGATGTTGAAAAAGTGTGTGCCCAATGTCTTGAATGTAAACAAGCTAAATCTAAAGTGTTACCACATGGGTTGTACACGCCTTTACCTGTTCCATCTTCACCTTGGGTTGATATTTCTATGGACTTTGTGTTGGGTTTGCCTAGAACAAGGTACGGTAAAGATAGTATTTTTGTTGTGGTAGATAGGTTCTCAAAAATGGCTCGTTTCATTCCATGCTTGAAAACTAATGATGCTTCTCATGTTGCTGATTTGTTTTTGAAAGAAGTTGTTAAATTACATGGTATACCTAGAACTATTGTTAGTGATAGGGATGCTAAGTTCTTGAGCCACTTTTGGCGTGTTCTTTGGGGGAAATTGGGTACTAAATTACTATTCTCTACATCTTGTCATCCCCAAACTGATGGACAAACGGAAGTAGTTAATAGGACCTTAGGAAACATGTTGAGGGCTGTTTTGAAAGGTAAGTTAACCTCTTGGGAAGATCATTTGCCTATGGTTGAATTTGCTTACAATAGAACTGTTCATTCTTCCACAAGTATGTCTCCTTTTGAAATTGTGTATGGATTTAATCCTCTTACTCCCCTTGATCTTTTACCTTTACCTACTAATGATATTGTTAGTCTTGATGGTAAGAAGAAGGCAGAGATGATGAAAAAGATCCATGAGCAAACTAAGCTTACAATTGAAAGGAAAAATGAACAAACTGCTCAACGGAGGAACAAGGGCCGAAAGCAAGTTATATTTGAGCCCGGCGACTTAGTTTGGGTGCATATGAGGAAAGAAAGGTTTCCTTCTAAGAGGAAGTCAAAACTGAATCCAAGAGGAGATGGGCCATTCAAAGTTCTCGAAAGAATTGGGGATAATGCTTATAAGCTTGATCTTCCTGGTGAGTACCAAGTTAGTGCTACTTTTAATGTTGCTGATTTATCTTTTTATGATGTAGGTTTGAATTCGAGGACGAATTCTTCTCAAGAAGAGGGGAATGATAGCATCAAGGACAAGGAAGAAGCTTTGGAAGCACCAAGAAGACCATTGACAAGATCACAAGCTCAAGAATTGCAAGTAGATGTTGATGGACTTCAATTGCACATAAAGAAGCTATTAATTATGGAGGAAGAGCTCCCAAAAGGAGATGAATTAGCTAAGTGTTACAACTATTTCATGGTGCAAGTCCAAGACCAAGAGGAGGTCGATTGGGGCCCAAAAATCAGCCATTAAATGGGCTAAATAGTATCCAAAAGGAGGGTAAAATGGGGCCCACGTTTTTGGTCAAAGAGTCAACAAAGAGAAGCTTAAATAAGTCCTAAAATAGGGTGGAGAGGCGTGGAAATCAGCCTTGGAGGCTAGTCAACAAGTCAAAGTTAGTTAGGAGGAAACTAGTAAAAGTTATCCTAGTTAGTTTGAGATTTGGTTTTCTATTTATAGTTGGCTTTTATTCCTTTTTACTTATGACTTAGTTTACCTAATTTGAGTAGGATTTTAAGCTTTATTGGCTGCCCCTTTCTCTATAAATAGGGGAGTCTTTCATTATTATTTTCAGCTAGACATTATTATCAATAAAATTGTGAGGTTCTTTTCTTGCACTTTTGAGTGTGATTGTTCTTGGATTTATTCTTCAACATTCGAGATTCAACTTAAGGTGGTAAGAACTAAATTCTTCATAACTCTTAGATTACTTTTAGGTATTCAAGAAAGGCGGTAATTTTATTGTTGTTCTTGTTACTCTAACGGGGGTCGGGGTTCCATAATCTACTTCTTGCTAAATTCTCTATCAAAGGCGATTAGCTAGTCTAATTGTTGTTGTTAGGAATTCTTTTCAAGAATTAGACTTGTCTCGAATTTCTTGGCTCATCCTCGAGATTCGTGATCCATTCTTGAATTCAAGAAACTCGTCCTTGAATTCATTCTATCTTTCTATTTTGTTCTTTTCCGTTTCTACCGTTTCTTTTTAGCTTCCGCAAATTTCTTTAAATTCTTAAATTTTATTATCAAGTTCTTGGATCCTTAACGAGTGCGTTATCACAAATTTTGCTTCCAACTCGGTGATCTTTTCTCTAAGTCCTCTTTTTTGTTCGCCCCAGGCGGCTGTAGCTGCCTGAATTTGCTCCGCTCTCTCGCGGTCGAGGTGAACAGCCTGCAGTGCGAGGACTAGGCTCTACGCAAACCAAAGTATCAGTACCAGAAAAAAGGAAAAGTGAATTATGCGAATGAAAAACACGAAAACTTACCCGAAGGGCAGAAGCGGCTGAAACGCCCATCAAACTCATAGGGGTGAGATTCCGTAGAGCGTGAGCCTCGGTAGGTCCAAGGATGGCATCAGGAGCGGCAACATCCTCCTTGGTGGGATCCAACAGATTAGCTTCGGGAACGATTTCAAACGCCCGAGGTGCGGTGATGGAGGATTTAGCCGATGCTCGGGAGGCCTTAACCGTGCTCTTGATTAAGCCTTCACCTACCTTAGCTTTGCCCTTTCGCCTCGCAGCCTCTTGATTAGACTCCTCCACATTAACAACTTCGGTCGCCTTAGCGACCTCGGTACCCGGTTCTGGAATCGTCTCAGGAGCTTGCTCTGGCGCTGCCTCGGGAGCCGTGGGATGAATCTCCTCATCACTGGGCTCGTCAACAAGACCTTGGCGCTTTGTGTTCGCCGCTTCAGAGGCAGGGACAACAACTTCTTCGACCCGAGGTCCCTTTGCCTTAGTGGCTCGCTTTGATTCAGCTCTCTTCCTTTTGGAGCCTGGGGAAGGGAGAGGAGCAACCTTATAATTATGGGATGAAGTAGGAGTGGGAACGCACAAAAACCGACCTATAAAGACGTCGTCACCTTGTGAAGACTCTTGGCCCGATGAGCCCTTGTCCTTCTTGTCCTCGGCGAGCTTCTTCGCCAGGTTTATCATTTGATTGACGCCTTCAGCAGCGTCGATCAACCTCTTCTCCTTCTTTCTCTTTTCTTTCTTGTCTTTATTTTCCTCCCCTTCTCTATCCCCCTTCACCTCGATTTCTTCTTCCTCTTCCTCCTCGGCGTCCTTCACGGTCCTGTTAGAAAAACCTAAACAGGAGAAGAGAGAATATCAGGGCACAGTGATTCAAAGCTAGTTTAAGGAATTATGAGCGCAAATGTATAACTTACCATGCCTCTTGCATATCCATCGGTTCCCATCCAGGGCGGCTAAGATCATCCACTGCCGGCGTGGGCGCTTCTCCTGCTTCATGACCTCGGTAACCCACTCAAGCAAGTTCCTCGGTGGGTTAACTGGAACCTTTCAGCTGCAAATCATCAACAAGAAAATAAGCACTAGCTACAATGGTTGAAGGTCGGTGGGAAACCAGTGACTTACGTTGAGCATTCCACGCTTTGGGGAAGCCAGGTTCGGTTGACAGCAACCTTGTAGGGATGAGCACATAACGATCATTCCAACCTCGGTCACCATGGTCTTCGGTTTTACTCAATATGGCATAAGGCCCCCGGGGTAAAAGAGCTACCACCCCGGCTTTATGAAAATAGGGGGTAATAGAGGGAGATCAAGTGTTGGAAGGTGAAAGGCAACCCAGCTATGTCGCTTAAATATTCGAGGGCTTGAACAACTCTCCAAACCCCAGGCCCCAATTGAGCCAAACACAAGTTGTAAGATCTGCAAAATATGTCAATTATAGGGTGGACCGGCAGGTTGAATCCTATGGTGAATGGGTACGTGAAGACCGAAGAATACCCTTCAACGTGAGTAGAAACAGTTGTGTCCGGAGTCAGGACTCTAATCTCTACTTCGGGCCCCCAACGGCAGTCAGCCCGAACCACCTCGATCATGTCTTCGGTAATGATACTTGGAGTAACATGAACCGGTATGTTCCTTTTCTTTCCCTTCTGAGCATCGGACTGAGCGTGGATCTTCAAGTCCTTATCGTTGTTAAAGTTCGAAGGGATGACCAACTGAGGGTCAATCTCCACTTTGAGAGAAATATTCCTCCTCGATTTCTTTGAAGTACCAGCTTCGGTCAGAGGTCCCCCCTTGCTGGCTTCAGCTTCGCCCCCTTGGCCACTGGCCCCTCCACTCACTTCGGTTCCGCCCGCTGAGCCACCAAGCTCCTTGACACTGGTGACGTCATCCCCCTCGACGTCACCCCTGTCGTCGTCAAGGTCGTCACTGCCAACATCAACATCAACGTCGTAACTAACCTCCGCCGGGTCACGACCAGCCCTCGCCTTGCACCGCCTAGGGACGATGGCCGTCGACGTGGCCTCGCCGCCACCCTCCACCTCAACTACCTGCAGCGGAAGCGCAGTGGCTATGAAGTCTCCACTCATAGCTGCAGCGGCAAAACGCTCCGCCCTCTCACCGGAGTCGCTAGAGCCATGGCCAGAATTTGTAGCAGACATGATAATGATCAGATGGGAAGGAAGATTAAGATTAAGAAAGTTGCTTGAAGATTAGAGGTTTTTCTTCTCTATGATTCCACTGTATATCAGGAGTTTTTTAAGTGAAGAAAAAGATTGCTAAGTGAGGTATTTATAAGGGTGCACACGTGCACGTTGAAGAAGCAATGATGACTTTAACATTGGAGGAAGCGAAAAGTTGGCGCGACCGTTCGGTGGCCAACCAACGGTCGCCACGTAATATGGAACAGTAATCCGAAAGGCGTGCAACCTTTTGAAATTCTTGGATAGGGGTGAGCCACGTCAGTTTCCCGCTCAAATTCATACCACTCCTCGATGACCTCGGTGTTCATCCGAGGAGTGGGGGGACTATATGTATTGGGCAAAAATTGACGTGTTCGGTTAGCACCTCAGCATGATAAACCGAAGCGAAAACGAGCCGACGCTCCGAAGGAGAATGATCGAAGCCGTCGACCAGGTTACCGAAGTCGAGCTTCAATATCGCTACCGAAGGCGAGCCACGAGCTGAGATCCGATGACCTTCCTTTTTAACCGAACAGCAAGGTCATGCCACCGAAGTCACACGATCGAACTTCGGTGGGACACCTCGGTTCCAGCGGCTCTGAAGCCCACTACTTCAGCCCACTAACTCCTTCCATTAATGTCAGGAACGTGGGTTGCAGCATGGTTGATAGTGGGGAACGTGGGCAAAGCCCATAGACCTATAAATAGTACTTCATTTTGTATTGGAGGCATTGAGAAATACATACAGAAACTCTGCCAAATTGTGTACTCATCATTATATATTGAAATCCAGTTATTTTTACGCATTCACGCTTATTTCTTGTATTTTACTGGCTTTGATACGAAGATTTGCTTATATTCTAACCCAAATTCGTTTTGTGATCCTAAAACCGATTTAGGCCCATACAAAAACAACAAAAATTGAAATATTTAGTCGCTCGGTAACATCGCACACTTGGATCCAAACACAAAAGGGTATACCAGAAGAGTATACAGTATACCAAAAGGATATACTTTATTCAAAACAACAAAAACTGAAATATTTATTCATTCGATAGCATCGCACACTTGGATCCAAACATAAAAGGGTATACCGGAAGACTATACAGTATACTAAAATGGTATACTTTATTCAAAACAACAAAAATTGAAATATTTATTCGCTCGGTAGAATCACACACTTGAATCCAAATACAAAAAGGTATACCAATAGAGTATGCAATATATCAAAAAGGTATACTTTGTTGAAAAAATATAAATTGAAAATGGAACAACATTTAAGAATGTGCTTTCATTCCATGGTACAACAACATAATAGCACATGGAATTGGAACGATCATGGTTGAATAAATTTCACATATCTACAAATTAAAAATTTAGCATAATAGTTTTTAAAAAAACTAATATTACTCTGTACACCAATTTTGTATATAAGTATACCAAAAGGAGTACAATTATATTACGATTATAGTATTATAGAGATAAAATGTATTGTATGCCATAAAAGTATACAATAACGACGCCTCCTTTCACAAAGGTATGCAACAGAATAATGTCATTGTTGACCTCTCAACACAAATTTAAGTTTACACATCAAAGAACAACATCCAACGAATTTCAACAACAAAAATTCATATATCTGAAATTTTGAACTCACGGAATTTTCCAATCTAAAATTGTATCCATTGCTTTGAACTGATTCTCTCTTTTATCTCCTATTTTTCTCAACTTAAAACTCTAGCTATTAGCCATTAAAGGACCTTAAATATTACAGCAACCATTACGCTCATACCTTCCCCTTTTCGTTGTACACATATTACCCTCACCATTGTATATCATATTTTAACCCACTTGTCTGACCTCTTTCAGAATAACATAAACATACATCAAAGAATTATATTAACAGACTAGAGCAGAAATAAAATATTTTATGTCTTTCTCCTCCATCCATAAAAATCAACAAGTGAAAAAGACAAAATGAAGCAAAGAGGAAGAGGATAAGGAGAAAATGGAGTTATAGTGGAGAAAAGGAGGCGTAAGAAAGGCATTTTAAAGTTAGAAAAGTCAAAGAAAGAGAGGAATTGGATTTAACAGCTGGAGTTGGGACACCATGGATAGACGGGTAATAAATATTACCTGAATGGGCATAGGATGAAAATCAATTTAGAATAGGTAGAAATCAGTAATAAATTTAATATTTTGAGCACACCGTGTAAAAAGCCGCTGATAATTTTCTCCGGTGTTGATTGCTTTCTCTTTTTTACCCTATATACATAACGGTTTATTTTGTATTATACTGTAGTTGAACTGAAGTGATTATTGTGACTACTAAGGAATTTAGTAGGATGATTGAGACCCTTTCATAAATAATAATAAAAAAATTTCAAGATCGAGTCCTAAAAATGTAAAAGTTCTTAACGTAAGTTCCAAATAGAAAATGCCGAAAGGAAATACAAAATAAATTACCTATTTGGTCAACTAAGAACTTCCTAGCACCATGTTATATACTGTTATATATATATTGATAAACATGTTAAAAAGGCATGAGTAGAAATCTTCATAATTAGAAAAGTTAAATACTATTTCATGCAGGCAAATTAAAATTTTACTTTAGCAAAACAAAGTTGGATCCTCGGTAATATTTGGAAATAATAGGAAGAGATTATGCTAAAATGTATACTTATAACAACTGTGAGATGATCTAACGTGCTTTATCTCACGAAAAAATATGTTTTATTGTTCTCGTAATTAACAAATTATATTAGGAATAAAAAATACAAATATTAAATATACTGATTTCCCATAAATTTTGCATCCAGAAGTCAAAATGTAACTGCCATGAATGGCTTCTCGAATCCACGTCTCTTGGAGAAAAGATCAGATTCTACAAGGCAACTGCTATTCCATACACATAAAACAAACCTCATGAAGTCACGTGATATCCCTTTTTTCGGGTGATCTTCCTTCTTGAACTTCATCCAATTTCCCACGATACCCAGATAAGTCACGTGATCCCTCCACCCTTCAGTTAGACAGTTACTCTGAGATGTTGCTAGACACCATTGTCATAAAAGGTAGGAGTAGTAATAACTAAATATACGAGTAATTATACGATTGACGACTATTCTCGTTATCATGTGTCTTTGCGACAAGATATCCTCTGTGTAAAAATATATTTATATTATCAACCAATTTAATACTAACAATCACAAATCAAAGAAGAACTATAAGTTAATTATCACCAAAATATAAAAAAATTTACAGGTGAGAAGTGACATGTTTTTATTCAATGGTGTAAACATGTTGTGTCAAATGTGGATATACTTTTATTTATTGCCTATTTTATTCCTACTATGTGAACGGCAAAATAGTCAAAATGAGAAAAGAGAATAACCAAAACCACTTGGAAAAGAAAAAGAATACTAGTAACAAAAAACGATCTGATCTAATTTCCACGTAATTGAGATAAAGAAATTTCATTTTCAGTCACGCATGGGAGAAGAGAAATAAAAAAGTAAAAAAAGTCCAAACTTTACTACAAAAGCAAAAGAAAAAGTATAGCCCACCACTACGACGGCGTTGTGGACGCTAAAGCAACATTAATACAAAGCGTGACATGAAAGTTTATACAGCATCAAGCATGCATATGTTACAGTGTCCAATCAATTAATTAAACCCCCTTGCCCTACGACTATATATTTCTCTCTCTCTTCTCCTTCCATTACAAGCTCTCCTCTTTCTTCTCTCTCCAAACAATCATCTTGCTTTCTTTTTCTACAGCATCTTGTGTGTGTGTGTGTGTTGATATGTCTTTGAATTATCATCACATGTCTTACGCACCAACATACATGTTCAGAACAGAGACGGGGTACACAGACATTGAAAAGAGGCAGTTGTTTTTGAGAAGCTACCAATTTAGCAGGAAGAAGAGTGTGAGTGAAAGGATTAAGACATATTTCGTTAGAGCTAAAAGGGTCATTTGGGTAAGGCTCAGATCAGCAAGAAAGCTCAGAAAAGTAGTTTGGCTGAGGCTCAAATATGGTATCTTTAGTAGTAGGAGAAGAAGATATTTTCTTCGCCTTCACAATTACACAAGCAATCATAATAGTGCTCTTTCTTGTCCATCTTCTTGTTTATGGTAGGACTTAATTATTTTGTTAATTGGTACTCCCCGTTCCACTTTATGTGTCATAGTTTGACTCAGCACAAAGTTTAAGAAATAAAGGAATGACTTTTGAAACTTGTGGTGTAAAATGAGACAAAGATGATTGTGTGGTTGTAAATCATTTCAGTAATGGCAAAACTGTAATTTTGAAAATAAATTGTTACCAAATTTAGAATGCGTCATTCTTTTTTTAACAGACGAATAAGGAAATGCTGCCACATAAATTGAAACGGAGGGAGTATGTTGTAGTACTACTAGTAGTTAAGAAAAAGAATGGGTTGTAGTATTAAAGTTTGTTAATTTGTAGAATTCATTTTCTCCAATTTGCTGTTATGTATGTATACAACATCTTCACTAATATTGTCTTTTCAATTCTAGTGAAAATCAATCAATTATCAAGCTTATGATAATTGTTCTTTATACTGTCTTTCTGGATAATGATTCTATTAGAAATTCAGAGTTTGTCTTTCATAATTATGCAGATGCAGGGGAACTGGGGAAAGTGAGTAGGTGGTTTGTTGGTTTAATATGAAGTATATTTAGTTCTGGTGAGCAAGTGAAGTTCCAAACTAGAGCAGTACAAAACTGAGCCAAAATATGATATGATTTTGTCCCTAGGAATATGATAGCAAAACAACTTGATAAGAAGTAGGTAAGAATAAGTAGCATCTTTAAGATCAATTGACTTGCATAGGGCTCTGAGACCACAAAAGTAGATTCCATATGATTCTTAATTAATTCATCTATTAATGGAAATATCTTCATTGAATGGAAATATGAGAATTGGAAAGAAGAGCAATAAGCTTGTTGTTATATGAGAATATATGCATAAGATACTACTACTATATTGTTGGTCGAAACTCAAAAGTAATTTCTCTTCTACTGCTGGCAGCTGTAGTAAAAATAGTGTCGCTCCAAACGCACACGCAAGTATACGCGGTCGATCAAGTAATAAAGTGATAAGAAAGTATCGTTCCCACGAGGACTATTGATTAACTATTAACTAGACAAACTTCAATTCAAATATTGTTCAAGAGAGTTTAACCAGATTTCAAGTTGTGTTTAATTAACTAATGAACTAAAAGTAATAGAAGTAAATGGAATGCAAGACAATTCAAGAGTTCTAGATATCAGTGAGAGGAAATATTCCAGGATTATAGGACGAGCACCAATCCAGTTGCACTCATCCGCTAGTTGAATTAATTTTACTTATCTGAGTTGCTAATTACAGGGTTAATTATACTCACAGAGCTCTTTCGATACCTTGCTCGCCTATTCAAGTCAACCTAACGCCTATATGTCTATGGAATTAGAATTAACAAGAATGCATGTGTTTCTCCTGTAAACGGATTAAGCGTGACTGTTAGGTATATTTCTATCCTAACCGCGAAACCATTCCCCAATGCCCGGGTTCAAGAACACGCTTTATTTAATACTATTGCAACCTACGGTTCCCACTTTCGAGTTCAACCTTAGGTTCATGGATAATACTTAACAACTGGCCAGGAAATTAAGTAATTCAGAGCAGAATTAAATAAACAACTCAATCTGATAAATTTAATAGAATTCAACCAACTTCAGGTACAACTTTAATGGTTAACCCATAACACTAGAATAATAGAGTTTAGCTACTCATAGACAAGTTAGCTTTCTCACAAAATAATCTAGAATTCATGAAACAATAAAGAGGAAAGAAGAATTATAACTCAATTGATGAATCTTGGTTCTCTAGCCTCTACTATAGTTCTTGCCACCAAAAATACGTAATGGAATAAGAAATAACATTGCAAGGGTTTTAATCCTAGGAAATATGCCTATTCCCACGTTTTTAGCTAGTCCTGGCAGCTCTGGGACTAGTTTACGGCGCATACACCGGAGCATGCCAAGCATCCGTGGTTGTATGCGCTCCTTTTCCCAATTTATTCACTATTTGCACTCTTCCCGGACCATACAGCCTAGCATGTCAAGCATCCATGGCTGTATCCATTGCTTCTTCCTTGTTCTTGTACGAATCAAGCTCCACTTTCCTTCAATTTGCTCCTAAAACATCCAAAAACCTCAAGTTAGTATTTTACTTTAAATCTCACATTGTTGGGCACATAATACGCTGAAAATAACACAAAAGATATAAGAAATCAATGCCGAGACATAAGATATACACCCAACATCAACACCCCATACTTAAACTTTGTTCGTCCCCGAACTAACAAACCCAGCACACTTATACTCAATAGATCTTAACTACCCAACTCAAGAACTTCAAGGAAGCGCACCTATGAAATAGGTTGATACCAACAATTAGCCACTAGACATACAATCACACAACTCCCCATATTTGCACACCACACATTTAGAAAATAAGGATTATCAAGCAGTCAAGTAGCAACAACCAAGCCTCAAGAAACGACTCTCACACCAACTTACTCACGATATGTCCACTCGCTCAAGATTAGGGCCTAATAAAAGCTCCAACCTCTCATAATCCATGTGTCCTCACCAATCAAAGTCTAGTCCCAATCACATAAAAATATATCAACTGAATTATAACGGACTTTCAAGATAGGAAGAATTCGCTCACACTCAAAAAGAATCTCAAGTGCCACACAATGGTACCATAGGCTTGCCCGTAGTGTAGGACTCCACTAATGTAGGCTCGCTCCTATTCGGGATTAACTAGGACTTTAAGGGTTTTAATGTAGGCCAAAGGACGGGTAATGGTTAAATGACTACCTCCCTAAGCACTTTAATACATCACTTCCACTTATATAGCTCAACTCTTCACAAAAACAACCGAGCTACCATCCGAACATCAACTCAAACACTTCCCTCCCTTTAAGTATTTTTTCTTTCAATGTGCACAACACTAGCAAGGATTGAGAAATTTTTTCCTTTTGCTTTCTTTTTATTTTTTTTTCACTTTTGATTCTTTTCTTTTTTCTTCTTTTTTTTTCCAACATTTGTCACTTTTTTTTCCTCAACCTTGCCAATGTACTTTTCCTCAAAAATACCATCACAATTTATTCTTATTGACTCCACTCAAAAGCCATCAATTTCCACCAACCACAACTCCACTAACAACAATATTTTCAATTAAAGTGCTCTAAGGAGTATGGGTTCAAAAAGAAGGTAATTAAGAACAAAAGGAATAGGCTTGTAATGTGGGTGTCAAAAAAAAAACTAATAGGCTCAAAAAGGATTACAAGGGATATATATGAACGGGTAGGCTAAGCAAGGCTGCAAAAGAAAGGGTTTATTAAAGAAGGCCTGTATCATCTCCCGACTAGAGCAAACCTAGGATTTCGCTTTGAACACACGCGGGGCAAGTTCTAGACCAATAATGCAAGCACGAGAATAAAGAAAAGCACCTCACCACTCATGGCACATGAACTACTCAAGGCGGAACAATTCCAACACCTAACAAAAACAAGCGAGACAAGTCATTCTATTCAGTCAGCACTCAGAGTCAGAAACCTGAGCCGAGGTGTCACTAACAAGACTGACTCTCAATCCAATATACAACTCACACAAAAAATCTTTAGGGAAGTTCAACTCGCATGTAAAGGACTAAATATGTCAGTATCAAACAATTCACAGAGAAGGCACGGGTCCTTACCACTTAGCTACTCCTATTTCCTATTTTTTTTTTTTTTTTTGTATTTTAAATATCTATTTTTTTTATTTTTTTATCTAAAAACACCCGGTTCAATACAAAAGGCATCCTCGGGAAAGAACCGTGGCTAGAAGAAAATCCAAGGATTATGCAACTAATCTAAAAAAATTTAAATGCAGTATAAATAAAAAAATATACAAATACATATCATGATACCCCAGCCCACACTTAAAATAGTGCATGTTCCCCACTGCACAAGTATAAAAATAATAACAAGAGTGGGTATCAAGAAAGCTCCCTCAAACCGCAGAGTCTGGAGGTGCTGCAGACCGGTCTGAACCCGCGGTCTGAGCAGTGGAGGGATCCAACAAGGTAGTGCCAGCTGCATCCATCGCATCAATCAGTGACCCCTCCATAGTAGTGGCAGTAGCCGGAGCTGGCTCTGCAGTAGTGCCATCAGTAGCACTCAAATCCACAACCTCCTCACTGGACTCTGCATCAGTCTGGACGCCAATGGAACGCGTCACTCTGGGACTCTGAATAGCGGCAAGGATCTCTGCCAGTGTGCTCTGCATCAGGGTATCTCGAGCTTCCTGCTCCTATCTCAACCGGGTCAGCTCTGCCTGCTGCTCCTGTCTCAACTGGGTCAGCTCTGCCTGCTGCGCCTCTCTCAGCTTAGCTAGCTCGGCTTCAAAGCTTACAAGTCGCTCTGATGTAGTTCTCTTATCTGCTTTGGCCGCGACCGGGTCATGCACTGAAGTGATGTCATGAGCAATGGGCACCTCCAAAAGATCATCCTCCGTATAGAAGGGCACCCTGTGCTTCCTCATCAAAGCTGTCAGAGTGTGCACAAAATACAGCTTCAATATCTTCTCCTTACGAGTCCGTATCATCTACTCGTACATAAGCTCACCCAAGTTCAGTACTATTCCATTAATCAGAGCATAAATAAGAAGCACCCGCTCCCGAAGGACATTCGTCTGATGGTCAGCCTGCATGATCCTGTTAGACACCCAATTGAGCTAAGATCGACTCTCCCTCGACATAAACCGCTTGGGTAAAGTGGCATATATTCTCTGCGTGTTGTGCAACCACGCAGGCTTCGAAGATTCACGATCATCCAGAACAGCTGGTGGGTCACACAGTACCTCAATGACATCCGCAAAATCCGGCTCTGCTAGCATCTTCTTATAATCATCCATTGCCACTTCAGTCACCCTGTAATGTGCATTAATGGCTCGGGTAGAAATATCAACATCAACATCTCGAACCCGCACTATGCTGCTCCTTGGGTTCTCCCAGTTCGCATATAGCTCCTGAACAGCAGTAACATTGCCCTTGCCCGTGGGACCCTGCATAAATCTGTCCCACTTCCTATCTTTAACAACCTTCAGAATAGCCGGGCACGCCTTCTCACACGCATGATAGTTCAGTGGTCTTTCCTGTGTAATCTGCTTCTTAAGGATCCACTGATATGGCAAATATGCACTCTCGCTCTCAAAGGTGTCCTCCCACAATGCCCTGTCAATCGGGCCACTAGTAGAGGGAATGTCCTCAGGCGCTGGAATAGGAGTGTACTCCTCCTCAGCATCATCATCCTCATCATCCTCCTCCATTGGTTTCTTTCCCTTACCCTGAACTGCTCTCTTTTTCTTGGCTGGTGGTCTAGAAGCACCACCTTCACGGATCACCACGGGCTTTTCCTTAGCAATGGTTGATTTCCTCTTGCCCGTGGTTACCTGAGAGGCGGGAATGGTCATATCCGGAGCAGGTGTATCTTGTTTCTTCTTTGAGCGTTGCTCCCTTTTATCCTTGCCCTCAGGTTGATTCCGTGGTGGTTGGCCACCGTCCCCGCTTCCACCACTCTTGGATGGTTGCTTTGCAATCGCCATTTAATAATAAAATACCTGCATTCAAACAATGTGAAATTAGCCAATGAGTTATTCCCGAGCTCTTTAAAGTAGCTAGAAACTAAGCCAATTCAAGCTAGTCGTCTACTTCTCATTGGTGCGCACGCACCCCACACTTAAAGCTCAAGTGTAATCTACAAGTAATCAAGTTATGCTCATAGTACGCTCATTGTAACATTCGCGAGGTACTCAGACTTCCCTCGACGCACACTTCTTTATTCGAAACAATTCTCATGGTTAAAATTCAACAAAGTGTGCAAACGGGGTCTCCACACCCCACACTTATGCTCTACTTCATCTCAAAAATATGGAAAAATATTATTTTAAGCAAAGCCATAAAAGCAGCCCATGAATTGCACAACGGGGCAATGGCTCGCTCAAGTAAAGTACAAAACAACACTTCTAGTGTATGAATAAAGTGCATTGAGTGTCGTTCATAAAAAACACTTTAAAATCAGCCCCATGTCCTAATTCTAACTAATATATGTTCAACTTATGCCCCCTAATTGATTTGGCTACTCAGACTTCGCAAAATACCTCAAATTGTTCATTGGGGATTTTTATCAAACAACTTATGTGCAGTAAATTGGACAGCTTGTGTATGCACTTTTTGTTAATGTTTGGACCTCCCAACTCTGGGAGCTTACGTATATACTCATCATGGTGCATCACCGCACCCCCCCACAGCAAATACCAATCAAAATAAGCAAGTTTCGACGTGTTTTCATCATAAACTTAACGTAAAAGCTAAACCGAAGGGGAGAGGAATGGGAACAATTGTAATGCTACGACCAGTAGGTCGTGGAAATAAGGGAGAGGCTGAGAGAGAAGGTGAGAGTGAGAAGAAATCATACCTGGAAAGGTTAACAATTCAGCTGTGTCTGTTCTTTGTTTTTTTTCTTTGTTCCTGTTCGCTGCTTCTATGTTCTTTTTTTTTTGTTTGTTGTTGTCCCGTTTCTGTTCTTTTGTTTTATGTTCCTTGTTTGTGTGTTGTGTTTAAGTAGATGAAAGGAGTAGAATATATACCAATACCTGCGCATACAGAGGCCAAGCGACGCTCGCCACACTGTTTTGAATTAAGCTCAGCACACAGCGCAATGTGCTTTTCCGCTACAACACTGGTAAAGAAAAAACTTTGGGGACTTTACCGCATACAACAGAGAGCGCGGCGCCTGCAAGGCTGTTTGGAACAAAAATTTTGGGAACAGCAGCCTGCGCCTTGGCTGCACAACACTGTCTTCGTGGCTGCATTTTTTCAAAATTTTTTTTCACTGAGCACAGCCAAGCATGCTACGCATGCAAGGCTGTGCTGGCCTCAAAGCAGTATTTTTTTTTCTATTTTGTTGCCCGGGACCGGCCAGTTCATTGATCCAACCGATTTCGAGCCTCGGCATCCTGTAAAAGCACTACACAAACACGTTAAACACATCAAGAATCCATTCTTTTTGTTCTTTTCTATTTTTTATATTTTTTTGTTTTATTTTTATTGTTAATGAAAATGCGAACTAACTAACTCTAAAAACGATAAAACATGGGTTGCCTCCATAAAGCGCTTGATTTAACGTCGCGGCACGACGAGTACAACCCTCTTTCAAGGGTCGACCAAAGAAATGGAGGATTTAAGCCTATCGACTTCACCTCCCTAATATCGCTTCACTCTTTGCCCATTCACTAGAAACGACTTATCCGAGCCCGGGGCTCGCAATGCAATCGCTCCATGGGGCATCACCTTAACAATTTCAAACGGATCAGACCACCTCGACTTGAGCTTACCAGGGAAGAGCTTCAACCTGGAGTTAAATAAAAGAACTTGTTGGCCCGGCTCAAAGTGACGATGCTGAATCCGCTTATCGTGCCACCGCTTAGTCTTCTCCTTATATAACTTGGCGTTTTCATACGCGTGCAACCTAAACTCATCGAGTTCATTAAGTTGTAACAATCTCTTCTCACCCGCCAAGCCCATATCAAAATTTAGCTTCTTTATCACCCAACAGGCCTTGTGCTCAAGCTCGACTGGTAAGTGGCACGCTTTCCCATATACCAGCTTGTACGGTGAAGTCCCAATTGGGGTCTTATAAGCTGTCCTATATGCTCAGAGTGCATCATCGAGCTTGGTAGCCCAATCTTTCCTATTCGCACTGACAGTTTTCTCAAGAATTTGCTTCACCTCTCTATTGGATACCTCAGCCTGTCCACTAGTTTGCGGATGATAGGTGGTGGCGACCTTATGCTTGAACCCGTATTTAGCTAGAAGGTTGTTTAACAACTTGTTACAAAGTGTATGCCTTCATCACTAATCAAAGCCCGCGGAGTTCCGAACCTGGTGAAAATGTTCTTCTTGACGAAACTCACCACCACTTTCACATCATTAGTAGGAAGAGCAACGGCCTCTACCCATTTGGACACGTAATCCACTGCCAGTAAAATATACTTGTGACCATTCGACGAGGGGAAGGGACCCATGAAGTCGATCCCCCACACATCAAAAATCTCCACCTCTAGAATGCCTTGTAGAGGCATCTCTTGCTTCCTGGTGATTGTGCCGGTCTTTTGACACCGATCACACTTCTTTACAAAAGCGTGAGCGTCTTTGAACAGTGTCGGCCAATAGAAACCAAACTGAAGTATTTTGGCGGCTGTTCTATCACCACCATGATGACCCCCATAAGGAGATGCATGGCACTCTTGCAGAACAGCCTCAGTCTCTTCCTCAGGATTGCATCTTCTCACCAACTGATCTGCACATACTCTAAACAAAAACGGCTCATCCCAAACATAAAATCTCACGTCATGAAAGAACCGACGCTTACCTTCTGCAGTCAGATGTGGTGGCACTGCCTCAGTTACCAAATAGTTGACATAATCAGCATACCATGGGTCCGAGTGATTGGTGATGGCAAAAGTTGCTCATCCGGGAAGGTTTCTCTGATCAACCCTCCCTCATCCACATGCTTGTGGTTCTCCAACCTAGATAGGTGGTCAGCTACATGATTTTCCGTTCCTTTATGGTCTCGGACTTCCAAGTCAAATTCCTGCAGCAACAACACCCAACGAATTAGTCGAGGATTAGCATCCTTTTTTATCAATTAAGTACCTGATTGCTGCGTGGTCTGTATAGACAATAACTTTGGTTCCAACCAAGTATGCCCGAAACTTATCAAAGGCATACACTACTGCCAGCAACTTTTTTTCAGTAACTGTGTAATTCAATTGGGCAGGATTAAGAGTTTTGCTGGCGTAGTAAATGGAATGGAACACCTTGTTCCTCCTTTGCCCTAGGACTGCACCAATAGCGACATCGCTAGCATCACACATTAATTCAAATGGTGCAGTCCAATCAGGAGCCACTATTATCGGCAGAGAGACCAATTTCTCTTTTAGTTCATTGAAGGCCCTCAGACAGGCCTCATCGAACATAAATGCTGCTTCTTTCTCAAGTAACCTGCACAAAGGAGTAGAAATCTTAGAAAAATCTTTAATAAACCTCCTATAGAAGCCAGCATGTCCGAGAAAACTTCAGACTCCCTTCACAGATGTGGGTGGGGGTAATTTTTCAACCGCATCCACCTTCGCCTTGTCAACCTCAATTCCAGCACTGGACACCTTGTGTCCCAAAACTATACCTTCACGAACCATGAAATGGCACTTTTCCCAGTTCAAAACAAGGTTTGTTTCTTCACATCTAGCAAGCACTAGACCAAGGTTAGTTAGACAAGCATCAAAAGAAGATCCGAAGACAGAAAAGTCATCCATGAACACTTCGACAAACTTTTCCACCATATCAGTGAAAATAGCCATCATACACCTTTGAAAAGTCGCAGGTGCATTACATAGCCCGAACGGCATCCTCCTATAGGCATAGGTACCGTAAGGGCATGTAAAAGTAGTTTTCTCCTGGTCTTCGGGAGCAATCCATATTTGGTTGTAGCCAGAGTAACCATCAAGGAAACAGTAATACTCTTGGCCTGCTAGCCTATCTAACATCTGATCAATAAAGGAGAGGGGAAAGTGATCCTTTCGGGTGGCTTTATTCAATTTTCGATAGTCAATGCACACCCTCCACCCCGTAACAGTTCTTGTGGGGATAAGTTCATTATTCTCATTTTGCACCACTGTCATCCCTCCCTTTTTAGGGACACATTGCACTGGACTTACCCACTTGCTGTCAGAGATAGGAAAAATTATACCTGCATCTAACCATTTAATCACCTCTTTCTTTACCACGTCTTTCATGATTGGATTGAGGTGACGCTGATGCTCCACACTTGGCTTGTAACCGTCCTCCATAAAGATCTTGTGCATGCAGAAATCCGGGCTTATTCCCTTGATATCAGCTATGGTCCAGCCAATAGCACTCTTATGCTCTCGTAGCACTCTCAACAGCTTTTCTACCTGCAAGTCAGACAACAGAGAAGAAATAATCACAAGTGTCAGATTGTCCCAAATAAGCATACCGAAGATGCGCTGGTAAAGGTTTGAGCTCAAGGTTGGGCGCCTCTTAAATAGATGGCTTGGGTGGTGGCCCGAGATGTCTATCTAAAGGCTCAAACTTGGGAAACCCAGTAATAAATTCACAAGAACAGTCTAAGAGCTGCAATATCTCCTCTATGACAGCATCTTCACTAGTTTCTTCTCCCAACATCAGTGCTCGATGCAAGTCATTATTGACATAATCAGCTGGGTCAGTCGACTTCTCCTGCGGGTCATTCACTGTGATCATAGATAACTCTTCATGATGGTTAGGCATTTTTAGAGCCTTGTACACATTAAAAACTGCTTCCTGATCATCCACCTTCATTGTCATCTTTCCCTCTCGGACACGGATCACAACATCACCAGTGGCTAAGAAAGGCCGTCCCAAAATGATAGGAACTTCCTTATCGGCCTCATAGTCCAGGATAACAAAATCAGCGGGCAGAATGAATTGACCAATCTGAACCAGTACATCTTCAATCACCCCCTCAGGATAAGTAGTAGACTGATCAGCTAACTGAAGTGAGACTGTTGTTGGCTTTGGAGTGCCGAGACCCAGTTGGTTGCACACAGAAAATGGCATAAGATTTATGCTAGCCCCCAGATCACATAGGGCTCTACCAACTGCTACGTTGCCAACACGGATAGGAATGGTGAAACTACCTGGATCCTTCAACTTCTGAGGGAGTTTGTTCTGAACTCTGGATGTGCACTCTTCAGTAAGTGACACAGTTTCAAATTCATTGAGCTTCCTCTTTGATGACACTATGTCTTTGATATATTTAGCATACTTTGGAATTCCCCGGAGCACATCTACCAATGGAATATTGATACTAGTCTGACTGAGTATGCCCAAGATCTTCGTAACTGCAGGATCTTGCAGATTCTTTTGCAACCTTCGAGGAAAGGGAGGTGGTGGTTTAGCAGCAATCACTGCATCTGGCTTTTCTGCCTCCTTCTCGACTTCGACTACTGGCTCTGGCTCTTTTCCTTTGTCAGGGTGAGACTGCTTAGCTTCTTTGGCAATTCTTCCAGTTCTCTCCCATTTCGTAATGACACTGCTTGCACTTGTTCCTTGGGATTAGGGTCAGTAGTGCTTGGCAAAGCACCAAGTGGCCTTGTATTTTGGTTACTAGCAAGCTGTCCCATTTGTTTTTCTAGAGAGCGAATGGCATTGTCTTGATTTTGCTGGAGAGTTGAAATTTTCTGATTAAGATCAACAGCCAGTTGTTGTGTCATTGCCTCTATCTTTGACGTTTCAGGCTGTTTCTGCTGTGGTGGATTCTGCACTTGCTGGGTATTACCTTGAGGTTGTCTGCTGCCTTGTTCGCCTTGATTACCGCCCCATGAGAAATTAGGGTGGTTGCAAAAGTTAGGTGGATAAGTGTTGCCATACTGAGCATTTTGGTTGAAACCCCTGCCCTGCTGACCCACGTAAAATGCAGACTCTGGGTTGTCCGTGCAAACGTTGCTTATATGATCAGATCCACCACACACATCACAGTATGGAGTTTCTTGCACTTGTTGAACCTGGAGTGGAGCTGGTTGCTGTGGCTTACTTACCTGGACTAGTACTGTATCAAGTTGGTACTTAACAGAGTGTTGCATTGCTGCCATTTCAGCTCTCATAGCTGTCAGTACATCCACTTCCACCTTTCCACCTAGCTTGAGATTTTTACCTCTGCCTGAGTCACCATGATAATGCTGACTGCCTTCTGAAATTTTATTAAGAATGATCTCTAGCTCATCATACTGCTTCTCTAGACTTGGTTCGCCACAATAAGCATCCAGCAAAACTTTACTATGCGACTGCAGTCCCTCAACAAAAATATGTCCCAACACCTCCTTTGATTGACCATGGTGTGGGCAGCTTCTCAACAATGCATTGAACCTCTCCCATGCTTCACCTATCTCCTCTGATGAATTCTGACTGAATCACACTATCTCACCTCTGATCTTTGTAGTTTTGCCCGATGGAAAAAATTTGATCAGAAACTTCTTTGCCAATTCGTCCCAAGAGTTAATGGAGTTCGGTGGTTGGACCAAGAGCCACTTCTTTGCTTCACCCAGCAAGGTGAATGGAAACATAGTCAGCCGTATATACTCATCCGACACATCAACATATTTGTAAGTATCATTGATCTCCAGAAAATTCTGCATGTGCTGTTGAGGATCTTCATTTGACAGTCCCGTGAACTGACCATTAGACTGGAATAGTCGGATCATACTCTCCTTCAGCTCAAATTTACCAGTAATGGTGGGCCTCACAATAGCCTTGGCCATGTTATCAAGAGTAGGTCTGGCCACATCCAGTATCGCGCGGTGTTGATTTCCAGCCATCTCTGCAAGTTCAGAAATAGGAGCTTTCTCTAGCTTTACTTTGAGTCTAGCTTCCTTCCTTAGCCTGTGAAAAAGTCTTTCAGGTTCCGGGCCAAAAGTGTAGAGTTTATCACCACTCTTGCTCCTTCGCATTCAAGCTACAACCTGAAACACCCAAAGACAACTAAAACAAAAATTAATCTTGAACAAATAACAAATAAAAGCTAATCTAGAAACTAATTAAATCTTAGTCCCCGGCAACGGCGCCAAAAAGTTGTCGCTCCAAACGCACACGCAAGTATGCGCAGTCGATCAAGTAATAAAGTGATAAGAAAGTATCGTTCCTACGAGGACTATTGATTAACTATTAACTAGACAAACTTCAATTCAAGTATTGTTCAAGAGAGTTTAACCAGATTTCAAGTTGTGTTTAATTAACTAATGAACTAAAAGTAATAGAAGTAAATGGAATGCAAGACAATTCAAGAGTTCTAGACATCAGTGAGAGGAAATATTCCAGGATTATGGGACGAGTACCAATCCAGTTGCACTCATCCGCTAGTTGAATTAATTTTACTTATCTGAGTTGCTAATCACAGGGTTAATTATACTCACAGAGCTCTTTCGATACCCTGCTCGCCTATTCAAGTCAACCTAACGCCTATATGTCTATGGAATTAGAATTAACAACAATGCATGTGTTTCTCCTGTAAACGGATTAAGCGTGACTGTTAGGTATATTTCTATCCTAACCGCGAAACCATTCCTTGATGCCCGGGTTCAAGAACACGCTTTATTTAATTCTATTGCAACCTACGATTCCCACTTTCGAGTTCAACCTTAGGTTCATGGATAATACTTAACAACTGGCCAGGAAATTAAGTAATTCAGAGCAGAATTAAATAAACAACTCAATCTGATAAATTTAATAGAATTCAACCAACTTCAGAGTACAACTTTCATGGTTAACCCATAACCCTAGAATAATAGAGTGTAGCTACTCATAGACAAGTTAGCTTTCTCACAAAATAATCTAGAATTCATGAAACAATACAGAGGAAAGAAGAATTACAACTCAATTGATGAATCTTGGTTCTCTAGCCTCTACTATGGTTCTTGCCTCCAAAAATACGTAATGGAATAAGAAATAGCGTTGCAAGGGTTTTAATCCTAGGAAATATGCCTATTCCCTTGTTTTTAGCTAGTCCTGGCAGCTCTGGGACTAGTTTACGGCGCATACACCGGAGCATGCCAAGCATCCGTGGCTGTATGCGCTCCTTTTCCCAATTTCTTCACTATTTGCACTCTTCCCGGACCATACAGCTTAGCATGCCAAGCATCCATGGTTGTATCCATTGCTTCTTCCTTGTTCTTGTACGAATCAAGCTCCAATTTCCTTCAATTTGCTCCTAAAATATCCAAACACCTCAAGTTAGTATTTTACTTTAAATCTCACATTGTTGGGCACATAATACGCTGAAAATAACACAAAAGATATAAGAAATCAATTCCGAGACATAAGATATACGCCCAACATCAGATAGCAGAGCATTTTCACAAGTTAAAGTAGAAATGATAAATTTTTTCACTCTGAGTATGCTAATTATTTTATTAACTGCAATTCCCATATATTTCGAGTAATTGTTAAACATGAATGGAATGTCCTTATGCGGACTTATTAAAGACATAACTAGTTGTAAAAGCTGAAGAATCTAGAAAAGGTTAATGCCAACTGTTTGTGTAATCTGGCAGATTGCATTTAAGTAATCTTGGTAGCTAGCACATGCATCTAGGTTTTCTCTAAACATTACTTTGTTTAGTTTTTTCATGAAATGGGGAAAGCTGCAATTGAAAAAGCCAAAGGAGACAGACTCGTGACCCAACCCTTCTTTTCTGGGAAGTAATATTACAACGTTAAAGCCAAGAAAAAAAAGAATAGAGAAGAGAGAACAACAAGGATGCATGCATACTTTAATAGAACTTTTTTAAGAAGATAAGACCCAAAGAGTTGGATATAAAACTTTGATAGAGAAAGGTGGGAAAAAGAGTAAAGTCGCTAGAAAAGCGTGAGTTGTGACTTTCACTTCACACATTCATAGGCCATGGCGGTGTAGCAGTTAAAGTGTACTGAAGGCTCAAGGCATGCAATTGCTTTTGCGCATTTCTTGGATTCCTTTAAGGAAAATACTACCACATTAGTTAGTACTATTAGAGAGACCCATCCGAGAGGAGCTTGGGGTCGTCGCATATACTAGTCCTACTAGTTACTACTCAATAAGATCATAATAAGTGCGTACATTCCACACATCAGTGGACATCTAAAAAAAGTGATATCTCACCTGTGTATAGGGTAAAATTGAACGAAAACTTAACAATCAACAGAAATAAGACACGTGCGAATGAACAAAAAGGAAGAAAGGTCTTGATAACAACAATAGATCCGACCACTACATATCAGCTATCTGGATTTTCCGAAGACAAAAGCTAGTTTTCGGACACAGTAGGTGGAATTAGGCGGATACACAACAACTAATGATGGCAAGATTTGAGGGATCGATTGTTATTACCGTTGATCGTCGCTTGATCGTGGGTCCAACCGTTGCGTTGCATATTTGAAACGTATCCTTATTAATGGAGGAATTATTAGGGCTAAATGCTACTGAAAAACATTACCTCTCCCTCATTGTAATCCCATCAGAAATATTGGAAAAAGCAATATACTTTCCACGTTTTCTCGCTTACTATCTTGTTTTATTACACTATCCCGAGTTCTGTTATCAGAAGGTGACTTCATACAAGAATTTCTACCATCATGCTTAAATCTTTATCTTCTTTGCTACCGACTATCATTTCGTTTATTCTTCAATTAAGGATCTTGTCACAATCGAATTATTTATGTACTAATAACAAGTTGTAATTAGTAATTCTAACAATCTAACTTTTAGGTTAAATAGTTTGGCACCTAGGCAATTGTTACTTGTTCCAAGACCTCGTTAATTTTTTACTTGTTCTTCGTCAAATTTGTTAAGCATGTCAGGAACCGGAAGAACTCCATCGGGCTAGTTCTCCATACTGTATTGGATAAAATCTGACGTCACCTAAAAAGAACACATGTATGCCACGTGGCACGGGCAGACGTTTCTCCGGACAGACATTCAACGAACAGACAACTAGCCAGGCGGTTACCACGAGCAGACCTAAAGTAGCTGTGTAACGCTTCCCAGGTCAGCACGATCTAAATGAGCAATTATTAATCTGATCATGGGCGATCACTCAATAAATGGTCATAAAGGCAGTAATTACGACCCAGCGGTTACATATCCGACGGATACGTGCCCAGCGGTTACAGAACCCAACGGACGCCTATCAGACCTATAAATAGCACTCGTCCTATACCATTGAGAAACAACTTTACTTCCTATCTACAAGATCAATAAGAATATTCTCTTACTCTCGCTCAAACACTGTTCTTTGCTTGCATACTTTGCCTTTTAGTCTCTAAGTGCAATCAGTAAGAAGGAAGCCTCACCGGGGTCAAGCGATCCAACACAGTTACTTCTATCTATTTCATTAACGCTTTAGTTCTACTTATTTCTGGTTATATCTCGTTTCTATATTGTTATTCATTATTACTGGGAAACACGAATATAACGATAATATAGCGATTAGCGTAATTATTCACTTGAACTCTTAATCTAAACTATTGATCGTGACTCCGTAAATACAAATTTAATTGTTATATTCGCCTAAAATCGGATCCAGGTTAAACAATTTGGCGACCACAGTGGGAGCCGGTCAATAGCCTCTATAGGTTAATAGTTTACTTACTGTATACAATTTACCCCTTTCTTGTCAATCTTTTGTTTTCACAACTAACATTGCAGAAAGTGATTCACAACGAACTACCGTGGGAGGAGAACAGGTACGTACTCCTTCATCGAGTCGTTCTCCCAATTATTCTCCCGATTATTCATCTGATGGGCAGCAACAATCTTCCCAAGGAACGGACAGGCAGCGAAATAGGCGTAGGCACTCTCAGAGCGCCACTCCGCTTAGGAGAAGACGCCACAGGAGTCTCTCCCCTGGCCAAGGGAACATCCAGGAAACCCTCTATGCATTTATGCAGGAACAGGCAGAGGTCAACAGAGGGATAAGGGAGGCGATCAACTCTCTCCGAGGACAAGCTCCCCCGGTTGCAAGAGTTGATGCTATAGCGCCAGGTCGAGATGCCCCTTCCTCGCACACTTCGAGACAAGGTGGGGAGCGAAACAACGGAGGAACCGTGGATCCAACGACTCAAATCAACCAAAATCGAAAAGGAGGGTCTATGGCGTCCACAGAAATGAGCATCGTCGTGGAGGCCCTCACCAAACAATTCAAGGAGAGCCAAGAAGCGCTTCAGAAGTCTCTCCATGACATGACCCGAAATCCGGTTAGGCCGTGCAGGCACCCGACATCCTCCCCTAGACCCGTCGGGCGAACCCTTACCAATTAAATTAGGAAAATAAATATAATTCAATTTATAAATAATAACAAGACTTAGAAAAAGTACAAACATAATGATAGTTCTAAGCTGTAAAAAAAGAAATTACAGCTGACTACCCAACATGCTAGGTTTAGGGCTATCCAGACTAGACATCTAAGAGTACAAAAGAAGACAGATACCTCCTGAAGGGAGCAAACTGCATCTGAAATAATAAACAATAAACTGGCGGCCATCCGGAATAAAAGCTGGCTCACCCTGACAACTGAAGTCGTCTTCGCTCCTGAACAACGTGGCGAACTCAATCCTGGAGCAGACCTGCCGAAACGAAATAGATAGACGAGAAACAAACAACAAATAAGGGTGAGTCAAAAGGACTCAATAAGTGGGGCAGACTAGCCACCTCAAAGAATAGGATAGCTAGCCAGGGAGAAAAGAAACAGATAAACTCAATTCCTCTTATTTAAATTACAAAAAGGCAGAGCCAGATAATAACTAGAAACACGTATGAAACCTTAAACTCAGCCAGGAATCCTTAAACTCAGCCAGGAATCCTTAAACTGAGCCAGGAATACGAGCCAGAAACATATCAACAAATAAGCAATGCACGTATGAGCAGAACAGTAGTTATGTACCACAAGTCTACGCAATGGTATGAAAACGAAATGAAATGAGATGAAATGAAATGAAATGAAATCTGATGCAAAGGGTCACATGTGCCCGTCCTCCCATCTCAAAGCGGAATACTCCTGCATTCGAGGGGAATCCAATCTAATAACCAACTGGAGCGGAATACTCCTGCTCCTGGGGCGGAATACTCCTGCACCCGATATAATATAAACCAGAGGCGGAATACTCCTGCACTCTCTTGGGGCGGAATACTCCTGCCCTCAATATGATACAATGGAGCGGAATACTCCTGCTCCTGGGGCGGAATACTCCTGCCCTCAATATGATACAATGGAGCGGAATACTCCTGCTCCTGGGGCGGAATACTCCTGCACCCAATATGATATGCAATGTAATGCGTATGAATGACATATAATGCATATGAATGCAATGTGATGCAATAATAACCTTTCACCGGCGCGGGACTCTCATCGACAGCCGGGAAGTAGATGCCAACTTACAGCCAGGGTACAATGCTCAGATCCTCATTGCAATACCAACAATAGGACATAACATATAATATACAATGTAAATCCAAAGCTAAGTCGTAATGAGTACGCCTATCGGCAGCTACACACGTAAGGAACACGTGGTAGAAAATCCACGAGGCCAGGTGCCTCCAAAGAAATGGATATAAACACTTACCTCTCTCAAAAGTTAGCATTGCGACCAACAACCGCGTTATTCTTTGAATTCATTTCCAAACGATCCCACTGTGATCAATAAGCAGAAAAATATATCACATTAGGCTAAAAGCTTCATTCCTCACATCTTAGGGCAATCCAGGTAGGAACCTGATACCCTATTCGCATACGCAATACGCAGGCCAGGCCTATGTACAGGGTTTAAGGTCACATAACCAAACCCCAAATAATTTACATTTATATGTTGCCCATAACTCAGTGAGTACGAATATATAATCAATTCTATTATCGGGGTCCATTTGACCCTTTAAACTATTAATTGAACTTATTAAAACGATGTCTAATATTCCAAGTTTTACCGTTAAAACATATTGAAACACACGTAATAAACTCAAATAATGCATTAAGCTCATTACCTGAATGTTTTGGGATAAAAATTCTACTGTTCTCCGGCCCCTTTTCTTATTTTCTAGCATTTTTCTACTGCGTATTTTCTGTTTCGCGTCTCTGTTTCTCGTTCCTGAATGTTTCACTCTGTATAAAGTCAAGGGATATATCCCTATCAGCCACCGCCCATGGTACTTGCTCACCTAGCATTTTCTTTCATGTTTTTGTCTTTTTGTGTTTTGTGTTTTGTCTTTTTTTTTCTTTTTTTTCCTTTAAAATTCGCTGCTACGGTAAAAATTAAAACGGTACCCTACGATATTCGAAATAATTCCAACTTTTGCATATAAGTTATACAAAATATATGTAACATACTCCCGAAGGCGGATCTCAAATTGGACTCCCGAAACTCAAGATGCAAATTTAAATAGAAAAAGTCAAATTATTTAACTTTCGGCATTTTAGCGGAACTAGCCGAACAACATCGAAATTCATTTTCAAAAGTTTACAAAAATCACAAATAATCATACGAACCTAACGGCGCTTTCGGATTTCGAATCGGAGCTCATTCGGCAAAATCGAGCTCGAAAATCTCTTTTTAATATTTATCGCCAATAAAAACTGAAACCTTCTTCCGATGCCTATCAAACGAGGTCTGATTTAGCTCAAATTTTACAGACAGGTCCTAATGGACATTACAAATATTTTAAAATTATCGGCACGCCAATCGGATTCCTAACTTCCGAAACGACTGACCGAGGTCGTTTCACTCCACGAGAGAATCGATCAGATACCAGGCCCTCCACCCACGCTGAAGAAAGTCGATGTCCAACGTTACTCTCAGCGGTCTTGGAAGAAGGAAGCAGTCCCAAAGGCGATACCAAAGACGTTCAAAGTGCCGAATATTCCGAGATACATGGAACATCTGACCCCAACGATCATCTCATGATGTTCAGCAACTTCATAAAAGCAAGCGATCTCACTGATGAGGAGATCGAATCGGTTCAGCTGAAAAAGTTCGTGGAAACGCTAGCAGACGGAGCTCTACGATGGTACTTAATGTTGCCACCAAACTCCATTGGGTCCTTCGCAGAGATGGCTGAGCTGTTCGCGAAGGAACACACCGGCGCTCAAAAAACAGAGACTCGCGTAGAAGATATCTTCGAGATCAAGCAGAGACCCGACGAGTGTCTCCGTAAATATGTGGATCATTTCCAACGGGAACGAATGATGTTACCCAAAGTACCGGACAGATGGGCAGCGATTGCGTTCACCAACGGTTTGGATATCAGGCGCTCAGAGGCTACACGCAGGCTATACGAATCCCTTCACGAATTTCCAGCAGCCAACTGGTCGGAAGTCTACAACCGCTACAACACAAAGGTACGTATTGATGAAGATAAATTAATTGGAATAGGTACCCGAGAAAGGACTCAATCGCGCAGCGGCGGCCCTGGCGGGAAGGCGGAAACGGAGAGGTCAGACATGCGTTACGAGCCGTACCCTGACCAGTCACGCAACAACTCCAAAAGACGCAGCCGCAACAACAGAGGGCTATCCCGAAGAGAGGATTCCGAGTCTATTCCCCATGGAACCCCGAGCCTGCCAAGCTTCAACGTCGAAATGACTGAAGTAGTAGCGGCGCTCAAAGATATGGGAGAGAAGATTAAATGGCCGAAGGACATAAAGACCGACCCCAGCAAGCGAAACCAGGACCTATGGTGCGAGTTCCATCGCGACCACGGTCACACCACCAAAGATTGCAAAGCCTTAAGGTATGAAATTGCACATTTATTGAAACAGGGATTCTTGAAGGAGTTCCTGACCGAGAAGGGAAAGCAAACCCAGGCGAAGGCTCAGCAGAACAAATCTGGCCCTCCACGAGCATCCTCCCTGAAGAGGACAGTCAAGGTTATCTCAGGGGGGTTCGAAGTGGATTCCGTCACTTTCACGGCAAAGAAATATGCAAAAGTCTCCATCACCAAGACTAAACGTCCACGACCAGAGGAGACCATAATATTTGAAGATTCAGACAGAGATGGATTGCAGTTCCCACACGCCGACGCGTTAGTCATAACGTTACGCGTGGCGGAATTCGACGTCAAGAGAGTACTCATCGATGCAGGCAGCTCTACGAACATTATTCAATCACAAGTTGTAAGGAAGATGCAGCTATCAGATAAGATCGTGCCAATATCTCAAGTTCTCTCCAGTTTCAACAATTCAAGTGAGAAGACCCTTGGCGAGATTACTCTAACGAATCTTGCTGAAGCGGTAACGAAGGAGACGACGTTTCATGTTGTCGATGCGGACGTAGCTTACAACATCATCCTGGGAAGACCCTGGATCCATGATATGCAAGCCGTTCCTTCCACTTATCATCAGGTGTTGAAATTCCCATCTGAATGGGGAGTGCGTGAAGTTCGAGGGGAGCAACGCTCTGCTCGAGATTACTATTCAGTAGCCCTTAAACTGCCCGAAGGAAGCAGATAGCAACTACAGCAACCGGGATCAGACATGCCAAACGCAGAAGCAAAGTACGAGGTCCCGGAATTCATCACAAAGCTGGACAAATGGGAAAGTCACATGCCGACCGTAGAGGCCTTGGAGCCTGAAGAGTTGTTCGCAGAAAAGCCAGAGCGGAAGGTCTACTTGGGGACCGAGTTGAGCGAACGCTTATGAGGAGATATCCTCCAGTTCCTCAAGGAGCGGCATATAACGTTCGCCTGGTCTCATGCAGATATGACAGGTATTTCTCCAGATGTTATTTCTCACAAGTTGAACGTTGACCCATACCACCGCCCAGTAAAATAGAAGACGCGACAACAAGGAGCTTTTCGGAATCAGATCATCAACGATGAGGTCGATCGGCTGTTGAAGATCGGATCTGTGTGTGAAGTCAAATGCCCAGACTGGCTAGCTAACGTGGTCGTTGTGCCCAAGAAGAATGGCAAATGGCGAGTCTGCATTGACTTCACAGATCTAAACAAAGCCTGTCCGAAAGACTCATATCCCCTTCCCAGGATAGACCAATTGATTGACGCAACGGCCGGGCATGAAGTGCTTACCTTCCTCGATGCATACTCTGGGTACAATCAGATATTGATGGACCCCGATGACCAGGAGAAAACGACGTTCATAACCTGCAGAGGTACGTACTGTTATAAAGTTATGCCATTTGGGTTGAAAAATGCAGGTGCAACGTATCAGCGCCTAGTCAATCGGATGTTCCATGACCATATTGGTAAGACTATGGAAGTGTACATCGATGACATGCTGGTCAAATCCAAACGAGCAGAGGACCATCTATCATATCTGAAGGAAGCTTTCCGAATTCTCGATCAGTACAACATGAAGCTGAACCCGGAGAAATGTGCATTCGGAGTCGGATCAGGGAAATTCCTAGGCTTCATTGTCTCTCAGCGAGGAATTGAAGTTAACCCCGCTCAGATCAAAGCCATCGAGTCAATTCCAGACATGCTCCACAACCGAAAGGACGTCATGAAGTTGACAGGAAGGGTGGCAGCCTTGCGAAGATTTATGTCCCGATCATCAGACCGATGCAAAAGTTTCTTCGATGTTTTGAAGCAGAACAAAGAATTCGATTGGACTCCCGAATGCCAACAAGCACTGAAGGATCTGAAAAAGTATCTGTCCAATCTACCACTGCTCTCCACACTTCAACACGGGGAGCAGTTGCGGATTTATCTGGCGGTATCAGAATCCTCGGTAAGCGCAGTCCTGGTTCGAGAAGAAAAAGGTAAACAACTTCCCATTTATTACATCAGCAAAGCTCTAATTGACGTAGAAATACGCTATCAACCTTTGGAGAAATTGGCTTTAGCACTAGTAACTGCTGCTCGTAAGTTACGCCCTTATTTTCAAAGTCATTCAATAGCTGTGGTAACAACCTTTCCTTTACGAAATGTTTTGCAGAAACCTGAATTTTTGGGAAGATTGGTAAAATGGGCTATAGAGTTAACTGAATTCGATATTACTTATCAGCCTAGAGTGGCCATAAAGTCACAAGCCCTAGCAGACTTTAGTGCAAATATATATCCTGAGGCAGAAAAAGATGCCATCTTATGTACTGGGCAGGCTCTTGGCGAATGGACCCTGTACACTGATGGCTCCTCGAGCGTCAAAGGGTCCGGTCTTGGTTTGGTCCTCGTCACCCCATCCGGAGAGACCATCAGGCAAGCCGTCAAGTGCCCGTTTATTACTAACAACGAAGCCGAATATGAGGCTGTGATTGCAGGATTGGAGTTAGCTCGAAGCTATGGAGCAAACATCATCAAACTCAAGAGTGATTCTCAATTGGTAGTCAACCAGATAACCGGAGGATTCATTGTACGAGAATCCAGAATGCAAGTATACCTTGCCCGCGTGAAAGAACTCTTGGCACAGTTTGACGAATGGGAAGCACTCCAAATACCACGGGAAGAGAACCATGAAGCCGATGCTCTCGCGAATCTAGTATCAGTAGCAGAAATGGGGGCGGCCAGTTCTTCAGCTGTCGTTTAACTCCTATACATGGCCGTAGACCGAGAGAAGTTCGAAGTTAATGCCATAAACACAACTTGGGACTGGCGGAATGAAATTATAAATTATATTGTTCATGGAACTCTGCCCGCTGATGCCAAAGCCGCACGCAAGCTCAAGATAAAAGCTGCTCGGTATACAATCCTCAACGGTGAGCTTTACCGCAGGACGTTCGCTGGACCTCTCGCAAAGTGCCTCGGACCAAACCAAACCAACTACGTGATGTGGGAAGTCCATGAAGGCTGCTGTGGTAATCATTCCGGAGGCAAGGCATTAGCCCGCAGGTTGATTTGTGCAGGATACTACTGGGTTAAGATGGAGAAGGATACGAATGAGTTTGTCAAAAAATGCGACAAGTGTGAGAGATTCGCACATCTCCTTCATCAGCCAGCAGAACCACTGCATTCAATAATCTCCCCATGGCCATTCATGAAATGGGGAATAGACATAGTTGGACCTCTCCCCGCGGCGCCAAGAGGGGTACGTTTCTTGTTGATCATCACCGATTACTTCACCAAATGGGTCGAAGCAGCAGCATATGCAAAGATACGGCAAATGGAGATTATTGACTTCCTTTGGCATTTCGTCGTGTGCTGCTTTGGAGCACCTAAGGAAATAGTC
Source organism: Petunia x hybrida (assembly GCA_037355625.1). Lineage (NCBI taxonomy): Eukaryota > Viridiplantae > Streptophyta > Magnoliopsida > Solanales > Solanaceae > Petunia > Petunia x hybrida. The sequence continues at coordinate 1,115,795 of JBBBVM010000574.1, read as the reverse complement.
ATGGACAACGGCCCGCAATTTATCGGCCAGAAAGTGACTAGGTTCCTCGACGACTTGCACATCAAAAGTATCACATCATCCCCCTATCACCCGGTTGCCAATGGATAGGCGGAGTCGACAAATAAAATCATCGTTGAATCACTCAAGAAGCGCCTTGAGCGGGCAAAAGGATGTTGGGTGGAAGAACTACCCGGTGTGCTATGGGATTACCGGACAACAATAAAAATGAGTACAGGTGAGACGCCTTATTCATTAGTATATGGCGCGGATGCACTAATCCCAGTCGAAATCGGAGAACCCAGCCTACGGTATGCACATGCCACTGAAGAGTCGAATTCATTCAATCTCTCTAAAGAGCTGGACTTCCTCGAAGAGCAAAGGGAACTAGCCCTTGTACGGGTAGTCGCCCAAAAAGAACAAATTGAACAATATTACAATCGGGGACTGCGCGTACGAAGTTTCCAGGTTGGGGACTTTGTGCTAAGGAATGTATCCCAGACCACAAAGATAGCAAATTCAGGGAAGCTAGGCCCTAATTGGGAAGGCCCTTACAAGGTAATCGCCTCAGTTGGCAAGGGATCTTATCGCCTAGTACGACCAGACGGTTCCATTGTCCCAAACAGTTGGAACGTGACTCACCTCAAAAGGTATCACTTCTGAGTGGTGAAACGGTCAGTTATTTTCTTCCTGCTTTTTACTTTTATGACAGTTCTTACTTTTATTATACTTTTTCTAAATGGTACTAACGGCCTGAATAAGGTCAGATCCGTTTAGCTCAACTGGTAGAGCTCGAAGTTCTTCAACTTCGCGGCTGTGGGTTCGAATCCCACAACGGACACACTCCTCGCTTGGTTATATGTGTTCTTTTATATACAACTTGCCTTAACTCTGTTTATGTTATCACTTATCGTGTTCCAACATAAAAACAAGGAGGGTGGTGAGAGGCCCCGGTAGGTAGGCCAAATAAGACTTTCATAAAGGCAAAAGACCTTGTGAAAAGGCGAGTTTTCAAATTTCAAAAACTTTTACGTGACAAACTTCCACGAAAATAAGAGAAGTCGTTCACAAGGCCAGCGACTCGGCCAGAGCTAATAAATTCCTGCGACGACTTTCGACTATCAAGGCGATAAGCAAAGTTGTTCGCAAAGGCCAACGATTCGGCCAGAAATCTATCGACCACGACTCGGTCAGAATAAAATATCTGCGCAGATTATTCACAACTTATGACCTCTTCCTTGGGAAAGGCTAAGTTAAACTATTTGGACAGACTTTTGGAGACCAGAAGTTAATAAAGTTCAAACTTCAAAAAGCTCCTAAGCATAAGGCATAAAAGCCACAATACATACAAACGAAAGATCAAAAGTTCAGATGTGCACAACCAACTAATCCGGCTCTCCCCAGATGTGCAAACTTGCAACTCAATCAAACTTTGAGGGCATCAGTTTTTGGGGCTACGACCAGAACTCGACGCACCAGCTCCGTCAATTCTGCCATCGCCACCCCGAATTTTCGCTATCATCCTCATCTTCATCTTCGTCTGCCTCAGACTCCTCGGGAGAAAGGTTCAGCACTTGTCTTACTCCACGAACAACACTCTTCGTTTTCAGCAGCGTCTCCTCAACATTGATCTGCTTAGTCTGGACTTGCTCAAGTAGCGTACGCTTAGCCTCGAGCACAGCAAGCTTTGCCTTGATCTAAGATTGATCACGCAGGTTTGCCAAGTCCTTAGATAATGAACTCTGAACATTTACCAACTGGGCAACCTGGTCCTTAGCAGCCTGAAGTTCAGCTCTGGCTTTAATGGACTCTTCATTAGCCCTTTGCAAATCTGTCTCAAGAGATCCACGCTCACCGAGTGCTCTGTTCAGCGAAGCCTTGCATTCTTCAAGCAGAATCTCCAGACCCTGGGCAGAACGTGCGAACCCTTCCTTCTCTTTAGAAAGAAGGTCCTTCTCCTTGGTGAGCTCGTTAATCCGCTCAATCCGCTCGTTGTTAACCTCAGTCAATCGGTTAACTTCACCCCCAAGAAGACCACACTGTTCTGCCAGGATCTTATTCTCCTCCAGAGCATTCAGCAACTCTTTCTTCACTTCGACAACTTGATCGACATTGTTGATCCTGGAGCGGAACATCAGCTCAGCAGACATCATACTTGACTGAAAAAATAAAAGAAATAAAAGATTAGAAGTATGAAATCAAATTACTTCTAAACACAAGCGACAAACACTTACCCGGGCAGAGTCAACGGCGATTGTAAAAGCCAACTCCTCGTCACTCATCTCCCTCATTGTCCATTCCTCTCGGGGATCAATGAGTGAAGAGACAGCCTTGGCTAAACTACCCGGCCTGGATATAAAGTCGACGTCAGGGGCTAGGTTCATGGTATGCTTCCTTTTGCAGTACTTGGGTTCCCAAGCCTGCTCAGAGGGGTAGTTTGGACCAAACTTGTAGCGCACACCCCTGATGTCCTTTAATCCAGTCTGACCGTTGATGATTGACCGCCAGACAAGCCTTGTTGTTGATAAATTGGAGTCACCCTCCACTCCATGATCTATCGTGTCGCACTCGCGAAGACCAACCGGCATCGCCCCTTCAGTGGCCACATTTTCCAGATCCTCGAAATGAAAAACACAGAGACCTAGGCCACCCTCTTGGGGAACCTCTTCCTTTACCTCTTCTTCTTCTTCTTCTTTTTCCTATTCTTCACCCACTTTTCTTTTCCCTTTGTCTACACGGGAAGGAGCCACCTTCACCCCGTCATCAACTCGGGGACTCTTCTCCGGAGTACGGGCAGCCTCTTCCTCAACCTTCCTTTTATCACTCCGAAGATAAGGTTTTCGCACAAGGGGTTCATTACTTTCAGCCTCAGTGTCTGAAAGATCAATCACCACCTTGTCCAGACCTTCTCCCCGCGCAGAATCAGGGACTTCGGCAGTAGGCTTTGCAGTCTCCCCTGCAGACTCCGCCACATTGGCTTTGGGCAGGGATCCGTCTCCAACAGCTGAGGATCACCCGGCACCAATGGAAGTCTTACGAGCAGACTTTTTCCATGCTCCGCCCTCATCTTGGCCTTTCTTTTTCCTCTTCAAGGAACCAAGGCTGTTGGACAGGAGCTCTTCGCCGCCTTCTTTTCTGCGCAGTGCTTCCGCTGAAGCTAGTATAGATGCTGCCCTCGTCGTCAGGATCTACAGCGGAAACTGCTTGAGCCAGAGGGGCGGGGAAATAATCCCCTTAAGTACCCAGACCTACAAAAGGCAGAACAGTTAGACACAGCAAAAATTACAAAGGAAAGAAATGGCTATAACAACGGAAAGTTCTCACCGTGAGTCTTCACGGTCAAACTCTTCTGCGTAGCAAAATACGCCCATTCTCTCTTTTCAGGAGGAAACTCCTTCAGGATCGCCTCGACCCACGCTGTCAGCTCATCGATGGATATGAGCCCATCGTAGGGTCGCTTGTCAGCTACAAAGAAGAGTCAAAGGATTAAGCAAACAATAGGAGAAGAGGAATCAAAAAAACAAAAAAAAACTCAAAAGAAAACTCGGGGACTTACGCTTCTTGTTCCAGACCTCGGGCAGGTAAGCCTTGGAGTTGAGGGACAAGGCAGTGGTGCACATGAACACGTACCGGTGTAACCAGCCTCGGTCGCTGGTGTCTTCGGAGCTGCGCACCAAGCCCTTGCTCCCGCGCATCCTGACGTTGACGAAACCGTCCTTGAAAATTTGTATACTGTACAAGGAGATAAAATGTTCATATTCAAAAAGTTGATCGGTTTCTTCCGCAAACCAATCTATAAGGGTAACTATTCTATATACACTGGGGCACAGCTGCCCCGGGCAGAGAAAATACTCCCTGCAGAGCCTTTCAAGCACAGGATGCAGGGGTAGTTTACATCCAATTGTAAAAGGGTAGGTGCACATAGCTGTCCACCCAGCCCTATGTGAAGTAATGTTCTCCTCTTTCGAGACCGACAAGAGGGGGACACTCTCGTCCCAGTTGCAGTCTATTCTGACCCGTGGGATCAACTCCGATGTGATTCCAGATCTAAATCTATACGCTGGCCACACGCGTATATTTCCATAATTATTGGAGGCCTTGATATTGCAATCTGCTTCTAAATCACCCCACTTCTTAGGGATGATCTCCGCAGCAGTGGCCTGAGTAGCCCTGGGCCTGGGAGCGGCAGCCTAAGAACTACCAGCTGCATCCATATTTTGGGTTTTTCTAGCTCTTGAAGACATAATTCTAGGAGGATTAAGGAGTTCGCAAAGAAGGCTGAGGGATGTTCAAAGAATTTTCAAGATTTAGCAGAAAGAAAATGAAAGCAAGTAAAAAGATTTCTCACTCAACAAACCCCTATTTATAAGAGCAGAAATCCAGCCCATCAAATTCTCTCGAGACACGTGGAGATCATCCGAGAGGCCATGATCAAATCCAACCGTCAAAAGAAGAAGTAGATTTCACCAACATTTGTAGTATCTTCATTACCCTGAAGAGCAGCGGTCATGTCGCGATCAGCAGTCGACGTGTGCACGTGATTGAGATGGTTAAAATCATTATTTTTACCCTTGGGACGCACAGTAGTCACCTCGAAGCAGGCTGCAGGCGCGCAGGAGTGTCAGCTACAGTTACTTTTTACTGCGCATTTAATGCGCATGTCATGGGGATTTGTCACGTAGCTGATAAGATATGTACGTCACCTAGCTTTGTCATACAAAGATTGGACTTTGCTAAATGAAAATTCCCGCCAAAATTCACATCCACTCCTCGAGCAGAAACTCTGCTCGAGAAGTGCGGGGACTATCTGTATTGGATAAAATCTGACGTCACCTAAAAAGAACACATGTATGCCACGTGGCACCGGCAGACGTTTCTCCGGACAGACATTCAACGAACAGACAACTAGCCAGGCGGTTACCACGAGCAGACCTAAAGTACCTGTGTAATGCTTCCCAGGTCAGCACGATCTAAATGAGCAATTATTAACCTGATCATGGGCGATCACTCAATAAATGGTCATAAAGGCAGTAATTACGACCCAGCGGTTACATATCCGACGGATACGTGCCCAGCGGTTACAGAACCCAACGGACGCCTATCAGACCTATAAATAGCACTCGTCCTATACCACTGAGAAACAACTTTACTTCCTATCTACATGATCAATAAGAATATTCTCTTACTCTCTGATAAGACCCAAATCGAGCAACCATCTAAAAACATCATTCAAGGCCAAGGAAGAGCTTATGCAATGGAACGCCATGGAACGAGGGGTCTTAGAAACACATTTCGAGGCGTTCCGAGGTGCCACAGGAGGAGGCGGACCGCCCACTCCACTAGGCGGACCGCCCCCTCAACTCTCTGAAGTTGAAGCCCAGCAGGCGGACCGCCCCTGCACAACTAGGCGGACCGCCCACTTCCAAGGAGGAGCTGAAACAGGCGGGGCGCCTACTTAGTAGGCTGGGCGCCTACTTCTCTTTTTTCCAAGACGGGACACCTCATTAATTAGCTATGTTTTGACTATTATAGCCCTGCGTGGCCTTTGTTATTTAGAACCTAATTAAGGGTACTTTAGACCTTTCATTCATGTCTAAGAAAGGCCTATAAATACTCCATAGCTTAGCATTATTCCTTAGTTAGCTATTATGATGAATGATTGATTGATTGTCAATGACAATGTTCAAGAGTGGATTCTCTTTGGATGAAAACCTTTGAGTTCGGTTTGAGTTTACTAGTGGATTCTAGTTGAACCCCAAACCACCCCCGACCATTCTACTTGCGAGTCCGTTGTCGTCTCGAGGGTAGTTGCCTAGCGTAGGTGTTCTTGGCCTTCTCCCGGGGTGTAACGGAACTAGTTCTCCGTTGCTACTTGGGTTTAGTGATCGAGTTACGTCTCGTTCCTATCTTTTATCTTTCCGCGTATTTGATTCCTATCATCTTGGTATCAGAGCAAGGTTCGGGTATCGTTTCTACGAACCCCCGACCCTTGATTCTTCGTGCCTTAGATTGATTCTATCTTTAGTTTCCTTGTTCTTGTTATTGAAAGGAGAAACCAACAAAAAAAATTGAAAAATTGAAAATACAAAAAAAATTGGTGTATCTCTTTGGATTGGATGATTTATGTTATGGGTGTTGTGGATTCTTGATCGTGATTGAATTCCCGTTACTTGAGTACCAAAATTGATTGATTTGGTGAAGTTTGAAAAGTTGAAACCCCAATTCCCCTTAAACCCTTGATGAACTTGTTCTTGATGCTTTTTGCTTGATTCTTGGGTTAGATTGATGTTAGATTGGAAAATTGTTATTGGGGATTGATTTTCTTGGAAAAACAAACGATTTGGTACCAAATTTGTGGGAATTGAACTTGTATAACACCTACTTTGATGAATCACAACCCTTGTTGAACCCCCTTTTGATAAACCCTAGTTATGAACATGATGAACATGGTAGATTCTTGATTATTGATTGGGTTTAGTTAAAAGTGATTGGGGTTTGATCTCTGTGGTTGGAACAACGTTTGGGTACCCTCGGATTGCCAAAACATCGCGTGATTAGTTGGATTTTTGGGTGCAAAGGCTAAGAAAAACGTTGTTGAACATTGCTGGAATTTGCAGTAGGCGGACCGCCCGAAAAAGAGGCGGGGCGCCTACCAAAGTCTCTGAAGTTCAGAGGCGGACCGCCCACTTAATAGGCGGACCGCCCACTCTGCTGTGTAGTGAACCAGGCGGACCACCCAGTTGAGAGGGAGTGACCGGTGACATTCCTCGAGCGGAAAAAGGAGAGGATGTGTTGAGTGATGTGAGTGGGATGTCACCACCCGAATCTATACCCGACCTTGAAAAGAAAATGAGGGAAAAGAAAGAGGGAAAAAGAATGGTAAAGAGTGAGGACACCCCTTATTCTAACCTTAACCCTTTATCTTTTTCTTCTACTTGTGTGAGTTCTTGTGTAGGTACCCTTGGAGGCCAATCAATGGAGCCTCAATCATGCCCCAAGAAGGATAGACAAGGTGAAGAAACTCTTCAATGTGAGCTTCAAGGTGAAGAGACGATTCATGACACTTCAAATGCATTGAGTGAGCGAGATGGCCACTCAAAGGTAAGTGATAGCTCATCCCTTGAACATGTTACTTCCTTGTCTCATGGTAGTGTTTGTGCTAACTCAACACTAGTTGATGATTTGTATGATTACAATGTGTTTGCAACTAGTGTAGAGTCGAATGGTCAACTTGTGTATGATTGTGAACCACTAGTTGAGAGGGAGGATAAGCCACATCATGATGTGAGCTCGATTTTCATTGAATCTCTCATTAGTGAGGAATGTGTAGTTGACCTTGCTTGTGAACCTTGTTATGACACCCCACCCATATTTGACAAAGGGGAAGATGAGTTGAATGAATACCCTATCCTTTCCCTTGATGAATTGCTTGATAATGGTGGACTTATGTGTCGTAGTGAGGATGGTTGTGACCTTGAGGAGTCTCTAGAGTGTGAAATGGATCGATTTGTCTTCGATGACTCCTCGGGTGTGGGAAAGGAACCTAGTCTTGATACCATGTTTTTATGTGACCATGAATTTGAGGTGCATGCTTTTACATTTCCGTTAGGTGAAGATAATCTCATTTGTGGTAGCGAATTGTATCGGACTAGAGTTGCTAGTAAAATAGAACCTCCATGGTATGTAAAGATAGACTCTAAGGATGAGCCATTGTTTGGAACTCCAAGTGGGATGAGTGGTCTTGATATTGGTTGTGTTGAGCCATCTTCTAATAGTCCTAACCTTCATTGTGTGGACTATAATGATGAAGGACCTATTTTGGAGACTTTCCTTTGGAGCTTGCCTAATGAGGGAAATTGTCTTGGAGTTGGATTTGGAGGTGAGGAAGTCACTCTTGATTTGTGTAAGAGTGCTTCCAAGAAGGGGAGTGGAGGATTTGATGTTAGTTGTCAATTGAACTATTTTGTTTACTCCACTCCACATGTTAATCACACCTTGGGTGTTGAGCATGCCAAAGCCGATAGGTCACATTGTGATAATATTAGTTTGAAGGCTTGGTGTGTTGGTTATAAGCTTAGGGGTCGTAGGAAATTTGATTGCTATACCTTGCATGCTCCATATCCTATTGATCTCTTTGCTTGTTCTTGTGTTGGATGCACTTTAATTTGGAGTCAAGTACTTGTTGTTTCCTTTGGAGACATAAGCTTTTTACTTGTTATTGATGCTTGGCTCTATCACAAGAGTGTGTTTTCCCACACTTTTGCCACTAACCTACTCTTGTAGTGGGAAGCTTTGTTTGTGCTTGTTTTGAATGTAGGCTTGATGGTTTGATTTCGAGGACGAAATCCTTTCAAGAAGGGGAGGATGATAAGACCCAAATTGGCCTAAACGACAACCATCAAGAACCAAGCTTGAAGAGCACAAGGAATGCAGGTCAAGGGCTCCGGAAACGTCTTGAAGATCATGCATTGGAGCGCCAAGGAAGGAGGAGCACTTAGGCACCAAAGGAGAGGCTCGGGGGACGCATTTTGAGCCATTCCAAGGACCCCAGGAAGGGGCGGACCGCCTAGTCAAAGGGGCGGACCGCCTAGTAAAGTTGATGCCTCAGGATTTTGGGCCGCCTACTCAATGGGCGGACCGCCCACTCCACAGCATGGAGAAGTAGGCGGACCGCCTACTCCCACTAGGCAGGGGCGCCTACTTGCTGAGATTTTGGACGGGATTTTGCGTAAAGTTCCTATTTTGCCCTTAAGTGGCTTGTATTGTTATAACCCACTTTGGGGGTGTTTTAGACATTTCACTAGGTGTATGGGAAAACTATATAAGCTTCCCTTAGCCCTTTATTTCATTAGTCAGTCATTGTTGAAGATAGAATCTTGAGAGAGAACATTGAAGAGGCCGAGCCCTTCTTGTGTGAGCCCGAGGCTCGTGTATGTCTCGACTTGGAACCTATGGAGATCGACATCTAGTTAGATTCCATTGTAAGGTTCAAGTTTCCCTTCTCCCCTTTTGAATTCAATTAACGATAGTAAATTGAATTCGATTCTTTCTTCTATTTTCTTGCCTTCCCAATCTTGATTTCTTGTTATCCTTTACTTGCTTCCGCTCGATTATCGTCTTGTTTGCTTCCGCGTATTTTGATCCTTATCATCTTGGTATCAGAGCAAGGTTCGGGTATCGTTTCTACGAACCCCCGACCCTTGATTCTTCGTGCCTTAGATTGATTCTATCTTTAGTTTCCTTGTTCTTGTTATTGAAAGGAGAAAACAACAAAAAAAATTGAAAAATTGAAAATACAAAAAAAATTGGTGTATCTCTTTGGATTGGATGATTTATGTTATGGGTGTTGTGGATTCTTGATCGTGATTGAATTCCCGTTACTTGAGTACCAAAATTGATTGATTTGGTGAAGTTTGAAAAGTTGAAACCCCAATTCCCCTTAAACCCTTGATGAACTTGTTCTTGATGCTTTTTGCTTGATTCTTGGGTTAGATTGATGTTAGATTGGAAAATTGTTATTGGGGATTGATTTTCTTGGAAAAACAAACGATTTGGTACCAAATTTGTGGGAATTGAACTTGTATAACACCTACTTTGATGAATCACAACCCTTGTTGAACCCCCTTTTGATAAACCCTAGTTATGAACATGATGAACATGGTAGATTCTTGATTATTGATTGGGTTTAGTTAAAAGTGATTGGGGTTTGATCTCTGTGGTTGGAACAACGTTTGGGTACCCTCGGATTGCCAAAACATCGCGTGATTAGTTGGATTTTTGGGTGCAAAGGCTAAGAAAAACGTTGTTGAACATTGCTGGAATTTGCAGTAGGCGGACCGCCCGAAAAAGAGGCGGGGCGCCTACCAAAGTCTCTGAAGTTCAGAGGCGGACCGCCCACTTAATAGGCGGACCGCCCACTCTGCTGTGTAGTGAACCAGGCGGACCACCCAGTTGAGAGGGGTGGGGCGCCTACTTCCTGAAGTTTGGGAATCGGGTAGTTTCTTCTAGGTTTTCGTATTTTGTTGTTTGCATTGCTTCTAATTAGTACTGTTAGAGTATAATTCTACTTGTGTAGTACTAATTACTTCGAACTATTAGGATTATCGTGCCTAGAAAGGAGACTAGAATTCAAAGAAGATCCGTAGTATCTTTTGGTTCAAGTCCGCACTTAAAGAGCTACCGTTCCAATCGAGTCCCATTAACTCCACTCACCCCGGAGAGCATCGGGTTTGAGAAGTCGAGCGATTGAGTTGTGGTTCGTTGGTCAACTACTTGAAGCTTTTAAACTCGAACTTGTGTGAAATATCCCTCTCTCCACCAAACGAGCGACCCGAGTGAAACTTGTGAGGGAGTGGCGAGGTGTTTTACTAACGTTTGTTGCTTTTTGTAGGTACTATGGCCAACAAGGGTGATGAGTTTGTGGAGAGTACCTTGGCTACTATCTTGGCAAAATTGGATAGTATGAGCCTAAGGATTGAAACTCTTGAAAGAAGGGCCTCAAGGGCCAAAGTTGAGAAGGGGACCCCTAGTGTCCAAGTTGAGGCCGGAGGAGGCACAAGTTGTTCAACCTTTACCCCGGAACAAGTTGTTGAATTACTTAGTCAACAACGGGTAAAGGGAGACCGTGAAGGAAATGAGCAAGTGTTGGGCAATCCCCAACAAGTGGGCAATCCCCACCCTTTGGGCAATCCCCAAAGAACTACCCCACATCCAAAACCCATTCGAAATGTCCTATCTACGGATAATGTGGAGGAGGATGTGGTTGGGAAGGGAAAACCTCATGTTTCCCTAGTTGTGAGGAGAAGCTTGAGTACCACTTTTATGGAAGAGGAGGTGGAAAATGATCAAAGGGAAAACCTCTTTCATGCTAGGTGCCGAGTGATGGGCCAAGTATGTTCAATGGTTGTTGATTCCGGGAGTTGCACCAACATCGTGAGCCAAACCTTGATTGACCAATTGAAGTTACCTACTCTAAAGCATCCAAAACCATACCGGTTACAATGGCTAAGCGAGTGTGGTGAACTTAAAGTGGTGAAACAAGCGTTGATTGAGTTTAGCATGGGAAGTTATAAGGATAAGATCATGTTTGACGTGGTTCCGATGCAAGCATGCCATTTATTGTTTGGGAGACCATGGCAACATGATAGGTTTGTAGTGCATGATGGCCGGACCAACTCCTATACGGTCAAGCAAGATGGGAGAAAATATGTGCTTAGACCTTTGACTCCAAGGCAAGTAAGGGGAGACTACAAGAGGATGAAGGAGTTGAGGGAAGCGGCTAAAGCAAAGTCACCCATTGTTCTTGAACCCGAGGCAAACAATCTCATTATTTTGCCATTGCATGATGAAAATGAGAGTCACTCCACTTTAAATGAGAGAGAAAAGATAGAGAAAAGTGAGGGAGTGACCGGTGACAATCCAAGAGAGGAAAAAGGAGAGGATTTGAGGAGTGATGTGAGGGGATTGTCACCACAAACTACACTTGACCATGAGGTAAAATTGCGAGAGATGAGAGGTGAGGAAGGAAAAATTGAGAGTGTGAGCACCCATTATTCTAACCCTTCTTTATCTTCTACCTTTTCTTGTGAAAGTTCTTGTGTAGGTACATTGGAAGACAAGCAATTGGAGCCTCAATGTGAGCTTCATGAAGGGGAAGTTGCATATGACACTTCAAACCTTGTGAGTGATCAAGGAAGTACTACAAATGTAAGTGTTGCTTCACCTTTTCATGAGCCTACTAGCTATTTGTCTTGTGATGACTCAACACTAGTTGGTGGTTTTGATGCATCTAGTGAGTATGCCACTAGTGAAGAGTCTACTTGTCAACTTGAGCTTGATTGTGAAACACTAGTTGGGAGGAGCACTATGCCACATCATGATGTGAGCTCATTGTTTATTGAACCCCTCCCTAGTGTAGATTTGATAGTTGACCATGATTGTGACCTTTGCTATGACACACCACCAACCTTTGACAAAGGGGAAGATGAGGTAGTTGACCACTCCCTAATTGATATGCTTCTATTTGGTGGACCAATGTGTTGTGGTGAGGATGGTCTTGTCCTTGAGGAGTCCAAATTGCATGAATTGGACAAGGTTGTCTATGACGACTCCTCAAGTGAACCTAGTCTTGATAACTTGTCTATGCTTAATCATGATATTGAGATGCATGCTTATTCTAATCCATTGTTTGAAGGCATTCTCATTAGTGGTAAAGACTTGTATCGAACTAGGGTGCGTAGTCAAATGGAACCTCCATGGTGTGAAGGGTTTGATTCCTTGGGCAATCCATTGTTTGAGACTTTGGGTAAGGTAGATGGTTCTTTGAGTGACCCTACTATTGCTTGTTGGGGTTATGATGAAGAAGAGTCCATCATCAATACTTTCCTTGAAAGCTTGTCTTTTGAGAAGGATTGCCTAGGTGATGAAATTGGAGGGGAAGAGAAATCCCTTGGTGTGGGTAGGTATGCTCTAAAGAAGGGGAGTGGAGTGCTTGATCCTACTTGTAGGTTGGGCTATTTGATTCACTCCACTCCACATGTTGATCACACCTCGAGGATTGATTGGTATGTTGATTTTGAGCTTAAGGTCCAAGAGGGTTTTGATAGCTTGATCTTGCATTTTTCATGCCCCCATGACCTATTTGCTCATTATCTTGTTGAGTGCATGTTGATCTTTAACCAAGTGCTTATGGTTCTCTTTGGAGACTCGATATTCATGATTGTTATTGATGCTTGGTTATATCACAAGAGTGTGTTTTCCACATTTCTTGCACTAACCTACTTTCAAAGTAGGAAGTTTGTGTGTTTGTGCTTGTCGTTGCTTGTAGGTTCTAAGCTCCATGCTAAGGCGGGGGAGACCTTGGAAGAAGCCTATATCAAAGCGACGATCAAGAGGGATCAAGAAGGAGCGCTTTGGCCACCCCGAGGAGTTGTTGATGTTATGAGAGACCAAGCCTTGATTTCGAGGACGAAATCTTCTCAAGAAGGGGAGGATGATAAGACCCAAATCGAGCAACCATCTAAAAACATCATTCAAGGCCAAGGAAGAGCTTATGCAATGGAACGCCATGGAACGAGGGGTCTTAGAAACACATTTCGAGGCGTTCCGAGGTGCCACAGGAGGAGGCGGACCGCCCACTCCACTAGGCGGACCGCCCCCTCAACTCTCTGAAGTTGAAGCCCAGCAGGCGGACCGCCCCTGCACAACTAGGCGGACCGCCCACTTCCAAGGAGGAGCTGAAACAGGCGGGGCGCCTACTTAGTAGGCTGGGCGCCTACTTCTCTTTGTTCCAAGACGGGACACCTCATTAATTAGCTATGTTTTGACTATTATAGCCCTGCGTGGCCTTTGTTATTTAGAACCTAATTAAGGGTACTTTAGACCTTTCATTCATGTCTAAGAAAGGCCTATAAATACTCCATAGCTTAGCATTATTCCTTAGTTAGCTATTATGATGAATGATTGATTGATTGTCAATGACAATGTTCAAGAGTGGATTCTCTTTGGATGAAAACCTTTGAGTTCAGTTTGAGTTTACTAGTGGATTCTAGTTGAACCCCAAACCACCCCCGACCATTCTACTTGCGAGTCCGTTGTCGTCTCGAGGGTAGTTGCCTAGCGTAGGTGTTCTTGGCCTTCTCCCGGGGTGTAACGGAACTAGTTCTCCGTTGCTACTTGAGTTTAGTGATCGAGTTACGTCTCGTTCCTATCTTTTATCTTTCCGCGTATTTGATTCCTATCACTCTCGCTCAAACACTGTTCTTTGCTTGCATACTTTGCCCTTTAGTCTCTAAGTGCAATCAGTAAGAAGGAAGTCTCACCGGGGTCAAGCGATCCAACACGGTTACTTCTATCTATTTCATTAACGCTTTAGTTCTACTTATTTCTGGTTATATCTCATTTCTATATTTTTATTCATTATTACTGGGAAACACGAATATAACGATAATATAGCGATTAGCGTAATTATTCACTTGAACTCTTAATCTAAACTATTGATCGTGACTCCGCAAATACAAATTTAATTATTAATTGGCCTAAAATCGGATCCAGGTTAAACACATACCAAACTCAAAATGATTCAATAAGGAACAGTCCCCCAAGGTCTAGTCAACAATAAGTTCAACCTTATCAAGCGGTGATGGTAGATTTCATGGCACAATAACAAGCTTGGGCAAGACAGCTTGAGGCTACATTGATATTTTTCATTTCAAACGTAATACCGAGTGCTGCAGCTCCAGCAAGGGGAGATGTAGAAAGAGAGGAACTCACCGATTCTATAACAGCACTTCTTGAAGATGCAGGCGCTGAGGGCTCAATGGGGCTCAGGCTGAGGAGTTTCCAAGGTAGTGCTAAAGGCTCTATAGGAGGCCTTACGAAAAGAAATTAAGGAACAAGGTGAGGGCATCAACCAAATCCTGGAGCTCCTCCCATGGACAAGGCTGTTTATGCATAAAATTGGTCGTATACGTTAAACAATTAAATTTATGAAAGGGTCAGAAACAATATGGCAAATACGTAGAAAAGTAAGTACAAACTGAAAGAAAAGTAATAAACAAGAACGTAAATAATTATATTCCTTGAGAATAGCCAGATTCTGTGTGAATCGCTTGATCGTACAATAAAATATAAGGAAGGGTATTTATACCCATGATTTATCCAATCCCAATTATGGTAAAATACAAAGACAAATAAAGCCGTGGGCCTGTTGTCATACCCGATTTTGGACTCAACTCGAGGCGAGTCGGGTTTCAGATTTGACTGGATGAACTCGTTTGAGTTAAGATTTTGGAGTCACCACCTAATAAATTTCCTAGGCGTATTAGGTCACCTATTAATTTCTAATTTCATTTAAATAATTAACTCCGGGTTGGTCTACGAGTCAGAGATTCAGGTAAGAGGTTCAAGTTAACTCGAGAGGAAGGGGTTAGGCACCTCTCGAGCTCCACAAATGTGGTTACCCGGCCGGACTAAATAATTGGGATTCTAAGAATTATAAAAGAATAAATAACTAGCTACAAATAGGAGAATAATTAAATAATCATTTATGTGCATATAATGATGAAAAATATTTAAATTCACTAATCGACTTTTCCCAAAGGTACCTCACAATAAAAATGAAAAGGAGTTAGTGAATAATAATATTAATAATAATGAAAGTAATAATGATAATAATAAGATTAGTAGATAATAATAATAATAATAATAATAATAATAATAATTGTAATAATAACGAAAAGTAATGTAAGTAAAAGGATTTTTCTTCTAGCGGTCTTTTTCCCTCAGCTCGCATTCAATTTTACCTCGCACAAAAAATAAGATTAGTATTAAAATAATAATGATAATAATAATAATAATAATAATAATAATAATAATAATAATAATAATAATAATAATAATAGAATAAAAGGGGAAAGGGATTTTGTAAAAGTGTCGGCTCAGGTGTGTATGAATTGGGTGGAGGTTAGGGACGTCGATAGGGCTGCGAACACGCCGGCCGGTCGTGTTGCCATGCCAAGTACCGGTCTCATCACTCCATCACCGGCTCGTTTGTAATCACGGCTTGTACACGTCATCATAGCCTTTTTGTTTTAGGGACATGGGAATGGGATTGTTTTGTCCGTTCAAATCAGTAGGCCTCAAATAATAATTATTTTCCTTGGCCTCAAGTGTAGTATCGTCCCGAGATTGGCGCCGAAATGTCAAGTAAACTGCAAAATTTCTTAGCAAACTGATTAGTAATAATAAATTAACAATAAGATACAAAGTAGTAAAAGAACTTCATAAAATGCAGTAGACCCAGTCAAACAGTGGGACCACACGAGGCAATAGAGTAATCAAGTCAGAGCAAACGCCAAAGAAATTGGTCAGAGATGGCGATGCGCCACCGCCAAGCTTCCCCACACAATCAGTACAGCTTCTCCGATCGAAGACAACAACGACAACAAAGAGAACAACACCACCAGTGAAACGGGGAAGAAGAAACAGTGGGCTCCAGAATACTCCGACGAACGGAGCGGCAACCCAATGGAATAAGCAAACGGTGGTGGAGGAACGACTGCCGTCTAGCGGCCTCGCTGCGATTCCACCATTCTTGTCAATTACAATCACAGATCAGAGGAGAAAATGAGGAAGCTTTCAGCCGTAAAAAGTCACCGGCAAACACCCCACTATTATTGTTATTTTCAGTGGTATCTCCACCACTGTGCCACCGTCGCTATCTTCCCCAAATCCCCAATCTCTCCTTTTCGATCTACCCCCATCCCTGGTCTCGTCTATGCTCCTGTCTCCTTGATTTTTAATTTGTGTGAATGATGTGGGTATGGATTTGATGCTGTGGAAAAGGGATGAATATATAGTTGGGGAAGAAAAAGACCCGATCGAGGGGGTTGCGTGGGTACTATGTATGCGGGGTTCTGTATGTGGAGATGGTGACGGGGTTGCACTGTATGGGGTATATGGAGGTGTATCTGGTGGTACCAAAATGGAGGAAGGAGATGAGAGGGGTAAATTTTAGGGGGGAAAACCAACGGGGTCCGGCTGATGTGTACTGTATTTTTGGGTGTGTGTATATGTATCTGGTGATGGTGATAAAATAAAAGAGAAGATATGGGTTGTCCCGCATGGGGTCTGTGTGTGGGCACTGGTTGTTTTTGGGGAGGGAGTTCTTGTGGAGAGAATGAAGAAGACTGTGGGGGTCGACTGTTATGTGTCTACTGCCGAATGTGTGTGCCAATCCCCCTTTTAAAAATAAGAATTTTGAAATAATAGTTGTTGGAGATGGCATAATTTGGGGAATTAGGAGATTAGGAGATTGATTTTAGGGATTTGGATTGGGGCAATAATTTTAGGGATAGGGAATTAGGAAATGAGAATATTAGGGGGGATTTTGAGGGATTTTGGGGATCACAAAATTAGGGGAAAGATTTGGAAATATACCCTTTTCAAAATTAAAAAAAAATAAGGACGTATTTGGTTAAGAAACTGGTCTAGGTTCGATATGAAGATAATTATAGGGATTTAGGAATGATAATGAATTTGGACTGTATTTGGTCCAGATTCTAGGTAGAAATAGGAAGAAGATTTGGGATTTATGAAAAAAGGATTAATTCAAAATAAAATCAGAGGAAAAGGAAATTTCTATATAATTATGAACGTACCTAGACGAACACTCGTCTAGGTTTAAAAGAAAAATATAATTTAATAAATAAGATAAATATAAATAAATGGAAGAAATAATAAACAGGAATTTGGACATTTTCTTTTAAATTTGCCAATATTCAACTTATAGGTATAAATAAAAATATAGATATACGTATTTTATAAAATGCACAAATAAATATTAAATAAACTCAAATAAAATTATTTAAATATAGGGGAAGTGTGGAAACACTATAGATCCTCTAAAAATGGGTGGGAAAAAAAAATATATAGGTAATCACAGATAATTATTAATTTGCACAAATAATCACAAATTGAGACAAATTTGTCATGTAGCCTAAGTGATGCAATTATATAATATATTATGAATGTACTAAATTGTGCAAATATTCGCATTTTTCCAAATAGCCTAAATGATGCAAATTTACGTAATATAGCCACACTTAAGTATATAATATATAAATAGAGGATAACGCACGTAAATGCATGATTTCTAACGCACATTTTGCACAAATAGTCACATTGCACCTTTAAGTTGAATTATAGCCAATTTTTGAAAAAGGAGGGACAAAATTGGGTGTCAACAGCTGCCCCTCTTTGCCCGAGGATGATGAAAGAGTCTTCGGGCAAAGATAGTTGACGGAGTAGCCAATTTTGTCATGACTGGTGGGCAAAATGATTGAAAGGGGAGAATGGGAGTTTTGGGGGGGTAAAGACTAAACTTATCCAAGTATGTGAAGTTTAGGTTCGTGTGTGCTTTGCCTTTTGGCGAGATAAATGAAGAATGAAGTAGGCACTGGCAAAGGTGAAATAACCTCAACAGATCGAGCGTGGGAAAAGAGGCTTATAATCGTCCTAGTTATGAAAATGTGGCGCGCTACACACCCATAAAGAGGAGTTTATAGGTACATAGTTTCCATTTCATCTCGATGAATGAGTAATATTTCCCTCGATATTGCCTTGACTGAGCTGGGAAGGATTTGAGGAGCGAGTTTTCATAAATGCGCACGACTTAAATAGATGGGCACGATTAGGCATTGGTTGGGATGAAATGCAAAATGCCATCCTAATTCACGATGAAAGATTAGGCAAATTACTTGTGAGGGCATGAAATGATCGGCTTTTGGGCATGTCAGAATTCGCCAGAATAGGTGTTTTGCAGGTAGGACCAGGCGTTGTCGAAGTCGAAATAACATCGATTGATCGAGTATGGTGAAATAGGCTTGTAAACGTCCTAGTTATGAAGATATGGTGCACGACACACCCATAAAGAGGGGTTTACATGGGCACATTTTCTACTATAACTCGATAGAGGAGTCATCTCGGCCTCAACATTGTCTTGATTGAACTGAGGAATCTTGAAGGATAACGCACGATGGATATGCACGATCCAAACAGATAGGCATGAATAGGAAGGAGTACGAAGATGGTACCCAATCGGAAGGGAAAGATTAGGTAGATCACTGGTGCGAGTATAGACTGTAGCTTTGAGCGCTTTGGAACCCAGCAAAATAGGTGGCTTGCGGGTGTAACAAAAGCATTGTCTGTAGGATCAGGCCTTTTAAATTGGGTTTTGGGATGATGCTTTGGTATGTTTTGTAGTTTTGCGGTTGCACAATTGGTAGTGATTTTGGGAGCAGGTGTGAGAGTATGGCGCAGGGGTTCATCGAGAGATCAAGGAGTCACTATAGCAAAATAAAGACAAATGCGAATTGAAATAAAAGAAAGATAAAGTAAACTTCACTATTGAGTTGAGCTCTCCTTTCTCTGTTCTTCTTTCAGGTGCTCAGTGTGCGCCTCTCCTCTGGGGAATATCCATTTGCTAAGTGCTTTCGTCAGGAGGTAGTTGCTTTGTCGTGCTGAACCGTTGTTGGATCATCTTGCCAGTGTGATGTCGGATTGTATGTCCATTGCTTTTCGTCCTCTAAAGGTGTGCTTGTCACATCGGGCTGTATACTCTTTTTTATAGAGCTGTGTATCTTTCCCTGCAGGGATGCCTATCATTCTTTCATTTTGGTTGCACACCCTTTGTCATGTTGTGCATTCAACGGGCTGTCTACCCTCCAGGCTGTCTTCCTGTTACAATGTCAAAATTTGCATCGGGCTGTGTACCCTCCGCGGTGTTAGTTTCAACATCGGGCTGTGTACCCTCCGTCGATGCATCGGGCTGTGTACCCTCCACAAAATTAAAATACAAATCGATATCGGGCTGTGTACCCTCAACCGACGCTTCGGGCTGTGTACCCTCAGCTAATTTAAATGCAAATCGATATTGGGCTGTGTACCCGCAACCGACGCTTCGGGCTGTGTACCCTCAGCTAATGTAAATGAAAAATCGATATCGGGCTGTGTAGCCTCAATCGACGCTTCGGGCTGTGTACCCTCAGCTAATGTAAATGCAAAATTGATATCGGGCTGTGTACCCTCAATCGACGCTTCGGGCTGTGTACCCTCAGCTAATATAAATGCAAATCGATATCGGCCTGTGTACCCTCAACCGATGCTTCGGGCTGTGTACCCTCAGCTAATGTAAATGATAAATCGATATCGGGCTGTGTACCCTCAACCGATGCTTCGGGCTGTGTACCCTCAGCTAATATAAATACAAAATCGATATCGGGCTGTGTACCCTCAACCGACGCTTCGGGCTGTGTACCCTCAGCTAATGTAAATGCAAATTGATATCGGGCTGTGTACCCTCAACCGACGCTTCGGGCTGTGTACCCTCAGCTAATGTAAATGCAAATCGATATCGGGCTGTGTACCCTCAACCGACGCTTCGGGCTGTGTACCCTCGGCTAAATTAAAATGATAAATCGATATCGGGCTGTGTACCCTCAATCGACACTTCGGGCTGTGTACCCTCAGCTAAATTAAAATGATAAATCGATATCGGGCTGTGTACCCTTAGTCGACGCTTCGGGTTGTGTACCCTCAACTAATGTATATAACAAATCGATATCGGGCTGTGTACCCTTAATCGACACTTCGGCCTGTGTACCCTCAGCTAAATTAAAATAAAAATTCGAAATCGGGCTGTGTACCCTCAGTCGATGCATCAAGAGTAAAGTAAAGTAAAGTGCAACAAGTGGAATGCTATTGTATGTCATGCAATGTACCAAAGAGGCTATCATGTTGCTGTTTTAAGGACTTGTCTTGAAATTTTTGAGGGGATCCTCAAAAATTCTGCCCCAGTTTATTCTTTATGACAGATCACTGAGAGGAGGCGGTTGCATTGCACTGAACACCAATGTATTGGCTAAAATCTGCATTCATCCTTTAGTGTGGCGATTGGATGTATTGATGACTATGAGTATGTAGATATTTTCAGACTGAGGGTTTGATATTTGGATTTTGCTGCATTTGGAGATTGTCTAGAATTGTATTTGTCTTGGGTTGCGATGGGGTGCCTTCACGTTTCGTGCTTTTCTATTCGAAAATCATAGAGCTAACTTTGATGGATTGGCCTTTGTAGAAAGTGTGTTTGTGGTTTGGGAGTTGGAATTTCCCTTTGTTGGCCCTTGTTGTACCACTGACTAGCTTTGACCGATCAGACTTTGAATTTTGTGTTTCAATGTTGGATATTTTGCGGTGTCAGGGTAGGGAATGTTTGAGTGATGAGTGTATATCTTGCTTGATCGAGTGGGTATCCAGGGAGTAGTCTGCTTGTTGGATGCAATAACTTTCGACTGAGCCAAAGGAGTAAAGATATAAGGTTTTGTCTTTTTGGTATGTCTTTGATTGTGTTGAGCCTGATAGGGTTGTAGTTGGAAGTTTTGACGGATGGGAGGTTGTTTATTGTGTGAGCTTGGGTGCAGCGTAAGGTTGTGAGCTTGGTCATATAGTGATCAGATTTCTTTGTTGTGACTCTTGTGTGAGTATAATGAAGGTTGTACGGTATGGGGATTGTCTGAAATACTCTTGATGTCATATGTTGATGGTTCAAAGGACTTTATGGTAGGAGAATATATTTTCGGCTTGGCTTGCCGTTTCGGCTTTTCGAATGCAGATTCTTGACCGATTTCAGTGTTCAAGCGCAAGGCAACCTTAACAAAGTGGTGAAATGCATAAAAGAATGTGGGCGTGTTAGCAAAAACTTAGAAGCAAAAATGACACATGAGCTTAAGAGAATGCCTAGACCATGGATGACAGATTAGCGCTCGAATTTGGAGGTTGTGATAGAACGCGCAAATATCACAAGAGATTGCCCAAGTGCTTTATATAGCAGTCAAGGAAAGGATTTTGGTCATACGACCGATGCTTGTTTGGTTAATGGGGACGGACTGTAAATTCGTTGGCAATATGTCTACGCTGGTTCAAATCCAGCTCGGCCCAGAAAATAGGATTGATCAAATTCTATTGAGTCTGACACCTCTCGATGGGAAATGGAACTTAGATCACGATCAGACCTCAACCTCTTGATCTGGAGATTTGACGCATCCAGTCAGCGCATAGCGAATGAAGGCGAAACTCTCGGTCGTAGTTTGGCGACCTATCTTCAGTAGGGGCCTTTAGTCTTTTGATTAGAGTAGGGGTCGCGAGAGAGCAGAGCGTACCGCCCTGCCATAGTCACGTTGAATGTCAATGAAAGATGGTAAAGACGATGTGTTAAGGAATAGATTGTGTTGTATGACAGAAAGGGTTGTTGGCTTTTGTCGAATACCAGGACCTTAAGTGCATTTTTCATCATTTCTTTCAAATTTTCTTGTCATGACGGCTATGTGTCCTTGAAGAGATACTCAGCGTCTTTCAATACTTATCAACCAATTACTGCAATATGGCCCTTGCTCCAACTTTCCTTATTGCATAATATCTTATTGCCGAGCCGTTGAACTCGATGTAGGTTGCCTATATCATGTATATTCTTAGATTGCTGCGTCCTTTTGTAGTTGGCGTCATGAGAAATCGTATCACCCCAATAAAGCTTTCGACAAAAAATTGCTTCAGGAAGTCTTCAAGTTTGTCATATAATGATGGCTTTGTCGTTGTGTTTTGTCTCCCCTTTGCAAGTTGAATCGACTTGCTTGTTTTGGTTGTTGTGCACAAGTATTTGCTACATCTCTGTTTTTCAATATTGTATTTCACCGGCCCTTTGACTGCTATTTTGATCATGATGGGAATTAGTTGGAAAGTGCGTTGGGTCACAGTCATGTATTGTAGGTGGTGTGACTGTCTGGACAGGTGCAACAAAATGATCCTTGGATGTTGGTGTCAAAAGGTCTTAAAGTTCCTTTGAGTTTGACCAACATTTTCCATGCCTTGTCAATTTTCATATTGCTCGATGGAACAATTGAGGTGCTTGGGGCAATAAGCTCGACAGTTTCTCATTTCTCGAAAAATTGAGTGTGGGATTTTGCTAGTGAATTGTAGTTTCTTTTCGGTCTTTAGTTTGCATTAGGGCGAGGCCTTAGGAGCATATGGTAGTGTATTTTCGGTAGTTGGATTGGGTGTTTTTCTGGTATGGTAGATGATTTGGTGTTGGGGTGTGGAATATAGGTCAAGTGGGCTGAGTGTTGTAAATAGGATATTTAGGTGGTGTATGAGGGTAGGGATAAAACGGTAGCGCTGTTTGATAGTAGTTGTTGAAGGTAGGGTCTCGAATGGTTGCGACAAAAGAGACTTCATCTTTCTTCTTTTGAAAAGGCCCGTATTTTCAGGCTGGCTAGCCTTATTGGTAATGTAGAGATAGGAGAGGGCTGGTGGGAACTGCTGTGAAAACTTTCTTATTTCGAAAAATCCCTGACAAGTGCACTCGCTTAACCGTGTCCTTTGCCTTGGTACTCAACTCGAGCCAACCTTTTGGTAATAGACTTTGAGTTTGATAGGTGAATTTAGAGGTAGTTTGGACATGCAAAAGATTTTAGATACCAAGATTTGATCATAGAGTAGAGAGAGGAGGTGCCTCAGCAGGCAATTGAATTTGGAGAAAGAATTCCTTTAGAGACCTAGAGCAACAAACACATTCATACAATGCACACATGTCAAACAGGAAATGCATCCTATAATACGAAGAAACGTTTTACGCACGATGATTTTGAAAAGCATTTTGTGCCACATGTATCATTTCACTCGCTAACAAAATATGAACCCTAAAAGACAATATTGCATTTATTGAACTTTTGTTACATTGGCTGATATTGGAACAATGCAAAAGGTGGAAAATAGTGACAGAGGTTTAGATCATGGCCAGGTGAACATCTTTATGCTGGTCCTTCCCCAGAAGATTCTTCTTCTTCTTCCTCGGTCGAGTCTTCCTTAGACAAGCTTGCCTCTGATGAGTACCCTTGGAAGATGATATTGTCTGCATCAGTTAAGAGCCGGGATATGTCAAATGTGAAGTTCTTCAACATTTCCCAAGCCTTTCTTCCTTTCTCCTCTATTCCTTTGTTTGCCACAGAGTTCATCCCCTCGCCAGCCCATACTCCAATAGACTCTATGCGTTTTGTTAGGAGCTCTGCCTTGCTGCACCATTTGCCTTTTTCTTCGTTCTTTGCTTCGACCAAGCTTTGCTTCTTTGTTATTTTCCTTTGTGCCCTTGTCAGTTGTTTGCGTAACCTTTTGTACTCAGATTCTAACTCATCAGCATTCCTTTTCCTTTTTGTTGTTGAACTTGGTTGAATTGCCCTTGCTATGTCCTTCCTAAGCCAGTCTGGATAGTCTTCATCATAGCTAGCGTCAAACCTGTCTCGTCCAATAGTCTCGATTCCCATTCGTTGCCTTTCTTTCCAAAGTTCTATTATCTTGTCTTTGAACGGTATCACTCCTCCGAGAATATTTGCTTTGAAATTTCTGATGTCTGCAATTTGAGGTTTTTTAACCTAGATCCGATTTTAGGCCAATTAATAATTAAATTTGTATTTGCGGAGTCACGATCAATAGTTTAGATTAAGAGTTTAGCCGATTTAGATACAAGATTGCATTAATTACAAGATTATGATTATATCCACGATTTTCGATGGAGATGTAATGATAATTAAAGATGATATGAAAGTAATACGAAATAATTGGAGATAAATAAGATTAAAGTGCGAATTAAATAGGTAGAAGGAACCGTATTAGATCGCTTGATCTCGGTGAGGATCCCTTGATTTTAATTACGCTTGAAGACTTGAGAACGAATGTTGACACCCAATTTTGTCCCTCATTTTCTCGATTATTGGCTATATTTAACTAAAGATGCAATATCGACTGTTTGAGTGAATTTGCATTAGTAGTCATTGCATTTACGTGTGATTATCCTCTTTTTATACAGTATATATTTAAATGAGATTATATAATGTACCTTGCATCATTTAGGATGTTTGTTAAATACGTGTCGATTTGTGTTTGTTTGTGCAAATCAATGCATTTTTAATATTTAGTATTTATGTGTAACTATTTATACTTAATTTATTTGTTTTGACCCTAATCATTTTATGTGAGCATTTTATTGTATATAGTATATGTATGCTTATATATTTATTTCGCACCTTTAATTAAATATTAGGCCAATAAAAGATATTCAGTATGAAATTTTATACCATCCATTTCATTCCATTATAATTTGTGACTTATATATATTGAATTGTTTTGAAATGGGAATTCAAAATATGAATTCAAATTATTCAATATATATACAAATCCATCTTTTAAGACATTTCATGTTAAAATTCCTTTGAATATGGACAGTCCTCCGTCAAGATACACCCTGTACATCTGTACTTCATTGACCAAAATCCCCTAAATTTCTCCAACAATTTCCCAACATCAGATCCCCTCTTCTCTCCTCAATGTATCTGCAACCAAATCATCCCCATAATTTTCCAATCACCATTAAAAGGTTGAGCCAAAAATCTTGGTTGATTGAAGATTCTTGGTTCAGAAGGGATCCTTAATTCCCATATTTTCAGCACACCCAAACGGTACTCTCCTTTCCATTCTGGCATATGTACCATCTCCAATTCCCTCTCTCCGGAGGACGGGGGGGGGGGGGGATCAGTATATACACACCCTCATCTTCCTCACTTCTAGACACTCACCCCTGCCCCTCCAATACTCAAAAACACACACAATAGGCACAACATTACATAGACCCCTTTTAATCTTCTTCTTCATGGACACAGATCAAAAAATGGAGATCAGAGACAAGACACACGCACCCCTCCAAACACACAGATCAGAACGCATATACACACATACAATTTGAAACATGGGAGTTGAGGGAAGGGAACAACACCAGAGGCAGTGGCAGACATCACCACCACCGCAAAATCCAAATAAAAATCAGATCGGAATTGGGGTATCAGGACTGGTGCGCTGGCCTGACGGTGACGCCGTGATTCTTGTCACGAGACGGCCATCGGCAGTCACCCCTCTATTCCGTTTTGTCGCTGTCTTCCGTTTACCGGAATATTTAGCCAGGTTCCACCGGTGACGTTCCCACTGGTCCTTCTTCCGTTTTACTGGTGACATTTACTCTGGGTGTCGTTGTTGTTGTTCTCGATCAGAGAAACGGTACTATCTGTGTGGGGAATTTGACGAGGGTCTTTGGATTGTTGCGTTGCCATCTTGGGCAAATTGCTTCGACATCTGGTGTAATTGTTTTGCTTATATTTCGCTATGTTGATTCCACTACACTTGATCTGTTTGTTTGCTTAATGCTGTAGGTTTGGAAATGTGGTTTGACTAGTTTTGGTCAATCACTTTGTGAGGATATGCAGTGGGAACCTCACTCTTCTCATTTGTTCTTGTTACTGGATTATTATTGTTTACTCTTGAACTACACTTTTGCAAGGATTTGGTTTCGTTGGATTTTACAGTCACTGGTTATTCTGGCTAATGAAAAAATATATTTTACATATATTGAGACCTACGCAAGGAATTGACGGAAATGTAATGAATTGACGGACTAATTATGGCCAAGGAAAATAATCATTTATTTGAGGCTATTAGCTGATTCGAACGAATACTACAGTCCCATTCCCGCGTCGCTAAAACAAAAGGCTATGATGACGTGTGTAAGCTGTTTATTACAAACGAACCGGTGTTGGAGTAACGAGACCGATACTTTGCATGGCAACACGAGCGGCCGGCGTGTTCGCAGCCGTATCGACATCTCTAACCTCCACCCAATTCATACACACCTGAGCCGACACTTTCAAAAATCCCTTTCCCCTTTATTTTAAAACTATTATTAGTATATTTAAATTATTATTATTATTATCATTTTTTTATTATTATTATTATTATTATTATTATTATTATTATTATTATCTACTAATATTATTATTATCATTATTATTGTATTTCTACTATTATCAATATTATTATTTACTAACCCTTTTCTTATATTTTGCGAGGTAAATTCGGATGGAAGACGGCATAGAAGAAAAGGACCTTTTATTATTATTATCATTATTCATTATTATTACTATTATTGTTTTATTATTATTCACTAACTTAACTTCATCTATTTTTTTTGCGAGGCACACTTGGATAAATGTCTTCAAAAATGACTTTCCAAAAAATACTTCTACTTTTACTTGCTATTATTTTCACCTAATGTTTATTTTTTATAAACTGATTAATTTGCTTTATTTTGCAAGGTTTAATTCCCTAAAGAAGTGGCCTATTAGCAAACTTGTATCTTTTGTATAATACACATAGTATTTAAATCGTCTTTTAATCAGTTTATTTGCTTAACTACTTGTTTTGAATCCCAACATGAAGTCCGGCCGGTAACCATATTTTGTGGGGCTCGAGAGATGCCTAACCCCTTCCTCTCGAGTTAACCTGAACCTCTTACCTAGAAATTCTGGTTTGTAGACTAAGTTTCAAAGTTAATTGTAAAATTGGCTAGAAATAAAATAGGTGCCCTAATACGCCTAGTTAAAAAATATGTTAGGTGGCGACTCCAAGTCTTTACCCGCGAGTCCCAATAAGTTGAGCCAATTTCGAACCCTTACGGGGTTCGAGGAAAAATGGGCGTCGACAGAATGGCGACTCCGCTGGGGAATTTCAAGGTTCTAACCATAACGGACTTTTGATTGGGATTCTTTGCATTTATTTTCGTTATTTCTCAAAACTAATATTTCTTTCTTTTTCTTTTGCAGGTTTGAAGTTTAGCTTTCTACTTCGTTTGCATTTTCTTTATTATCTGTAATTGTTATTTTGTTTATATTTCCTCCACTCCTGAAATTTTTTACACTTGCACACACCATAAACGGTTACGTGGATCTCACGGCCGTTTCACTCTCAAAAAACCCTTTAGGGGGGACGGTTGGGATAAGTTGGTCCGTGGTACAACCAACAATTCTAAACGTTCCCACCCCTTGGTTGTCCGCCTGGGGGAACCATGTTCTTGTCTAGTAAACCCACTCTTGGAAGGTTCTTACAAAGCGTCCAACACTTCTACTATTTTCTAATCTTTCATAAATTTTGCAAAATCTTTTTCTTTTATACAATTTCACTTCATAATTCTTTTTGTCTAGTTTCCATGATCCTATTTTTTTTTAAAACTAACTTGTTTGTTTCGTTTTCTCTTTTTACTCATTTTTTAAAATCATTTTTGAAATGCTTCAATATGTGCACCCTTTCTATAAAATTGATAAATCTTTTTTTTTTAAAAAAAAAAAACAATTTCACTTGATTTAATTCTTTTTTCATTTTAATATTGTCTAGTTTCTATTAATTTTTCAAAACTAATGCGTGTTCGTTTTGTTATCCCTTTTAAAACTTATTTTGTAAAATATCAATATGAGCATCTTTTCTTTTTCATGATTTTTAATATTGTCTAGTTTATATTAATCATATCTTTTGAACTAACGCATTTGTTTTGTTCTTATCCTTCTAAAATCATTTTACGAAATACTTCAATATGTATGCATCATTTTACAAGACATGCATTTCTTTCAAAACCTGTGCATTTTTTTAAAAATTGTACACATCATGCATACCTTCCGCCGCTCCTGGCAAGTTTCTAAATCGTGCGTTGGTTACGACCACCTCTTCCCTCACAAAAGTCTCCTTTTAGGAGGAACAATTTGGAACCTATTTGGCCCGAGACGTTCCCGCTCCTGAGTTGTCCGCTTGGGAGGATAATAAAACTCGGTCTAGCTAACTCCTTTCTTTAGTAGTAATGCTAGGAATCATGCATCATGACATATCATTAGTCGACTTGTTCTCAAGTCCAATAAGCCAACTTGTTCAAATAACCTGAACGGCTTTTGGCCTTAAAAGGTGTTAAACATGATTTATTGGCATATACTTAAAAGATTGAACGTGCAAATGTAGACCGTTTATGGGAATTATTCTGCATTCAATGCCATTCAAAGGCACAAATAGTAACCCAAGAGGCATCAAAGCCGAAACTGAATCAGAAACGACTGTTTATTCCTAAGCGGTTGGAATTATTCTGTATTCAATGCTATTCAAACGCACAAAGGGTAACCGAAAAGGCATTAAAGGCCCAATATGAAGCAGAATTGACCGTTTGATAGACGGGATGACACATAATGCGTATTTATCCTTTAGGCATTATATAAAGACTTGCCACCCGTAGTTTGTTAAAAGTCCATTAGCTTTTTCCTTCTAAAGTGTCTAAAGGGTTCTCAACTCACAACGACACATCCCTGTTGCATTATTTTCAAAAGCTTGTGCCACACGTTGATCATTTGTTTGCAATAAAGCAAATTTTTGGCATTTTCTTCGTCCTTTTCCTATCGTCCTTTACCTTTTCCAAAAGATCATGGCCACTAGAACATTTGACATGGTTGTTGAAGTCCCTCAGTTGCTAAGAGATTGGTGGGAAAACTTAAGCATAGATCAACAAGACCAAGTTAAGACAGTGTTAGGGAACCTTATTTCACTGATGGAGCATACGGCAATGAAAGGGATAGTAGAAGCAGCAGTACACTATTGGGATGCATGCCGAGCAGTTTTTCACTTTGGGAATGTAGAGTTGACACCATTACTGGAAGAAATAGGCGGCTTAAGTCAATTACCATTTGAAAGTGAGGAAGTCTTGATACCTAAGAACATTACACCCGAGGAGTTCTTCGAAATGGTAGGGTTTAAGCCCGAGTTATGCACAGACAGTATAAGGCAGTCGGGAATTTCTTTGACTTCCCTCTACATCAAATTTGGGTATGAAGAAGCATTTCAGGAATCGGAAGGCTATTTCAACATTGACCAGGCAGATTGGCAAGATAGGAGGGTACTTGCTTTTGTCACCAGCTTTTTAGGGACTGTAGTGTTTCCAGAACACAAAGGACGAGTTGATTTTTGCATGGTATCAATTGCCGATATCTTACTCAAAGACACTAACAAGAACTACGCTTTGGTACCGATGATTGTTGCAGAGATGTACCGAGCTTTAGAAAAATGCAAGAAGGGCGCTGGTTTCTTTGAAGGTTGCAATCTGCTCTTACAAATTTGGCTGATGGAGCATTTGCAAAGGATGGATAGCACAGACCAAGCCTTCCATTTCATACCAAGAGAAAATTACATCTTTACCTATATCGCCCACATGGACAATGCTCTTGAAAAGTGGGACCGGCCAACAACCACCGAAGGCTGGCACCACAGGCTTTCTCAGTTGACATCTGAAGACATACAATGGATGTTTGATTACTTTCCCAGCACAACAGTAATCACACGATCCGAAAGAGACTCATTTCTCATCTTAGTGGGCTTTAGAGGAGTTTACCCATACACTCCTTTAAGGGCACTTAGACAAGCTGGGAGAAAGCAGATTGTACCACAAATTGCAGATATCAGAAGTTTCAAAGCCGATATTTTCGGAGGAGTGATACCATTCAAAGACAAGATATTAGAACTTTGGAAAGCAAGGCATCGAATGGAATTTGAGACTATTAGACGAGACAGATTTGATGCAGGCTATGATGAAGATTATCCAGACTGGCTAAGGAAAGACATAGCAAAGGCAGTTCAACCAAGAGCAACAAAGAAAAGGAAAAGAAATGCCGATGAATTAGAATCTGAACGCAAGAGGCTACACAAACAACTGGCAAAGGCACGAGAGAAAATAGTGAAGAAGCAAAGTTTGGTCGAAGCAAAGAACAAAGAAAAAGACAAATGGCGCAATAAGGCAGAACTCCTGACAAAACGCATAGAGTCTATCGGTGTATGGGCTAGCGAAGGGATGAGCTCTGTGGCTGACAAAGGAATAGAGGAGAAAGGAAGGAAGGCTTGGGAAATGTTGAAAAACTTCACATTCGACATATCCCGGCTCTTAACTGACGCAGACAATATCATCTTCCAAGGAGACTCGTCAGGGGCAAGTTCGTCTAGCGAAGATTCGTCCGAAGAGGAAGAAGATGAATCTTCTGGGGATGGATCAACATGAAAGATGCTCAACTGTCCATGATTTAATCCCCCAGAAATGTTTAGTCTTTTCCTTCTCTTACACTGTTTCAATATCAGCCAATATAATAAAACCAATATTCAATAAATGCAATATTCTCTTTTAGACTCCGCATTTTGTAGCAGATGAAATGATACATGTGGCACAAAGCACTTTTCACATCATCGTGCGTAAAACGGTCTTTTATATTATAGAATGCATTTCTTATCTGATATGTGTGCATTGCATGAATTTTTTGGTTGCTCTAAGTCTCTTTCTACCAAATCCAATCTTCTACCAAGGCACCTATCTCCTTACTCTATGCCCAAATCCTGATATCATGAATCTTTTGCATGTCTTGATAATTTCCCATCCCTTATGCACTCAAAACCTATTATCCAAAAGGCTGGCTTAAGTTGAATACCAAGGCGGAAGATTTGGTTAAGCAAAGTGTGCTTATCAGGGATTTTTCAAAACAAGAAGAGTTTATAATAGCAGACACTATACATACAAAGCGGAAAATTGACAGGGCAAGAGATTTGTTGGTCAAACTCAAGGGCACACATGACTCATCGAAATACTTCATTTTGACACAATGTCTGAGGATCATTTTGTTAATCTAGTCTATATTGTAATACATTTTAGGCAATCCAAAATGTTTCCAAACTTGCACCTATTCCTGGCTCAAAATATGTTCGAAGGGACACAAGGCAATAAGGAAGTGAGAGATGATCGGAACCCGCTTGATGATACAAAGGTTTATGCATAACAACCAGAGTCAACAGGCTGATTCAATTTGGAAAAAAATGCAAAGGCGCGGTGACAAAATTTCCATTATATGACGAAGCTAGAAGCTCTTGCTGAGTATTGGAAGCATATCCCTACCAACTAGCAAGTGTGGGACGAGACGTGATCTCAAGATGAAGCTATTTGAGACACTTACAAAACCATGAATTAATTTTCTTGACTGAAGCAGTGATCTAAGAATATACATGATACACTGGGATCAGTCTCTCGGCCACAAAATCTACATGACAAGCAAAAGCTAAAGCAAGATTGAATTGCAGCAGTCGGTTGACAAGTATGAAAGACATTGAGTATCTCTCTCAAAGGCACGCGGGCATTATGACACGCAGATTTGCAAGACAGGATGGGAGATGCACTTTAGGTGTTGGTGTTCAACAAAAGCCAACCTCCTTTCTATCAACACAACCTATTCTTTACACAACATCTTTATTATCTTTCATTGACATTCAACTTCTCATCTCCTGCTTAAGCGAGCATCGGTCATTCGACCAAAATCCTTGTCTTGACTGCTACGTAAAGCACTCGAGCAATCTTTTAGAATCTTTATACAATTTGTCATAATCTCCAAATTCAAGTGCTACTCTATCATCCGCGGTCTAGGCATTCTCTTAAGCTATATGTGTTGTTTTTGCATCAAATTTTTGCTAAATGGCCTAACACAGTTTTGCGCATGTTGTCACTTTATTACGGTCGCTTTGCATCTGAACACTGAAATTGGTCAAGAATCTGCATTCAGAAAAGCCGAAATGGCAAGCCAAGCTGATAATATTTGCTTCTGAAACAAAGTCTTTCGAATCACCAGCATATGACACCAAGAAAACTCAGATAAGCCCAATTCCACTTCCGTACGATTTGTAGTATGAACGAACCAAAATCAGTTGACAATGTACTCATACAAGAGTCGCAAGAGAAAATTCTAATCACTATACGACCAAAACTGGCAAAACTCACAGCCTCGCACCGTACCCCAACTTGCCCCATAAACAATCTCCTCTCTTTCAAGACTTTCAAAGGCTCAACACAATTGAGGACAGACGAAAAGACAAAACCTCACACATTTACTCCTTTAGCTCAGTCAAAAGATATTGCAACCACCCATCAAAGTTAGCTCCATGTCTGTCAAAATGAAAAGCATGAAAAATGAAGACACCCCGTCACAACCCCAAGACAAATACAATTTTTTGACAAGCCTTTAAATACGACAAATCCAACCTCAGTCTGAGGATACAAGTATCCACACAATCAGAGTCACCGAGATACCTAATCATCATACTAAAAGGCGATCGCAGATTCGAGCCAATACATTGGTGTTCAGTGCAATGCAACCACTTTGTTTCAACTAACGAATCTTCCTTTGACAACAGATCTTTCAACACAAACACAAGAATTCGCAGGCAATCACAATGGACATGATAACACTTTAGCCACGTCAGGCTTAAAATATGACGACTAGCCACGTCAGGCTTAAAATATGACGGTTAGCCTCGTCAGGCTTAAAATATGACGATTAGCCTCGTCAGGCTTAAAATATGACGACTAGCCCCGTCAGGCTTAAAATATGACAGGCTTATAATATGACAATTAGCCACGTCAGGCTTAAAATATGACGACTAGCCACGTCAGGCTTAAAATATGACGATTAGCCTCGTCAGGCTTAAAATATGACGAGTAGCCTCGTCAGGCTTAAAATATGACGACTAGCCCCGTCAGGCTTAAAATATGACAGGCTTATAATATGACAATCAGCCACGTCAGGCTTAAAATATGACGACTAGCCTCGTCAGGCTTAGAATATGACGACTAGCCCCGTCAGGCTTAGAATTGGACATGCTCATTCTTTCTATTTTGCAGGCACTACTATAATCAGCTCTGTCCGGCTTAAAATAGGACAAACTCATATATTTTATTTTTTGCAGGCACCACTACAATAGGACTAGCCACGTCAGGCTTAGAATATGACGATTAGCCTCGTCAGGCTTAAAATATGACGATTAGCCTCGTCAGGCTTAAAATATGACGACTAGCCCCGTCAGGCTTAAAATATGACAGGCTTATAATATGACAATTAGCCACGTCAGGCTTAAAATATGACGACTAGCCACGTCAGGCTTAAAATATGACGATTAGCCTCGTCAGGCTTAAAATATGACGAATAGCCTCGTCAGGCTTAAAATATGACGACTAGCCCCGTCAGGCTTAAAATATGACAGGCTTATAATATGACAATCAGCCACGTCAGGCTTAAAATATGACGACTAGCCTCGTCAGGCTTAGAATATGACGACTAGCCCCGTCAGGCTTAGAATTGGACATGCTCATTCTTTCTATTTTGCAGGCACTACTATAATCAGCTCTGTCCGGCTTAAAATAGGACAAACTCATATATTTTATTTTTTGCGGGCACCACTACAATAGGACTAGCCACGTCAGGCTTAGAATATGACGATTAGCCTCGTCAGGCTTAAAATATGACGATTAGCCTCGTCAGGCTTAAAATATGACGACTAGCCCCGTCAGGCTTAAAATATGACAGGCTTATAATATGACAATCAGCCACGTCAGGCTTAAAATATGACGATGAGCCCCGTCAGGCTTAGAATATGACAATAGGCTCGTCCGCCTTAGAATTGGACATACTCATTCTTTCTGTTTTGCAGGCACTACTATAATCAGCTTTATCCGGCTTAAAATAGGATAAATTCACTTATTTTGTTTTGCAGGCATCACTACAATAGGCTCGTCCGCCTTAGAATTGGACATACACACGTATTTTTTTTTTTTTTTTTTGTTTATTTTTGCAGGCACTGTCATGATATGATGATCTATCAAAGGCAATAAACTGGGGCAGAATTTTTGAGGATCCCCTCAAAAATTCCCAAAAGACTTAAGCTGACACTGGGGCAGAAATTTTTGAGGTTCCCTCAAAAATTTCAAGAGAGACGAAGTACAGAAACTGGGTGTTCACCGAAGAAAACTTGACAAAGGCCCAACATTCATGAAAGCATTATAAAAGGAAACAGTGGTACAATATTCCAAGATACAGCCCGGCGACAGGAATATCCCTAGAGGAGAAGCATATATTTCCTAACACTCAAAGCACTTGGAAACAGACTAGACAACTACATAACGAAGGAGAGCTCAGCTCAACAGGGAAGTCTACTCTATCTTTACCTTTATCTCTATTTGCATTTATCTTGGTCTTGCTGCAGGTCACTCCCCGATCTCTCGACAAACCCCTACACCATTTCCCATACTCGAACACTTGCTCCAAAAAGATCACTACCCCACACGAAATGGTGCAACACCAAAATGTCAAATACATACTATGCACCATTCTGTAGCTCTATTCAAGATGCCCAATCCTACAGACAATGCTTTTGTTATACCCGCAAGCTATCTATTTTGCCGAGTTCCAAAGCACTTGAATCTATATTTCCATACTCGCACAAGTAACCTACCTAATCCATCCTTATTGATTGGATGTCGGTTTCGTATTCCTTCCTAATTCGTGCCCATCTGCGTCGATCGTGCGTATTTTCGTACTTAATCGTGCCTATCTATTTGATATCGTGCGCGTATATCGTGTTTCGCTTCTTAACATTCTCTGGTTTGGTCAAGACAATATTGAAGGCAAGATGACTCGATTATCGAGATGAAGTGGAAGCTATGTACGTATAAACTCCTCTTTATGGGTGTGTAGCGCACCACATTTTCATAAATAGGATGATTATAAGCCTCTTTTCCCACACTCGATCTATTAATGTTATCTCATCTTCGATAGTGCCTTTGCTTTATTCTTCATTTATCTCGGCAAAAGGCTGTTACATTCAAATGTAAACTTTACATACTCCGACAAGTTTACTCCTGACATCCAAAATCGTGCGTCATAAACATCTCACACAGGCAACATGCC
Source organism: Petunia x hybrida (assembly GCA_037355625.1). NCBI lineage: Eukaryota > Viridiplantae > Streptophyta > Magnoliopsida > Solanales > Solanaceae > Petunia > Petunia x hybrida. Next base: position 1,080,576 of record JBBBVM010000574.1, on the reverse strand, counting down.
ATTCCAGAACTACACACGGCCTGATTCTCGTGAAACCCGAGATATGTAGGCAACTCAGAGAACAGGGTTCGGCCGAAACACTCCAAAACTCTCATTCCCCCCTTTCAATCATTTTGCCCGCCAGTCGTGACAAAATTGGCTACTCCGTCAACTATCTTTGCCCGAAGACTCTTTCATCATCCCCGGGCAAAGAGGGGCAGCTGTTGACACCCAATTTTGTCCCTCATTTTCTCGATTATTGGCTATATTTAACTAAAGATGCAATATCGACTGTTTGAGTGAATTTGCATTAGTAGTCATTGCATTTACGTGTGATTATCCTCTATTTATACAGTATATATTTAAATGAGATTATATAATGTACCTTGCATCATTTAGGATGTTTGTTAAATACGTGTCGATTTGTGTTTGTTTGTGCAAATCAATGCATTTTTAATATTTAGTATTTATGTGTAACTATTTATACTTAATTTATTTGTTTTGACCCTAATCATTTTATGTGAGCATTTTATTGTATATAGTATATGTATGCTTATATATTTATTTCGCACCTTTAATTAAATATTAGGCCAATAAAAGATATTCAGTATGAAATTTTATACCATCCATTTCATTCCATTATAATTTGTGACTTATATATATTGAATTGTTTTGAAATGGGAATTCAAAATATGAATTCAAATTATTCAATATATATACAAATCCATCTTTTAAGACATTTCATGTTAAAATTCCTTTGAATATGGACAGTCCTCCGTCAAGATACACCTTGTACATCTGTACTCCATTGACCAAAATCCCCTAAATTTCTCCAACAATTTCCCAACATCAGATCCCCTCTTCTCTCCTCAATGTATCTGCAACCAAATCATCCCCATAATTTTCCAATCACCATTAAAAGGTTGAGCCAAAAATCTTGGTTGATTGAAGATTCTTGGTTCAGAAGGGATCCTTAATTCCCATATTTTCAGCACACCCCAAACGGTACTCTCCTTTCCATTCTGGCATATGTACCATCTCCAATTCCCTCTCTCCGGAGGACGGGGGGGATCAGTATATACACACCCTCATCTTCCTCACTTCTAGACACTCACCCCTGCCCCTCCAATACTCAAAAACACACACAATAGGCACAACATTACATAGACCCCTTTTAATCTTCTTCTTCATGGACACAGATCAAAAAATGGAGATCAGAGACAAGACACACGCACCCCTCCAAACACACAGATCAGAACGCATATACACACATACAATTTGAAACATGGGAGTTGAGGGAAGGGAACAACACCAGAGGCAGTGGCAGACATCACCACCACCATAAAATCCAAATAAAAATCAGATCGGAATTGGGGTATCAGGACTGGTGCGCTGGCCTGACGGTGACGCCGTGATTCTTGTCACGAGACGGCCATCGGCAGTCACCCCTCTATTCCGTTTTGTCGCTGTCTTCCGTTTACCGGAATATTTAGCCAGGTTCCACCGGTGACGTTCCCACTGGTCCTTCTTCCGTTTTACTGGTGACATTTACTCTGGGTGTCGTTGTTGTTGTTCTCGATCAGAGAAACGGTACTATCTGTGTGGGGAATTTGACGAGGGTCTTTGGATTGTTGCGTTGCCATCTTGGGCAAATTGCTTCGACATCTGGTGTAATTTTTTTGCTTATATTTCGCTATGTTGATTCCACTACACTTGATCTGTTTGTTTGCTTAATGCTGTAGGTTTGGAAATGTGGTTTGACTAGTTTTGGTCAATCACTTTGTGAGGATATGCAGTGGGAACCTCACTCTTCTCATTTGTTCTTGTTACTGGATTATTATTGTTTACTCTTGAACTACACTTTTGCAAGGATTTGGTTTCGTTGGATTTTACAGTCACTGGTTATTCTGGCTAATGAAAAAATATATTTTACATATATTGAGGCCTACGCAAGGAATTGACGGAAATGTAATGAATTGACGGACTAATTATGGCCAAGGAAAATAATCATTTATTTGAGGCTATTAGCTGATTCGAACGAATACTACAGTCCCATTCCCGCGTCTCTAAAACAAAAGGCTATGATGACGTGTGTAAGCTGTTTATTACAAACGAACCGGTGTTGGAGTAACGAGACCGATACTTGGCATGGCAACACGAGCGGCCGGCGTGTTCGCAGCCGTATCGACATCTCTAACCTCCACCCAATTCATACACACCTGAGCCGACACTTTCAAAAATCCCTTTCCCCTTTATTTTAAAACTATTATTAGTATATTTAAATTATTATTATTATTATCATTTTTATTATTATTATTATTATTATTATTATTATCTACTAATATTATTATTATCATTATTATTGTATTTCTACTATTATCAATATTATTATTTACTAACCCTTTTCTTATATTTTGCGAGGTAAATTCGGATGGAAGACGGCATAGAAGAAAAGGACCTTTTATTATTATTATCATTATTCATTATTATTACTATTATTGTTTTATTATTATTCACTAACTTAACTTCATCTATTTTTTTTGCGAGGCACACTTGGATAAATGTCTTCAAAAATGACTTTCCAAAAAATACTTCTACTTTTACTTGCTATTATTTTCACCTAATGTTTATTTTTTATAAACTGATTAATTTGCTTTATTTTGCAAGGTTTAATTCCCTAAAGAAGTGGCCTATTAGCAAACTTGTATCTTTTGTATAATACACATAGTATTTAAATCGTCTTTTAATCAGTTTATTTGCTTAACTACTTGTTTTGAATCCCAACATGAAGTCCGGCCGGTAACCATATTTGGTGGGGCTCGAGAGATGCCTAACCCCTTCCTCTCGAGTTAACCTGAACCTCTTACCTAGAAATTCTGGTTTGTAGACTAAGTTTCAAAGTTAATTGTAAAATTGGCTAGAAATAAAATAGGTGCCCTAATACGCCTAGTTAAAAAATATGTTAGGTGGCGACTCCAAGTCTTTACCCGCGAGTCCCAATAAGTTGAGCCAATTTCGAACCCTTACGGGGTTCGAGGAAAAATGGGCGTCGACAACGAAATATGCAGTAATGTAAATGATGAACAGTAGTGAACGAGAGCAAAGAGAGTATTTTATTGATTTTGTAGATAGAGATGAGAATGTATGTTCCAATGATTCGAAAAAAAATGCTATATATAGATTTTACTAGGTAGCCGTTGGGTATGTAACCGCTGGGGAACCGTTGCCCTTGTAACCATTCATTGAGCAGTTGCGTTTGAACAGGTAACTGTTCATTCAAATCGCATCGATTCGGAGAGGCGTCACGTAACTGCCTTGGGCCTGCTCGTGGTAACCGCCTAGCTAGTCATCTGTCCGTTAGATGTCTGTTGGGGAAACCTCTGCCCGTGCCACGTGGAAGACATATGTCCCGTGCCACGTGGCAAACACGTGTCACTCTTTTAAGTGACAATGGTTTTTATCCAATACAGATAGTCCCCGCACTTCTCGAGCAGAGCTTTTGCTCTAGGAGTGGATGTGAATTTTGGCGAGAAATTTTATTTGGAAAGTCCAACCTTTATCTGCAACATTATAAGGCTCAGTGACGTGCGCATTGAATGCGCGAGGTAAAAAGTAACTGCGCCAGACACGTCCACACGTCCGCCGTCAGTTTCGAAATGACTACTGTGCGTCCCAAGAGCAAAAGTAATGATTTTCAACAGCCTCAGTCACGTACACACGTCCACTGTCAGTTGCGAGGTGACCGCTGCGCTTCAGAGTAATGATGTTGCTTCGAAACTCGGCGAAACCTACTCTCTCTTTTTTACGGTTGGATTTGACCGTAATCTCTTCGATGATCTCCACGTGTCTTATCGAAACTTAATGGCCCGGACCTGTTTACTCCTATAAATAGGGGTTTGTTGAATTTTAACCCTTTCGTTTGCTTTTACTCTAAAACTCCCGAATTTTGAAAAGGCTTTGAATTTTCTTCAATCATTCTTCTAACTTTCGATTCCTCTCCAACTATGTCTCCAAAAGCTAAAACGAATTTAAACATGGACGCTGCTGCCAGTAGTTCTTCCACGGCTACCCCTAAATCTAAGGCCGCTCAGGCCACTGCTTCAGAAATTATCCTCAAGAATTGGGGTGAACTGGACAAGGACTGCAGCGTTAAGGCCTTCAATAATCATGGTGATATACGCGTATGGCCAGCGTATAGATTCAAATCTGGGATCACGTCGGCGATGATCCCTCGAGTCAGAGAAGACTGCGGCTGAGACACGAGCGTTCCCATTTTGCCAGTATCCGAGAATAAGAACATCACTTCTCATAGGGTAGGGTGGACGGCCATGTCTACCTATCCGTTCATAATTGGTTGCACATTACCCCTCCATCCTGTTCTTGACAGGCTTTGTAGGGAGTATTTTCTCTATCCGGGACAACTGAGCCCCAGCATATTTAGAATGATAAGACTTATTGATTGGTTTGCTGAATAGACCGGTCAAAGTTTTGAATATGATCATTTCATTTCTTTGTACAGTATTCAAGTTTTTAAGGACGGATTCATCAATGCCAGAATGCGTGGAAGCAAAGGCTTGATACGCAGTTCTGAGGATACCAATGACCGGGGATGGTTGCACCGGTACATATTTGTACGCACTCAGGCATTGTCTCTCAACTCCAAGGCTCCTCTCTTCGAAAACTGGAATAAGAGGCGTAAGTCCCCGAGTTTTCCTTTGGAGTTTTCATATTTCCCCTTTTCGTTTATTTATTCTTTGGATTCTGCCTTACAGCTGCCAAGTTGCCCTATGATAAGCTCATATCGGTTGATGAGCTGAGAGCGTGGGTTGAGCCCATCCTGGAGAAGTTTCCCGTCGAGTAGAGGGAAAGGACGTACTTCGCCACAAAAAAGGGTCTGACCGTAAAGACTCACGATGAGAACTTTTCGCTGTTGCAGCTACTTCTTCTCTTCGTGGCTTTGCTGTGTCTGACCGTTTCGCCTTTTACAGGTTTAGGCGCACAAGGATACTTTTTCCCTGCCCCTCCCCCTCAGGCTGTGCCGTCAGGATCTGCTGTTGACCTTGAAGATGAGGTTACGGCTATAAAAATTGCGGCGGAGGCAATGCGTAAGAGGGAAGGTGGTGAGGAACTATTGTCTAGCGGTATTAGCTCTCTGAAGAGGAAGAAGAAAAGCCAGGGTGAGGGCGGAGCACGGAAGAAGGCTGCTCGTAAGGCTTCTGTTGCTGCCGAGAAGACCTCAGCTGTTGGAGGTGAGACTCTGCCCGGTGCTAGTGTGCCCGGGCCTGAAAAAGTGAGTGTTAAGACTTCTGCTGCAATCCCTGAGTCGGCACTGTGAGAGGGCTTTGAAACGGAAGTGATCGACGTTTCTGATACTGAAACCATTGAAAACCTTGTGAGAAAGCCCTACCACCAAAGCGACAAGAAGAAGGACGAGGGAAAGACTGCCCGTGCTCCGGAAGGAAGTCCCCGAGTTAATGACGGGGTAAAGGTGGGCTCCTCTCGTGCAGACAAGGGCAAAAGAAAAGTTGGTGAAGAAGAAGAAGGAAAGGAAGAGATCCCCCGAGAGGGCAGCCAGAGTCCCCGTGTTTTTTATTTCGATGATTTCGAGAACGTGGCTGTTGAGGGTGAAGTGCCTGTTTATTTGCATGACTGGTTCTGATATCTCAAGCACAAAGCTTACTCGACAGACCTTCATCAGCGGTCTGACTGGATCAAGGAACATTCGGGGCGTGCGCTATACATTTGGCCCAAACTTTCCATCTGAGCAGGCTAGGGAGCCTAAATACTGTGAGAGGGAATGCACCATGAAGCTAGCCCCCAATGTTAAATTCGTGACTAGGCCGGGTAGTTTGGCCAAGGCAGTTTCAACGCTCATTGGTCCCCGCGAAGAATGGATAATGAGGGAAATGAGTGATGAAGATCTGGCCTTTACTAATGCTGCTGACTCTGCCCGGGCAAGTGATTTTTAACACTTTTTAAGTCGGAAGTAATTTTGAATTAATACTTCTAACCTTATTTCTTTTGTTGTTTCAGTCAAGTTTGATGGCTGTCGAGTTGATGTTTCGTTCCAGAATCAACAATCCTGATGAGGCACTTGAACTGAAGAAAGAATTGCTGAAGACTCTGAAGGAGAACAAAGCTCTGGTAGAGAAGTGTGGTTTCCTCAAGGGCGAAGTTAACCGGTTGGCTGAGACCAACAATAAACAAATTGAACAGATTAACAAGCTCACCGAGGAAAAGGACCTTCTTTTCGAAGAGAAAGAAGGGTTCGCACAATCTGCCCGGGACTTGGAGGCTCTACTCGAAGGAAACAATTCTTTGCTGAACAAGGCACTTGACGAACGTGGATCTTTAGAGATGGACCTGCAGAAGGCTAAGGGAGAATCCGTTAATGCTCGAGCTGAACTTCAAGCCGCCAGGGACCAAGTTGCCCAGTCAATGAGCGTTCAAGACTCGTTATCCAAAGATTTGGCCAACTTGCGCGATCAGTTCGAGATCAAGGCTAAGCTTACTGCGCTTGATACAAAGCGAACACTACTCGAGCAGGTCCATGCAGGTCAAATCAACGTTGAGGAAACAATGCTGAAAGCGAAGCGTGCCGTTCGCAAAGTGAGACAAATGTTGAACCTTTCTCCTGAGGAGTCTGATGAAGATGATGATGAAGATGGTGATGAAGGTAGAGATGAGAGCTCGGGTGATGATGACGGAGCTGATGGAGCTGGTGCATCGGGCCCTGGTCAGAGTCCCCAAAATTAATGCCCCCCTTTTCAAAACTTGATCAAGTTGTAGGTTCATGTGTCCGGCGATAGCCGGATGATTGGTTGCGGACAGAGGTCTCTTTGGGACCTTCTGAGCCTTGTTTGATTACGGCCGGTTTTATTGGCCTTTGTCACTCAACGAAAACTTCTGTCAGCTACTTTGGCATTTTTATTGTTTCGTCAAGACAATTTATATATTTTCAGATCTTTTAATTCAATGGCTGTGTATAGCTTGAATCTTCGATCTTTGTAAATACGTTTGGATGCATTGTGGCCTTTGTGCCTTTTATTTAAGCGCTTTAAGAAGTTTGAACTTTGCTAAGTTCTGGTCTTTAAAAGCCCGTTCGTATGTCTTAACTTAGCCTTTCTCAAAGAAGAAGTCATAAGTTGTGAATGGTCTGCGCAGATGTTTCATTCTGACCGAGTCACGGTCAATAGGTTCTGGCCGAATCGTTGGCCTTGCGAACAACTTTGCTTACCATTTTTGATAGTTGAAAGTCGATGCAGAAAGTTTGTAGTTTAATTCTGGCCGAGTCGCTGGCCTTGTGAACGACTTCTCTTATTTTTGTGGAAGCTTGTCACATAAAAAGTTTTAAAACCTCGCCTTTTTACAAGGTCTCTTGCCTTTATAAAGGTCTTATTTGGCCTACAGGGGCCTGTTACCACCCTCCTTGTTTTTATGTTGAAATACGGGAAGTTTTAACATAAAAAGAGTTAAGGCTGGTCGTAGATAAAAGAACACATATAACCAAACGAGGAGTGTGTCCATTGAGGGACTCGAACCCACAGCTGCAAAGTTGAAGAACTTCGAGCTCTACCAGTTGAGGTAAATGGATCTGGCCTTGTTTAGGCCGTTAGTACCATTTAGGAGAAATATAATAAAAGTAAGAATGCCACAAAAGTAAAAGGTAGGAATAGAATAATTGACCGTTTTACCATTCAGAAGTGATACCTTTTGAGGTAAATCACATTCCAATTGTTTGGGATGATTGAGCCATTTGGTCATGCCAAACGGTAAGATCCCTTACCGACTGACGCGACTACCTTGTAGGGGCCTTCCCAATTAGGCCCTAATTTTCCCGAGTTTGCTTCTTGTGTGTTTTGGAATACTTTTCTTAATACAAAATCTCCAACCTGGAAAATTCGTACGCGTAGTCCCCGATTATAGTATTGTTCGATTCGTTCCTTCTGGGCGACTACTCGTACAAGTGCTAGTTCCCTTCGTTCTTCGAGGAGATCTAATTCTTCGGAAAGATTGATTGAGTTGGATTCTTCGGTAGCATGTGCATACCGTAGACTTGGCTCTCCAATTTCAACTGGGATTAGAGCATCTGCACCGTATACCAACGAGTAAGGTGTCTCCCCTGTACTCATTTTTCTTGTCATGCGATAAGCCCATAGTACACCGGGCAGTTCTTCTACCCAACACCCTTTGGCCTGCTCAAGGCGATTTTTGAGAGACTCAATGATTATTTTGTTAGTTGACTCTGCCTGTCCATTGGCAACCGGATGGTATGGAGAAGAGGTAATCCTTTTGATGTGTAAGTCGTCGAGGAACCTAGTCACTTTCTGGCCAATGAATTGTGGGCCATTATCCATGACTATTTCCTTAGGTGCTCCAAAGCGACATACGACATACCGCCAAAGGAAGTCAATTACCTCTGTTTGTCGTATCTTTGTATATGCCGCCGCTTCGACCCATTTGGTGAAGTAATCGGTGACGATTAGTAAGAAACGTACACCTCTTGGCGCAGCAGGAAGAGGACCAACTATTTCCATTCCCCATTTCAAGAATGGCTACGGGGAGATTATTGAGTGGAGCGGTTCTGCCGGTTGATGGAGAAGATGCGCAAACCTTTGACATTTATCACATTTCTTGACGAAATCATTTGTATCTTTCTCCATCTTATCCCAATAATATCCTGCGCGGATCAATTTGCGCGCTAACGCTTTGCCCCCTGAATGATTACCACAATAACCTTCATGGACCTCTCGCATCACGTAGTTGATCTGGTTTGGTCCCAGATACTTGGCAAGGGGCCCTGCGAATATCCTGCGATAAAGATTGCCGTTGACGACTGTATATCGAGCAGCCTTTATTTTGAGATTACGAGCAGCTTTCGCGTCATCGGGCAAAGTTCCATGAAGAATATAATTTGTGATTTCATTTCGCCAGTCCTAAGTTGTGTTTATAGCATTAACTTCAAACTTTTCTCGATCTATGGTCGTACAGAGGAGTGGAACGACAGCTGAAGAGCTGGCCGCCCCAATTTCCGCTACTGACCCTAAATTTGCCAAGAGGTCTGCTTCATGGTTTTCTTCTTGTGGAATTTGGAGCACTTCCCATTCGTCGAACTGAGCCAAAAGTTCTTTTACACGGGCAAGGTACACTTGCATTCTGGATTCCGGTGCGATGAAACCTCCGGTCACTTGGTTGACTGCTAGTTGAGAGTCACTCTTGAGTTTGATAATGTTTGCTCCATAGCTTCGGGCTAACTCCAATCCTGCAATTACGGCCTCATATTTGGCCTCACTGTTAGTAATAAACGGGCACTGGATGGCCTGCCTGACTGTCTCTCCGGACGGGATGATAAGAACCAGTCTAAGACCAGACCCTTTGACGCTCGAGGAGCCATCAGTGAATAGGGTCCATACACCAGGGGCCTGCTATCTTTTTCCGTATCAGGACATATATTAGCACTAAATTCTGCTACGAAGTCTGCTAGGGCTTGTGACTTAATTGCTACCCAGGGCTGGTAGGTAACATCGAATTCGCTTAATTCTACAGCCCATTTAACCAACCTTCCCGAAAATTTGGGTTTATGCAAAACATTGCGTAAAGAAAAGGTTGTCACTACAGCTATTGAATGACCTTGAAAATAAGGACGTAATTTACGGGCAGCAGTTACGAGTGCTAAAGCCAGTTTTTCTAAGGGTTGGTAACGTGTTTCCGCATCAATTAAAGCTTTACTAATGTAATAAATGGGAAGTTGCTTACCTTTTTCTTCTCGATCCAAAACTGCGCTTACCGAAGACTCTAAAACCGCCAAATAGATCAACAACTGCTCCCCGTGCTGAGGCGTAGAGAGTAGTGGTTGATTGGATAGATATTTTTTCAGATCTCTCAGCGCTTGGTGACATTCAAGAGTCCAATTGAATTCCTTGTTCTGCTTCAGAACATGAAAGAAACTTTTGCACCGGTCAGATGAACGGGATATAAACCTGCGCAAGGCTGCCACCCTCCCAGTCAATTTTATGACGTCTTTCCGGTTGTGGAGCACGTCTGGAATTGACTCAATTGCTTTGATTTGAGTGGGATTGACTTCAATTCCATGCTGAGAGACGATGAAGCCTAGGAACTTTCCTGAACCAACTCCAAATGCGCACTTCTCTGGATTAAGCTTCATGTTGTATTGGTCAAGTATTTGGAAGGCTTCCTTCATGTGTGCCAGATGATCTTCTGCCCGTTTCAACTTGATCAGCATGTCATCAATGTATACTTCCACGGTCTTACCGATATGATAGTGGAATATACGATTGACCAATCGTTGATACGTTGCACCTGCATTCTTTAATCCAAATGGCATGACTTTGTAGCAATACGTCCCTCTGCACATTATGAATGACGTTTTTTCCTGATCGTTGGGGTCCATCAATATTTGATTGTACCCTGAATATGCATCAAGGAAGGTGAGCACCTCGTGCCCGGCGGTTGCATCAATCAACTGATCTATCCGGGGAAGAGGATATGAGTCCTTCGGACAGGCTTTGTTTAAATCAGTGAAGTCAATGCAAACTCGCCATTTCCCATTTTTCTTAGCCACAACGACCACGTTGGCTAACCAGTCGGGATATTTAACTTCGCGTACAGATCCAATTTTCAGCAGTCGATCAACCTCATCGTTTATGATTTGATTCCGAAAAGCTCCCTGGGGGCACTTCTTCTGCTTCACCTGACGGTGGTACGGGTCAACATTTAACTTGTGAGACATAATTTCTGGAGAAATACCCGTCATGTCTGCATGCGACCAAGTGAACATCGTATGCTGCTCCTTGAGGAATTGAAGGATATCTCCTCGGAGGCGTTCAATTAATTCTGCCCCTAAGTAGACCTTCCGCTCTGGCATGTCTGCGAACAGTTCTTCTGGTCCCAAAGCTTCCACGGTCGGTGTATAATTTTCCCGTGCCTCTAGCTTTGTGATAAATTTCGGGACCTCATACTTTTCTTCTTCATTTGCTGCGTCAGATACCGATTGCTGTGATTGCTATTTATTTTCTTCGGGCAGCTTGAGGGCAACCGAATAGCAGTCTCGAGCAGAGCGTTGCTCTCCTCGTATCTCGCGTATTCCCCATTCTGATGGGAATTTCAATACCTGATGATATGTAGAGGGAACAGCCTGCATTTCATGGATCCATGGTCTTCCAAGGATAATGTTGTAGGCCATGTCTCCATTGACAATTTGGAACACCGTCTCCTTTGCTACCCCCTCGACAAGAGTTGTGAGAGTAATCTCGCCGAGGGTCTTCTCACTTGAGTTGTTAAAGCCGGAGAGAACTCGCGACACTGGCACGATCTTCTCCATTAGTTGCATCTCCTTGACAACTCGTGATTGAATGATATTTGCAGAACTGCCTGCATCAATAAGCACTCTTTTGATATCAAACTCTGTCATGCGCAATGTTATGACCAGCGCATCAACATGCGGGAATTGCAAACCATCTGTATCTGAATCTTCAAACGTTATTGTTTCTTATGGCCGTGGATGCTTGGTCTTTGTAATAGAGACCTTTGCGTATTTTTTTGCTGTGAAAACAATGGAGTCAACTTCGATCCCACCCGAAATAACATTGACTGTCTTCTTCGGGGAAGATGCTCGTGGAGGGCCAGTTTTGTTTTGCTGAGCCTTCGCATGAGTTTGCTTTCCCTTTTTGGTTAGAAGTTCCTTCAAGAATCCTTGTTTCAATAAATGTGCGACCTTGTATCTTAAGGCCTTCCAATCTCCAGTGGTGTGACCGTGGTCACGATTAAATTCGCACCAAAGGTCCTGATTTCTCTTACTTGGATCGATTTTCATGTCCTTTGGCCACTTAACCTTTTCGCCCATATCTTTGAGGGCTGCAATCAGTTCAGTCATTTCTACGTTGAAGTTTGGTAGACTTGGGGGTCTACGAGTACTTGACACTGAATCGTCTCCTCGTGCTAGTCCTTTGTTATTGCGACCGCGCCCTTTGGAATTGTTACGTGATCGATCAGGGTACGGTTCTTAACGTACATCCGACCTTTTAGACTCTATCTTCCTGCCAGAGCCACCGCTTCGTGATTGATTCTTTCCTCGGGCACTAGTTCCTATCAGCTTGTCTTCATCAATGCGTACTTTGGAGTTGTAGCGATTGTAGACATCTGACCAATTGGCTGCTGGGAATTCGCGAAGAGATTCGTACAGCCAACGCTTAGCTTCTGATCTTTTGACATCCAAATTGTTTGTGAACGCAATGGCCGCCCATCTGTCCGGTACCTTGGGCAACAACATGCGCTACCGTTGGAAACGGTCCACATATCTTCGGAGAGATTCGTCGGGCCTTTGCTTGATCTCAAAGATATCTTCCACGCGAGTTTCCTTCTTCTGGGCGCCTGTGTGGGCTTTTACGAACAATTCAGCCATCTCCGCGAAGTACCCAATAGAGTTTTGTGGCAACATTGAGTACCACCGTAGAGCGCCATCCGCTAGGGTCTCCACGAATTTCTTCAATTGCACTGATTCAATCTCCTCATCGGTGAGATCACTTGCTTTTATAAAATTGCTAAACATCATGAGATGATCATTGGGGTCTGTTGTCCCACGATATCTTGGAATGTTTGGCATCTTGAACATTTTTGGTATCGCCTTCGGTGCTGCTTCCTTCTTCCAAGGCCTTTACGAGTAGCGTTGAACATCAATTTTCTTCAATGTTGGTGGAGCGCCTGGTATTTGATCAATTCTCTCGTGGAGAGACTTTTGAAGTGCTTCTTGGCTCTCTTTGAATTGCTTGATGAGTGCCTCCACGACGACGCTCATTTCAGTGGATACCACAGATCCTCCGTTTTGATTTTGATTTGCTTGGGTTGCTGAATCCATGGTTCCTCCGTTGTTGGCAGAATTTTGTTCTCCATCTTGCCTTGAAGTGTGTGAAGAAGGAACATCTCGACCTTGGGCTGCAGGATTAGTCCCCATAACTGATGGGATTTGCCCTCGAAGAGAATTGATCGCCTCCTTTACTCCCCTGTTGACCTCCGTTTCTTGTTGCATAAACTCAAAGATTGTTTCTTTGAGATTCCTTTGATCTTGGGGTGGCGGACTGAGTCCTACACGGCGCGTTCCAGGGGAGAGACTTCTATGGCGTCGTCTTCTAGGCGGGGTTCTGCTCTGAGAGTGTTCACGCCTGTTCCGTTGCCTACTTGGTCCTTGGGAAGAACGTTCTTGCCGGTGGGACGAGTAATCTGGAGAGTAATTAGGGCTTGATGGAGGAGTACCTACTTGACTTCCGACCACCATAGTTCCTTGTGAATCGCTTTCTGCCATGTTAGTTACAAACAAAAGATCGACAGAAAAGAATACAATGCAGGAAAAAGATAAACTATTAACCTACAGAGGCTATTGACCGGATCCCACTGTGATCACCAAATTTTTTAACCTAGATCCGATTTTAGGCCAATTAACAATTAAATTTGTATTTGCGGAATCACGATCAATAGTTTAGATTAAGAGTTTAGCCGATATAGATACAGGATTGCATTAATTACAAAATTATGAATATATATGCACGATTTTCGATGGAGATGTAATGATAATTAATGATGATATGAAAGTAATACGAAATAATTGGAGATAAATAAGATTAAAGTGCGAATTAAATATATAGAAGGAACCGTATTAGATCGCTTGATCTCGGTGAGGATCCCATGATATTAATTACGCTTGAAGACTTGAGAGCGAAATATGCAGTAATGTAAATGATGAACAGTTGTGAGCGAGAGCAAAGAGAGTATTTTATTGATATTGTAGATAGAGATGAGAATGTATGTTCCAATGATTCGAAAACAAACGCTATATATAGATTTTACTAGGCAGCCATTGGGTATGTAACCGCTGGGTAACCGTTGCCCTTGTAACCATTCATTGAGCAGTTGCGTTTGAACAGGTAACTGTTCATTCAAATCGCATCGATTCGGAGAGGCGTCACGTAACTGCCTTGGGCCTGCTCGTGGTAACCGCCTAGCCAGTCATCTGTCCGTTAGATGTCTGTCGGGGAAACCTCTGCCCGTGCTACATGGCAGACACATGTCCAATGCCACGTGGCAAACACGTGTCACTCTTTTAAGTGACGATGGTTTTTATCCAATACAGAGGTACAGTTTACTTTCTTCCTGCTTGTCTAAGTGTCCTTAAAGGAGTATATGGATAAGCTCCTCTAAAGCCCACTAAGATGAGAAATGAATCTTTTTCGGACCGTGTGATTACCGTTGTGCTGGGAAAGTAATCAAACATCCATTGAATGTTCTCAAGTGTCAATTGACAGAACATGTGGTGCCAACCGTTGGAGGTTGTTGGTTGGTCCCATTTCTCGGGAGCATTGTCCATGCGGGCGGTATGAGTCAAGATGTAGTTTTCTCTTGGTATGGAATGGAAAGCTTGCTCTGTGCTATCCATCTTTTGCAAATGTTCCCTTAGCCAAATTTGAACAGCAAATTGCAGCCTTGGAAGAAACTAGCGCCCTTCTTGCATCTTTCTAAAGCTCGGTATATCTCGGCAACAATCATCGGTACCAAAGTGTAGTTCTTGTTAGTGTCTTTGAGCAGGTCATCAGCAATTGTGACCATGCCAACATCAACTCGTCCTTTGTGTTGTGGAAAGACGACAGTCCCTAGAAAGCTGGTGACAAAAGCAAGTACTCTCCGCTCTTGCCAATCTGCCTGGTTAATGCTGAAATAGTCTTCGAATTCTTGAAATGCCTCTCAATACCCAAATTTGATGTAGAGGCAAGTTAGAGAAATTCCCGATTGTCGTATACTGTCTGTGCATAATTCGGGCTTAAACCCTACCATTTCGAGGAACTCCTCGGGTGTAATGTCCTTAGGCATCAAGACTTCTTCACTTTCAAATGGTAATTGAGTTAACCCACCTATTTCTTCCAGTAGTGTGTCAACTCTACACTCCCAAAGTGGAAAACTACTCTGTCTGCATCCCAATAATGTACTGCTACTTCTATCATCCCTTCCACTGCAGTGTGCTCCATTAATGAAATCAGGTTCCCCAACACCACTTTGGCTTGGTCCTGTTGATCTATGCTTAGGTTTCCCCACCAATCCCTAAGCAACTGAGGGATTTCAACAACCATGTCAAATGTTCTAGTGGCCATGATCTTTTGGAAAAGGTGAATGATGATAGGAAAAGGGAGAAGAAAAATGACTAAAATTCGCTTTATTGTGAGCAAAATGATCAACGTGTGGCACAAGCTTTTGAAAACAATGCGACAGAGGATATGAGAAGATGTGTCGTGGTGAGTTGAGAACCCTTTAGACACTTTAGAAGGAAGTTGCTAATGGACTTGTGACATGCCAAGGATGTCAAGTCTTTATATAATGCTTAAAGGATAAATGTGCGTTATGTGTCATCCTGTCTATCAAGTGGTTATTTCTGCTTCAAATTGGGTCTTTAATGCCTCTTTGGTTACCATTTAATGCCTTTGAATAGCATTGAATACAGAATGATTCCAATTGTTTAAGAAATAAATGGTCGTTTCTGATTCAATTTGGGCTTTTGACGCCTCATCGGTTACCTTCGTGCCTTTGAATGGCATTGAACACAGAATAACTCTGATTGTTTAAGCAATCATTTCTGATTCAATTCGGGCTTTTGACGCCTCTTGGGTAACCTTTTGTGCCTTTGAATGACATTGAATACAGAGTAACTCCGATCGTGTAGGAATAAACAATCATTTCTGATTCACTTTGGGCTTTTAAAGCCTCTTAGGCAACCTCTGTGCCTTTGGATGGCACTGGATGCAGAACAATGTTAATAAACAGTCTACATTTGCACGTTTAATCCTTTAAGTAAATGGAAATAAATCACGTCCAACGCTCTTTGGGGTTAAAAACCCGTTCGGATTGTTTGAACAAGTTGGCCTATTGGACTTGAGAGCAAGTCGACTAATGACATGTCATGATGCATGATTCCTAGCGCCGTTACTAAGGAATGGAGTTTGCTAGACCGGGTTTTATTATCCTCCCAAGCGGACAGCTCGGAAGCGGGAACGTCTCGGATCAAATAGATTCCAAGTTGTTCCCCCTAAAGGAGTTTTTATGTGAGGGAAAAGGTGGTTGTAACTACCGTATTTCCAACGCACGATTTAGAAAGTTGCCAGGAGTGGCAGAAGGTATGCATAATATGCACAAGTTCGAAAATGCACAAGTTTTGAAATAAATGCACAAGTCAATCTCGGGAGTGGGAGTAAAACTAACACATGAAACAACAAGTTTGAAATAATAATTTCATATGCAAAGCAGATCAATACACATAATATGCATGATAGGCATCATATGATGACGCTTTTGGACGAGGTTGACTAATGGACTTTAACATACCAACGATGTTAAGCCTTCTTAATTTGATTATGGTATTTAAAATTGAACGTGTATTCTGTATCATCCCAATTATTCTCATAACCCAAAGAAATGGATGGAAAATAATTTTATTAAATAAATGTGGAAATACTACATTTCCTCTTTTTAAGTAAATAGGAATAAGTGAGTGATCTGGTTACACTAAAGGTGGAAGAAATTAATTTAAAATCTATGATTTTGTTTTCATAAAAGTAGAAAAATTAACTTCGTTCATGGCCCAAAAATAATTTTATAAAATAATTAGTTTTGTTGTATAAATATAGAAATAATAATAGAAATAAATAATTCTGATTTTGTAATGAGAACCCACTTTTATGTAAACAAATGGTCTACATTAGATACGTTCAACTTTAAACAAATGCACACATAACATATTTAAACGTCCATTAGGGTCGAAAACCCGTTCAGTTCATTCAAATATGGTGAACTAGTAGACTTAGACATGAGCCGAAGTCAAAATTTTCCTAAACATGACATGATGCATGATCCCTAAAAGAGTCTCCACTAAGAGTTGGGTAATTCTAAACACGGTTCCCCAAGGCGGACGACCAAGGAGTGGGACCATTTGAAATTGTTGGTTGTACCACGGACCAACTATATTCCAAACGTCCCTCCTAAAAGGTTTTTTGTGGTGAAGCGACCGTGGGATCCACGTAATCGCCCGTGTGTGTGCAAAGTGTCGTTTCCCAGGAGTGGGGGAAGTGTGAGTGACATGAACAAATAATAAAATATAATCACACAATTCAAGAATAAAACACATAAAAAAAAATTTAATCCTGCAAAAGAAAAAGAAGAAAAAAAGTTAGTATCGAAATAAATGAAAATAAAGCAAGTAAAGAATCTCAATTTAAAGTCCGTTATGGTTTGAACCTTGACATCTCCAGCGGAGTCGCCATTCTGTCATACCCGATTTTGGACTCAACTCGAGGCGAGTCGGGTTTCGGATTTGACTGGGTGAACTCGTTTGAGTTAAGGTTTTGGAGTCGCCACCTGATACATTTCCTAGGCGTATTAGGTCACCTATTAATTTCTAATTCCATTTAAATAATTAACACCGGGTTGGTCTACGAGTCAGAGATTCAGGTAAGAGGTTCAAGTTAACTCGAGAGGAAGGGGTTAGGCACCTCTCGAGCTCCACAAATGTGGTTACCGGCCGGACTAAATAATTGGGATTCTAAGAATTATAAAAGAATAAATAACTAGCTACAAATAGGAGAATAATTAAATAATCATTTATGTGTATATAATGATGAAAAATATTTAAATTCACTAATCGACTTTTCCCAAAGGTACCTCGCAATAAAAATAAAAAGGAGTTAGTGAATAATAATATTAATAATAATGAAAGTAATAATGATAATAATAAGATTAGTAGATAATAATAATAATAATAATAATACTAATAATAATAATTGTAATAATAATGAAAAGTAATGTAAGTAAAATAATTTTTCTTCTAGCGGTCTTTTTCCCTCGTCTCGCATCCAATTTTACCTCGCACAAAAAATAAGATTAGTATTAACATAATAATGATAATAATAAGGTAAAAATATAATAATAATAATAATAAGACAGAATAAAAGGAGAAAGGGATTTTGTAAAAGTGTCGGCTCATGTGTGTATGAATTGGGTGGAGGTTAGGGACGTCGATACGGCTGCGAACACGCCGGCCGGTCTTGTTGTCATGCCAAGTACCGGTCTCATCACTCCTTCACCAGCTCGTTTGTAATCACGACTTATACACGTCATCATAGCCTTTTTGTTTTAGGGACGTGGGAATGAGATTGTTTTGTCCATTCAAATCAGTAGCCTCAAATAATAATTATTTTCCTTGGCCTCAAGTGTAGTATCGTCCCGAGATTGGCGCCAAAATGTCAAGTAAACTGCAAAATTTCTTAGCAAACTGATTAGTAATAATAAATTAACAATAAGATACAAAGTAGTAAAAGGACTTCATAAAATGCAGTAAACCCAATCAAACAGTGGGACCACACGAGGCAATAGAGTAATCAAGTCACAGCAAACGCCAAAGAAATTGGTCAGAGATGGCGATGCGCCACCGCCAAGTTTCCCCACACAATCAGTACAGCTTCTCCGATCGAAGACAACAAGGACAACAAAGAGAACAACACCACCAGTGAAACGGGGAAGAAGAAACAGTGGGCTCCAGAATACTCCGACGAACGGAGCGGCAACCCAATGGAATAAGCAAACAGTGGTGGAGGAGCGACTGCCGTCTAGCGGCATCGCTGCGACTCCACCATTCTCGTCAATTACAATCACAGATCAGAGGAGAAAATGGGGAAGCTTTCAGCCATAAACAGTCACCGGCAAACACCCCACTATTATTGTTATTCTCAGTGGTATCTCCACCACTGTGCCACCGTCGCTATCTTCCCCAAATCCCTAATCTCTCCTTTTCGATCTTCCCCCATCCCTGGTCTCGTCTATGCTCCTGTCTCTTTGATTTATAATTTGTGTGAATGATGTGGGGATGGATTTGATGCTGTGGAAAAGGGGTGAATATATAGTTGGGGAAGAAAAAGACCCGATCAAGGGGGTCGCGTGGGTACTATGTATGCGGGGTTCTGTATGTGGAGATGGTGACGGGGTTGCACTGTATGGGCTATATGGAGGTGTATCTGGTGGTACCAAAATGAAGGAGATGAGAGGGGTAATTTTTAGAGGGGAAAACCAACGGGGTCCGGCTGATTGTGTACTGTATTTTTGGGTGTGTGTATATGTATCTGGTGATGATGATAAAATAAAGGAGAAGATATGGGTTGTCCCGCGTGGGGTCTGTGTGTGGGCACTGGTTGTTTTTGGGGAGGGAGTTCTTCTGGAAAGGATGAAGAAGACTGTGGGGGTCGACTGTTGTGTGTCTACTGCCGAATGTGTGTGCCAATCCCCCTTTTAAAAATAAGAATTTTGAAATAAGAGTTGTTGGGGATGGCATAATTTGGGGAATTAGGAGATTAGGAGATTTATTTTAGGGATTTGGATTGGGGCAATAATTTTAGGCATAGGGAATTAGGAAAGGAGGAGATTAGGGGGGATTTTGAGAGATTTTGGGGATCACAAAATTAGGGGAATGATTTGGAAATATACCCTTTTCAAAATTAAAAAAAAAATAAGGACGTATTTGGTTAAGAAACTGATCTAGGTTCGATACGAAGATAATTATAGGGATTTAGGAATGATAATGAATTTGGACTGTATTTGGTCCAGGTTCTAGGTAGAATTAGGAAGAAGATTTGGGATTTATGAAAAAAGGATTAATTCAAAATAAAATCAGAGGAAAAGGAAATTTCAATATAATTATGAATGTACCTAGACGAACACTCGCCTTGGTTCAAAAGAAAAAATATAATTTAATAAATAAAATAAATATAAATAAATGGAAGAAATAATAAATAGAAATTTGGACATTTTCTTTTAAATTGGCCAATATTCAACTTAAAGATGTAAATAAAAATATAGATATACGTATTTTATAAAATGCACAAATAATTATTAAATAAACTCAAATAAAATTATTTAAATATAGGTAATCACGAATAATTATTAATTTGTACAAATAATCACAAATTTAGACAAATTTGTCATGTAGCCTAAGTGATGCAATTATATAATATATTATGAATGTACTAAATTGTGCAAATGTTCGCATTTTGCCAAATAGCCTAAATGATGCAAATTTACGTAATATAGCCACACTTAAGTATATAATATATAAATAGAGCATAACACACGCAAATGCATGATTTCTAATGCACATTTTGCACAAATAGTCACATTGCACCTTTAAGTTGAATTATAGCCAATTTTAGAAAAATGAGGGGCGAAATTTGGTGTCAACACCTGTTTACTCAAGGAAGTGGTATATACTAAACCCTAACTTGGAGACTGTAAACCTTAAGGCGACGAATATATACCTTGCATCCTATGGCCTGTGCCAACTGAGCGACCGTGGCTTGAGGAGTAGGCGTGTATCCTCTGCGCTCGGTGACTTATAAGCTAAGTCTAGTCTCGCTAGTTGGACTCCTATCCCCGTAATCATATGTGGCATATTTTTTTCCACACAAACAGTCCCCCCACTTGCTGAGTGCTGACGTGAGCAGTCAGGAAGTGAAAGAGGTATGCAAAGAGGATGTGAAAGTATATCTCACTGACTCCTTAAAACTCGTAGTCTCTTTGACCGAGACAGACGCTTGAGTTCTTATGGAATCCCACGTGTCTTCATCTGATTGGTTGCTTTCGATGCCATGTATCTTTCCCATAAACACCTTTTACTATGTCGAATCATTCCATATCTCCAGGTCATAATTACATTGACCATTTTGTACTTCATCCTTATCCCATTCTGCCTATAAATAGGGGCTTCATGATAGATGAGAATCACAAACTTCTTGAGAAGATACAATGTCTCTCTCAAAACTTTCTCATGGAAGAATAATCCGTTATCTTCCAAAATGTTTGCCTTTGATTCAGGTTTGATATTCCCAGAAAAACTCCTTCATTTAGAATGTATGGCATTCAAAAGTAGTGTAAATAATGAAACTCTGATAATCTTCTTCTTCTTCTGCTTCTCCATCCATGGCAGGATGAACGGAGTCCCCCGAGCCATGAAATTTGATCGAGATCCTAATAATTTTTTCCAGAATTCCTCTTTCATGGCATGTGCATGATTACAGTGCACTCATTTTCTAACGCAGCAGCTGCTGTGAAATTCCTCTCGTCATATGGAGCTCCTCAGCATAGGAATGCCAACCAAGAAGGACTTCTGCATCTGCCCGTCTTTTGGCTCCGCAGGGACGAATTGTCCAGAGATAGCGCCACCTGACGAGGTAGGGTCTTTGCTACGGTATTCTCTCCTTTTCTGGGTGGTTGATGTTTAATCAATTTCTTCAAAACCTTAGTATTCGGGGTAGTTGTATAGCTCTATCCTGATTTGCAGTTAGGAGGTTGCATCAGCTTCCAATCGCCCAGAGAAGAGGGGGAACATGGCGCTCCCGCTGCCACTGGTGGTTCCATGTTAGTGTCTCTCCATGTGATTCCTAATGAAACTCCTGGCATACGCGCTGCTTTTCTCGTCGTTCTACTGAGGGATTCCTCAGTTAGACTGATTTTCCAACGCCCGTGGCACATCATCACAAAGATGTTGCTGCTTGGGGTATTATGTTGGTAATTTCGCCTTCTGGGCACCGAGAAAAACTTTGATACAAGAGCTACAATCTAGATGAAGAATCTCCGGTCGTACAAATTCGAAGGAACTTGCAGTTTTAGCCTTTCAAAACCTTTCAGTTTCTTAAGAATACTTGTAATGAACAGTATTATATTCGAAATAACTTGGCTGTATATTATAAGCCTACGTGCCTTTAATATTAATGAAAACTGATGTTCATCAATATGTTGTGCGTATTTGCGTAATTAGTTGTAGTGTAGTCAAGCAATATTATTTGGGTGCCTTTCTGGGCATTTGCATTTTAAAGATGGGTTTGCACTCTGTTGGGCGCTGATTATGCATCAGTAGGTGATGGCTTATTTTGCGTGTGTGATGGACGACTTATAGGGCAAGGCCGGCGCCTGCAAGGGGACATCTTTAGCCTATTGTATGTAACAGGGTATTTTTAAGTTTAAGCTAGAATGTCTGTGCTTGTCCACTCGAGTGCTTAAGTCTTAGTGGCACGATATGAGCGGGCGTCCCCACATACATGTTGAAGCAAGTGTTGAATTGATGATTTCAACTTACGAATAATTCCCGGTGACTTAACTAGAAGTGATCTAGTTTGTCCACTCAAGTGCTTAAGTCTTAATGGCATGATGCGAGCGGGCGTCCCCACGGACGTGTTGGTGCAAGTGTTGAATTGATGATTTCAACTTACGAATAATGCCTGGTGACTTAACTAGAAGTTATCTAGCTTTAAGCGAGTAGTTTACTCTACTTTTATAATGAAAAGTGAGTGTATTACTTCAACTTAAGTTCTGCCGGGGCTATGAATAGTTGGATCATCGATGGATCTGATTGTTATACTGACTAAGTATAATAGTAGTTTTATTGATAAAGGGGGCATTAGGCCTGTGTTGTTGTGGGTGAAAACCCATAGCACAAAGAAGCATGAAAATACTGTAATTTGACAACTAAACTTTGAAAAGAAACTAAAACTTAATTAAAGCAAACATTGAAAAGAGTTGTACTTCCAAATGTCACGTTCCTTCTCCCCCTCCCCTAAAAACTTCAATTGACCAAATAGTCAAAGCAGATGTCTCGGTTGGTTGAAATTTTGGGGTCTTCATCGGTTTTAAGCTCTCCTTTGACACTGCATTGGGAACGGATGCTCCAAGGATAGCGGGCATAAAACACTCCTTTGCCACTTCCTGATCTCCATTGATCTCCTTCACCCCATTTAGTAAGGTACTTGAGCTTTTGGTGTACGGTGGAGGGTATTGCTTTCATCTGTTGTATCCATGGTCGTCCCACGATGGCATTGTAAGGGACCCCTCCCTTGATCACCTGGAAGGACGCGACGTGATCTGCTTCTAGTATTCGTACTGCAAGATTTATTTCTCTAACAGATTTTTTAGAAGAATTGTTGAAATCAGCCAATGTATAAATACTTGGGGTTACATGGCCTTCAATTCCCACTACCGTATGGTATCCCACTTCATACAGTTTACGGTGCTGCCAGTATTGACCAGGACACATTTG
This sequence comes from Petunia x hybrida, assembly GCA_037355625.1. Lineage (NCBI taxonomy): Eukaryota > Viridiplantae > Streptophyta > Magnoliopsida > Solanales > Solanaceae > Petunia > Petunia x hybrida. The sequence continues at coordinate 1,057,469 of JBBBVM010000574.1, read as the reverse complement.
ACATCTGTGTCGCCTATTCTTAGTGTTATAACCAAGGCATCGTGGTGAGGAGTGTCGCAACTGGTGCTATCCTCGTCACTGAATAGGATTACTTCATCTAGGGCGTGGCCTCCATTGGGCTCTGCCTTGTTCTGATTTAGGTCGTTAAGTAAGGTTGGGCCGCCAACTATTATATTGATGGAGCTTTTTAGTTCTGGCAAGTCTGGAGGACCCTCTGAGCTTCTGTTCTTAGATTCTGCTTCCCTCTATCAGTTAGCAAATCCTTCAAGTATCCTTTGTTGAGTAGATCCATCACCTCTAGACTCAAGGCTCTACAACTTGCAGTCTCATGCCCATGATCTCTATGAAAATTGCAAAAGAGAATCACGTCCCTTTTTCTAAGTTCTGCTCTCATGTTGCTAGGCCAGCGTACGTGGGTATTCTTCATTTGATCCTTTATGAATTCCACGGCATTGACATGCAACCCTAGCTCCTCAAATCCATCGGGTTTTCTATCAATGCTGAGCAATCCCTTGTAAGGGTACGTCGATGCTTTTCTAGTATCCTCCCGCTTTTCAATGGGCTTTGGGAAAACGGCTCTAAAATCTCTCCTACTTTGCTTCCCTCTGTCTCTAGCTCGAGGCTCTTTAGTGACTCTGTCTCCGATGGTGTAGGGCATTCCACGTTGTCACCAGGTTTTTAGCAAGACTCTATTGTAACTCTCGAGTGGCTAGTGAACCTTTGGAGTTCAGGCTCGTGCCGAAAGCTACCACATCAATATTATCGAGAACTGGAGGGAGCTCCATGTGTTCCCTCTGAAACTCTCCAGGTAGTCTTTCAGCAGCTTGTCGTCGCGTTGCCGGATCTCAAAGATATCTTCCATGCGTTTCTCTTGCTTGCGGGCTCTGGAGTACGCCTTCTTGAATAAATCTTACATCTGGGTGAATGACTCGATTAATCCCAATGGCAGCTGGGTGTACCATGCGAGGCTACCTGTAGTTAAGGTCGATCTGAACTTCTTCACCAGAGCAGATTGGGTTTCTTCCTAAGAAATCTCGTTGCTCTTGACCGACATTCTTGAGGTTATCTGGCAGCCAGAAGTGTTTGGGCATGCAGACCGGTGCAGCACTCGCTTTATATGCATGTTTCTAAAACTTTTGCTCATCTCTGATGGTAATTTGGGGTGGAGCACTCGGCGCGTTACCGATCCGATTGTTGATTACCTTCAGCTCCTTCAGGATGTCCTAAATGACAGTGTTTTTTTGAGACCTTGATTACCGGCCAATGTAGAGCTTCTGGGGTGGCCTCCATATTGAGTCTTCGATTGGCTAAGGAAGCTGGTGACTCATTCACAGGTGTGGGTCCTCACGGGGAAACTGACCTCTGGGATGAACCTGTGAAAATTTCTCCCAGCTTCTAAACCATGTTTTCGACAAAGTTGACTGAGTTTCTCTCTTCCCGTTCCGCCTGGGTTTGAAGAGACCAATAAGAAAGTCCTCGAGTTTGGAGTTGATTCCGTGTGGTTAATCATCTTCGTCATCACTGCCTACAGAGATTAGATCTCTGGTAGAGCCTTTTGGCTGTCCGTTGGGATCCTTTGTGGAGCCGTCTACCGTGTCAGCAGTATTCTTTAGAACATTGTCATTGTCGTCCGACATGGTTGTATTTTTCCTTTGTAGAAACCTTCAATTTTCTGGGCCCTATGGTGGGTTCCAAACTGTTTATGCCTAAAATTGGTAGTACATGTTAAATAATTAAATTTATGAAAATGTAACAGCGCAGCCTACTAGTGATATTGTCCATTTTGGGCCTAGGCCCACATAGATTTAAAATGCATCACTAGGGTCTAAGGCATGCTTACTTAAATACCCAAGATCATTTCTGTGTTATGCCGATGTGGGATACTTAATCGTTAGCTGGGGTGTCACATACACCCCCTCTTATGGACTCAGCATCCTCACTGAAGTTTGCCCTGCGTACCCGGGATTCGCCTAGACTCAGGACTGAGGTTTGCCCCGCGAACCAAGCATTTGCCTAGACTCAGTCTTGAACTCTTCCCACATCAACAAGGCTGACACGGAGTGGCTCTGATACCATTTGTAATAGCCCAGCCCGCTAGTGATAATTGTCCGCTTTGGGCCTAGGCCCGCACGGCTTTAAAACGTGTCACTAGGGTCTAAGGCATGCTTACTTAAATACCCAAGGTCACTCTTGGTTTATGCTGATGTGGGATACTTAATCCTTAGCTGGGGTATCACAAACTTGATCCAATTATCCTTTTGAAGAAAAATTGGAGACGAAAGTCTATATGAGCACAAAACTTGACTCCTGTTATCGAGCTAAATTTCTAATATTTCTACAAGTTAATCATGATGTTTTTGCTTGGAGTCATGTCGATATTATGGGGATCTTTCTGGAGATAATTTCCCAAACTCTTAATGTGGACTCATTCATTCCTTCGATCAAGCACAAGAGAAGGAACCAAGGGTACATGATAAAATTATTTTTGACGAAATTGAAAACTTGCTTAAGATCGGATCCATCTGAGAGGTGCACTATCCCCACTGGTTGGCTAATGTGGTTGTGATTCTATAGAAAATGGTCAATGAAGGGTATGCATCGATTTCAAGGATTTGATTAAGGCTTTCCAAAAGGATATGCATCTGTTTCCCCACATAGATCAACTCGTAGATGACTGCGAGACACAAAATTTTGAGTTTCTTGGATGCCTAATCTCGGCCAGATCCGTATGAATCCAGATGATCAAGAGAAAATGTCCTTCATAACGGCACGAAATGCTTATTGCTACAATGTAATGTCATTTGGGTTAATGAATGTTGGTGAAACTTTTCGAAGGCTAGTCAATTTGATGTTCAAAGATCATATTGGAAAGACTATAAAGATTTATGTGGATGATATATTGGTTAAGCCTCATCATACATGAGATCATGTGGATCACCTCCAAGAAAATTTTACAACTCTAAGGCAGTACAACATAAAGTTGAATCAAGAAAAGTGTGCATTTAGAGTGTCTAGGAAAGTTCTTGGGATTATGCGTCTCGAACAGAGGAATAAAAGTCAATCCTGACAAGATTAAAGCTATAGTAGACATTACAGATGCGATGTCCAATAAGAAAGATGTACAATAGTTAATTGGTCGGATAGTAGCCCTTAAAAGATTTATCTCAATGTCTTTTGAAAAGAGCAATATGTTTTTCTCGATACCGAAGAAGCAAAAGAACATTGAATGGACACCCAAATGGCAACAATCCTTAAGAGACTTAAAAAAGTATTTCACCAATCTACCATTACTCAGTAAACCCAACGATAAAGAACATATGTTGCTTTACTTGGTAGTTTCGGAAGTAGCGGTAAGTGCACTCTTAGTATGAGAAGACCAAGGTATGCAATCCCTTTTTTATTGTGCAAGTAAAGCATTACTAGATGTTGTAATAAGATATCCACATCTAGAAAAACTTGTGAGACTGTATTTTAAAATTTGTCTGATAGAAGTAGTAATGACATTACTAATTCGTAGTATTTTCCACAAAGACAGAATTTTTGGTAGGCTAGCTAAGTGAGCAGTAGAATTAAAAAAGCATGATATAACTTATCAGCTCCATACTACCATCAAGTTTTCAAGTCATAGCAGACTTCGTGGCTGAATTCAGTACGAAATTCTTCCAGATAACGAAAAGGAAGTCATATTGGCTTCTAGCTTGACAACGAGAATTTGGACCTTCTTTACGGATGGATCATCTAACTTAAAAGGTTTCGCCTCAGTTTGATGAAGAGTGGCTAATTTGAAGATGAATGTTGAAAGCATTTTGTGTAGTCACTTATTGCCCTCAAAATTGTAATTATGGTCCGATAGCAGCTAGTTAAAGATGAAAGTTTAAACAATTCAGATATTGTTACAACGACATCATCTCGTTACAACAACAGTGTATTTCGCTCGATGGCAGCTACTTCCGATGGCAACAGGCTAAATGCACCTAAGTATTGAAGACACTTTGAAAAAAAAATTATGTAAGCAATCAAAAACAGCACACAAAGGCATAAAAGAAAATAAATTTCATTCAATGAAAGACCAAAGGCTCAAAAAGTACATTCAAACGACAAAGTCCAGTTAAAGTCGCGAAGGAGTAGCATCCTCCGAAGGAAAGGTAGTACTTGGATAGGGAGCTTAAGTTGAAAATGAAATGAAAGCATCCAAAGCTGGGAAGGAGATGTCATCTATAAAAGGAAGTGCATAGAAATGTCTTTCTTAGCCTTGTTTTCTCCCTTATCCAACATCGGATGACGCGGTGCCTACATCAGGATTACCTTTGGAGAAACCCGATCCCATTTATTGGAAAGCGATATACAGCCTTTATGCCTTTTCAAACCCCTTATCGAAGTCAAAACCATCTGATTTAATTTTTCGAAGAATGTCAAAGTAGGTCTTCACAATAGCCTAGTTGGAATTGTTATCACTCTTGATTTTGACACTCTCAATATCCTCTTTCGTTTATTCGGCCTTCTCTTGCTAGTAGAGCTTCTCGTTCTCATTAATCTTGGCAAGTTTGGAGAATCTTTCAGTTGTGACTCTAACTCGCTCACCTTGGCCTCCACCACTACATTCTCAAGAGAAAGTTTAGAGTATTTCTAAATGGATAAAGCCTCAACATTATGACCCTGAGAGACCAAAAACTTAAGATTTTTTACTTTTTGCTCATGTTTCGATCACTCAGCAAAAAAGGTTGTTTCTTATTCCCGATATAGCCTTTGCAAATATTTAAAGTGTCACGACACTAAGTTGGTCCTTCAATAAAAAGATTCATTCTCAACCTTGAGTTTTTCGACCTCCTTTAACTGCTCAACATGGGGTATCGAGAGCTGAGTAAAGGATTCCTTCACAACTATCACTCTTCTCATAAATTCGACAATGACCATCTGTTGCTTTAGACATCATAAATTAGTGACAAGGATAAAATAGAATCACAGAAAAAGTAAGGACGTAGTTTTTACTTTGAAGGAGGTCAAATAGAGGTTATCCATCAACTTAAGAGTTAACAAATGGATCGCCACGAGAGAGCTGCTCCATCAAGTTAGTTTCTCCCAGAAGTACAAAATGGAAACATTGTTCTTCACGCCCAGGAGTGGATGAAAGCCTAGAGACAGATGAAATTGGTTGGGCAGCAAGTGTTCCCACAAAAGTTTCTCTAGAAGGAATCACCCTCTCGGATGCCTTAGGGCTCAATCTCCAAACTAATCCTTGTTTAATGGGGTTAACAATGGTAGCTTTCTCTTCTCGTGAGAGACCAGAAGGTGGATAGACCGTTCTGCCAGACACAACTTGTGCTAGATGTTATCGTCCTCAATGTCAACAACCTCGTTGGCTCCGATAAGTCGGTGATGGGTAACTGGGTGACTGGCATGGAGACTACTCCAACCATCCCTAGACTTCTTGAGCCCTTCTTCAAAACTCTCTTCCTTTTGTTGGAGTAGTCAGCATCGGAAGCCTTCAATTTATCTTGCATTTCCCATAAGGCTTGAAGGTATCCTTGGGCCTCTTCCAGAACTATAATATTTGATAAAGGGCGAGGGCGAGGGTGAGAGCGAGGAACAATGGGATTAGACTCTCCATAAGAGCCCTTCATAGTCAATGTACCTTTACCGTGGAAGGTGTATTTAAAATTACCAATAATATTAGAAATAGAGGAGGAAGATCCATCAAATCACCATGGTCTTTTTCCTTAACATCTTTTACTGCTGCAATGGCCTTGAATTTTTTGGGAAGAAGCGAGGGAGATTTCTGAAATACCCATTACCCACTCTTCAAAATCCTCGACCTAAAGGTCAAAAAATAAGAAGCTGCTTTAAGAAAAGCAAACTCAAAATGTGATAAGAGACTACAGTCCTTGATTAAAAGAAAAAGAAGGGAAAAATACTTACATTTAGAGTTCTACCATTCTGAAAATAAAACTTTGTTGTCATGAGGGATGGCTGAGGTAGGTATGTACATACCTCTCATACCATCTCCAATTATTTCTATTATCAATGATAATTGACCTACAAGCGGGAGTAGATAGAGTGATAATTCCTCCTCGGAGAAGGATGGGGGAGTAAAGATGAAGAAGGTATCGTAAAGTGAGGAATCTAGGATGTACTAGTAAGGCATCTCAAGGAAACAATCACCCTCCACTCTAACTTGTGCTAAGAAAATATTGTACCTTCGACATATCTCTTCCACGAGGAGATAGATCTGAGGGTAAGGGGTTGGGTATAAATAAAAGAAAATGTGGGTTTATGGTCGGTAATGTGAGCAGTGGGAGGAGGCTAGTAACCAACAAAGTCCTCGCTCCATTCACAATCAGACCGGACTCATGGAATATTAGCTACCCTTATTACTGATGGGATCGTGGTGATGTCTTCACCTAGGGAATGACAAAGCTTGAAGTCATCATTGAAAGATAAGGATTTCGGGAAGAAATCATATGCCACCGCACCGGGCCGCTAAGCAACATGTTTGCCCTTCTTACTGTTCAAAGACGCTTTAAGTGAGGCTTTGCCCTTCTTAGCCACGACCGCCATGATAGCAGTGTCAGCAACCTAAATATTGTTAGAGCCCACCAACATGGACCTGGTGTTAAAAACCTCATGGCAGGCAGACCTCTAAGTATTTTGAGAGTCATGACTTTGAGACTCCATAAACACAAACTTTACTTGGAGAAACTTAGGAAGAATATTAGCAGTCGTGAAATAGATTTAAAATTGAAAAATTTGCAATAGAAGCTGAAGGAGTAGAAGATAAACGGATGGTAGGTATTTATAAGGGGAAAGGTCCTAATTGCCTCGATAACCGCTATCCACATATGGATGGTGATTGATTGCCCAAGTCCTAAAAAAAGAAGGTGAAAAGACACGAGTCTTTTCAAATAAGCGTTAACGGCTGCAGTCGCGTATACTGTCCGTCTCAAAACAATCCATTTCCAAACCGGTTCTAGAGATCCAGCTAGAAAGTGGAGGGACTAATATATGGAGTAAAATTGACCGATGACTCAAACATCAACCAGAATTAGGTACGTGTAGACGAATCAATTCATACAAGGAATAAAGATCTTGATAACAAAACAGATTCGAACACTATATATAAGTTATCAGATTTGTCGAAGACCAAAGCTAGTTTACGAACCTAATATTCAAACTTAGGCGAATACACAACTATTAATGATGGTGATATTTAGGGAAATCGAGCGATATCAGCATTAATCATCACCTGATCGTGGCTTCGACAGTTACGCTTTGCATACTTGTACCGAATCCTTATTAATGGAGAAATTATGACTAAATGCACTATATAAACCCCCTGTGTCTCATTACAATCTCATATGAAGTCTTGGACAAAGCAATATACTCTCTAAGTTTTCTCGCTTTCGCACTTGTTTTACTACATTATTTCGAGCACTCTTATCGAAAATTCTGGTCACTTCAAATAAGAATTTCTTACCTTCTTGCTTAAATCTTTATCTTCTTGTTAAATTTTACCGATTATCATTTTATTTATTTCTTTAATTAAGGATCTTGGTACAGTAAATTTCTTATAACCTAATAACAAGTTTAATTGGTTAATACAAGGATGCAACTTCTAGGTTAAACAACCTGTTGTTGACACAAAACCAAATAAAATATATAGTAATTTATTATAAATGAGAAATGTGTAGGAATAAATATTCATCTAATGGAAACAAGCCGTAGTTTCTTCTCAAAAATTTTAACAAATGACACAACTTCACTATATTCACTTTCACAACATCTTCAAAAACTTATTCTCTGTCCCAATTTTTGTGAAGGTGCTTGATTGTGTACGATGTTTAAAGAAAGACTCTTAAAACTTGTGATTTTAAATAAATTATAAAAATTTATGTGAATCATATGATTAAGTTAAAAATTTATCACTAAACATATAAAAGTATCATTCTTTTCAAGAATAACTAAAATCGAAAAACTATATCGTAAATGGGAACAAAGAGAGGAGAGAGAAATGGCGTGGAGGGACCTCTCATTTCTCAAATGAAGTGGAGGGTCCTCCCCTTTTCTTTTCCCTTTTCCTTTTACTCTAAGGGTGATTAGGACTAATCAGAAACCGAATTGGCGCTTTTAAAATTTGAGGGTCGTAATTAAAATATTATAAAATAATTTTAAATCTTGGGAACTACTACAAACCAACCCGCATATCTCTCTCTTTTATCTCTACCATCACTTCAAAGACAACTTGCACACAAATTTGCAAAAACTCAACCAAATTTCTCTCAATTTCTCTCTGTCATTCCTCATTATTTTCATCGAAATTTAAGCAATCCGACCAACAGAGCTCCGAAAACAACATATATTCGCAGTGTATCGACCATCATAAAGGTAAATATTATTATTTTTTTAAACTGTGGTGTAAATTAAATCCTAGGATTTTATTCAATTTCTTTGTCATCTGTGATTAAAGTTGGTTTTGGGTGTGTGTTTTTGAACAAAAAGTGTAATATTGTGTGGAAATTAAATGACATTATATTTTTAAATGGGGAAAAAGCTCCGAACTACAAAAGGGAATTTTCACTGTTCTAATAAAATGTGCAGGGTTTTTTATGGTTCTTCCTTTTCTTGGTTAAATTTTGACGAGTTCTGGGTTTTGTATGAACCAACACTGCTTTATTTATTTACAAATAAAAGTAATTTTCATTTATACGTCGTTTGAAGTTCTGAACATCCTTAAATAGTTCCACAACAGTTCATAAGAGGTTAAGAACATCATCTCATTGGACGTCGTTTGATGTTCTGAACATCCTTAAATAGTTCCACAACAGTTCATAAGAGGCTAAGAACATTATCTCATTGGACGTCGTTTGATGTTCCAAACATCCTTAAATAGTTCCACAAAGGTTAATAAGTGGTTAAAAACATCTCATTGGATGTTCTTGTTTTTCTGTAATTAAAATTTGTGCAAAATTTGTATTGTTTTGCAAAAAAGTGGTAAATTTATACTCGAGAAAACCAACACTGCGGAAAGATAAACCTGAAGCCTACATAGACTCCCAAGAAGGAAATTTCTAAAAGAAAGGCTCATGAGCCTAGTATTGCTACTCCTAGTCCTAGTACTTCATGTTCCGAACGTACTGCTACAGATGTAGAACCTACTTCTAAACGCCTAAAATTAAGGAGAAAATTGGATGTGGAGAGTGACACTGAGCAAGGAGAAGCATGTTCTTAACAAGAGGAAATAATGGAAAGCAAAAGCCCAGCATGCAATTAAAATTTAAGTAGAGGTGGGGAAGGCTTTGGAGAGGACTAGAGATGAGGGTGCAAAAACCATTGAAAGAAAAGAGAATTCAGATGACCTCGCACTTGGGGAACTGTTAAAAAGAAACTTTTTGAGGCTAGGAGATGAGGGTACTTCTAAATCAAATTAAGTTGGTGATTCTAAAGAAAATGAGGATGAAACAGGTGGAAAAGTTGATGGTCGTGAGAGGGATTCTAGAGAAAAAGGTGAAGAAGTTGATGATCTTGGTAGGGATTTTGAACAAAAAGGTAAAGAAGTCGATGATCGTAAAAAGGATTCTACAGAAGCAGGTGAAGAAGTAGATGAGTCACGAGAGAGTCCAAAAAGCATTAAAAGAAGAAGAAGAGGGGTGGAGGATAAAATTTTAAAAAGAAACTTCTTGAGGGATCGTGTAAAGTTAAAACAGGTGGGGATGTTGAAAAAGATGCAAATGAAGATGTTGTAGAAGAGAAGGAAGTAGAAGGAACTGTTTATACCTAAAATTGGACGTCTACGTTAAACGCTTAAAATACAAGCACAAGAAAGTAAAGAGTTTTATTCTTTGAGAATATTCAGATTCAGTGGTGAATCACTTGATGTACATTACAATATAAGGAGGGTTATTTTAAGTAGTGATTACCCAATCTTATTTATGGAAAAATACAAATACTAATGAGGCTTAAGGGCGTATAAACTTAAGGCGGTGGTATATACGAAACTCTAACTAAGAGACTGTAACCCTAAGGCGACAGGATGTATGCCTTGCGTCCTATGCCCATACCGCCTGAACGGTTGTAACTCGTAGAACAGGCGTGTATCCTCTATGCCCGGTGACCTGTAGGATAAGTCTAGTCTCGCCAACTGGACTTGCATCCTCGTAACTAGTAGATCATACTTGTATCCTCTGGGCATATACGTCTATTGATTGTGCGCCAACGAGTGGCGGCTTGAATTGAGCCTATGGTAGATGACTTTTGTTAGGGCAAGGCCCGTGGTCACAAAGGGACGTCTTTAGCTTGTTATATACAACAGGGCATTTTTGTGTTCAAGCTAGAATGTCTGTACTTGTCCACTCAAGTCTTTAAGTCTTAAACGGCATTTGAGCGTCCCCACTGACATGTTGGGGCAAGTGCTGAATAAACAATTTCAACTTACGAATAATGCCTGGTGCCTTAACTAAAAGGTAGGATAGGGTCACCTGACGAGGTGGGGTCTTCGCTACGATATTCTCTCCTTCTCTGGGTGGTTGATGTGTAATCAATTTCTTCAAAACCTTAGCATTCGGGGTGGTTGTATAGCTCTATCCAGATTTGCAGTTAGGAGGTTGCATCAGCTTCCAATCGCCTAGAAAAGAGGGGGAACATGGCGCTCCCGCAGCCACTGGTGGTTCCATGTTAGTGTAAGTAAAAACTAAAAGAAAAGTAATAAGCAAGAAAATAAACAATCTTATTCCTTGAGAATAGCCGGATTTTGTGTGAATCACTTGATTGTACAATACAATGTAAGGAGGAGTATTTACAGCTGTGACTTACCCAGTCCTAATTGTTGTAAAATACAAAGACTATTAAGATCATAGGCCTATTTACTCAAGGCATTGGTATATACAAAACCCTAACTTGGAGACTGTTAACTCTAAGGCAGGAGGATGTATACCTTGCATACTATGGCCCGTGACGGCTGAGCGGTCATGGCTTCAGGACCAGGCATGTATCCTCTACGATCGGTGACTTGTAAGCTAAGTCTAGTCACGCCAGCTGGAATCGTATCCCCGTAATCATCGGTGGCGTATTTTTATCCACACAATAATCATCATGATTTATCACTCAATCTTGTATATTTGGTCATGTGCAGTGATAATCATCATCAATTGTCACTCTAACTTGTATAATTGGTCATGTGTAGTGATAATCATCATCATTTATCACTCTAACTTGTATTTAATTGGTAATGAGTAGTGATAATCATCATCATTTATCAGTGTATCTTGTATAATTGGTCATGTCTAGTGATAAATGATGATGATTATCACTTGAAATGACTAATTATATAAGTTAGAGTGACCAATTATATATTTTTTTTTATAAAAATTATATGTTTAGAAGATTAACATATGTTCCGTTTCGAACGGCAAAAGAGATGATCCAAACTTAAAGTGAGTGTTTCGGACGACTAGATAACAAATTGGAACATACATTAGATGTTGCGAACGAGTTTACTTTTTGGGTTAGGGTTATGGTTGGGGTTTGGGCTTTGGGTTTGGGATTTGAGGTCAAGATGTTTCGAACAACATTTAAGATGTTCTTAACTATTCAGAAAAGTAAGGAGTATTTTATATTTAGCCGTCGTTCGGAACATCAAACTATAATTTCTTAAACTACTTTGATATGTTGTGAACGACAAGATCAAACATGTGCATAACATAAATTAAAATGGTAGTAAAGAAAAATTTAACGACAAAATAAATTATATAAATTATACAGGTAGGATGAAAAGTCCATTATACAATTCAAGTAACAAGAAATAAACGAAATTGTTCAAAGTTTACAAGTAGAACGAAACGTCCAATTCACAAATACAATTTGTAGGCTGACTTGTAGCTTCAGATCCATTACGACCTACGGGGCATGTAGTTCTTTTGTTACAATATCTCTTGTAGTTGCCACATCTATTTTCCTCTTTGGAAGCACTTCCCCAATAGATAGAATCCAGTTAACCTTTTTCTTTCCTGGCTTAGTCTGCTTTGGAGGTAGGGGCACTGCATAAATTATCTCATCAAGAGGGACTACCCATGATTCTTCAGGAGGTACCACATTGACATGCTCTGCATAGACAAGGAGGTATACTTCTGTTGTGTAATATCTAAAAGTGTATTCATAAACTCTACTTCCATATTCTTCACCATGCAATTCCCTAATCATTGCCATAGCATGTTTACAAGGTAACTAATCAAGATAAATTCCCTACACGTATATGTCCTGTTATGTGGATCAACTTCTGCCTCATTCCCTGAGTAATAATTTCGAAACCATAAGCACCCTTCCTAGAGACAACTAGCTTATTTCTCAATTGAATATTCAACCTTATTTTATCTTCAATAACTGGACACATATGTTTGGGTGGTTGAGTAACTCTATAACCCTCTTGTAGAATTTTTCTGCAAAGTTCCTACCTATATCTTTAAAGAGGCCAGCAATGAGGTATTCTCTTTGATCCTTCAACGTTGAATTAATGGGCTCAGCTATGTTTGTTGGCATAGCTAAACCTATGAATAAAAAACAACATAATAATTAAATAGATGTTCCAAATATTAAACAAACGTTCAGAGCAACAACAAGGACGTTTGGAACATGGTAGCAGAAAAAAATGAACACAATGGCAGATGTTCAGAACATCGTTAGGATGTCTGAAATGCCTAGAAGGACATTTGGAACAAAATAGTAGAAAAACATGAACATAATTGAATATGAGACATTATTATTGATAGTTTACCTGTTTTCTGGGAAATGTAATCTGCTCCATCTATGATAGCCACCAATATTTTCAAGATAATCAACTGCCCTCCAATCAATATTTTTGATATCATCCATAGCATCCTGGAATTCCTTTACCTGGTATGCCTTTTTTGCAGTGTAATATTTATGAAGTTTTGATCCAAACTAAAACTTTGTGTGGATACTTTCACCAAGGTGGCTCATGCAATGGGAGACCATCTTCACGATGCTCTGATGTCTATCCGAAACAATGCACAACTTTTTACTATCTAGGACTATGGTGAGTAATTTTTCAAAAAAGTACTCATATGAGGCTTCACACTCTATTTCTACAACACAAAAAGCAACAGGGTAGATGTGACTCATTGAATCCTGAGCAACAGCAGACAGCAACACCCGTCCATACTCGCCAGACAAATGTGTCCCGTCAATGGTTAGGACTTTTCTCACGTAAGTGAATCCCCTGATCCACGCTCCATAAGATAGAAAAAAGTACAAGAACTTCCCAGTGCTAGAAAGCCGCAAATCTGTCTTGCTTCCTGAATTCCTACTCCTAACCATATAAGCATATGCATCAAGAATTTCATATCCCTGCTCATGTGTTCCCCTTGTCAAAGCCTTCACAATTTGACAGCCCCTAAGACATTTCTAATAGCTAACCTGACAACCCAAATCGGTGTTAAGGGATTCCTTGATAGCTTGTGTGGTTCGACCTTCCCTTTATATATTTATACTTCATGAACTCACCAATTATCTCGGTAGAGGCATGTGAATTATGACTAGAATGGTGTTGGACACCACATGTGTGCAAGTTATTGTAAATGGTAATGTAAAACCTATCATTAATTTTATACCTCAGTGCTCTTATCCACTACTTTCAATGCACATCTAGACATATAGCATTAAATCTTTGTCGTATTCTTCAATGCTTTGTAATCAAAATGATGTTTAACTGCATCAACCTTTAATTGGGTGACCAATTCTTTCTTATTGGTGAAATTCATACTTGTTTCAAAACCTGTGCCATCAAAGAAGTTAAATTTCAGCTGACTACTTTGTCTTGGAACCACAAGGTATGGGTATACATGGCAGGATCCTCCTCTACATATTCTTCTTCTTCTTCTTCTTCTTCTTCTTCTTCTTCTTCTTCTTCTTCTTCTTCTTCTTCTTCTTCTTCTTCGCCTCCTCTGTCTTCTTCTACCCCTCCTTTTTCTTCTTCTACTTCTTCAGATACGTCATCCAATCGCTGACTAAAATCATGACATCTACTACTTGGCATTTTTTGGTCATTAGAACTAACGCATTCCTCCAGCCTATGTACCAGAGTAACCCTTAGAGTGAACCCAGCACCATTACAATCAATATCAGCCATATAAAGACACATATCATCATCATTTCTTATTGTAACGAGAAGAGTCTTTTGATTTGTGGCAACACTCAGCATGTAAGTAATGCAAACGTCACTCGGATTATCTCTTATGCCCCAACTTTTGATGATTTTGTTAAGTAGAACATCATACATAACATCTCTGGGCACAAGAATGGGTCTTGACTCTTTCACCTTCGGAACCCAAGCATAACATTTAGAACGCTCCACTCATATTCACCCTGATAATTAACTCCTAATATAACATCACCCATCAATAGTCACCTACAATAAATTGGAATGACCAATTATAAATATCAAATTGATAATATTTGTACAAGATGTTCCAAACTTCCACATTTTTGTTTGATACATCTAGTACAGCTGTTCCGAACATCTAAACACAGTTTCTCATTCATAAAGGCAAGGTGTTCCAATTATCTAAAAGACTCCAAACATCATGTTAGGGTGTTCCGAACATCTGATGAGAAAATTATAATATATTTATAGGATATGTAAAACGCTAACAAGATGTTTGGAATTGCTGGCAGGATGTTCAGAGAACCTGCATTAGAATAAATCTCGAATCAAGAAAAAACAGGTAAAACATGTTCTAAAGTTAGTACACTTACATGAGATGACTGAATGGGCAAGATTACACTAGAATGGTGAAAATGGAGGGAAAAACGAGGGAGAGGAGAGAGAAGGGCTGGGTAGATCTAGGTTTTTAGCCAAACTTGGCAAAAAGGTGTCTTTTTTATACTTGGACCATCTGTGTAACATAAAAAACTTTAGGATGGAGAAGGTTAGGTTGTTGGAAGACTTTAATACTATTAATGATTAAAGGACTCTATACTATATTATTAAGATTTGAGCTTTTTTTCATTTAAAAAAAACTTGAGAGGACCTTTCATGCCAAACAAATTTTTGAGTAATCTTCTTGGAAATAGAAAATACTTTTTGGCCAAACACCTCACCTTAGAACTACTTATCTTAAGGTTGTAGAACTTATATTTATGGCAATAGTTTATTGGTGCTCTCATATAGTTGCCAAATATATACTTTTGCTGGTATGATCGACATTATTTGAGTTTTTAGCCTTTTTTCTTTGGTTTAAAATAATAAATTTTGAAAATTAAGATATTATTAGTTTTATCTTTTCAAAGTCACCCACATTAACAGATGATATAAGCAAATTTTTGAAAAGTCATCACAAATTTTCAGGAGTAAATTTGAGAAAGATATAGCCTAATAAAGTCACTAGCCTACTTAATTGATGTTAAAATATTTGATTCCTTAATGTGATAAAAGCGATTAAAGATTGTAAAAACAATAAAGTGGAACAAATGGAGTATCTCCAAGCGAGGAAAATTAAAGAGACCCCCTAGGTATTATTTTTATTGTGGATATTGATATTATTACTAATGATATTCGATATTGTTGTCTCCATCTGATTATAAGTGTCAATATTTCTCTTTTCACGTTCATAAAATGAATACGTAGATACATTTTCTTTTCTTTACTCAGAGAGAAGTCCTAAGCTATTTTTAAGTTTAATATATAGGAAGTTTAGAAAATAAGTCAAATCTCCAGATCAAGAGGTTGAGGTCTGAACTCTGGCAGAAAATATGTGTCAAGGGTGTTTGATTCATGCTCCTGAAGATAGGAATCAAAGGTGAGCTGTCGTGTGTTCATACTCCGTTGTAAAATAGGGTGTCCGAAAGAAAACACCGACATATAGTCCTAGTTGAAATGAATTAATGAACAGAGGTAGTACTACAAAATCTGTACTAAGAAATACTCACATGAATCTTAATGAAAAGGCTCGTGCGGTCATTTATAAAAGAGAAAATTGTGTAGGAAAATTTACACCACATGACTACTCTAATAGCTAAATTACAAAAAATAACAATAGTTTTACGATACATAACAATAGTTTCACATAATTACCATTTATACCACTTTCTCACCCCTCCCCCCCAACATAAAACCCTAATTTTTTCCCCCTCCTCCACCATCCACCCACCCACCGCCGTCCCCCCTTCCCCTCTCTGGTGACCCAGCGACGCTGTCGTCGTTCATCGCTGTCACGTTCTCGATCCCCGGCTCTACTGCGGCGCTGCTGTCGCTGCAGTACAGCGACGCTCCTCCTCGCAGAAATGTTGCTGCACTGAAGTGGCACGCTGCCCCGATCTGTGTGTTTCCGGTGGTTTTCCGGTGGACTTTTTTCCGATTTGCTCCCTTTTTCTTTTTTCCTTTTTGTATGTGTATAGTATGTATATATTTGTATTGTTTGTATAAAATACGTATGTCCTTGTATTTTTTGTATACAAATATTTATTTCTCCACTTTTGTATGTGTATGTTCGTGTATATATGTGTATGTTGTTGTACATTTGTGTATGTATATGTATGAAGTGATAAAATAATTTATATATTTTTTTGTATATCTTTGTATGTTTGTATATATTTTTGTATATTGTGTATGTTTGACTATATATAACTTCAAAACAATAATTTATATAAAGTTTCATATTGTGTATGTTTGACTATATATAACTTCAAAACAATAATTTATATAAAGTTTCATATATATATATATATGTATGTATGTATGTATGTATGTATATTTTGTATGATTCATTTTGTATATCTAAAAAAAACAAAAAATTACAATACGGCTACCTGCCGCCGCTGGCGACAACGCTACAGTGTAGCAGTGGGCAAGGGAAAGGGGTAAAACTCTAATTTATATGATTTAATGTGTTTTGTATATAATATATAAAAAAGTATTGTTATTTTTTGTAAAATGGTATAGTGTTAGTATATTTTGTGATTTTAATGTACGTTAGGTTGTATATATTCGTAGCTCTCCCTGACGTAATTGTCAAATGGTGCATCAATTACATATGACCAAAAATATAAGGATGGCACTCATATCATAATTAGGTTTTGACCTAATGCCATCAATTATTGATTCGCATAAGATCTAGGTCATAGACTTTATAATGGCTGACGATATACCTAACCATCCCACGTACAAAGCTTGAATGGATGTGGATGTGGCATTTAAGGAAAAATTACTATGATCATGATCCTTCCGTAAACTACTTGACATATATTAACAAAAAAATATATTAAACTAGTATTAGTAATAATAAGTCTAAATAATTCAGCTTGAATAAACACATATAGCCGATTATGCAATTGGCTAGATATTTCCTACAGTACTTAATAAGTCCAAGAAACTAAACTAATAAGCTAGCTGCTCCATCAAAGTTGGGCCTGTTCATCTCAGAAGGATTTTACAAGTAGAGTGAATTTACTGCATCTGTACCAGAAGTACAGATCATGTAGTAGAAGATGTAATAAGATGGCCATTCCGTCAAAAGCAGGGGCAGATCGCTCGATGCAAAACTCTAATATAAAGGGCTCAATAACATAAATATCTGATCCGAATCAGGCACATGCATGCCTAACAATGCGCAGTTCTATATAAACAACTATAAATTAAAGGGAAGTTCAAAAAAATAGCACTCTAAATAAAGGAAATTACAAATGAGGAGCTATAAATTTTTAGGCATATGTGCAGTTCTATATAAACAACTATAAATTAAAGGGAAGTTCAAAAAAATAGCACTCTAAATAAAGAAAATTACAAATGAGGAGCTATAATTTTTTCTTATATGCATAGCACAGTCCTTATTTTTCAAAATAGGCACTCATTCAAAATAAAAAATTTTAATTGCCACTTCCTCCCCCCTCCCCCCCCCCCCCCCCACACCACCTGTCACTTACCCGCCGGCAAACACCCTCCCCGCTGGTGGCGCCGTTACTTTTTTTATTTCACTGAAGTTAATTTTGTTGATTTTGTTCTATATCGTCGCTTGGAGTTGGACAAGTTTATACACACAAATCTACCCAAAAAATATATTATACATGAATATATATTGATAAATGCGTAGGCAAGGAGAGAAATACAAAAATTTACACAAAAAAGCTGAAACTTTATATAAACAATCATAATATTCCAGAAATCTAAAAATTTATACAACTTTTTTCATTATAATACACACTTATACAGATTTATACACGGTTACAGAAGTGTATAAGATGGTATAAATTAGTAGCAGGCTGCTATTTTGTAAAATTACTGTCATCTCGGGTAAATATTGCAAATAAGGGTCTTTTTGATAATTTTTGCATGTTATTTGTCTCCTAATATAAAAATTCCTCAATTAAAGGGTGTTGGCTGAGTTTATAAACAAATCTAGCTTATGAGTACTTTATTATCTATGCATTTGGTAAATGTTAAAATCACTTACAAATTATAATCAATCAAATATTAAATTGGTCAAACTCCATTAATGAGGTTATACTCTTTCATGCACTTGTGATTTGAGAATACTAATTTATCTATAATACTTTTTTTTGGGGTAATTGCAGAAATAGAATTGCCAAAACAGACCCCTATTACTCCCTTTTCACTCTATTTGTCCATCTTTCTCTTGGTAAGATTCTTTAGTCTTCGGACCCAAAAAAACAAAAATAAGATTCTTTAGTCTATATCTATTTATTCGAATTTAAATTATTTTAAAGAAAAAATACACCGTCCGTTTATCAAATTCATCATCAATGTATACCAAACACACATTTACTATAAAATGTCTCTGCACTTAAAAGTAATTTTCTATACTTGATATTTATCTGTTACTTTCAATTAGCTAATAATCCTGGCATGTTTAATTTGGCCAAACACCTGAGAAGTTAATCTTCTTTCATTGTTTACGAAAAAGAGTAAAGATTTTTGATCATTTCTCTCTCTCTCTCTTTTTTTTTTTGGGTTGAAAACACGAAATGCATAGATATAGAAAATTACGGAGGGTTACATAATGAGTTCATGCGGCTATTTAGAGATTTATCATTCCGAATATTACATAAAATAGGGCTAGACATAGGAACGACATTAAGCACGTTCAAGTTTCCTAAATTAGACAGAAAATTAAAGTTACTATCTGATATTTTAATAACAAAAGATGTGCCCACACTGTCTTCCAACAAGGCTAGCTGGACAAAATTAGGTGGCATTACATAGTGAAAGATGGTTCTTTCTTTGGACTGATTGGGAGCTCCTTTTGCCGAAAGGTGCGCGACTCTGTTCCTCTGACGAAAGTTATGCTGGATTATTGGCATTTCCAACTTGTGCATCATTGACCTACAATTAGCAATAATAGGAAAGTAAGTAGAAGTAGGTTTTTCCAATAATTGAATGAGATCAGTAGAATCAGTTTCTACCTCAAGTGGTACATAATTATGCTGAGTGGCTAGTAATAAACCATATTGAAGGGCCAAAAGCTCAACATGGGTAGGGTTAAGACCATTTACTTTTTTATGGTACCAAGGATCCAGTTTCCATTTTTATCTCTAAAGACACCACCAATGCTAGCCATGTTATTCTGATGATTATAAAGCCATCAACATTAAGTTTAAACGTAATATTATAAGTAGGAGGATGCCATGCAATTTTGATATCCCTAGTATGCGCAAGTCTAGGTTCCTTATGGGTAAGAAGCTTAAATTCCATAATCCTAGAGTGAACTAGAGAATGAATTAAAGGCTTATCCATGTATAATCCTAGAGTGAACTAGAGAATGAATTAAAGGCTTATCCATGTTGTTAATGTTGTTGAAATTACGATTTAGCCATAGATTCCAGAGAGCAAAGGATAAAAATTCAACTCAAGTGTAGTGTCTAGTACTAACATTAGGGGAAAGAGTTCTCAAATTATCCAACTAGTTTTGAGATTCAGGAATATTAATATTAATGGAGCAAGTAAGCCAAAAAATTTTAACAATTGAATATTCAAGGAATACAGACAGGGTACATAGGATTTAAGTTCATGCTAATTCAATGGAGATAGAGACGAGTATGGAGACGACCATGTTGACATTGCCATAGAAAAAATTTTATTTTATTTAAGGGGTCAATCTTCCAAATCCAATCAAACTCCTTACTAGGGGTAATATAATTTTCTATTAGGGCATAAGTGGACTTGAGAATAAAAATACCATTACTATTAGGGCTCCATATAGGATAATCCATATCTTGAGTCAAAAAAGAAGAACAAGATTGAGTGAGTAAATTCCTAATATCTTCATGAAGATGAAAAGAAATTGCATTCAAATTCAAAGCATTGTCATTAAGCAGATCCGCCACAGATTTATTAGATTCCTCAAGCATTAGGGGACCACTAATGAGGCTTCTCAGGGTTTTTCTATTAATGAGCCAGCTTTGGTTCCAAAGAGAGGTGTATCTATCATTACCAATGATCTAGTGGGTGTGTTTAGTGCAAATTTGCCAACCTTTATTAATGCTAGTCCAAGTGAAGGAGTGAGTTTTGGTAGTATTTCTATTGACATACTTCCCACTAATGACCTTGACCCAAAGTTTGTCAGTGTTAGAAAGAAATCTCCATGTCAGGCCAGTAAGCATAACAATGTTCTTAGTTTTGCCTTTGGTTATAGCAAGGCCACCAAGGTGCTTAGGCTTTGTGATGGTATCCCAAGAAAGAAGATGAAGACTTTTCTTGGTATCACTAGTACCCCAAATAAAGTTTTTTTAAACTTTATCTAACATTTTAAGGGTTTTAGAAGGAAGAAAATGAAATTGCACAATATGATTGGGAATAGAGTTGAGAGTGGATCTAACTAAAGTTGTCCTACCAGCTAGATTTAGAAACTTGGATTTCCAGCCTGAAAGTCTAGGCTTAAAATTATCTAAGAGGAATTGATAGTCATTGAATCTAGGTTTACGACTAAGGATGGGAAAACCTAAGTATTTATCAAAGTGATGTCCTACTTGGATATTAAGAATCCCTCCAAGATTAGTTGGAATGCTAGTATTAACATTTTTGGAGAAGATGATTTTGGATTTGGAATTATTCACCTTTTCTCCTGATAAATCACAAAATAAATCAAGAGTAGCTCTAATAGAGAAGTCTGATTTTTCGTTAGTTTTAGCCATGAAAGTAAGGTCATCAGCGAATAGGAGGTGAGAGAGCTCAGGACCTTGAGGGGAGATTTTTATAGGGTCCCAGATATTGAGGTCAACATTATGATTAATGTAAATAGAGAGGAGCTCTAAACAAAGAATGAAGATGTAAGGTGACATAGGGTCACCTTGTGTAATGCCCCTAGTAGGTTTGAAAAATTGAGTCCTAGAACCATTGACTAAAATTGAAATAGTAGAAGAAGATATGCAAGACAAGATGAACTTTGTAATTCTAGGGGGAAATTTAAAGAAGGCTAGCATCGTACGAATGAAGGACCATTCGGGCTTATCAAATTCTTTCTCTAAATCAATTTTGATGAGCATTTCCCCCTTGCTACCTTTCATATGAGAGAATTTATGGATAGATTCCTGGATTATAATAGCATTATTAGATGCTCTCCTGTTCTTAAGGAAGCTTGATTGACAAGGGCTAATTAAGCTATCAAGGTAAGGTTTAATGCGATTTGCAATAATTTTGGTAATAATTTTATAAATAGTGTTGCAAAGGCCTATAGGTCTAAAGTTATTAAGGTTCACAACATTCTTAAATTTTGGAATTAGACATAGATAGGTTGCGTTTGAATATTCAGGGATAGTGTAAGTGTTAAAAACTTGATGACAAAAAGATGTCACAGAGTTACTAACAATATCCCAATATTTTTGGAAAAAGAAAGGATGAAATCCATCCGGACCAGGGGCTTTATAGGGTTGGAAGGAATATACTGTCCTAGTGATTTCTGCATCAGTAAGGGGTCTATCAAGATTGAAAAGATCAGTGCTAGCATACCACCTAGCATTGTTATGGACTGAAAGAACAGGACTAGATTTATGGCTAGTGGTATAAAGGGATTCAAAAAACTCGGTCACATGAGTGGAAACTGCATTGTGGTCAAAAATCATGTTGCCATGATCATCTTGAAAATGTGTAATAGAATTTCTCCTACGTCTATTAAGAGTAGTGACGTGAAAAAATTTTGTATTCGCATCTACATGATTAAGCCAATTTATTCTAAACTTAAGGAGCCAAAACTCCTCCTCATTCTTCAATAAATTATTAAAATCAAGAACTAGCTTCTTCTCAAGATTTTGGAGAAAACTACTAGTAGGATAATTTGGTGAAGACTGAATACCATTAATTCTGGCTAAAAGTTTAGATTTGTTTCTGAAAATGTTGCCAAAAACAGTCCTATTCCAATGTTGAATTTCATTTTCAAAAAATTGTGAAGCATCGTGAAAGGATCTGTTGGCCCATGCATAGTCAATTATATTCCTAAAGTCAGGATGTGAAGCCCACATTGACTCAATTCTAAATGGCTTGTTATTATTGTTAGAGTAAGGTTTCTTATTTAAGCTAATTAACATAGGGTGATGGTCAGAGTACGTTTTGGGTAAATGAACAACAAAAGCATCCTTAAACATAATAATCTAGTCATCGTTAGCCAAACACCTATCCAGCCGTTCCCTTATTAAATTATTTCTATTTTTACTATGGTTCGACCAAGTATATCTTGGACCCTTAAAGCCTAGGTCAATTAGGTGACAATAGTTAATGCATTTCCAAAAACAAGTGGCATTATTTTGCTTAACAGGATTACCACCACTCTTATCATTTTGGTTTATCACTTGATTAAAAACACCACCCACCAACCATGGTCCATTATAATTATCATAAATAGTGGTTAAATCCTTCTAAAGCAGCTTACGAGTAGAGTATGAAGTACTAGCATAACTAGTTGAAAAAAGCCAAGGAAATTTAAAAGAAGTGCGATGTACCTTGAACATGGCATGTACCTCATTCCCATTGATATGGACATCAGAGACAGTTACTAAATTATTTTTCCAAAGCAAAACAATTCCACCAGAACGACCCACAGAGGGCACCTCAGCATAGTCAGTGAAGTCAAAACGAACCCTAAGGTCATGATGGTCTTCCATCTTAGTTTCTAGTAAGGAAACAACCATAGGTCTGTAAACTTCTAGAATCACATCAAAATTCCTACGAAAGTCAGGATTGTTAGCACTTCTTACATTCTAAGTTATGATATTTACTTGTCTATTCATGTTATTAAGGTTAGCGTTAGGGTTTTCATTAACAGCAATGGCCACTTCAGGGTCAGTTCTTCGTGTTGGGTTCAACACTACTGCATATTTCCCCATTAGTCTGTTTGCTGGGGCCCTAACATCCAAGGATCATTTGTAGAGAGAGTGATGAGCTGTGAAGATAACTATTTTGTCCAACCTTTCTTTGAATAGTAGAATGGCAATTTCCTTTAGGTTTAGAAATTCCGTGCGACTCTCCCTCCCCCTTAACACGGTTTGTTTTGGTTCCTCTCTCCTGCCTTCTTCTAGTTCTGGTGGATTGGGATGGAGTTCTGGCGATGGTGGAGGAGCTGGAACATCCACTTGCATGGGGTGCTGTTGTTGGGGATTCATCACTTGTGGATTCAAATTTAGGTGGTTGTGGTGGTGAAACAGCCCATTCATTTCCATTTGTGCATGTAGTGGTTGATTCTGAATTAAGTCCCAAGGAATGAAGATTTGATTGTTTGGTGGAAGTAGTCGTGGGGGAAAAAATGGAAGATCTTGGAGAGGTTGTTCCATTTGATTCATTCCTTGCATGAGATGAGGCCAAGTGTTGTTCATGTAATTTTGCATTGTGAGATGCATTTCCTCGTTCACAATTTGTGCTAGATAGTATGGGTCTTGGATGATCACATATGCTGGACGTCCTAGATCTCCATTGGAATTGCGATCTCCTTCCCCCAAAGAGTTGATTCCATCCACGACTGGGGTATAAAATTTAAGGGTGGTGGGAGTGTGAAAATGAGAGGTTGATTCATTTGGGGTAGTTGGGGAATCTGAAAATTGTAATTCGGATTCATTTCTGAGTTCTCCTTCTTTTTGATCGATGTTGTAGTAGTAATTATTTTACTAGTAGTTGAGGTCTTTTCTTTTTGGTGAGCAGATGCATTATTTATGGCTATAGATATAAGCTCAACATTTGAAGGAGTTTTAGTGGAAGTGTAATGATTTTGCATGGCATTATGCGTGTTTGAGTGACTAAAGGAATTCAATGAGAGAGGGTGGCAGGAGTTTGGGTCAAAATTTTGATTCATTTGGGGAGACACAGGGGATTTATCAGAGATTGAAGGAGTATTGTGTTTGGTATTTGTGTCACAAAAGTGAGTAGTAGTTAATTTGTTAGGTATCGTGGTAGTTCTAGGTGACGTGGAGGAATTTGGTTTGATCAACGTGTCCATGGGGTCGTCTAGGTGTAATTCTTCCACAATATCACTTAGTTGATCTTGCTTAGAAAATATTGAATTTTGCATGTGTGTCTCAGACGTGGAAACTTCATTATCTTTAGTACTCAATTTAGCTAAGTTATCATGATTTAACGAATTTAGGGAATTAAATTTGTTAGACTTACCAGAAAGTCGTACAGCTTGCATGTGGGCATTTACTGACACATCTTTTTTTTAGAACTACTTGTATAGGTTTGGACCAGCTCTTCTTTCCTTTAGAAAAATTTACAGTCTTCCATTCAAACTCCCCCTTTTTTATTTTAATTTTAATTGGGACGTGGGTGTAGGATGTTTTATAGAAATAGAAGTAGTAGAAGTAGTAATTTGTGGCCGGTAGGGACAATTTTCCTGGATATGACTTAGCCTTCCACAAATCTTGCACAAGATGTTTTCTCCTTCATAAATAACATTTTGCTTGTGGTGTTCAATAAAAACATAACTTTTAACTGGGGAATTCAATTGCACTTCTATGCATAACCTTGCATATCTTGCCCTTAGAGCAGAAGATGTTTTAAAATCAACTTTAAGTAGACGTCCAAGGGTGCTCCCAATTTTTTCTCAGAACTCCTTCATCGAAAAATTCAGTAGGCAAGTTAGGAAGACGAATCCAAATTGCAGTAGTTAGTAGCTTAATTTTAGTAGCTACAAAATTTTGTTCCCAACACCTTATTGATAAGAAAAATCCATTGACGAACCATGGCTCTTCCGTTAAGACTTTATGAAGGCTCTCATGTTTACTAAGCTTAGCAACATAAAAGTCTTCACCTAGGTCTATTAATGAAAAATGTTCAGTAAGTTTTCATAAATTCTTGAGCTTCTCATGTAAATATTGATGATGTACTCTTTTCCCAAGAGCTTGATAATAATAGAATTAAGCCAGGAAATGCGCTCCTTTCTTCATCAGTGAAAGATATATGGTCTGATAAGTCATTATCCAGTCGGGTTTGAGATTGCATGCAAGATTTGGAAAGAGAATCAAGAAGTAAAGGTGAAGTAGTATTCGGCGTTTGAGTGGGTAGCATTAATTTTTCAGAATAGGATGGCTTCTTAGCTGTAAATGTAGAGGTCTCATTTAGTGAAATATCAGGTGGTTATGAAGGTCTCATTTAGTGAAATATCAGGCATGCGAGATAGCATGCAAGATTTGAAAGGAGGATCAACATAAAAGTCCTCCCCCTTCCCATCTTCCTCCTTAGTTAAGCACTTAAATATATATTTATATTAATGATTGATCATAATTATATCAAAAGGAAAACTCTATATATATTTTTTATTTTATGTATTTGCTTTTATTTTAAAAAAAAATATGACAACGTCTTTCATCATAAATATTTCAAATTATTTATATGTTCAAATAATACTACTATAAATTGAATTTAATACTGCTTTTTTGTATTTTGAAACTCAAATTAATTTTTGGAGCAATTGACCAAACACACAATTTGTTATCAAATACTATTAAAAGAACACTTTTAAAATAAGTTGGTCAAACATAAACATTCTTCCTCCTCAAATAATTCTTCGGAAACCTAAGTTGACAAAATTAATGCTCAAATTTAACAAATTTATTGAAAGTATGACCAAACAAACTTAAAGTTCAATTTGTTTTTAGTCATTCAACAATCTTTTTGCCTTCTTATCTCTCTCGGTTGGAATCAAATTAATGGACGCGTGGCGATGTACCATTTAATCTTTCATTAATTATTTTATTACTCCATCAATAGATTATTGATTATCTACACTACTCTTTCAAAATCTGCTGATTAAATTAAAGTCGCTTTGATCAACTATGTGTCTTATCAGTAGTTGCGCATTGTCAGTTTCTCTATCAAAATTCTGGGAAATAGCTTTATAAAATAATCGGGAACGTAATAGCTCATATGACAATATTCCTTCAACTTAAATGACCATTTGCACATGGGATGGCATATGGGTAGCATAGTCCTAAACATTTGATGCATTAATTTACAAATTTCCCTCTTAATACCCGATCTTGTTTAATTTTTTATTCGTCAAGGGTAGGTCCATGATGCACAAGGTAGGATCATGTAAGAGTTAAAATCAAATCTATTTGAGTAATGTAACCAAACTAATCGATTTAAAAAATTTAAGGAAAAATTACTATGTATGACGCTTTAGGGACTTTAATTGCAAAAGATAAGAGGAATTTTTCTTAACTTACGAAACAAAACTAACACTTCTAAAAAATTCTATAAAACATAGCAATCTATTAGCAAGAGTGGGTAAAACCAAATTTCCTATATTTTACGTTCATCTCTCTCTCTCTCTCTCTCTCTCTCTCTCTCTCTCTCTCTCTCTCTCTCTCTCCCTCTCTCTCTCTCTCTCTCTCTCTCTCTCTCTCTCTACGTCTACGTCTACGGAGGCTTACCATCGCCGATCAAGCTATTTTGACTCAACCCGGATTTCTGAATAGGTCGTGTAGGAAGCTGACATCCTTCCCTAAAATCATCGGGCGAACCCTATCTACCTTAACCAATATAATACACATAGGACTACTTAAAAACTGATATAATCAATAACGTATGGTTTAATTAGCTTTGTGTTGAAAATTGGTGTGTAGTTGTGCAGATACCTTTTGATTTTTACTTATAGTAAGTAGGGCCTACTACACCCCAACTAGGACAACCTACTAGTAAGTTTTAGGTGGACGTCACATGTTGTAGCAGCTGAAAGTAAGGCTTGAAAATAGGTAGAACACTCAAGTAAGTAGGGGTGTGGGCTTGTACTTTAAATAAGCCTACACTCCTCCCTTTGGCCTTCACTTTTGGCCATAAATAGAGACTTTAACTTCTCATTTACACACCACCAACAATCTAAAAAATAACTACCAGTGGAAAAATAGAGAACAAAAACATTGAGAGTTTAATAGTAAAGAGTGAAAAATATTTAGTTAGTTTAAGGATAGGGATTTATGACCAAAAGACCTCTACACCAAGAGTCTTTTGGATCGTAAATCCTTAAGTTTAAGTCAAGTTAAGAGTATTTTAAAGGCTGTTAGTTGCTGGTTTGAAGTCATTGTTGTGTTCGTGTTTGGTTTAAGTTTGTGGATCGTCATTGCCGAGCTCTAAGATCTCGTTATCAAGGTAACACTTGAACTTTGTATGTTTTTTAATCATTTTGGCTATGAAATGATATGAAATCAGCATGTTCAAAGGCTCAAAGAAGGTATATTTTGCTATATGTATGATGTTTGGTTAGATTTTTAGTTAAAAAGTGGCTGTTAGTAAAAGAATAGGAAAATAATGAAATATGTCATGTAATTGGTGCTTTTACATGGCTATTCCCTTTGAACTAAGTACGTACGGAAATTTGCAAAAGTTATTACAATCTGGCCATTTATTTGGAAATTGATCACATGGTGCAAAATTGAAAGAGCAGGTTGAAAGTTGGACTTTGAATGCGAAGTATTTGCAAAACTGTAACCTGGAACGAATAGGTTGTTTGTTTAGGACATTTTTTAAGTCTGGCCGCGCTTTAATTTTGCAAAAATAACCACTAATTTGGACAGAAAATAGATTGTAGCAAGTGTTGCAAAACAGGCTTTCAAACAGTCCATTTTTACAAATCCATTAGCTAAATAACTTGTTAAAACTTGGTTAAGAGGATTTTTTACACAAACATACAAACTTGCACCCATATATTACAAAAAAAAATAGCAATATTACACAAATTACAAGACATAGCAATATGTTTTCTATCACATTTCACAGTCATCAAAGACAAAAAGAGACAATAAAAAAAAATTATAGTCACTCAAATCCCTCTACTCTACACCTTCACCCAAGACCCTCTTTTTCTGACCCCTCCATTTCCGCCGCCACCGTCCGCCGAAGAGGGCGACCATAGTGAATCTGGCCAGTGGCGAGATGGTACACGGCAGCAGTGGTGGCATTTTGGCATCAAAAACATGAAATAATACTACTGGTTCCACCAAGATCTCACTCTCCTTCACCAAAAACCATCACTACATCTAAATCTTCCATAAATTTTCCATTTTCAATTCTAACAAACTCTTTTAAATCATTCCACAAAATTCAATAATTTCCATTCGCCATTTCCTTTTTCTTTAATCAAATGTTAGTCACTAATAAACCTCCCCATAGCTTCTCATAATTTAACATCATGGCAGAAAATCCATGCCACGACAGATCTAACATAACCGGAGCTGAAGTTAGAAGCGAATAGTGAAGTGTATAGACCGGGTGATCCGGTAACCATTACTATTCAAATCAAAAACCCAAATAAATCTTGTTCTTTGCTTATTGAATAACTAATTTTTTAAATGAAAGGGATCGAAAAATTGGAAACTCAATGGTTTTCTACTCCTGAACCTTCTCATGATTCTAAGCAATGCAGAGGTCAATTCCCTTAATTCCCCCCTTTTATTTGTTTATTATTTTGTTTTACTCAAACCTAATTTTTGTTATCTTAGTTTGACTAATATGGGTCAGTAGTTGAAAAGTTAGTTTGTTGCGGAACTATTTTATTCAATCATTTCTCCTCGCTATCTAACAGTCTAGAAACCGTTATATACAATGTAGAAACAATGCAAAACCCCAGAAACAGTCCTGAAATAGTTAGATATGAAAGCAAAACAAATACAGATACAGCGAGATACAACGAGATATGAGGTGGTTGTTTTTTGGTGTAAGCTGAGATACAGCGAGATACGAGGTGGTTGGTAGTTGAGATACAACTAGATACAATGAGATACAACAAGATATGATATGGTTGGTAGATGAGATACAGCGAGATACAACATTAAAGAAGCTGGGATGAAGTGAAATTTGGAGAGGGAAGGAGGAAAAGTAAGATTGGGAAAAATGGGAAGAAGAATGTAAGGTTATGCTATGTTATGCTATTTTTTGCTATGTTTTGTAATTAATTTTTCCTTACCTCTATATTGGGTAATTATGCTAAAATATTGCTATCTTATGTAAATAACTTCTCAAAAGCATACTTTTCTGTAAAAACTCCTATTAATTTTGCAAGAGCAGCCCACTGTTTTTGACAAATGGTCACTAATTTAACTAGTTTGATAAATAGCCTATTTTTTCAGTTGAGGCCCAACATGTTTTGAAAATTCCAAATTGATTTTGTAATATGTATTTCAATCAATTAAGGTAAATTTGGGAATTTCAATTTTTCACTTAACAAAGTTAGCAATCGAACTCAATTAAAAATTGGTTAGGCAAATTTGGGATTTCCGATTTGTCATAAACACGTGAATTTGTAAATGACAATTGAATACTCAAACAATCTTTGGTAGAACTAACAATACTATAATTTCAAAGTTTTAAATAATCAAAGCGTGATAAATACAAAATGGCAAAAAAAAAAAATTAACAACCATATTTAATGAATCAAATCACGATAATAAAGCAAATATGCTCAGCACAGGACTCGAGGGTGCTTAATACCTTCTCAAAAGTTGACTGAGGACCTTACCCGAATCTCTGACACAGACCATTTAATGAGTCAAAGATGTTCTAAAGGTACACCAATTGGGTGGCTTGCCACACCTTTAACTTGTCAAGTGGAAACTCTAAGTTTTAATCATTTTATACCTTTACACATCGTCACTGCCTTTAAAACTTTTAGAAATCTCTATAAATAGAGAATTTTCTTTTCAAAAAGAGGGCGTGACAGTGACTAACCACCCCAAGCAGTTTAATACACCCCAATGAATTCAAACATTTTCCTCCTAATCAGTCTTTCTTTTATCAGCACATATTCAACTTTCACCAACCTTCTTCTTTAAGTGGTAGGAGCTAATGATAGGTACTACTTTTTTTTTTCTTTCTATTTTTCAAAGCACAACTTTTTTTTCACACTTATTTCAATTCCTGCATAATATTCCATGCTTTCACTTTTTTTTCTAGTGAATCTCTCCAATAGCATCCCGCTAAAGCACCATTTTTTTTTCCTTAAACACTGCAAGAAACAGGAATCTCAATGGCTATCAAAGGAAAGGCTTAGGATCAAAAAGGTTAGATAAGGTCAAATTTCATTGGTAAACATCAAACTTTAAAACTTCAAGTAAATTGGCTATGAAAAGAATACCTATATCACATCCTAACCGAGAAAACTTCTCATTTCGCTTTTCACACACGCCGGGCAAGTTCTAGACATCAAGTATTATACGTGGACCAACCAAAATTCTCACTCACACATGGCACAACTCAAAACGGCTCAATTCGCGCTCTCAAACAAAGCAAACTCAAGAAAACTCTCAAGCAAAAGTAGAGTCAAAATAATAAGCATAAGCTTCAAACTATACACTCAACATTTCTCACGGCAAATTGGATCACGAAAAAACAGATACATGAAGTTCACATACCCCAAAATAAGTATCTACATAAAACTATTCAACATGGATCGAAGACTTTCCATCCATTTACTACACACTAACCCTAAAAATAAATCTACCTATACCATGTTCAAACTACTTACATTGGAAAATAATCAAGGGGTGATAGAGAAACTCCATGGGCGCTAAGCTCGAAGAACATTTTTGTGAGCTTCTTTAGTGCATGAGGTACTCAGACTTCCCCCAAGCAGGACTTCATCTTCAAGCATGATATGTCGCAGACAACCCACATTTAGACTCATAACCAGTCAAAACTTGCAAAACAAAGAAACTCACCAAGTAACATCCTTCAAAAGAAAATATTTTTTTTTGGTATTATTTTTACTTGTATACAATTACAATCACGGGTTGCCTCCCGAAAAGTGCCTTAGTTATAATCATGGCACGACTTCACTTGGCTCTACTCATGGCTCATCTAGGCTCGCATTTATGCACATACGAACAACTCGCATCATCACAATATCCCCTTAGCAGTTTTCGAATGTCAACCACTATCTCTTCATCATACGATTTCAAGATCATCTTCCCTTTGTCAATATCAATCACTGTTGTTCCAGTAGCCATGGATAATTTAAACATCTTTATCAATAGGGCAGTCAAGAACCACAGAATCTACCGGAAATATAAAACTACTCATATGCATAAGTACATCATTGACTATTCCAATAGAGTGCTTTTACCTTCCATCTGCCAATTGGATTCGCATTGAAGTCTCTCATGCCAATCAAACTTAGCATGTTATACACTTCCAGCGACATCAATTTAGTGCTTGCACCAGAATGACATAAGGCTTTTCCAAGTACGAGATCACCAATAGAGCACTGGGACTGTGAAACTACCAGGATCTTGCTTTGTTTAAGCTACAGGTTTTGTTATGACAACACTACAAACTTTATTCAACTCGACCATCTCTACCTCATTAAAGTCAATCTTCTTAGGCAGAAGATCTTTTAACAGTTTTGCATATCATGGCACCTCTCGCGTAACCTCCATGAAAGGCATTGTAAGCATCAATTGTTTCAACAAAAAAAAAGGTTATTAAACTTCAAACCTTTTTGTTGCTTTGCCAACCTTTGCGGATAAGGAGGTGATGGTGTTTTCTCCTAGAGTTCTGCTCTCTTGACACTTTAGCTTGTTCAATCACCTTCTCGGCTTCTTTAAAAGGTTCTATGGAATTTTTGTTCTCATGAATCTATTCCTATATGCACAAGGATAAATGAAAAAATTAATTGGGAGCCCTACCAATTAATAGCATACAAACCATAAACACTTAGATAGGAAGGTTAAGAAAATTTTATTAATCAATGCAATTATTCATAACACATAAGTATTAGAGGGGTTCAATCAACCCTAGAATGGGTGATCTAGCCACTCATAGTCATGTTCAAATATTTGAAATAACTTTAAGCATACAAAATACACTAAAATAGATGGATGGATGAAGTAAAGCATTGAATCTTTTTCTCCTCTCTTCCTTGCCTACTTTGGATGTAAATTGAGCCAAAAGTCATGTCCAATTGAGTTTAATGATGTATTTATAGTGTAGGAATCGTCATAGAACCAAACTAACCTTGTATAATCCATGCAAAGCTTGGTCTAGGCTATTTTACCATTGTGCACGACATGCATCCCAATGTGCAGCACGCCGTAGCTTCTTGTCATGAACTTTTGATAACAAAACAAGCCTCAGTATCTCATACTATATATTGCACGGCGTGAGGGGGCGTGCGGCGTGCTACACACTGTGTCGCACAATGTGCTCCTCCTGTTTTCATACAGTTTCATTGCTTCTTCATCCGGCCTTTGTTCGCACTACCCTCGAGGTTCTACTTGGACTTCAAAATCCTTGATTCCTATTAATTATGCTTCAAGAACGCCATATATCATCAATGTAGTCAATATAATATAAAATACACCAAGTGAGAAAAATTTCGTTCACAGAATGACAATATAATGCAAGTAGGAGCATGAACACGAAGCTAAATTAAGTAAAATATGACAATATCTAGCCTCTTATCAACTACACATACATATATTTATCGATACATTTTTTACCTGTCAGCTAGCGCTATTTATTCCAAAAGAGGGGTAATTCATCTCGAGCATAATCTCTAATCAACAGAAGTCGATCAAAGTGCGTAAACAGGTTGCTAGAAAAGATGACAAATTGCAGTGTTGAATCGAAAGGAGATAGCTAATGCAGATCTAGTTGGGACACCCAAAATATTGGGAGAAAGTTTCCAAGAAACCTAATATGAAGTAAAAGAATTGCGGGAGATGGTCAATTTTTTATATTCTATCCCTCAAGATTTGTTTGCTAAGGTCGATAATGTTGTTACACTGATAGAAGCTCTGAATTATCACATTCAAGAATTTGAAGACTTAAATTTTTATGCCCTCTACTCAGAACTTTATACAAGGATCTCAAGACTCCATAGGCCTTTTTTTAGGTACAAAATCATGCGTGAGAATGCTCGTGAGGTGGTGGAGGAGTTCGATTGAGCTTATGGGGGAGTTTCCCTAGTACTTTACATCATTTGTGGTGCGATGAATTAGCCTCTTAAAGAGGACGTCGATGATGAAAAGAGTGCCACAACTATTAAGGACTAGGATCACGGATGATAGTCTGTTTTATTGTGGTTATGCTTAGTTTTGAATATTACCAACATTTTTTCTTGTAATGGGCTAATTTCTTTTGATTCCTTTGTACCATTTGAATACTTTTTATGTTGTAAATTATATTTGGTATTATTTTGAATGTTTTCATCTGTTGTTTTTCACTGACTAGTTTGTATGATAATTTTGCAAAGAGCTTTCCTTGCATTTTTGTAGGTTTATATGTTTGTGGAATAAGTTCCAGTTCAATTGCTCTCATTTCGTGGAGAAAATTATTGGTGTAGCTCTTATGGGATCTAACTATTCCGGTGGATCCTGTATGTTGTGTTAGAAAAACTCATTTGCAATGAGCGAGTCTTGGGGGTTGACTTATTTAAGACAGGTCCATGTTGTATGATGCATTATTTAGCGTGGAGCTCGCATTGACTGCCTAGCTAATGAGATAGTTGTGGCTCGTGCGAAATAAGTCCCATTTTAGCCCTAGAGTGTAGGTCGCAAGGAGAAAATACGGAGAAATACTCATATCATTATGAGTCCCGACAATGTTAGAAATGTGATATTTAACGCGTTTCTAGTATCCTTTAGTTGTTGTTAAGCCCATAAGTGTAGGATCTTCTGAAGAATCTGTATGACTGAGTTCAAGAACGGGCGGGCCAATCTACTCTCTGATAAATGTCAGTCATCTCCATGTCTTATAAGGTCATTAGATGGACTCCACCTGCCATAGACTTTAGGGGGACTTGTAAATGCTTGAGAGGGCATGAGCTTAGTACCGTGTGGTAAATTATATAAATGTCATATTTTAACGGATCTTGTGTGCAAGGCCTATTTAGAGGGACTAGCACATACACAAAATTCTTCGTGTATGCTGATTGTATACATAATGTCTTCTGATCCTCGATCAGATCGCAGATAGCAGGCATTTTTTGCGGGCATGACCTAGGCACGAGAACAGTGGGTCTGCCTAGTCTAACTTTATGCCAGGCATCAGGGTTGGCCATATAGTCAAGCCATCAAATCATGGGGTTTAGGGCCCGAGATCTTTTAGGCCTCATTATCATTATTAGTAGGTTCTAAAACTTCCATACTTAGTTTTCCATAAAAGATGTATTGTTGACACCCAATTTTATTCCTTCCTTTTCATAATCGTCTATATTTAACTCAAAAGTGTAGTGTAATTTTTCGAACAAAATTGCATTAGATATCATGCATTTATCTGTGTAATCTTTATCCTTAATCCCTATTTATATAGTATCTATTTAACTGTGATTATATTACGTAATGGCATCATTTACGTTATTTTCTAGGGACATGCACAAATTGTGACTATTTACATAATTAATACATTTAATTATCTATTCATGAGTGTTTAGAGTTAATCACCTTTATTTCAACTCTTTTTTAATCATTATGTTATATTAAAAATTGTTTACATATTTTCTTATGCTTTTACTAATTATTTTCTGATCATTAGCATTTTCAAGTTTAAAATATTAGCCAATTTAATTCCCGAAAATACTCAATTGATACAATCACACCTACACTACACACAAACTCATATACACACATACATACCATATACACTCTCATATACACCCATTACACACGCACAACTTAAACAAAACTCACGCAAACATGTGGACGTAACTCAGTCGTCCACGCCTTGGATCCAATGGCTTAAGTCCTTCCTCAACTTTTAATTATGCACAGCCCCTCCCATTTTGGGAACCCTAAAATCACTCCCTCCTTTCCCAGTTATCTTAACCGTCGCCGCTTCCCATCCCTTTTACACTCTCTCCCCCTCTTCTCTCCAATCCTGTCCATGTTCAACACCAAATCCACCACGGCTCCGCCACTGCTCCTCCAATAATCTTGTTTTCCATGTCTCCCCTCCTCCTTTGTCTCTTTCACATGAAAAATGGAAAAGAAAATCAATCCCTCCAATTTTTACCCAAACCCAAAAAGAAAAGCAAGAACTTGATTGCAAATCACCCGAATCTGGTTGAAAATAGAATGATATTTCTGTTTCACACTGTCACAAGCAGAAAACGAGGAAGATTCAAGTTCTAATCTCATAAGTCAAGCAAAAAACGAGCATAAAAGAAGAAGATTAACCCATCCCGGACCTTGAGCTTCTTCTGACCCGACCCGATTCACTAACGGGTAATATCTTCTTATTTTTATTTTTTATTTTTTTCAGAGATAAAAGAGGCAATAGGACCTCTCAAGTCTAAATAGAAGAAAATGGGACAAGACCAAGTCAAACTTTAATTACTTTAAGTGAGGACCGAAGTGTAATGTTTTACAACTTATGAGTAGAATAAAAAGTCTTCAGATTTACAAAGACACCCCATTTTTCAAAATTTCAATTTCCCTCCTTCTCACATACTTTTACACTCTCTTTCATATTTTAAATCATTTATTTAGTACATTTCTCTCTCTTCTCTTCTTTCTCTCTCTTTTTTCTTCTTCATTCTCCTTCTTTCTTCTAGATTTCTTTTTAAATTCCATTTCATCACCATCCATGTTATTTTTCTTTCTTCTTCGTTTCCGTTTTCTTTTTCTTCTTCGACTCATTTTTTAATTTTTTCTTCATTTTCCTCCTTTTTCTTCTTCTTCGTATCGGTTTCATTCTTCTTCATATTTTTTTAAATTATCCTCGTTTTACACATATTTCCAGACATGTAAACATATTTCTCGTATGTTGAAACAAATTTGGAGATATGTACACATCTGAAAAATATGTGTACACGTTTAGAAAATATGTGTACACATCCGAGAAATATATGTACACATCCCTTCAGATGTGTACACATATTTCCTAGATGTGTATACATATTTTTCAAATGTGTACACATCTCGATAGATGGTGAAACATCCCAATATTAGAATGGTGGAGGCGGTGAGGTGATGGTGGAGGGTGGTAGTGGGTGGTGGAAAGTGGTAAAAGGTGGTTGTAGGGTGGTGGTAGAGGGTGGTAGAAGATGGTGGTGGGTGGTGGAAGGTGGTAAAAGGTGGTGGGGTGGTGGAGGAGGACAGTGAGGTGGTGGTAGGTGGTGAAAAGTGGTAGAAGGTGGCGGTGTTGGTGGAGGATTGTGGATAGTGATGCAATGTAAATATGGAAGTGATAAAAGTAACGATAAAAGTGAGACGCGACTTAAACAACTTACGAGGCAGCACCAAGGAACGATGTCTTGATACACCCTCGTTCGAGTCAAGTAGAACCTACACTATGCAACTATCCTCAAGAGTCACTCGGCCCTTGTAAATAGAATGATCAAGGAGGATTGAAGGTCAACTTGGATTCTTCCAATTGATTTCAAGCCAAAATGGTTACAAGGTTTTGAGAGTGTTCTTATCAATTTTGTGTATTCAAAGTGTAGTAAATGGCAATAAGTGATAAAGAGTGTATTTATAGCACTCTTTTACAAGCAATGAAATATCTAAAAAGCCCCTCAGCTAGGTGGAACATAATAGAATACTTAGGGCTAAACTTGGAAGTTCATACAAAAGATGGAAAAATTCAGCACGTCTAGGCGCTCCGCCTTGGGTGAGGCGCTCCGCCTGGTGGAGTGACTGACCAAGGCAGCTGCTTGGGTGCTCTGCCCTTGGTCAGCCGCTCCACCTGGTTGGCCTTTATTCTGGGCGGTCCGCCTGGCTTTCTGGATGCTCCGCCTTGGCCCTGAAGCATGGGGTTTCCTCCTTCGATCGAGCTCCAATGCATGATCTTCAAATCATCCCCCGAGCTCGTATCATCCATGCCCTTCCAAACCAAGTGTAAGTGAGTGTCTTGGATCTCCTTGGCTTGACTTCGAGTGAATGGTCTCGATGCAATTTGGGTTGTATCATCCTCCCCTTCTTGAGAAGATTTCGTCCTCGAAATTAAGGCGTCATCCTCCAAGGTATCATCACCTACATCACAAAGAGTCAAGTCAGAAATATTGAATGTACTAGAGACGTTATACTTACCGGGCAAGTCGATCACATATGCATCGTTGTTGATCTTAGAGAGCACTTGGAATGGTCCATCCCCGGGGTGTCAACTTCCCTTTCCGAATGTTTGAAAATCTTTCCTTGCGGAAGTGCACCCACACATAGTCTCCTTTCTTGAGTTCCACTTTCTTCCTTCCCTTATTCTTCTTGGTTGCAATCTTCTCATAGGCCTCCTCCAAGTTCTTCTTCACCTTGGCATGAAGTTCAAGCAATGCCTTGGCCCGAGTTTTATCTTCAAAATCAACAACTGCATCCCTTGGAAAAGGGGTAAGATTAAGCAGAATCAAAGGATTAAAACCGTAAACACACTCAAAATCATTCTATGCAAAGTGCGGTTATATGCAAACTCCATGAGTGGTAGCTTATCAATAAAAGTCCCGACCTTACCTTTGGTCATGGCTCTAAGTAGAGCTCCCAGGTTCGGTTCACCACCTCAATTTGCCCATCGGTTTGAGGGTGGTGGGACGTAGAGAACAACAATTTGGTGCCATGAGCACCCTACAAGCATTTCCAAAAATGGCTAAGGAACTTAAAGTCCCTATCACTAACAATGGTGCGAGGCACCCCATGCAAGTTTAACACATTATCAATAAACAAAGAAGCTATATGTTGTGCATCATTACTCTTTTTGCACGAAATGAAGTGAGCTATTTTGGAGAACCTATCAACGACAACATAAATGCTATCGTGTCCTCCCCTAGTCCGTGGCAAGGCCATAACAAAATCCATAGAAATATCAACCCACGGACTAGTAGGTACGGGCAAAGGAGTGTACAAGCCATGGGTGTTGGATCTAGACTTAGCCATTTTTCAATCCAAGCAAGCATTACAAAAGCGTACCACAAGAGGCCTCATCTTAGGCCAATGAAATTTCTCTTTAAGAATGGCCATAGTCTTATCCACCCCAAAGTGACTCATCAAGCCCCCACAATGTGCTTCTCGCACTAGCAATTCTCTTCAAGAGGACTCGGGGACACACACTCTCCCATTTTTGAAAATGTAGCCATTTACCTATTGGTATTTCTCCACCCTCTCCCCACTCACGAGAGCATCATGAATGCTCTTGAGCTTTGGGTCATGTTCATACAAAAATTTTATACTTTCAAAATCCATAAGCCTAGAAGCAAGAGTAGTAGCAAGGGCGAACTTCCTAAAAAGTGCATCGGTTACAACATTGTCCTTTTCCTTCTTGTAATAAATTACATAGAGAAAAGACTCGATGAACTCAATCCATTTGGCATGCCTTTTGTTCAACTTCTCTTGGCCTCTAAGATGCTTGAGTGACTCATGGTCAGTCTTGATCACAAATTCCCTAGGCCATAGATAGTGTTGCCAATGAGGAAGAGCTCGCACAAGGGAATACAACTCCTTGTCATACGTTGAGTAATTCAAGGTTGCACCCTTCAACTTTTCAGTAAAGTAGGCAACGAGTTTCCCTTCTTGTATGAGAACACCCCCAATTCCCACCCCCGAGGCATCACATTCAACCTCAAAATCCTTCCCGAAGTCAGGCAATTGCAACAATGGGGCGGTACTCAACCTATTTTTCAATTCTTGGAAAGCCTTCTCTCGAGGCTCTCCCCACACAAAGGCCTTGTCTTTCTTCGCCAACTCGGTGAGTGGTGCAGCGATAGTGCTAAAGTCCCTAACAAAGTGCCTATAGAAACTAGCAAGGCCATGGAAACTCCTAACATGAGAAACGGTGGTAGGAGTAGGCCAATCTCTAATGGCTTCAACTTTGGACTCATCAATCTCTACACCATTGACACTAACAACAAAACCAAGAAAGACAACCTTTTCAACACAAAAGGCACACTTTTTAAAATTGGCATAGACCTTTTCGGCTCTTAGCACTTCAAGAACTTTACTCAAGTGGCCCACATGGTCATATATTGATTTGATATATATCAAGATATTATTAAAATAGACGACCACAAACTTGTTCATAAACGGTTTTAAGACATGGTTCATTAACCGCATGAAAGTGCTAGGTACGTTGGAGAGGCCAAAAGGCATCACCAACCATTCATAAAGACCAAACTTGGTCTTGAATGCGGTTTTCCACTCATCACCCGGTTTCATCCGGATTTGGTGGTAGTCGGACCTAAGATCTATCTTGGTAAAGACACTTGAACCACTTAATTCATCAAGCATGTCATCAAGTCTAGGAATGGGATGACGATACTTTACCGTTATCTTATTGACCGCACAGAAATCAACACATATCCTCCATGTCCCGTCCTTCTTTGGTACAAGAATGACCGGTACGGCACACAGACTCAAGCTTTCACGAACCAAGCCTTTGTTGAGCAACTCATCCACTTGCCTTTGCAACTCCGTTGTATCCTTGGGATTACTCCTATAGGCCGGCTTGTTTGGGATTTGGGACTCCGGGACAAAATTAATTTGGTGTTTAATCCCCCTCAAAGGAGGGAGCCCACTTGGAGTCTCTTCAGGGAACATGTCCTCAAAAACCTTCAAAACATTCTCAATAGCACTAGGCAAAGGGTTAGGGTTAGGAAAATAATCAAAATCAGAGTTTAGAACCTTACCTTTGTGCACTAGGCAAATGAGCATTTTGGTGCCATCATTACCTCTCAAGTACTCACCCGGTTGCATCATGGCACAAATGTTACCAGTGACAGAAGATGGAGTGGTAGGTCCCTCGGCCAAAGGCTTAGTCTCCACAACAGACTTAGCCTTAGCTGCTTCTCTCAACTCCCTCATGCACCTATAATCATCACTCACTTGTTTAGGCGTCAAGGCCTTGAGCACATATTTCTTACCCTCATGTTTGGCCGTGTATGTGTTGGCTCGGCCATCATGTACCACACTCCTATAGTATTGCCAAGGCCTACCAAACAAGAGGTGGCATGCTTGCATTTGCACTACATCAAACATAAGCTCGTCTTGATAATTCCCAATTTTGAATTTTATCAAGACTTGCTTCACTACCTTCAACTCCCCACATTCACTCAACCATTGTAATCGGTAGGGGTTTGGGTGTTTAAGGGTAGGTAATTTCAATTGTGAAATCAAGGTTTGGCTCACCACATTAGCACAACTACCCGAATCAACAATCATGGAGCACACTTGTCCCTTCACTCTACACCTAGGATGGAACAAGTTCTCCCTTTGTACATCCACCCCCTCTTCGCTCATTATGGCACTCAAGCTACGACGTACCACTAAGAACATGCTAGGGTCATCACCCTCCACTACATCCTCTTCTCCCTCAATTACCTCACCATCCGCAACGACCTCTCCCTCGGACTCACTTTCCTCCTCATACACCATCCCATCATCCATGATTATCATTGTTTTTTGGGTGGGACAATCTTTGGCAAAGTGGCCATAGCCTTTACACTTGTGACATTGAAAAGAAGAAGGAAAAGGAGTATTTAATTGAGTTTTAGAGTTACCTCCCACTTCTTTGAAGTCGCTTCTTGGAGTGGCCTTCTCAAAAGGCTTCTTGACATCATGACTTCCACTAGCACCACTTGTGTTCGGGCTTTTCCATTCTTTGGGTCGAGTCATTGGAGTAGAAGTAGTACTCCTATAGCAAGGAGTTTTCTCTTCCTTGATGCACTTTTCGGCTTCAACCGCGGCATCACAAACATCTTAAAAAGAATGAAAGATGTGT
Organism: Petunia x hybrida; assembly: GCA_037355625.1. Lineage (NCBI taxonomy): Eukaryota > Viridiplantae > Streptophyta > Magnoliopsida > Solanales > Solanaceae > Petunia > Petunia x hybrida. The sequence continues at coordinate 1,016,344 of JBBBVM010000574.1, read as the reverse complement.
AGCCTCAATTCAGAAGCAATCTCCCGGCTCAAGCCGTTCTTGAATCGGATGGTAGCTTGCTCTTCATCTTCGGTCTCCATGTCAATGGCAATTCGATTCTTTTCAAATTCGTTGAAATACTCATCAACGGACTTGTAGCCTTGTTTTAACTCATAAAGCCTCTTGAGTTGTTCTTGCGTATACTTGGGTGTCACATATTTGGTGCTCATCACCTCTTTCAATTCCTCCCAAGTAATGTTCATTCGCATCCCAACTCTTCTTCTTGACCTCTTGACGGATTCCCACCATGTAGAAGTATACGACTCAAATGAAGCAATGACATAAGTGGCTTTCTTTTCCTCGGACATGTCATTTGTATCAAATACCCGCTCCAATTGAACCTTCCACTCAAGGAATTTCTCCGGATCACTAGTCCCTTTGAAGGGTGGGATAGTGATCTTCACACTATTCAAGTTGTTGTCACGACCCCCACGGTTTGGTTCCGGTTGACCCCCCTAGTAGTCATCAACTTCATCATATTCTCGCCTCAAGTTCCTCCCCACAAAACCCCTTGGAGGTCCTCGACCTCGTCCTCGACCTTCATCATAATTTTCACCAAGTCCGGGCCCCCCCCTTTCTTGAGCTTCATCAACTTGCTCAAGGGGTACAATATTTCTTCGGGCCCGCATGAGTGGAACTTCACCTTGGGGATTGTCCAACAATCTTTCTCGAACAAGAGCCTTCTCTTTCAACCGTTTTTGTTGAGCTAACTCGGAAAATCGCTCCTGTCTCACGGTTGAACCATCACTTGTGCCCTCTCCGGCATCTTTGTGGATACTCGGGGTCCTTTCTCTTTCAAGCATTTCCATTTTGAGGTTTAGAGATTTCACCTCGGCCAATAGGTTAGCCATGACGTCGGTTGTAACCTCAATGGTATTCTTTACCTTCTCTTCTGCCATGTACCTACAAACAATCAAAAACAAGAAAAGAGATTAGAGCAAAAGTCCTCACGCACTCCCTCACTTTTGATTGTCGCTCGGGTTCACTCAAGTTGGGATAGGTTCACACAAGCTTGAGATCAATGGTCTCCTCATAGTTGATCAACTTCCTCGATAACCAAACTAATTCACAAGAACCAAATACTCTTCGGGAAGAGTAGAGTTGATGGGACTCGATAAACGTTAGGCTATTTAGTACGCACTTGAAGCAAAAATTAAACTACGAGTCTTCTTTGAGGTCTACTCTCCCCGAGGCACGTGTACCCTAATTGCTCAATGAATTAATACTAATTAAGTAGGAGTGTTTGTTGAACCCTCCCAAAAAAATGCATACAAGTATGCATCGGGATGTAATTTCAACAATGTGGGACTCCAAAGGGCTTTCTTTGGAGTCGCCACCTAATTTAAGGATTATTACGAACCTAAGTTAATTAAAGAGTGCAATTTTATTCCCTATTTAAAAGGAAATTATTAAAATCAGAGATTCTTAGGTAAGTGGTTTTATTAAATTCGAAAGAAGGTCCCTAGCGGGAGCACTTTCGAAAATCCGCTAAATGCGGTTAATTCGGCGGTTTTCACGAATTTGTTAAGGATAATAAGTATATAAAGCTAATTTTATATAAGGATAATATGAATAATATAAATAAGATAAGATTTTAATTATGCCGATACTTAGATAAATAAATGACCCAATTTAAGATTAATTAAATGGATAATGAAATAATGATCAATTGATTAATTAATAGAATAAGTAAAGGTTAAATGAAGTTAGATAATTAAATAAAACAAACTAGATAAATAATTGAATAATAATAAAGGATTAATTAATTGATTGAATAAATATATAAATAAATAAGCAAATAAATAACTTAATTAAATAAATGAATACTTATCAATTTTAATTAAATAAAGGAGTAAATGAATTATAATTGATTAATTAAATAAATAAATGAATAAATATTTAATTTATTAAATAAATGATTAATTGAAATTAAATAAATTAGATTAAGCAAATAAATAAATTAAGGATTAAAATTTAATTGATTAACTAAATAAATAAATTAGATTAGATAAATAAATAATTGAATATTTAATATAATAAATAAAGAAGCAATTCAAATGCGAATTATGACGAGGGTACGATTTTTAGTCGAATTTGATTTTGCACTCATTAATTGACAAATGATTCTAAACATCCATTAATTAATTAGCGATTTGCAAAGAAATGATACAAAGCATTCATATAAAAATAATTCAAGTAATTTACAATAATTATTCACAATTCAAATATCATTTCTATCCTACAGGGCTCCTAATCTGGTCTATGGGGAAGTCCTATACAACATGCATTTTCTAAGGGAGCGGGGTAGGATGGAGTTTAGAAGATAGAACCCGGAAGCGCAAACTCAATCATTGAGCCTTGGACTTTGTGATTTTCATATTTTTTTTTCTTACATTTTCGGGATATCAAGTCCCGAAAATGCGGAGCGGATCAAATAACTCTGAATGCATGCCATCCCCGTTTGTGAGTTTAGCAACTCAAACTCAATCCAAGTGGTTTATGCAAAGAGACATAGGGAAATGAGGATTAGTACATATTAAAGTAAAAGGAAGCTAAACAAATAAACAAACATGGTCACACCAGACAATCTACAAACAGAGAAAACTAAAAAAATGTTTCAATTAAGGTATAGCAGGCATTACTATGTTCAAACATCAAAGGAATTTTAACTAATTATTTCCAATTCTTTTCGAAGCAAATTTTAGTTAGCCAATTAAGCGGGTAGAGTGGATTCAATGCATACTGAACAAAACTGGATTTGAGCTTTATATTCACAAACTATATTTGACAAAGATGATGACTTTTAGTAATTTTAATGGATCCTCAGATGCACCTTCTTCAGTTAATCTTATGCGAAAATTTATTGTTAGAGTCTCCATCAAGCATTGTAAAGACCAGGAATTAACATCCCAAACTGATACCATGTTTAACTCGATGTACTGGCACAAGTAAAAACTTTATCTCCAATGATTCATTTAAAATCCCAGAACAAAGCTCACAATACACAAACTCCACTCCTTCAAAATAAAATGATGCAGAGAACCCCTTTTTGGTTCAGCCTACAATCTGACCAAGAATTGACAGTACTACCTAAAAATTTAGGCTTAAAGAAAACATCTAACCCCAGAGGAGAGCTTAAGTCTTAACTGGTACAAGGAAAACCAAGAAGCTGGGCATAGGGAGAGAGAGGCAGGGTGACAGAAATATACTCCAGAAAAGACCAAACATAGCTCAGAAAAACCATAGGACACACACAAACCTTCCAGATCAACACGAGAACCCAATACACTCTCCTGAACCATCTCTTTAATTTTCTCCACCTACTCGGCTACTTCCCAACAAAACTAAAAAAACCAAAAACAATACCCTGCAGCACCAACCTTCAAATGCCCACAACAACTTGAACCATTTTACTAGGACACAAATGATCAAGAAAGAAACTAACTTCGGAGAATACAATATGCTATCACACCAGAGAGGGGCTAAACCAGACCTAGGGAAAACAAATCTTTCGAGAACTAAACCTGAATCAAAGATCTTAATAAGGGATCTCACAGAACCAGAAACCTTTCAGATAGCTGAGATAAGAGAAACAAAAGGAAAGAAGAGATCCAGGAAGAAACTCAGACTAGATACCAAGGGATGGACTTGAGGCAAACTGGATAAGAACTCAAACATGAGCTGGAACCACTACAAACTCCCTCAAAATCTTTGCTAGACAAACCATGAACTTGAAACCAGACTCATAAACCATCAGCACCTAAGCTGATTCTGCGCATACCCCCTCAAACTCCTCCAAGACCCTCCTGAAATACCTGAAACAAACACTAGAACAGCCTTCATTTTACACCTAACACAGACCCCTCTATTACCTCTCCAAAACAAGCACTTGAACCACCTTCACACCCTCAACTCAACTGCACACACACTCACACTTCTGAACAACAAAGAATAGCTCCTTACACACACTCCTCGACACTTTAGATAGCTGAAACACCCCGAACTCCCTCACTCTGATAACACCTCACAAATTCCCTCATACTTCTACCCTATTCCTCTAAACAAACCAGAGACCAGGCCAGACCTCCTTTAAAGGAAACAAACTCCAGACCATTTTCAATTGGTTTAATAGAACTCTAATCATCCAGATTAAAATTAGGATAACAGTTTCTTCAATAAGCTTCCATTCATGGATATATCAACTTTATAAACGTTTTAAAGGGTTAGAACTTATTGAAATACAATCACACTAGAGAAGAGCTTAAGAAAAAAAATGCAATACTACCGTTAAAACTAGGATTCATACTCATCTTTAGACAGTTTCACTAGAGATTCTATACATTCACCTACTCAGCTTTAGGACAAACATGATGCTTACAACATAAAGAAAGATTTTCATTGATTCTTTATATGGAGTATACTATAGATTCCACAAAGCCATAAACAACAAACATCAAAGAAAATTTTTAAAGAGGATTCATGATCTGACCTTTTATGGAGCAGGAACTGAAGCGACGATATGAAGAAAACACGACTCAAGCAAGCGACGAGCAAGGTCGACGACTTGAAAAGCGAAGCGACAACACAGGAACAAGGATGCCAATTCCAGAAATCGAAAACTAAAAGCCAAACTATAACCACTGTTTATAAAAGTTGATCCAGGAACTAAAAATTTTATTCTATATTTTCTGCCGTTTCTAATGTATTCTATCTCTTCAAAACTGAAACTGGAACCCCCTAAAAAAATGAGCATAAAGATTTATTTATACCTGAATTCTAGGGTTTTTACCCTTTGCCAAATTCCTATCTTCTCCAGAAAATCCGTTATTCCCTTTACAAAGTAAGGGTAAAATTTGTCCAAAATCCACAAAATTTGTACAAATTTTATCCTTACATGTAAGGATTTGCCCGTTATTGCGATCGAACGGCTTGGATTGCATCTCGCGTTCAAATACACGGCTGGGATCCATTATTCGTACTGGAGAGAGGGAAAAGGGAATGGGGACCAGCAGGGGTACAAATTCTTTGGACTGATGTGGGTTTTGGGGAGGGGGAATTTCGGGGAAATTGATTAAGGATTAGGCTGATTGCGGGTAAGGGCTTTGTCGCTGGTCGGATTCAGAGAAGATGGGGAGAAGGGAATGTGGGCTTCGGGTTGAATTTCTGAAAATGGGGAAATGGGTGAGGGAAATTGGGCCAACTGGGATGTACGCACATGTGTGATGTATATGATGTTTGCGTAAGTAGGCCTGAATTTAGAACTTAGAACAATTTTAGCCTCCTTTCTAATATAATTAAGTAAATAGAGGAATTGCAAATGGTAAGCTGAAATTAAGGCCACGTCTTGCAATTTTAGCCACTTTTAACTGAAATTTATCAATTACCTTTAATTTCAAAATTAATTTTAATTCTTAAAATAATTAGGCTTTTAATTGAAACCCCCGGGGCAAAATTGGGTGTCAACAGCTGCCCCTCTTTACCCAAAAAGGATGAAAGAGTTTTCAGGGTAAAGAAGTTGACGGGAAAGCATATTTTGTCACGATAAAGCCAAGACTTTTGATTCCAAGGACCAAAAGGCGAGGCTTATGGACATGGCCGAACTCCGGTTTACGAGTTTCCTACATATCTCGGGCTGAAAGAGAATCAGGCCATATGTAGTTCAACAACACTTAGACACGAAAATTCGCACGACTGACAGAAAAAGGACGCACGAATAGGAAAGAATTCAAACTGACGTCCTAATCTGAAACAAAATATTAGGATAGAATTTACTTGTTCGAGTGCGATTCTTCAGATCCTCGTTGACGAGTCTAGCTCATATCAACGATTGTCCCAGTTCACTGCTAAGAAAAAGTTCCACGTTACGCTCCAAATGCTGCTGCGGTGCTGCTAAAGTCCTGTAATAAACTCGTCAAACGGTAAGTGAGCAACTGCTAATAAAGCCTGATAATCAAAAGTAAGAAATGAGCAAATATTGATGATACAAATTCGCAAGTGCGGGTTGCGATATCATTGATAAGTTGTCTTCCAATCAACTGGCGAAGCAATATTGCAAGTGCGAAGGCATAATGCAAAGCATTTTCAAAAATCTTGACAAATCAACTGGCAAGCCGGTCGGGCATGCAGCAAGGAGGGTCTTGGGGTTGATTGTCGAACAAATCAGCTGGCGAAACGGTCCGGCACGAAGCAAGGAGGGTCTCGGGACTGACCTGTTAACCTGAAAAGTAAAACAAGACGTAATACAAAGAAAATGCGAAGGCATAATTTAAAGCAAGTGCAAAGCAATTTGAACAATCTTGACAAATCAACTGGCAAGCCGGTCGCGCACGCAGCAAGGAGGGTCTTGGGGTTGATTGTCGACAAATTAGCTGGCAATCCGGTCCGGCACAAAGCAAGGAGGGTCTCGGGGCTGACCTATTAACCTGTTAAGCTAAAAGTAAAGCGGTTCATAATATAAAGCAAGTGCAAAGTCATAATTGAAAACAAGTGCAAGGCAATTTGAACATCTTGACAAATCAACTGGCAAGCCGGTGGGGCACGCAGCAAGGAGGGTCTTGGGGTTGATTGTTGACAAATCAGCTGGCAATCCGGTCCGGCACAAAGCAAGGAGGGTCTCGGGGCTGACCTGTTAACCTGTTAAGCTAAAAGTAAAGCGGTTCATAATATAAAGCAAGTGCAAAGCAATTTAGCGTGAAATGTAAGGCAATGCAAAAGCGATTTAGCGAATCAACAGGCGTGAAAGTCCAACAAGAGAGAAGCCCCGCCTGGTGGTCAACCTGAAAAAAAACGTAATGCAAGGCATCAATTTTAAAGCAAGTGCAACGACATAATTTTAAGAAAAGTGCAAAGAAAAGCAGTGCTGGAATGTAGTCAGTGCGATAGCCATTGATAAATCAATTGGGGAGACAATCCAGCAAGGATGGCCTTGTGCAGATTATCACTTGAAACAAAGCGATGCCCTATTTGGCTTAGTTTCGAAAACACAAAACAAGCCTCGACTTTGTCGCCTATTTGGAATGAAAGTCATAGGGGTAGAAATGCCGCCTATTCGGCAATAACTCATGACAAAGCATAATGCTTTAAGTTTCGAAAAAGGCAATGCGATGCAATCTGCAAGGCAACTTTGGATGTGCGTTCAATAAATGTTCATCCGTAGTGTGAATGATCCCTTCAGTGCAAGCTTTCTCGTTCCTGCTCTTAAAGAAAAATTTGTTAGTTTTGGGTAGGGGCGTTTGATTTGTGCTGATTCATCTTGAACTTGTTGTCGCTGCTCCATCTTGAACTTGTTGTCGTTGCTCCCTCGTTCTTCTTTAGACTTGGGCTTGCAAATTATACCCAGAGACTTGACTTATGAACTCAATATTGTATAATATTTCAAGATAGAGGCAAAGTAAAGTAATTTGATTAAATATTAAACAAATATTCATTGATATGCAACCGAAAGTTATAATGCATTTAAAAATTTCTGCTTTAACTCAAACTCATGACATATTTTGAAACAAACTGAACGTCCTTTGTCTTTGCAACTTGTGCTAATCTTGAATACTTTTAGAACTTTGCCACTTCATCCTTTGATAAGCAATACCAATTTTGCAAAAATCTGCCCCAGTTATAATATTTATGCCTTCGAACTCTTTTTGCAAAATTTGCCCCAGTTTCTATCTTCCATATCTTCAATTTATCTTGCAAAATTTGCCCCAGTTGCTTGCCTTAGGGGAAACTGAAAATTTTAATATTATGGAGTCGAGCCCGTTAAGAGCGCCTACGTATCCCTCCACGGGAATCAGACTGTGCATAGTTCTGCTTACATAAAGATTTTTGGGGAAAATATGGCAGTCTAAGTCCGAAGCCACATCTGAATTGGAAAACATACACATCTGCCCAGATACATAGTTTGGAATTACATCATAAAAGATAAACAAGCCTAAAGCGTTACAATATTTTGACCGAATCCGATGGGGTTTGCCTACTTATCCTGTTGCCATTCCAGGAATCAGGTCAGAAGTAGTTCAAAACTTACATAAAGGAGGAAATAGCCTTGGGAATTAGGTTACGCGTAGTTCGCATTACATCAAAGATTACATCCAACCAATGCTAACTTGCGGTTGCTTCAGACATAGTATCTTTTGACGGCATCTGCGTTGATTACCTTTGGCCAAACTTGATTATAAATATCTGCCAGGATTAGTGTTCTTCCACATAATGACATTGCCAACTTGGCGCAAATTTTCACGTTGCTTCTTCTTAATTAGGAAAGAGCTTCTTCAACACCAATTGCCCCAGTTTGAAGTAAATTATTCAAATCTTCTCTTCGCGCATTCAACATCTTCCAACTTATCTTCTTGAATGGTTTCTCAAATAAAGGACTTCAATTTGTATAGATAAACCGCTTCGGCTCCAACTGCCGGCAAATAAAGCTGCCCCAGTTTGAAGTTCTAACAGTAATGTAATATCCAAAGAGTGCAAAAAGTAACTTTCCAGTGCATCATCCTCAAATTGTTCAGTTGTTTCGTTATAGGCCACAAGCCAAGTTTAAGCAGTTTTGTTAATTTTAATTTGAAACAGTAGTAAGTATATTAATCAGAAGCAAATAATAAAGCACATAAATAGTTAAAGTATAGCAAAATAATAAGGTGGGAATGCAGTGTATTTGTTTATTCAAAACCTAATTTAGGGAGGCATACAACATAAAAGCAAACATGCAGGATTTAAAAGAGTTATTTGAAAGACATAAACATAAACAAAGTGCAAAACACAGTTCAGGGCCTCAAGCTGACTGTGATGCCAAAACAAAAATAGAGAGTTCATTCATCAAGCCTCTTTTGGGCCACAAGTCCAATTAGCCATCATATCACTTGGTTCAACATTCTGCACATGTGGCTCTTTCTCAGAATCTTCAATAGTTGCACTGCATTTCAATCCATCATTCAAGAACAGGCTGCCAACGCCTTCAATCAAATTCTGCATGGCCATTTCTGGTGTTTGGACAAATGACTGGTTCAATGGTAAAAGAAGTTGCGGTATGACACTAGTCGGCTTCTTCTCAGACTCAGCCTTTTCCATCTTTCCTTCAGCGAGGTTGCCACCTAGGCCAAAAGTTCCCTCATTCTTTGGCAATAGAGCTAGTGCTTGCTTGGGTACCTTAGAAGCAATACTATCAACCTTTACATCATAAATAGAGACTATGGTGCCTTTCAGATTTGGCTCTTCCTCAAGAGAAATCATGTTAACTGCATTGTTGCCATGATTGGGAAGAGGATTATCATGCACATTTGGCTGAGTGCCGGTGAGTTGAATGGCGCCTTCTTTGATTAAACCCTCGACCTTGTCTTTGAAAGTATAACATCTCTCAATATCATGGCCGGCTACCCCTGAGTGATAAGCACAGTGCTTATTTGCATCATACCATTTTGGATGAGGGTTTGGGGTGTTATCAGGGATAGGCTGCACAACTCCCGCATTTCTTAATCTCTCAAAAAGCTGGCCATATGACTCGGCTAGGGGAGTATAGGTTTTGGTTGCTCTCCTTTCGTAATTCTGATTAAACCCTTGCACATTGGGACGAACAGGAGGACGAGGCTGGTAATTCTGGGGTGCTTGAAAATTTGGCTGACGAGGGTATTGATTAGGTGCATGTGCTCTAGGTTGGTAGTAATTTTCTTGTGCATTGTAAATCGGATAAGGAACAGGTGGCATCTGGTAGTGAGTGGGGGTAATTTGGGTAATATGGGCTTTGGTAGGTTGGAAAAGCAGACGGATTGTCAAAATTCAACTTTCCAGCTGGTCGACGCTCGATGTCTCCCACAACAGCTCCCACTTCCTCTTTCTTCTTTTTGTTAAAGCCATTACTAGACACAGACTGGATTGCCTTACTTGTAGCTTCCAAAGCGGCCAAATTTGTGATCCTACCAGATTTCAAACCAGCTTCATACATCTCCCCTATTTTCACTAGATTGGCAAAAGTAGAGTTAGTCATGGATGCCATTCGATCATAGTAGAATTCATCCAATGTCTCGATGAAATGACCCACAAACTCTTCCTCACTCATAGGAGGCTGAACTTTGGCAGCCTCACTCCTCCAACGTACCGCGTATTCCCTAAAAGTCTCGGTCGGCTTCTTCCTAAACCTTGCAATAGCAAACCGATCTAATGGTATTTCAGCATAGAAACCAAAATGCTCTATGAAGTCGTGAGCCATACTCCTCCAGTTAATCCATTTTGAGGGATCCTGCTCGGAGTACCAGTCTAAAGCCTCGCCTTCAAGACTATGAATGAATGATTTCATACGGAGCTCCTCATTCTTCCCAACTCCCAAGGTTTCACAATACCTTCTCAAATGGGCTCGGGGGTTGCCTTTGCCATCAAACTTAACAAACTTTGGTACTTTGTACCCTTCTGGGTATTCAATTCCAGGATGAACACACAAATCTTCATATTCTAGACTTTCCTTGCCCTTGCCTATTGGCGCTTTGCTAAGAGCACTCATCACCCAACCTTGTACCCTTTTCTCCAAATCCTCACCTACATCGACTGCTTTTTCGGCTCTCCTAACACCATCTTGAAACTTCACATAAGGAGGAATGGGGTAATCATCAATTTGCACAATAGGAGCATCTTGCCCGCCAGATACCACCACTTGAACTAATGGTGCGGATGGATTCTCAGTATAAGCTTGCGGGATGGGTTCATTTTGGTAAGTGGAGGTTTGGTATGGATATGGAGTGTGTGTTTGATAATAAGTATTGGCAGGGTGCGGGGTGTATGGTGGGTATTGTTGATGTGATGGGTAGATGGGCGGTCGGTTGATTGTTTGGCTAGATTGAGTGTTATTTGGAGGTGGAGCTTGGGCAAGTGGCAAGTTGCTTTGGTGGACTAGTGCTTTTAGAGAATTGTGAGTGTTCAAAGGTGCGTTCATATTGGCGACCCCATCAATTGAGTTCAGAGATTGCCCCATTTGACCCAGAGAGGGGGATGCATCGGGCCCACGCAGCGGCGTGTTTTTAGGAGCTTGCCCTTTTACCGCAGCCAGTTCACCTTTTAGCATCTGTAGTTCCTTAGCCATTTCAAGAATCATTTCGTCTTGAGCAATAATGACATTTCTTCTTGAAGATTCAGGAGTTGCAAGATTTTTCTTGGTATTGAGAGGTTCATCATCTATTCCAGTCATTGTCAGTTGTGGAAATGTGTACCAGTATGCAGATTGGTCTTTTGCCCTTGTGTAATAGGAGTGATCAGCCAGCTTAAATCAGCACAAATCAAACCTCTGTTTGGGGGATAAACAAAACAAAAGAAAAAGTTCAAAAGTAACCATGTTAGTTTGCATGTCATTGGCAAAATTGCACACAAATCACGTAGCGCGCATCACGTAACGCTTTGCATTTTAAACAAGTTGACATGTGGCAAACACAAGTAGTTGAGCGTAAATAAAAATGCAAACGCATCCTACCCTGTATGGTGCCTCTTTGTACCAGAGGTGGGCCTAAGACGCGCAAACAAGTGGTAACGAAAAATAGTTCATGCCAGTTTTGAGCAATTCGGATTTAGAGTAAGCAATAAATAATAACAATAATTGATAACAATCAGCTCTCCGCCTTGACACTGCAACTCCGTTATCCCAACTATCTTCCCAAAGTTGGTGTCAACTCGAAATTTTAACACAGCTCATGCTCTCCACAACATCTGCAGAAGATTCTAAACCCAAATGCCTAAAACCTGAAACAATCCTCCATACCTTTTGCAAACATCCACACTCCTCCAAGCACAACTCCCAATTATTTTACAACATCCAGGGGTGAAATTTCCAACCACCTACACAATACCAGACTGCAAATCATAAAAGGTTCCAATTGACCTTTTACAAATAAAATCTCGTTGGTCCTTGGCTTTGGACAAGCCTCTCAGCTTCCTAGGTTTTGCAAGGCTCACAGACCTTGTTTATAGGGCTCCTCACTGGTCCTCGGCTTTAATCAAGCCTCTCAGTTTCCTAGATAGCCAAGACCGCACTGGTCTTCAAGGAGGGGCCCCACTGGTCATTCAAAGACACAGGGGCTTCACTCTCCTAGTATGCGACAAACATACTTCAATTTTCATAAAGTCGCAGCTGGTCAGTCAACATGAACCTGCACACACACAGGTCTTTATAAGAGAGACCTCACTGATCTTTTAAAGACACCAGGGGCTTCACCTCTTAGATCTCACCATACCATACCATCTCCAAAACATAAATCAACCAAATCTGTCTATCTTTCCCCCGGACTACAATTCTGCACTATGATCTCAAATTCTCTGTGGACTGCTATGGCCTCATATATTATGCTAAATTCTTCCATTTTCTAACCTAAAAGACAACATAGGAGACAAAATTCTAAATCTGATTTTGCTCAAAACATGGTTAGGACTGAGGATTCGTTATCACATAGCACATAATATGCATTGTCGTTGGGTTTCAAGAACCCGCTGACGTAAGGGTGGTTTCCTAACTATGGAGGCGGTACCAAGGACCGGGTCCAGACTAAGGTGTAAATGCAAGCATTCTCCTAAAGCTCATTCTAAGAGTGGGTTAACGGTTGAGGCTAACAGGTGAGTGGCAAGCGGCTTCATGGTCGAATTACTCCCACGACAATCCACCGATACACCAACTCGTCAAAGGGTTCTTTAGTGGAAGAAAGTGCGGGTGCGTGTTCACACACCTCACGGATATTTTGAGTGAGAATGCAAGAGGTTCCCAGGAGTGGGGAAGTATGAACGGAATGCAAGTTTATATATGTGCACAAATAAGAGTGTAGTGATATGCTTTCGTGACACACAGCAATCAATTAGATTAATCTAAGCATGCTTGCAAATAAACGATAGATATAATCATGCTAATTTCAACAATTATTAAATAAGCCACGCATACTAATATCAGCATACAACTCAAACAATACAAACAAACAAACTCGTGAAAGCCTTACGGTTAGAACCATTTGCTATTCCCCAGCGGAGTCGCCACGCTGTTGAACCCTCCCAAAAAAATGCATACAAGTATGCATCGGGATGTAATTTCAATAAAATGGGACTCCAAAGGGCTTTCTTTGGAGTCGCCACCTAATTTAAGGATTATTAGGAAACTAACTTAATTAAAGAGTGCAATTTTATTCCCTATTTAAAAGAAAATTATTAAAATCAGAGATTCTTAGGTAAGTGGTTCTATTAAATTCGAAAGAAGGTCCCTAGCAGGAGCACTTTCGAAAATCCGCTAAATGCGGTTAATCCGGCGGTTTTCACGAATTTGTTAAGGATAATAAGTATATAAAGCTAAGTTTATATAAGGATAATATGAATAAGATAAATAAGATAAGATTTTAATTATGCCGATACTTAGATAAATAAATGACCCAATTTAAGATTAATTAAATGAATAATGAAATAATGATCAATTGATTAATTAATAGAATAAGTAAAGGTTAAATGAAGTTAGATAATTAAATAAAACAAACTAGATAAATAATTTGATAATAATAAAGGATTAATTAATTGATTGAATAAATAGATAAATAAATAAGCATATAAATAACTTAATTAAATAAATGAATACTTATCAATTTTAATTAAATAAAGGAGTAAATGAATAATAATTGATTAATTAAATAAATAAATGAATAAATATTTAATTTATTAAATAAATGATTAATTGAAATTAAATAAATTAGATTAAGTAAATAAATAAATAAAGGTTTAAAATTTAATTGATTATCTAAATAAATAAATTAGATTAGATAAATAAATAATTGAATATTTAATATAATAAATAAAGAAGCAATTCAAATGCGAATTATGACGAGGGTACGATTTTTAGTCGAATTTGATTTTGCACTCATTAATTGACAAATGATTCTAAACATCCATGAATTAATTGGCGATTTGCAAAGAAATTATACAAAGCATTCATATAAAAACAATTCAAGTAATTTACAATAATTATTCATAATTCAAATATCATTTCTATCCTACAGGGCTCCTAATCCGGTCTATGGGGAAGTCCTATACAACATCCATTTTCTAAGGGAGCGGGGAAGGATGGAGTTTAGAAGATAGAACCCGGAAGCGCAAACTCAATCATTGAGCCTTGGACTTTGTGATTTTCATATTTTCTTTTCTTACATTTTAAGGGATATCAAGTCCCGAAAATGCGGAGCGGATCAAATAACTCTGAATGTATGCCATCCCCGTTTGTGAGTTTAGCAACTCAAACTCAATCCAAGTGGTTTATGCAAAGAGACATAGGGAAATGAGGATTAGTACATATTAAAGTAAAAGGAAGCTAAACAAATAAACAAACATGGTCACACCAGACAATCTACAAACAGAGAAAACTAAAAAAATATTTTAATTAAGGTATAGCAGGCATTACTATGTTCAAACATCAAAGGAATTTTAACTAATTATTTCCAATTCTTTTCAAAGCAACTTTTAGTTAGCCAATTAAGCGGGTAGAGTCGACTCAATGCATACTGAACAAAACTGGATTTGAGCTTTATATTCACAAACTATATTTGACAAAGATGATGACTCTTAGCAATTCTAATGGATCCTCAGATGCACCTTCTTCAGTTAATCTTATGCGAAAACATTGTCAGAGTCTCCATCAAGCATTGTAAAGACCAGGAATTAACATCCCAAACTGATACCATGTTTAACTCGATGTACTGGCACAAGTAAAACTTTATCTCCAATGATTCATTTAAAATCCCAGAACAAAGCTCACAATACACAAACTCCACTCCTTCAAAAACAAAATGATGCAGAGAACCCCTTTTTGGTTCAGCCTACAATCTGACCAAGAATTGACAATACTACCTAACAATTCAGGGAAAACCTAGGAGCTGGGCATAGGGAGAGAGAGGCAGGGTGACAGAAATATACTCCAGAAAAGACCAAACATAGCTCAGAAACACCATAGGACACACACAAACCTTCCAGATCAACACCAGAACCCAATACACTCTCCTGAACCATCTCTATAATTTTCTCCTCCTACTCGGCTACTTCCCAACCAAACAAAAAAAACCAGAAACAATACCCTACAGCACCAACCTTCAAATGCCCACAACAACTTGAACTATTTTACTAGGACACAAATGATCAAGAAAGAAACTAACTTCAGAGAATACAATATGCTATCACACACATGAGAGGGGCTAAACTAGAACTAGGGAAAACAAATCTTTCGAGAACTAAACCTGAATCAAACATCTTAATAAGGGATCTCACAGAACCAGAAACCTTTCAGATAGCTGAGATAAGAGAAACAAAAGGAAAGAAGAGATCCAGGAAGAAACTCAGACTAGATACTAAGGGATGGACTTGAGGCAAACTTGATAAGAACTCAAACATGAGCTGGAACCACTACAAACTCCCTCAAAATCTTTGCTAGACAAACCATGAACCTGAAACCAGACTCTTAAACCATCAGCACCTAAGCTGATTCTGCGCATACCCCCTCAAACTCCTCCAAGATCCTCCTGAAATACCTAAAACAAACACTAGAACAACCTTCATTTTACACCTAACACAGACCCCTCTATTACCTCTCCAAAACAAGCACTTGAACCACCTTCACACCCTCAACTCAACTGCACACATACTCACACTTCTGAACAACTGAGAATAGCTCCTTACACACACTCCTCGACACTCTAGATAGCTGAAACACCCCTCACTCCCTCACTCTGATAACACCTCACAAATTCCCTCATACTTCTACCCTATTCCTCTAAACAAACCAGAGACCAGGCCAGACCTCCTTTAAAGGAAACAAACTCCAGACCATTTTCAATTGGTTTAATAGAACTCTAATCATCCATATTAAAATTAGGATAACAGTTTCTTCAATAAGTTTCCATTCATGGATATATCAACTTTATAAACATTTTAAAGGGTTAGAACTTATTGAAATACAATCACACTAGAGAAGAGCTTAAGAAAAAAAATGCAATGCTACCATTAAAACTAGGATTCATACTCATCTTTAGGCAGTTTCACTGGAGATTCTATACATTCACCTACTCAGCTTTAGGACAAACATGATGCTTACAGCATAAAGAAAGACTTTCATTGATTCTTTATATGGAGTATACTATAGATTCCACACAGCCATAAACAACAAACATCAAAGAAATTTTTTAAAGAGGATTCATGATCTGACCTGTTATGGAGCAGGAACTGAAGCGACGATATGAAGAAAACACGACTCAAACAAGCGACGAGCAAGGTCGACGACTTGAAAAGCGAAGCGACAACACTAGAACAAGGATGCCAATTCCAGAAATCGAAAACTAAAAGCCAAACTATAACTACTGTTTTTAAAAGTCGATCCAGGAACTAAAAATTTTGTTCTATATTTTCTGCCGTTTCTAATGTATTCTATCTCTTCAAAACTGAAACTGGAACCCCCTAAAAAAATGAGCATAAAGATTTATTTATACCTGAATTCTAGGGTTTTTACCCTTTGCCAAATTCCTATCTTCTCCAGAAAATCCGTTATTCCCTTTACAAAGTAAAGGTAAAATTTGTCCAAAATCCACAAAATTTGTACAAATTTTATCCTTACATGTAAGGATTTGCCCGTTATTGCGATTGAACGGCTTGGATTGCATTGATGTTTGGCATTTTATTCAAAAGTTTCCTTAATATTTCCGCATGTTTGAGCTTGTTATTCGCTCGTTATTCGCTCGTTTTATAGTTTGTGAATGTGGTTTTAAACTAATTTGATGTCGTGCGTGTGTAGGTTGTTACACAGTGCAATTGGAGCTTTTAGGAGCTTGATTGAGCAAGAATTGATTGGAAGTTGATTGAGGATTGGATTGAGCACACGAGGGCACGACACGAGCTAGATTTCGGACCAAGGAAAACGCATTTTGGCTGGGCGCTTTGGGGCACGTGGCGCGCCAGTTATAGCGCCCAGTGCCCCAGCGCGATTCCTAGCGCGCCGTGTGGCTATAGCGCCCAAAGTTTGGCGTCTTCTGGTTGTTGTAGCGCGTTACGAGGCGCGGGGCGCCCGTTATAGCGCCCCTTGTGCGGATTTTTACTTATTATTTCGTCTAGACTTAGGTCTAACTTATTACCAGACCTTTGTAAACCATATAAATACTCTTTTACTTAGTTTTTGAGAGGAGTTCAGACTTTGGAGCAAATTGGAGAATCATAACATCAAGAACAAGGGTTTTTCTTCCTTCCATTAATCTATTACATCATTATTTCATTATTTCATCAAATCCTTGTGTTGTTATTATGAGTATGCGTGGCTAAATCCATCGTTCTAGGGTTAGAGTATTTCATGAAAGTTGATGTTTGAAGATTGATTCCCATTAATTGAATCCCATTATGGGTTACTTATTCTTTCTTGATTTCACTTGTGTAATTGTCAGGGCCCGATTATTACGCATTATCTATGGTTTTTAGATTGAACTCGAAATAGGGAATTTAATTACGTAATAAGAAAGAGTAGAGCTAGATTGTGAACCTGGGCATCGGGGAACCAATTTGTGAGTAGGATAGACATATACTTGCTCGCCTAGCTTAACTAATTACAGAATTCGTTAATGCGTGCACGTGATTCAACCCATAGAAATATAGGGAGTGAAGTAGCCTGCATAGACTGTGAAGAATCGAAAGGTTTTTACAGGTACATTTACTCTGTTAGTTAGTAACCCGGGATTTAAGAAGTGGAATCAATTGGAAAACTCAACTGGATTGTTCGTAACTCTGACCCTGGACCGTCTCCTTATTACTGATAACAACCAATTCTTGCTCCATTGTTTGAATTCACCTTTACCCTTTTAATTACTGTTCTTTAGTTTACTAAAACTCTCACCGTTGAAGAAAAATATCCCTGAATAGTTGTTAGAAATTGTTTGTTAAGTGTTAGTCTGAATAGTCCTCGTGGGAACGATATTCTACTTATCATTTTATTACTTGTCGACCACGTATACTTGAGTGTGCGTTGGGAGCAACAAGTTTTTGGCACCGTTGCTGGGGACTAAACAATTGACTGATTTCTTTTTGAACAGTTTATTACTTTCTATTCAGGTTTAATTTTTGTTTTGAGTTTTGTGTTGCGTCAGGTATTAGGTCCTGCTTGATCTTTACCTACAGGAATGGCAGCAGAACTAGCTTTAGCTGTGCGAGATGTTGCTCTCCCCAGCCTGGAGGGGGTAGCGTCTAGCATAGTTAAGCCCGCTATCACCGGGCACTTTGAGATTAAGTCCGGCATGATTCAGTTGCTGCATGTGACTGGGAAATATGGTGGACTACTTCATGAAGATCCGCAGCAACACATTCAGAATTTCCTGGAGATCATTGATACTTATACACCAGCGGGAGTTCCTACTGATTATGTTTGCTTGATGTTGTTCCCGTTTTCACTGATTGGGGCAGCAAGGAAGTGGTTAAAGGCTGAAAAGCCTGGGTCTATCACTACTTGGGAGGATTTGGCTAAGAAGTTCTTGACTAAATTTTATCCATCTGCCAAGACAGCCCGGTTGAGGAGTGAAATTATGTCCTTCAGACAATTAGAAGGAGAGTCTTTGTATTCAGCCTGGGAGCGATTTAAAGCTTTATTGAGAGATTGTCCACACCACAACAAATCCAATGAGGTTGTTGCACATACTTTTGTTGAGGGGTTGAATGCATACACTAAGATCGTGGTAGATGCTGCTGCTGGAGGCCAAGTATTAGCCTTAAATTTTGACCAGATCTATGATTTACTAGATAAGTTTTCGCCGAGCAATCTTGATTGGCAGGGAGATGGTAGAGCTATTACGCAGAAATCTGCAGGGGTACTTCAGTTAGATGCAGTTTCAGAGCTAAGGGCGAGGATGGATGCTATTTCCAATCAAATTAGCAAGCTAGCTCTACCAAAGACTCAACAACCAGTGGCTCCAGTGCAACAACTCCAGAGTTTTTGTGAGGTTTGTGGTCAAGACCATGCTACAGAGGTTTGCTCCTCTAATCTAGAGTCAGTTTATTATGTGGGTAATCAAAACAGGCTGCAGGGTCAAAATCAGTTTGGTAATGCTTATTATCAAGGCAATACGAGAGCCCCGAATAATTACCACCCACTTCCAGCTCCACCACAGCAGGTTAGCAATTCAGTTGAAGATATGCTAAAGCAAATAATGGCGGCCCAGCAGAGAATGATAGCTGACACTGCAGCCCATGCACAGGCCATACAAGATCTTGCCAATGCTCAAAAGAACCTGGAGCACCAGTTGGGGCATTTGGTGGGAGAAATAAGCACTGTTAAAAAAGAGCCTGAACAATGTCTTGCAGTGACCTTAATTTAAGGTGGAGAGCTAATGACAAAGTCCGAGGAGAGCTGAAATAGAAAAAGTTGAAAAAGTGGAGAAGGTAAAGAAGAAAGAAGAGAAAAAGGAGGCACCTCTGCCGCATCCACCATTCCCGCAGAGACTTATACCATCGAAGGATCTGGCCCAGTAACAAAGATTTGTGAGTATGTTGAAAGAACTTCAAGTTAATATTCCTTTGACTGATGTGTTTGAATTGATGCCATCCTTTGTGAAGTTCTTAAAAGAGATTTTAGTCAAGAAGAAAAAGCCTCAAGAGATAGATTCAGTTGAGTTAGCTGAGGAGTGTAGCAGAATCTTGAGCAAGCTACCTCCAAAACTTTAAGATCCTGGGAGGTTCACTATTCCTTGTACCATTGGAGGGCATGATATCATTGGTGCATTGTGTGATTTGGGTGCGACCATAAATCTCATGCCTCTGTCTGTTTGCAAAAGGTTAGGGCTAGGAGCAATCAAGCCCTCTTCAGTTACTCTTAAGATGGCGGATGGATCACTCACTCACCCTGATGGTAAGTTGGAGGATGTGTTGCTCAAAGTTGGTAAGTTTACATTCTCTGCTGATTTTGTAGTCCTAGATTATGAAGAGGATCGAGAAGCTCCAATCATTTTGGGGAGACCATTCTTAGTCACCTCGAAGGCAATTATTGACATGGAGCTGGGTGAGATGACTGTTAGAGTGCATGGGGAAAAGGTTACTTTCAAGGTATACTGAGAAGGAGCACATAGCTAAGGTTGAAGAGTGCTCTATGATCGAATGTGTCAGACAAGAACATGGAATTACACCACATGTGAAGTTGAAGAGGGGTTCTCCCAAAGAAAGGAAGAAAGCAAAATTTCGTCGTAAGAAGAGAAGACGTAAATGCTGGAAGTGAGCTAAAAGGGACGTCGTGCCACGACGTTAACTAAGGCGCTTCTCGGGAGGCAACCCGAGTTTGTACTTGTATTATTTTATTTTATAGTGTCACGTAGTTTTTGTTTTTCCTTGGATTGCAGGTTCATGTAATGTCGAGGCTAAGTGTGGGGTGTCCTCACCCTTGCCTAATATTGATGACCTGTTGGGGGAAGTCTGAGTACCTCATACTATATGGAAGCTTGGAGGATGCTAGAACCAAGGACTAGAGTCTTCAGGGAAGTTTTCTTTACCTTGCACTTTCTTATTTTTAGCACTGAGGACATTGCTTAGTTTTAAGTGTGGGGTGGGGAACTCTCCCTTATTTTTGAGGTTAGAGATGCATGTACCGTTAGGATTTTTTTCTTTTGTCACTTGACTTTATTTTTATTTGTTTCTTGCTTTAATATATGAAAAAATGAAAAAAAATTAGAAAACCAATGGAACAATTGAAAAAAAAAGATTTTCCTTTTAGTCTTTATTAGTGGTACATGTCATCCGCCCCGTGGTTTTTCTTATGGCCTCGGTTCTTTTCCAAGGGGAGGCCTTTGAACCGGGTAGTTTTTATTTTTATTAGGATTAGAATAGTTAGTATAGGTGGCCCTAGACGAAAAGAAATAGGTAGAATGCTAGGTGCCTTTGATTTGTTTGATACCGGTGGACTTGAATTGATTGCATGTGCTATTTGTGGTGTCCTTGGGTTTTAAATTGTGATGCATGCCTAAAAAAAATGGAACAACCCCCTTTGATATGCTTGAGTCCACTTGCTTGACTTGTTGTGAACCTTTGTGCATTAGTGCTTGATTTTCCACAAGTTGCACTCTAAATGCTTGATTGAGAGGTGTTGATGGAGCCTTTTTGTGTGGATCATGTGCAATGTGTGTGAGAGGCATATTCTTGTTTGCTCCATGTTTGCATATTAATGTCTAGAACTTGCCCCGTGTGTGTGCAAAGAGAAATCCTAGGTTTGCTCTAGTCGGGAAATGATACAGGCCTTCTTTTGATTTGCCTACCCCTTACATATACACCTTGGAATTGATTGTTGTGATTTCTTTGACCTTTTGTTGGCACCCACACCCCGAGCCTACCCACTTGTTCTAAATTTTTCTCTTTTGGCCCTTTACTCCTTAAGCACTTTAATTGATAATGTGATATTGATGTGGAGTTGTGGTTGAAATATTGGGAGGTTTTTGAGTGGAACTAATGAAGGGGAATACTTGTTCAAATTGTGTAGTAGTTGCTTATGAGCATTGGCAAGGTTGGAAAATAATGAAATTGAAAAAAAAAGAGAGCAAAGTTGAAAAGAGAAAAAATGGAAAAAGAAATAAAGAGAGAAAAATATCCATTCCTTGCTAGTGTGTGCTTAAAAGAAAAAATTGCTACTTGTTGAGAAGGTGTGTGTAAAAGTTGTTGATTGGGTGGCTTTGATGAGAATTGTGTTTGAAATAGTTGTGATGTATTAAAGTGCTTAGGGAGGTAGTCACTATTACCATATGTATCCTACCTGCCCCTTAGCCTACATTACGACCTTTTTAAAGTCCTAGTTAATCCCGATTGGAGTAAGCTTACATTAGTGGAGTCCTACACTACGGGCAAGCCTATGGTACATTGTGTGTGGCATGTGAGACTTTCATGAGAGTGAGTGAATTCGTTTGTTATTGCCCCGTTCTATTCATGATATTTATTGTTGTGTGTGATCTTTGGGGGGCACTCTTTTGCTTCATATTGGTGAGGGCACATGGTTTGCATGAAATAGGGGAAGTTGATGGTTTCTTAGTTGAGTAGATAGGTGTGATTTTGTGGGAGCATGGTTGCAATAAGTTGATTTTGTGCATTTGAGCTATTTTGGGGTGGTTGTTCTCATATTTGTCAATTTGGTGAATTGTTGGCATGTTTGTGGATCCATAGTAGTCATGTGTGCATTTGTCCAATGATCGGTATCAACCATAGTCGTAGGTAGACCTGTTCTACCTAGGTTGGGAAGTTAGTTGTGACTTGCTCGAGGGCGAGCAAAGGTTCAAGTGTGGGGTGGTGATGTTTGGCATTTTATGCAAAAGTTTCCTTAATATTTCCGCATGTTTGAGCTTGTTATTCGCTCGTTTTATAGTTTGTGAATGTGGTTTTACACTAATTTGATGTCGTGCGTGTGTAGGTTGTTACGCAGTGCAATTGGAGCTTTTAGGAGCTTGATTGAGCAAGAATTGATTGGAAGTTGATTGAGGATTGGATTGAGCACACGAGGGCACGACACGAGCTAGATTTCGGACCAAGGAAAACGCATTTTGGCTGGGCGCTTTGGGGCACGTGGCGCGCCAGTTATAGCGCCCAGTGCCCCAGCGCGATTCCTAGCGCGCCGTGTGGCTATAGCGCCCAAAGTTTGGCGTCTTCTGGTTGTTGTAGCGCGTTACGAGGCGCGGGGCGCCCGTTATAGCGCCCCTTGTGCGGATTTTTACTTATTATTTCGTCTAGACTTAGGTCTAACTTATTACCAGACCTTTGTAAACCATATAAATACTCTTTTACTTAGTTTTTGAGAGGAGTTCAGACTTTGGAGCAAATTGGAGAATCATAACATCAAGAACAAGGGTTTTTCTTCCTTCCATTAATCTATTACATCATTATTTCATTATTTCATCAAATCCTTGTGTTGTTATTATGAGTATGCGTGGCTAAATCCATCGTTCTAGGGTTAGAGTATTTCATGAAAATTGATGTTTGAAGATTGATTCCCATTAATTGAATCCCATTACGGGTTACTTATTCTTTCTTGATTTCACTTGTGTAATTGTCAGGGCCTGATTATTACGCATTATCTATGGTTTTTAGATTGAACTCGAAAGAGGGAATTTAATTACGTAATAAGAAAGAGTAGAGCTAGATTGTGAACCTGGGCATCGGGGAACCAATTTGTGAGTAGGATAGACATATACTTGCTCGCCTAGCTTAACTAATTACAGAATTCGTTAATGCGTGCACGTGATTCAACCCATAGACATATAGGGATTGAAGTAGCCTGCATAGACTGTGAAGAATCGAAAGGTTTTCACAGGTACATTTACTCTGTTAGTTAGTAACCTAGGATTTAAGAAGTGGAATCAATTGGAAAAGTCAACTGGATTGTTCGTAACTCTGACCCTGGACCGTCTCCTTATTACTGATAACAACCAATTTTTGCTCCATTGTTTGAATTCACCTTTACCCTCTTAATTATTGTTCTTTAGTTTACTAAAACTCTCACCGTTGAAGATAAAGATCCCTGAATAGTTGTTAGAAATTGTTTGTTAAGTGTTAGTCTGAATAGTCCTCGTGGGAACGATACTCTACTTATCATTTTATTACTTGTCGACCATGTATACTTGCGTGTGCGTTGGGAGCAACATGCATCTCGTATTCAAATACACGGCTGGGATCCATTATTCGTACTGGAGAGAGGGAAAAGGGAATGGGGACCAGCAGGGGTACGAATTCTTTGGACTGATGTGGGTTTTGGGAGGGGGGAATTTCGGGGAAATTGATTAAGGATTAGGCTGATTGAGGGTAAAGGGTTTGTCGCGGGTCAGATTCAGAGAAGATGGGGAGAAGGGAATGTGGGCTTCGGGTTGAATTTCTGAAAATGGGGAAATGGGTGAGGGAAATTGGGCCAACTGGGAATGTACGCACATGTGTGATGTATATATGATGTTTGCGTAAGTAGGCCTGAATTTAGAACTTAGAACAATTTTAGCCTCCTTTCTAATATAATTAAGTAAATAGAGGAATTGCAAATGGTAAGCTGAAATTAAGGCCACGTCTTGCAATTTTAGCCACTTTTAACTGAAATTTATCAATTACCTTTAATTTCAAAATTAATTTTAATTCTTAAAATAATTAGGCTTTTAATTGAAACCCCCGGGGCAAAATTGGGTGTCAACAGTGTTACTCTCAAAGTACTAACCGGAAGCAACGAAAACAAATCAAACACGAAAGCCTAAGGAAACAACTACCCGACCCGCTTCAGGATTCTGGACGGTCCGCCTGAATTTTGGAAAAAAATGGACAGATTGTTGATTGGGCGGAGGGCCTGGGCTTGGGCGGTGTTGGTGGAGGGTTGTGGATGGTGATGCAATATAAACACGGAAGCGATAAAAGTGAGACGCGTCTTGAACAACTTATGAGGTAGCACCAAGGAACGATGTCTTGATACACCCTCGTTCGAGTCAAGTAGAACCTACACTATGCAACTATCCTCAAGAGACACCTGGCCTTTGCAAATAGAATGATCAAGGACGATTAAAGGTCAACTTAGATTCTTCCAATTGATTTCAAGACAAAATGGTTACAAGGTTTTGAGAGTGTTCTCATCAATTTTGTGTATTCAGAGTGTAGTAAATGGAAATAAGTGATGAAGAGTGTATTCATAGCACTCTTTTACAAGCAATGAAATGTCTAAAAAGCCCCTCAGCTAGGTGGAACATAATAGAACACTTAGGGCTAAACTTGAAAGTTCATACAAAATATGGCAAAATTCAGCACGTCTAGGCGCTCCGCCTTGGGTGAGGCGCTCCACCTGGTGGAGTGACTGACCAAGGCAGCTGCTTGGGCGTTCTGCCCTTGGTCAGGCGCTCCGCCTGGTTGGCCTTCATTCTGGGCGGTCCGCCTGGCTTTCTGGACGCTCCACCTGGCCCTGAAGCATGGGGTTTCCTCCTTCGATCGAGCTCCAATGCATGGTCTTCAAATCATCCCCCGAGCTCGTATCATACATGCCCTTCCAAACCAAGTGCAAGTGAGTGTCTTGGATCTCCTTGGCTTGACTTCGAGTGAATGGTCTCGATGAAATTTGGGTTGCATCAGATGGGCAGGGGGCCGATGGTGGGTGGGGGACGATGGGGGTGGGGGTTTAGGAAGGGTGGGGGCTGGAGGACGAGAGATGAGAAGGTGGGGCTTTGTGCAAACAAAAAAACTTGACGGCTTTTAAAATATTAGTCATTAGTGCTAATCTTAAAAGTGTCCCTCGCACCTATTTTTTGATACGTGAGTCTCTTTTACTTATTTAAAGACTTAGAAGTCTTTTTTTACCCAAAAACCTCTTCTTTCTAATCTTTTTCTTAATCTGTGTAATCACATACCTACTCATTTATGTTGTCGATCTTATCCATGCTTATATGCTCACTTGCTCATAATTAAGATTTATCAACTAAAAATAATTCTAATAATTTCACTTAATTAAAGTTTGATTTCTCGATGTGATGTTCTGAAATAGAACTTGTCGATATATATGTTGGCTCGGTTGTTCGCACAAAAAAGAGAGCAATTTCTCTAGTATATTTAGAAGTGTCGAGTTAATCTTGAAATCGAGTCATGAAGTGTTTGCCATTTGAGATTGGTTGTGTTTGACATCGCAATTTTTATGTTCTGACTTTAAACATTGAAACTGGTCCTAGCAATCTAAAAGATTTCTAATCCTTAGGAAGATCTCTGCATATGTGTTTGAATATAATATTGTTAATGTTCCTTAGTTCAAATTGATACTAGAAAAATATTCTTTCACATAGGAACTTTGGAATATTTGTTACAGTGATTGAATTGTTAAAGTCTTGATACAGACACATATATGGGTATATGCATGACGTTCAAAAAAAGAAAATATGTTTAACAAGTTGAAATTCAAATTACATTGAATGATCTTAGGAAAATCAATATGTATGATTCAGTGTCTTAAATGTATAGTGTGCTTAATTCATGACTTAATACATAAGAGGAAGATATATGCCTTGATTTTTTATAGTTGGGTGATTGGTACCATTTATGGAAGTGTAAGATTGGTGATTGATTCCTTGATTAAATAGCATATTTGATGCAGGGTAAACTAGAGGAAGCAAATAAAATAGACGCGGAAGCAAGTAAAACACGATATCAAGAAAGTCGAGACTAGCATGAACAGAAATAGAAGAAAGAATGGATAAAATAATTCAAATTATGAACTGATTGTCCAAAGGGAGAAGTGAAACTCAAACCTTACAAGGATTTCATACTAGGATGAAATCCACATGGTTCCAAGTCAAGAGATAAATGAAGCTTCAAGCATCAAACACGAGAGACCAAGCCACTTCTATGTTCTAGTCTTCAATGACAAATTCTAACTCCTGAAATGAAATGATTAAGTGTGGTATTTATAGGTTTACCACACTTCTAAATAAAATGGCTAAAAGACCCTCAAGTTAGGTCAATACATAAAAGGCCACTTAGGGCTAGAATAGGAAATACACTCAAAACTAGTCAAGAATCCCGTCTTGACAATACAGGAGTAGGCGCCCCGCCTAGCTCAGTGGGCGGTCTGCTCGAATCAGTGGTGCAGAGAGTGGGCGGTCCGCCCCTTTCTCAGAGGCGCTCCGCCTCAAGCAAGATCCAGAGAGTGCATCATTTGGTAGGCGGTCCACCTGGTATTTTGGGCGGTCTGCCTGTTTCTGTGGAGCTCCAAGCGCTCAAGTAAAATCTTTTCAAGTCTTCCCCGAAGCCTCCATCTTCAAAGCTCTTCCAAACCAAGTGTGGTGAGCATTTTGGATCTCTTTAGATTGACTCTGAGCAAATTATCTTGAGGCAACTTGGATGGCATCATCTTCCCTTCTTCGAAGCTCTTGATCTCGCATCCCGTTTGTCCTCTAAGCTCAAATTTTGATGGTTGATGCTTTGGCTCAATTTTCATGATATCATCCTCCCCTTCTTGAAAGGATTTCGTCCTCGAAATCAAACCATCAAAACCTACAAGCAACGGTAAACACCACCAAAACTTCCTACTACAAGAGTAGGTTAGTGAAAATAGTGTGGAAAACACACTCTTATAATAGAGCCAAGCATCAATAACAATCGAAAAGCTCATGTCTCCAAAGGAAACAACAAGTACTTGACTCAAAAAGAAAGTGGATTCATCACAAGAACAAGCAAAGAGATCAATAGGACATGGAACATGCAAAATGTAGCAATCAAATTTCCTATGACCCCTACGCTCATGACCAACATACCAAGCCTTCATTGCATTTCTATCACTCGGTGACACATGGATTTTGGCATGCTCAACACTCGAGGTGTGATCAACATATAGAATGGAGTAAGCAAAATAGCTCAAGCTACAACTAGCATTAATTACTCCACTCCCCTTCTTAGAAGCACTCTTACACACACCAAGAGGTACCTCCTCACCTCCACATTGTCCTCCAAGACAATCCTCCTCACTAGTTAAACTTCCAATGAAGGTCCCCATAATAGCTTCTTCATCATTATAGCCCACACAACTAAGATTAGGACTACTAGAAGGTGGACCATCACAATCAAGACCAAGGTCTCTCATCTCACTTGGAGTTTCAAACAATGGATTATCAATAGAGTTAAGCTTTCCAATCCATGGAGGTTCTAACTCATCCCCTACTCTAGTTTGATACAACTCACCGCCCCTATTGAAGTTTCCCTCAAACAATTGATTAGTATAAGCACACTTCTCAAGGTCACCAACTAACAAGGGTGAAGTATCCAAACTAGAGCCAACATCCACACTTGAGGAATCATCAAAAATAATTCTATCCATCTCATTCACTAGAGATTCCTAAAGGTCATGAGTATCCTCACTACGACACAAGAGACCACCATTATCAAATAGAAAATCAAAGGGAAGAATAGGATATTTATTTAGCTCATCTTCTCCTCTATCAAATATGGGTGGGGTGTCATAACAAGGTCCACAAGCAAGGTCAACTACAATTTCTTCACTAATGAGAGGTTCATTGAGTACCGAGCTCATATCATGATGTGGCTTATGAACCCTCTCAACTAGTGGTTCATAATCAAACACAAGTTGACCAACCGACTCTACACTAGTTGCAAACACATTGTAGTCATACAAATCATCAACTAGCATAGAGTTTTCACAAACACTATCACAAGACAAGGAAGTAACATGCTCATGAAAAGAAGAACTAACACTTACACTTGAGTCGTCATCTTGCTCACTCAAAGCACTTGAAGAATCATGGCTAGTCCCTCCACCTTATAGCTCACAATGGAAATCTTCTTCACCTTGCCTTCCACTTTGGAACATGATTGATGCTCCATCGGTTTGCCTCCAAGAATATCTACACAAGAACTCACATAAGTAGAAGAAAAAAAATAAAGGGTTAAGGTTAGAATAAGGGGTGCCCTCACTCTCAATGATTCTTTTTCCCTCTCTCTTCTCCCTCAATTTCTTTTCAAGGTCGGGTGTAGATTCGGGTGGTGACAACTCACTCGCATCACTCAGCACAACCTCTCATTTTTCCACTCGAGAATTGTCACCGGTCATTCCCTTACTCCTCTCAATCTTTTGTCTCTCATATTCGAGCGAGTTGGGACGAGGCCCAAGAATAACTATAGCAGGAGTAGGTGGACTCTTTACATAAACCCAAAATCTAGGACTCAGAGAATCATCACTTGATGTCTCCTTCTTCTTTGGTGAACCACTTGAATTTGAATTTTGCGGTTTCGGGTTCACTTTGTTGATAATTTCCAACCCTTTACTTGCATTTGTCCCACTATATCTTGTGATTGTAGGGCTCCTTGATTGCACCATATCAACCATGGAATGAAGTTCTAGTTCTTTGCTCTTTTGTATAGCCAAAGAATGTGCATTAGTAGGCCACTTGTCTCTTGCCCGGCAAGGTGTAATGTCATAGACCCTTTGACCCATGCCCACAAAATATGCATCATTCATTTATTATATCACACCCTTTTGTCATGTAACCACGGCTCACCTAGCCATATATCAATATGCCACATGGGATACACATCACACCAAACATAACCCTTATAATTCTTATGAGATATGAGCACCCTAGCTTCCTTGGAAACCCACACTCCATTATACTGTTAAGAGTATTCTAGCTCATGGCATGATATCCTTAACCTATCAACCAAAGAGGTGCTAATGAAATTGGCATCGGTCTCCCCAATTTTGAGTAAGTTTCCTTCATACCCATTTACCTTAACAACAAACCTACGTCTACGCAAGTATTGTAGACTTATATCCAAGCAAGGACATGAATGCCCAAGAGTTGCAATACTATCAACTTGGGTCTCCCTTATCCCTCCTCTCCTAGCAACATTACTAGAGTAACTTCCACTTCCCGTCACTCTTCCAACATTATAAGTGTTGTTGAAAGTCAAGAAATGAGTCTCACCAAGGAACCCATAAGAACCACTCACCTTGGTTCCATAGCCAATAGCACTACATCTACTACAACTATCCAAGCCCCTCACGATATTGATAGAACAAAACAAACCTTTTGTAGCAAAAGCAACACTTTTTCTCACCATAGGCATCACATTGCCCTTCACATGGGAATTAGGAGCATTGAGCCCTTTAGCACAAATAGAAGATGCAAAATTCCCTTTCCCCATGTAACTACCACCACTTCTTCCCAACCCAATGGAAAGACCACCACTACTCCCTTGTTTATGCATAGAAATACCAAGAGAAGATTCAAGTGAACGAGTTTTATAATCAACTCCATCATCAATTCTCTCTATGTCACTTTCTACATTTTCAAGTTCATCAAAAGAAGAGTAAGTAGGAACATTGTACCTTGAAGCGTCACTATCTTCAACTTCTTGACTAGAAGCATAAGAGTCTTCATATTCATCTTCACAAGCTTCATAGTCTTCATGAGTCTCATGATTATCATAGTAACCCACTTCATCACCATACGAGCCATGGATTCCTGAATCATCATAGAAATACCCATCATCATCTACAAAGGAACCATAGTCTCCACCATCATCATAGCAACTCGCATCATCCTCACACGAGTCATAACCTCCACAATCATCATCCGACATAGTTGCAACAATAAGAGAAAAGAACCTCACAAATTTATTCCCTCACGTGTATCACTCAATATATGAACACTCAAGGGCAAGGCTTTAATCTCTTAGAAACCACGGTGATCACAACTAGTATATCCAAGTATTGGTTCGGAATTGAGTTAATGGGACTCTATGGATGGACGGCTATTTTTGTGAGCACTTGAAGCCAAAGAATTTTCTACAAGTCTTCTTGGAATCAAATTTCCAATTCGCACGAGTTAGCCTAATACACTCAAGAGTTAGTGTCAATGGAGTAGGACAATTACCCAAGAAATACTAACCAAGAAGCCCGGAGGCAAACAACAAGCGAAAGCCTAAGAAATCAACTACCCGAACCCCAAAACAGGGGGAGGCGGTCTGCCCCTGTGGCTAGACGGTCCGCCTGGACCTGAAACTGCAGCGACGCAAAAACGGGTTTTGGTCCGTTTTGCACCCAAATTTTCCAACGATTTCAACCCGTTTCTCAAATCCAAAGGTACCAAAGGTGTATTCAACTATTTTAAGCAATCCCTAATGATTTTCAACCCCAAAAAATCAAGAACAAGCTTCAGTTCAAGTTTAGAAGCAAAATTTCAAGGTTATCAAAAATGGGGGTTTTGATTTGTCAACTTTTGAATCACAACACAAAATTTCGATTTTATGATACCAAAAGAACGGGTAAATGATATATAAAAATCCCAAATAACTTTTAACACTTGGGGAATAAAATCGAAACTTATATGAATTTTTTTGTAGTTTTCAACTTTTTCAATTTTTTTCTTCTTTTCTTTTCTCAAGAACAATAACAACAAGAAAGTAAAGATACGAAGAACAGGACGAGGATTTGTAAGAACAAATCCGAGCAGTGCTCTGATACCAAACTGATGCAGGGTAAACTAGCGGAAGCAAATAAAATAGATGCGGAAGCAAGTAAAATACGATATCAAGAAAGTCAAGACTAGGAAGAACAAAAATAGAAGAAAGAATGGATAAAACGATTCAAATCATGAATTGATTATTCAAAGGGAGAAGTGAAACTCAAACCTTACAAGGATTTCATACTAGGATGAAATCTACATGGTTCCAAGTCAAGAGATAAACGAAGCTTCAACCTTCAAACGCGAGAGGCCAAGCCACTTCTATGTTCTATTTTTCAATGTCACATTCTAACTCCTGAAATGAAATGACTAAGTGGTATTTATAGGTTTACTACACTTCTAAATAAAATGTCTAAAAGACCCTCAAGTTAGGTCAATACATAAAAGGCCACTTAGGGCTAGAATAGGAAATACACTCAAAACTATTCAAGAATCCCTCTTGACAATACAGGAGTAGACACCCCACCTAGCTCAGTGGGCGGTCTGCTCGAATCAGTGGTGCAGACAGTGGGTGGTCCGCCCCTTTCTCAGAGGCATTCGGCCTCAAGCAAGATCCAGAGAGTGCATCATTTGGCAGGCGGCCCGCCTAGTACTGTGAGCGGTCCGCCTGTTTCTGTGGCGCTCCAAGCGCTCAAGTAAAAGCTCTTCAAGTCTTCCCCGAAGCCTCCATCTTCAAAGCTCTTCCAAACCAAAAGTGGATGAGCATTTTTGGTCTCTTTAGATTGACTCCAAGCAAATGATCATGAGGCAACTTGGATGGCATCATCTTCCCTTCAACAAAGCTCTTGATCTCACATCCTATTTGTCCTCCAAGCTCGGCTTTTGATGGTTGGTGCTTTGGCTCAATTTGCCCGGCATCAATATTTCTCTATTTCCTTTTGTTAAGAAAATGATTTCTCTTTTCCTGCTAGGATAGTAATTCAAATTTCAAACAACCCTATTCCACAACTATATAAACTAACCCTTCCAGCTTTCATTAGACAACTTACACGCTAAAAACACTACTCTTCCCTCTCACACACTGAACTTCACTCACATTTATAACACTATTTCTCCCTCTTCTCTACACTTATACACTGAAGACACGCTAAAAAGACATACAAAGGATTGAATACTTGTTCTCCCTCTCTGAAAGGTTCTTAAACTCTCTTTTATCTCTATTCTTGTTGTCTTGCCGGCTGTAGACCAAAGCAAGACCCTCAGTGGCAACTTGCTTTTGCTTTTTGTCCTCGCTAAACTTCACAGCGGTTATTTCACATCTGAGGTATACAATCCAAACTTATATATATACAGCATGACATGTTAGTTTCTCTTAAGATCTTAGTTGATTCTTAATACTCTATGTGTGTTGGTTTGCTGAGCCTAACATGGCTACCACTAACCCATTTTGTAGCTCTCTGGATAGTCTTTCAGAGACTATATCATTACTAACATAAATGCAGGTTCTCTTGGTGACAAAACTCCAAGTTGTGACATAAATGTTTCTGTATCAAAGGCATATTTAAATAGAGCCTGGAGGTTTCACACATTGGTGCATTCAGGGCACCTATTCTTCACTTGTCTTTAGTGTACATACATATGTCTGTTCCCGTAGCTTTCCCATAGTTTGTATTCGCTAGGACATCCCTATTTCTACATATATTGTGCACTACAAGTGATGACACAAAAATGGTAAGTAAAGTTGCAAAGAGAAACAACAAGAAACATGTGCAGAATCATGCTAAAAGCAGTAGTAAAGAACGCAGAAAAGCTGCTGCATAATGGCTATACAGGGGCCCTTCCTATTTATTCCCTTTATTTATTTTGATTTGTTGAAATTAGGCTATTTTTGCAATCTGGACTATTTCTACAAAGGTTAAGATCTGCAAGTTAATCTAGGAAAATGATTATTTTTTAAACTATAAATATTGAAAATGTTAATTGAACAGGTTAGTAATAAGTTATGAACAGGGGTGGTTTTCTGCATAAAAATGGAAAAGAGGCTAAAAATGCCATCTGGACTATTTTTGCAAATTGCTAAAGTCTGAAAATTTAACTTGATTACTAGACTGTTGTGCAGGTTAAATTCTAAAAATGTAACAGCATATTCGAAACTAATTTTGAAAAGGGCTAAAAGTGCAATTGCATCTGAAAATGAGACTATTTTTGGAAGATCAAATCTGGCCAGATTTTAAACCCACGGTCTATTTTACACAAATTTATTTTTAAACATTTTTCAATCTCTTTCAAGCTAACTAATAATTTGAAAAGAGAGTAGGGACTTTGGAGGTCAAGTCATATAAAATTTGTACTTTTATATTAGCTAAAACTTACATACCATCTTATTATGTCACATTAACATTGTGGTTATACTACTTACATATATGGTTATAATTTTATTTTTAAAATTATTTTATTTAATCTTTTATGTATGCACACACACACACACACACACACACATATATATATATATATATATATATATATATATATATATATATTATCTTAAACGCGACCCCACAGCAATAGCCACACGAGCAAGGGTACTTGACAACTAATGTCATACAATCGCTCAAAGAGGCTAACATTTCTAAAAATCACTAAAATTCTCCTTGTCCCTACATTCCGACAATTTAGTGTATTTTGGGTATATTTCAACTTTTTCAAACTGACTTTGAAATCCACCTGTTTTTGTATTTTTGCAGAAACGTCCAATTGGGATTTAACCTTACTTAGATGTATTTCTCTTAAGTTAAAATTGCATCTTTAACTTGTGATTTTATCCATGCTTTATATTTTAGTCCTCAATCCCAAAATTCAAATCCGGCTGGGAATCCCCTTTTGTGGGTTCTGAAAAGTGCCTAACCCCTTCTTTTCGAGACATTAGAACTTCTTACTTAGAATCTCTACTAGCAGACCTACCCGAAGTAATTTAGAAGCTTAGACACAATTAGGTGCCCTAATACACCTAATAAAAAAATATATTACGTGGCAATTTTAAAACCAATTCAAATGAGTTACCCAGTCGAACCCAACTTTTGAACTCAACCAACATGAAAAAAGGGGTGCGACAAGTATTAGAGCAATATATTAGGTAAAAAGTAAAAATCATTATACATGAATGTAAAAATAACTGCTTACATATGGGATTGTTGGATAATTCACATTTTACAATTAATATTCTTTTTAGTATCCTTTATCATAATAGAACTTGTACATATACTATTTTGTTCTTTCTACGAAGCTATATATTTTATCAATAATAATAGCGAGCAAATTGAATAAATTAAATTGTATATTTTTTATGATAAATTCACAAGTTTTCATTTGCAGTAAGCAAAATGAAGCAGTAAAATTTTGTTTCGATGTCAAATTTATCAACTTTTAGAAAGCGACTTGTTTCATTATGAAGGATACATATACGTATTATCACAAAATCTATAAATAGATAATTTAAATATAAATCAGAGAACTTACTTGTTCTCCTTATAAGCGGAAGCGGTAGGATCTTTACCACGGCTGGAATCACTGGTCGTCGGTAGTTGTCACAGTAACAGATCAACCCCTTTATCCACAATCTAGACACCCGATATTTAGTTGAGAGAATTAGGAAGAGTTGTATAGAAAAGTACGTATATTTTCACTATTAATACATGTGTATTTATAGCTAGTTAAAGTAGTTGTCCTCTTATAGGACTCTACTAGGCAGTTATCTATTTTTACCTGGATAGGCTTTAAGAGCACCCCTTTATGAGTGGACTCTTAAACAGATAATTCCAACACATTATATGAGAGTCTTTAAGGAAGCTCATACCATTACATTCTTACCATCGTTTTAATTAGGCAGCTTTTTCCTTATGTTTTTACGAGCATTCTTAGTAGGCAGTGTAGGCATTCAAATTTTATTGGATTTAAATTCGTATATTATTAGATTATATGTTAAATTCAAGAAATATTAGTCCAACAAATATAATGTGGTTGCTATAATTAAATTTATGTCCAATATGAATTGATTTAATGAAAGGCCCATTCTTATTGGGCTGGTCCATATTGTCGTACTTTAAATGATGAGCACGATCCATTAGCCCATGGTCTATGCAAAGCGTCAAATGACATGGTGCCAAGCCAAATTAAGCAACAATAAAGTCATGCCACATGTATAAATGATGTATCATTCCAAGTAATACAAGAGCCAATCAAATATCGCCAAGTGTTTGAAATGACATGACTTTTGTGATAGCTTTGATGACTCAAGTTCACCAATCATAAAAAAAATATTTGTGTTGATCGTAAATTATCTTGCCTTACAATTATAAATAAAGGTCTCCATAAGGGCATACAAGATCAGAAATAGATACATATACATCTTTTTTTTTTCCGGCTAGAGATCAAGAAGTATTGCATACATCAAGAAGTCTTCCACACATATCAACCGTCATATTCCTGATCAAATTTGATTATCAAGTCCAATCCATAAATTCAAGAACAAGCTGAAAAGCTCTTGAATTGACTATAGCAAGGAAAAGAATAAGAGGATTACATCTTTTGATTTAAGATAGTCTATAGATTGTAACCCACATTATTTTTATAAATAAATATTACTTATGGATACTTTTTTGTCTTGATTCTTTTTCAAGCACAAAATCATTTTTTATAAATTCGGTACATCTTATGGGACTATACTTACGTCTTATCTCTTACCTCAAGAAATTAATGTTCAAGAACCCCAAGATGGATTCCAAGAAGTTCAACTCTAGTTCCACTTCCGCTACGTCTACTGAATCCAAATTCACTAATGTAGTGGAAAATATCCTAGATGTTACCAAAGGAAGAATGGGACCAGTTACAAAGAGCCAAGCTAAATTACTAGGACAGCAAACACATCACGTGCAGTCCAAAGCCACCTTCGTCTTTGGTTCATCATCCTCAAAAGGCATGAAATCCAATGTAAGCATGCCAGAAGAATGGTACAATATTGATGAAATAGTTGAGATAGGTTTTGCCCGACATAACTTGTCTGTATGGTAGAATACCTATGTGCTAACTGACGATGATGTTGAAAGCATTAGAGCCACTCTGACCACTCTGACTAACATGTCCAAATTTCATGTCTGAGAAAATTCATGTTATTCTCCGTCATCCACAATAGTGATACATGCAATGATGACCAGCACTTCTACGGTGGAGGAACAACTTAGAAACCTAGAAAAAGCAATTGAAGGCTTGACAAATATTACTAAAGAGTAATACTTCGATTTGCGAAACTCACAAACATGGTGGAGGGAAAGGCGGAAGGAGAGCCAATCCATGCACCTTGCACCTGGAAAGCTCTCCAAAAATCAAGAGAAGGAGAATCTCCCCCCCCCCCCCCACACACACAAAGTAAGTTGCACCCACCAGAGAAATTCAAGTTTAATCCAAATGTCTAATTTCTATCGATCAATTAAAAGATTTTATTATGGGAACCCTCAAAGAAATAAATAAGGTGGCCTCCAAGTGATCTTCCCTTATATATGCAAAGCCATACACCAGCAGGATTAGAAGTTTGAAGATGTTTGTCAGTTACCAACCTCCTAAATTTCCAACAATTTGATGGAAAATGAAACACAAAATAGCATGTTGCGCACTTTGTTGAAACGTGCAACAACACGGGAACATATGGAGACTATCGCATCAAATAGTTCATCCGCTCCCTCAAAGAAAATATTTTCGCTTGGTTCATCGACCTTGAGGCTGGATCTATTGATAATTGGGTCAATTAGAGCAAGAGTTTCTCAACCATTTTTATAGCATAAGGGGTACAGTGACCATGGTGGAACTTAATAGTAGCTGTCAATGCAAGTATGAAATGTGATCGACTTTATCAAGTGATGGTGCCAAACCTTTATTGCAAAGATATAATCAACGAAGCCTCTGTATAAAAATGTGCATCCAAGGAATGGAATGGGGATGTTGTTACACCCTGCAAGCAATTAAGCCAAAGTCACTCGAAGAACTAGCACTCGTGCCTACGATATAGAGTTGAGCATGGCCTCCATTGGAAATGAGGTGCTTCCTATCCACGGCCCTCGAGTTAGGATAAACATGAAGCAAAATAAGTGGAGAAAGCTTATGCCCAAGGTTGAAAATAAAGAATCCATGATTGTTTATGCTACATCTGTAAAGTTCACCACTAAATTAAGAAAAAAACATGCAAAGACAACTTTCTTGCAAGACTAGCAAAATCGGAAGCCCACTTCAAAGGAAATGCATATGAATGAATACCCATTTCTTGATTTTGACGTTTCTGCAATCTTGATGAAATCCTTAGGCTAAAACTTCTTGAGTTACTAAAAATGAAGTTGCTAAATGAAGGTGGGAGGATCAATGAACCAACTTACTGCAACTACCACCATTTAGTTGGCCACTCAATTCAGGAGTTCTTTGATAAAAGTCATAGAGTTGACCCGTGAAGGTAAGATTGCACTTGAAGATGACAAAGAAATTGCAAGCCAAATCTTTCACTTTTGGCCCACTAGATCTAGTTGTGTTATCAAATTCATGCAATGCCTAAATATGCATTATTAAAGAAGCATAGAGCAAAAGTCGATCAAGCTAATGATAGAGGCCGGATTCTCGTTACCCGGCGTAAATATTGCAAAACAAGTTCAAGAAAGGAGTTGTGTAGACAACCAACTAGAGAAAATATGATAAGAAAACCTAAAAAGGAAATGCCAGTCAAACGCTCAAAAAGGCAAAAGTTGAGTAGCATCACCACCAAAGATCGACCAATGACGTTGAAAGAATTTTTACCAAGTTGGTTTCGCACTAGTTTTTCTTGCAATGACATCAAAGTTTCATGTTGCAATGTTGATGAGAAAGAAGCAAAGAATGTAACTTCTTCATGTTCAGAACCAAAGGATTCTCTTGTGGCTTCATTATATTCTTTCCTCAGGTGTCGCACTTCTACGTAAAATGTGTGAACCATCTCTTTGGGAGTTCTTGTCTATTTTCCTTTAGGGCGTTGTTTGAACATAGTTTAGATGTTCAATTTCCCTACTTGTTTACCTGGTAATATTGGTTCATATTGTTGTGATATCAATCTTTCATTTCCTTCCAGATCTTTTTTTAACATCCCTAACATTTGTACCCTACCTTTCCTTTCTCTCTCTCCGATTTCCCTTCTCCCTTCTCCTCAATTTCACTCATCTTTCTCTTCGATTTCCATTTTTCTTCACTCAAAGGTAATCGCTCTAATTGTATAATTTTGCTCTATAAGTTTAGTTCTGTTTTCCTTCAAAATTTCAGTTTTTTCATTTTTCAGAGAACTCAATTTTCCTTCGAAGGTGCGTAAGAAGTTCATCTACGGAACGTATTCTAGTTTCGAGGTAAGGATTTCTCAATTTCATGAATTCATTTATGTATTGCGAGCCGATATCAATTCACTACGTAAGAACAGAACTTATGTATCTGAATTGCAAAAAAATTGAGTTGATTACCGTGAATTTTAGGTAATAAGGCGATTCGCTATCTAATTTACAGTGTTCTATTAGGTTTAATAATTTGAATTAGAATATCATTTGAACTTGAGGCTTTGTGATTAGTATATTAATTTACTGATTGAGTTGCTTTGCTTAATCCGATGCTTGTAGTGCCGAAGCTGTTGAATGTGTTTATTGATTGATGTTTTGCAGCTCAATGCTCTTCGATCCACAACTTCGGCATGAAAACAATTTATACTTGAATATTAGCTAAATGTGGATGACTGATATATCATGCTTGTGTCCTCGCGCGATGTGATACTGTGTTGCAAACAAATTGATAGACCTTATCGAAACTTGAACTCACAGGGAATAGGATTAGAAAAAGTCATGACTACTTAAGATTCAGAGCTAATTCGGCCGTTGACTTTGAAAAGTAATTAAATTATTGAACATCTAGAAATTTGTTGAGTAGATTGCTTATTCTGCCATTCTCTGTTTGATATAGTCAATGTGAACTGTGATCCAGGGAGTATATTAATACATGATGTTGATTAAGACTTATCCTTTTAGCTTGTTTGTGAATAATTCTTCTATTATTGGTGCTTCATTTATTGATTTTCATACCTGAGAAGGTTTAACAAGTAGAAGTAGAAATTGTACATGCTCAGTACTTTCTTTTGTTACTTTTTTTTTTACACTGAAGTATATCTTCAATTTGTTATTATAACTGCAGGAAAGTAAATAGTTTCTTCAATAGTCATGGAAAATCCTAAAGGTAAAAGTTGGATTGAGTACAGTAGAGTTACTAAAGAATATTTAATGGAGTAGAAAAATTTCTTAACTATGCCTTTCGTGAAAAACATAATGGAGAAACAATTTCATGTTCCTGTAAAGAATGTGTGTTGTACTATCAAGTAAATCGAGCAATGGCATATGAACATCTCGTGGTTAATGGTATTATGTCGTCATATGATACTTCGTTTTGTCATGGAGAGTCTCTCAAAAGATCAACAAGTACTGAAGGAAATAGTTTTTAAGCAAGAAGCTTTACGGAGTGATGATATGAGAGGATTGATCCAGGATACTTTTGGAAGCTTCACACAGTTCATGGATGATAGCATTAGTGAAGGGGAAGGGATAGTGCCAAACTTAGAAGAGAGTACTCCTCATCCATCAGACAATCAACCCCATCCAGAGGTGGATAAGTTTGAAAAGCTAATGAAAGATGCGAATGAAAAACTTTAACCCGGGTGTAAGAAATTCAGTAAACTGCCATTTCTGCTTCATCTTTACCGTATGAAAATATTGTTCAAATGGTCAAATGAGTCTTTTAATGCTTTGCTTGGTTTACTGAAGTATGCATTGCCCGAGGGGGAGAAGTTGCCTCCTTCTTTTTATGAGAGCAAAAAGATAGTTAATGGCTTGGGGTTAAATTATAAAACGTTTGTCACAATGATTGTATGCTTTTTAGAAACGAATTTGCTAAGAAGGATGTCAACGAATGCTTAATCTGTGGGGCTTCTAGATGGAAAAATAGTGATAAAAAAAATTCCAGCCAAGGTCCTAAGGTACTTTCTTCTAAAACCAAGACTACACAGATTATTTATGTCTTCAAAAACTTCTAAATTGATGCGATGGCATCATGAAGAACGAAACAAAGATGGACTGCTACGACATCTGCAATATTCGCCTAGGACTAGCTAGTGATGGCTTTAATCCATTTGGCACAATGGGAACTGCTTACAGTATTTGGCCGGTAATTTTGGTGCTATATGATCTTCCACCATGGTTGTGCATGAAGCAAGAGTCTTTCATTTTATCATTGCTCATTCCTGGACCGAAAGGGCCTGGAAATAATATTGATGTATATCTAGAACCTTTGATAGAGGAGTTAAATGATTTGTGGAATGTTGGGGTAGAAACCTATGATGCATTTACTAAGGAGACCTTTCAAATGCGAGCAGCTCTCAGTAGGACTATAAACAACTTTCCAGCATATGGTACTCTATCGGGATGGTGCACTTATGGTCAATTTGCTTGCCCTTGCTGCAATTTAAATACTCAATCTAGAAGGTTGAAATATGGTAAAAAGTTTTGTTACATGCGACATCGATGTTTCTTGAAGCAAGGACATAAATATCGGAATGATGCAAAATCATTTGATGGGACTAAAGAATCAAGACCTGAACCTTGTCCACTATCTGGGTCACACGTTCTAGATCAAATTAAAGGCATAAAGTTCACTCCCGGTAATTTAAGTGAAAAGGCAAGTGGAGTGATGAAGAACACGTGGAAAAAGAGAAGTGTATTTTTCAAGCTTCCTTACTGGGAGTATAATTTGGTGCATCATAACTTTGATGTGATGCATATAGAAAGAAATGTGTGTGAGAATGTGATCAGTACATTATTGAGTCTTGGTAAAAAATTAAAAGATGACATAGAAGCTCCATTGGACTTGAGGGAGATGAATATAAGATCAAGCTTATGGCCTCAACAACGAGCTAATGGGAGTGCATACCTTCTTGCCACTTACTTCACAAAGTCCCGAAAAGAAACAAAGTTATTTTACAAAGTACTACAAAATACTAAGTTTCCACATGGCTATGCATCTATCTCACACTGCACCCGCAAACGGAAGTTTTCGGGACTAAAAACTCATGATTTCCATGTTATAATGCAAGAACTTCTTCCTATTGCCTTGTGAAGATCGATAGATCGAGAAGTGAGCCCAGTTTTGCTT
Source organism: Petunia x hybrida (assembly GCA_037355625.1). NCBI lineage: Eukaryota > Viridiplantae > Streptophyta > Magnoliopsida > Solanales > Solanaceae > Petunia > Petunia x hybrida. The sequence goes on along the minus strand of JBBBVM010000574.1, from coordinate 975,164 downwards.
GAACTATGCTCAATTTTCCGGGTGCTTTGTAGCAAAGTTCTTAAATTTTAAGAGTTAGAGTTGCTTGAAGATAAAAGTGCACAAACCTTGAGTGATATGGAGAAAATCTTTCTTCCATCATTTTTCACTGTAATGGTACATTTGGTAATTCATTTGGCATTCGAGGCTAAAATTACGGGGCCGGTACATTATCGTTGGATGTACCCATTTGAGAGGTATGAATAATCACATTAAATTTTTATCATAAGGTTTAAGTTATTATATTTACTAATTACTATATTAAACTGATGATACCATTTTTTTCACTAGGTACTTGCGTACTTTCAAATCATATGTTCACAATCTTTCATGCCCAGAAGGTTCAATTGAAGAAGCATATATTGCAAATGAGTGTCTGGATTTTTGCTCACGATATATGGAAGGTGGAGATTCAAGGTCTTATTGGTCTAGAAAAAGTAAAGATGATGTTGAACATGAGGTTGATTGAGAGGGATGTCTTTTCCCTACAGTTGGGCAGTCATTTGGAAATAAAGATGTATTTAAGTTGGACCCGAAAACATGGTTGCAGGTGCATCGATATGTACTTTTTAATTGTGAATCTGATGTGGTCAACTATTATAAAAAGTGAGTGTTATATCTCTAACTTATTGGCTTTATATTAATCTATTGATTACATGATTGATATATGTGAGTTACATGTACAATGAGCATATTAGTGAAATAAAACGCTTGCACCATAAGCGTCACCTTACAGAACATCAGCTTAATTGCTTGCATTTTGAGAATTTCCATGAATGGTTCAAGGAGCAAGTGAGTAGTTTGATTTAGTCATTATTTACTTTAATTTACCATCCTTATACTCATATTTATACAACTGTATACTGCTATTTGGTCAGGTTAACGAGTTCAACCACACATGTAATATCTGTCATACCCGATTTTGGACTTAGCTCGAGGCGAGTCGGGTTTCGGATTTGACTGGTGAACTCGTTTGGAGTTGGAGGTTTTGGAGTCGCCACCTAATAAATTTTCTAGGCGTATTAGGTCACCTATTAATTTTTAATTCAATTTAAAGAATTAACTCCGGATTGGTCTACGAGTCAGAGATTCGGATAAGTGTTCGAAATAACCCAGAAGGAAGGGGTTAGGCACCTTCTAGGTTCCACTAAGCGTAGTTCCCGGCCGATTTCTATATTGGGTTTAACATGTTGCTTTAGAAAAGGACAAAAAAGCTAAATAAGGTAAATAAAAGAGATATGGGCTGCAAAGTAAGTAAAATAGGCAATTTAATGTATTTGCATAAATAATTTTAAACAAATAGTCATGTTGCACAAATAACCACAAAGTAATAAATAACTAATTAATTACTTGAATAAAGAACCCTAGGTTTTATTATCCTATTCGGATCAGAACCCGGCTTTGGTAAGGGACGATAGTTTCAGAATCCACTATCAAATATAGCTCGGGTGGTTTTCATCATATCCGAGGGGCTTAATTTCCTTAACCACCATACCCTCTTTAAGTATTTAACTAAAGCATTAGCTGATGTTTTAAACGTCCTAAAGGTCTACTAGCATCCTACTTAATGCCCCGGAAGCTATTGAGACAACTAATTTAAGTATCTAGACCCCCTAAGTTTATTAAGTGCCCCAAACTAGACCACTAGGTGTCAAACAATATACGGTCATGCAAATCATATAATTCAAGTAACATCATGTAAGCAAAGTAATTTTAAAGTTTTAAAAGTAGGCCTCCAAATTAAAACAAGTGAAAAGGGTATAAGATTAACAAGTTCACTTACAAGCTACTAACTCACTGCTATGCTAAGTTTCAAAGTGTAACGTTTTGCAGAAACAGTCCGTTTAAAAACATTAACTTTACTTTAACCTTTTCTAAAAAAAGACGAAGTGCACTGTTATGTTCAAAAATGTGGAATTTGTAGAGATAGTCTCATTTTCACATAGAATTGCAGTTTTAGCCTCTTAACAAGATAACTGAATTTCCAATGTACTAGAGTTGCATAACTAGTCTAATTTGACATTTAACTTTCAGTTTTAAAACCTGTTATCATACTGGTGTAATCCAGAAAAATCATTTTGCACAAATAAATCAATTTTCAGCCTTTATGTCAAATTCATCCTTAAACATATGAAAATAAGGAATAAGGTTACAGAGAGAGGCCCCTGTTAGCCAATTTTCAGTGCCCTTAGCGATGAGCGACACTTGGAATACCTGTCCTACATACTAATTGCACCTTATGGTGCCTTAGTACAAGCAAGGGACCCTAATAAATACATTAAAGGGTCTACGGATTAAACTTCAAAAAATAGGAAGGGGAAAGAATAATGCCCTGGGTGCATTGTATATTGCTCAATTCAATCAACCATGCAACCTATAAACACTTAATCTCTTCCACATAAATGGATGATATAATGGCTTTGCAGATTTGATCAAAACCTGTGTCAGTTCTTAATAGATGGTATGGCTTATTAGCCATCCTAAAAACCTGCACAAGGAGTTAGAGGAATGGCCAAGAAAGGCCCAGGCAACAGACAACTATAGGTATTCTCAGGCAGACTATTAGAAACTAAGGGATATTTACTTCTTGAGCTCCATTCATACAGCTAGAGTCATGTACCTTAATAGATGTAGCACATACGACAGAGCAAAATAGTAACAGAGGTAACATAACTTGATCAACGCATTCAACTAGCAAAACTAAAAAAAGAGCAAGGGAACTCCCAGGAAGAATAGCCCATATCCAGTCAAAGTGTAGTTCCGGGATGTCTCTGGTCTGGTTTAGTGTGTAAAGGTGTCTAAGGTCTGTGTATGATCTTTCAGTATGTAGAGATGTTTGAGGGTGTTTTTCAGCTTGTGAAAAAGGTTATGTAGAAGGTGTATATGTGCCCAAAGTCTGTCTAAGAATCTGTGCGTGTGTAGATGTACCAGTAAGGTGTATCAATGTGCTCAAAAGCTGTGTAGGAGATGTATCCAGTATGTGTGTGTAGATGTATTTCTTAGAAGTGCAGAGAATGAAAAGAAGAGGGTAGGGAGTGTACTGTGTCTGTATATTCAGCTTCTCCCGGTGTCCAAAGGGTCTGATCAGTCCAAGTTTATATAGGGCTAGGGAAGAACTTGTCAAGAAGGAAAACATTCAAAAGATTCAACTTTCATTTCAAAAGACAAATCAGTTTTCATGATAAAGGAAAAGAAAGGTGTTCACTTGAATTGAGGAATTGAAATTCAAGCTTGAATCCAGGGGACAGATATTCCCATCTCAACAGCTTATATATCTTCAAATCATGTGTGACAACTGGAGGTTCTATAAGAGGAAAGTTTTGACAGAAAATATTATTTTCCATGTATGGGAATATGATCATTCCCTCTTTCAACTCCTATCAGCCAGCATTTATATACAGAACACATAATCACTTCAAATACGTATAATGTCATTTGGATTTCAACAGCAAATTACCAAAATAGGCAGACGCTTCTCGACTCAAATTAACAATATCAAGTACTATAATTTAATTTCAACTGATTCAAAACGGTTCATCATTATGTCATGACTTTAAATTAAATCACTTTCAACTAATCAAATAAAAATATAACTTAGAAACTGCTTCTATACTTAGCATCAATCATGGAATAGTAATGATAGGAATCTAGGTATATCGTGATAATAAAGATAAGCATGTTGTTCACAATGGAAAGAAAACAGAAAATGGAAAGAGGTTACCAGATCAACGTGTCGGGTCGGGTCAAGATTGACCCGATTCGTTTATGTTTAACTCTCAACAGATCAAGTTCAAATCAATGATAACTTGCCTTATTCGTCGAAGATTTCTCGGATTTTGACGAGATTCCTTCAATCCCTTCTCTTCCTTTTCGGTTTCCATAGAAAGAGGGATAGGAGGGATTCATTCCCCTTTTCTGTGTGAAAGTGACAAGGGAGAGAGAGGGATGAGCGGATGGCGTGAATGGTGGAGAGAATGGCGGAGCCACGGTGGAGATATGGTGTGACTGTGGTGGATATAGTTCTGTATTTGGACGGGAATTGGGGAGAGGGGGAGAGAGGATAAGGGGTCGACGGCTGGTTTAGGAAAAGGGAAAGGGTGTAATGATTTTAGGGTTTTAGAATTGGGGAGTGAAGTGTATACATGTAAAAGGAGGAAATAATATGAGCCGTTGGATCTGAGGGATAAACGGCTGGGATTGTGCCACGTAGGCGGGTGTGGGTGAGTGCATAAGTGATATATGCTGATGTGTATGGTTATAGGCGCTTTGAGGGAGTTGTACCATACGCTGGAGTGAGTTGTACACGTGCTTAATGTGTGTGTACTTTGTGCTATAAGTGTATTTAGGGAGGTGTAGGCTTATGTGAAGCTTAGGTGGCGTACACGTGGAAAAAGGGCGATGATGGGGACTAGATGTAATAGAAATGGAATTGTAAAATAGCAAAATGGCTAGTATTTAATTAAAATACTTTATAAATATAAATAATTAGTATAAAAATAGAAAATCTTGTAAATAATTATAAATAAATATACTTAATCATAAATAAATATAGATGACCACAAATAATACTAATTAGATATAAATAGCCACAAATAATTACTAAATAATATCATAATACGTTAAATTGCATAAAATAGCATACGTAATTTTAGAAAATAGCCTAAATGAATATAATTACCTAATATAGTCACAATTGAATAATTATTATATAAATAGGGGATTAATAATAGTATTACACACGTAAATACATGCTATCTAATGCTATTTTATTTGGAAAATTACTATTATCGATTTTAATCAAATATAGCCAAATTGCGAAAAACGCAGGGACAAAATTGGGTGTCAACAGCTGCCCCTCTTTGTCCGGGGATGATGAAAGAATCTTCGGGCAAAGATAGTTGACGAAATAACCAATTTTGTCACGACTGGTAGGCAAAAAGATTGAAAGGGGAAGAATGGGAGTTTTGGGGTGTTTTGGCTGAACCCCGGTCTCTGAGTTGCTTACATATCTCAGGTTTCACGAGAATCAGGTCGTGTGTAGTTCTAGAATAGCATGTTGCCTGTGTGAGGTGTTTATGACGCACGATTTTGGATGTAAAGACTAAACTTATCCAAGTATGTAAAGTTTAGATTCGTGTATACTTTGCCTTTTGGCAAGATGAATGAAGAATGAAGCAAAGGCATTGTCGAAGATGGAATAACATCGATAGATCGAGCGTGGAATAAGTGGATTATAATCATCCTAGTTATGAAGATGTGGTGCACGACACACCCTTAAAGTGGAGTTTACACGGACATAGTTTCCACTTCATCTCGATAAATGGGTCATCTTGCCTTCAATATTACCTTGAATGAGCTTGGAAACATTTGGAGAGCGAGTTTTATGAATGCGCACGATTCAAGCAGACGAGCACGATTAAGCACGAAAATACGCACGATTTATGCAGATGGATACGGATAGGAAGGAATACGAAACTGATACCCAATCGGTAAGGGGAGATTAGGTAGGTCGCAGGTGTGAGTATGGAACTGTAGCTCGGAACTCGGCAAGATAGGTAGCTTGCGAATGTAGCAAAATGCATTATCTGTAGGGTTAGGCTTTGCTTTGTATGCATTTGAAGTTTTGCGGTTGCATGATTGGTAGTGATGTTGGGAACAGGCGCGAGAGTATGGCACGGGGGTTTGTCGAGAGATCGGGGAGTATCCTTCAGCAAAATCATGATAAATGCAAGAGATATAAAGATAAAGATAAAGTAAACTTCCCTGTTGAGCCGAGTGGTTGTTTTGTCTTGTACTTGTTTGATTGATGTCTCATCTAAATGTCTTTCCAATGCTATGCCCACCGATGCGGACCTTGCTCTGTTGCAAATTGTTGTCATGTTCACCACTGCAAACCTTATATATCTGCCGACGCAGATTCTATGCTTATCAAATGGTGTCATGTCCACCAACGCGGACCCTAAATATCCACCGACATGGATTCTATGCAATGTCATGCCCACCGACGCGAACCCTATATATCCACCAACATGGATTCTATATATGTCATGTCCACCGCTGCGGACCCTATATATCCACCGACATGGATTCTATGCATGTCATGTCCACCAATGCGGACCCTATATATCCACCGACATGGATTCTATATATGTCATGTCTACCGCTGCGGACCCTATATATCCACTGACATGGATTCTATGCATGTCATGTCCACCAATGCGGATCCTATATATCCACCGACATGGATTCTATATATGTCCACCGACATGGATTCTATGCATGTCATGTCCACCAATGCGGACCCTATATATCCACCGACATGGATTCTATGCATGTCATATCCACCCATGCGGACCCTATTTATCCACCGATATGGATTCTATATATGTCATGTCCACCGCTGCGGACCCTATATATCCACCGACATGGATTCTATGCTTGTCATGCCCACCGACGCGGACCCTATATATCCGCCGATGCAGATTCTATATATGTCATGCCCGCCGATGCGGACCTTATATATCCGCCGACGCAAATTTTATGCTTGTCATGCCCACCGATGCGGACCCTATATATCCACCGACGCAGATTCTATGCAATGTCAAATTGATGAATGTTGCTTTGCCAGGGTTGTTAGGTATACTCGGTACCAGTGTAAACCTGCAATTAAAGAAAATTTATGAGTTTTTGGGTGGGGGTTGACTTGCACATTCGTTGTGCTGCACTCTGCTGCTGCATCCTGTATAATTGTTTCCTTGTAATATCTCTCTTTTTCGAGCGTCAAACCTTAGTCGAGCTGTGGGCAAAATGAGAGAACAAAAGGGAGTATGCATGTGTTTTGAGAAAAATAATATTTAAAAAGTGATGAGAATTTATTCCATTGAATCATAGACTGCGACGTGTTATTTGGACATAATCTCATCTATATCCATTTGCTATTCAAAGATCTTTCATCTTGAAATTTTGAGGGGAGCTCAAAATTTCTGCCCTAGTGTGCTGCTTGTATTTTTCTTGAATTTTTGAGGTCCCTCAAAAACTCTACCCCAGTGTATTATAATGTGCTCTTTGAATTTTTTGAGGAAAACTCAAAAAATTTTGCCCCAGTGTCCAATAAAATTCTCTTATGATGTGACCGTGCCTTGAGTAGGCTGCCTACGTATCCCTTTTGGGAATCAGGTCGCTACGTAGTTCAAATCTAATAAAGGTGAATGTTGCTTGATTTGTAGTATCTCTTGATTGTGTCTTCTTGGTAAACGCCTTTGTCATTCTAATGCTTGTTGTGCTCGTTCTTTGCTATCCATGAGCGTCACTTGCTCGAGCATGTTTTTGGTCTGTTTGGGATTGTCTAATTTTGCTCCTTATATATATTCCTGCTGTTTCGCCTTAAGTCATTTTCTTCAATATGCTCTTGCCTCAGTTGTGTGCTATAAGATTTTCATGAAGTTCCTCAAATGTCTTTTTTCAAAATCACCATAGTCCGATTTGTGCTCGTCGTTTTGGATTTCTTTCTCACATCGCAATCACAGATTCCATGGAATTAAAATGATTTTGCAGAACGTGAATGATACATGTATAAAAAATGAAAAATAGGAAATGCTTTTATTATTTGTCTTCAGAAACAACCTTCGAAAGGAAATGACGGTGAAACAAAGTTGAAAAACAAAGAAAGCAAAAGCTAACGACTCGGAGTCGTGTTTTATTTAGGAAAACAACCATTGCCCCAGCTCCACTAAGGTTCTCAGCATCTTCGAAATGTGCTGTAGGGTCAGTTGTTTGGCATAACTCCAGTTTCAGCTTCCAGGATTTTCAGGGCCTCAATATGCTTTTCGGCGACTACGTCATATTCTTCTATGAATAGCTCCTTCAGACCGGTCAACTCATCTTCTACATCATGAACTCCTTTGGAAATTCCTCCTCCCTCGAGAGTTTTCATGTAGCTTGAAAGGATGGAGGCCTGTTTCAGAGTTGGAATAAACTGCTCTAGTGAATGATAATCTCTTGTGTCCTTTGTAGTGCTTTCTCCCTTGCAAACCAAGATGTACCCCATGCCAAACTTATATTTATTGAACACCGTTTTTGCCTTTATGATTGTACCTTCCAGATCGTATTCTTCACTGACGTCAATCATACTCACCTTCTCATCTTCATGATTGGGTAGTGGATTACTGTGCACATTTGGTGTCTTCAAATGAATGACCTTTTCATCTATTAGCTCTTGAATCTTATCTTTCAATGCAAAACATCTCTCGGTCTCATGCCCCGGTCCACCTGAGTGGTATTCACATCTTTTGCAGTAATCAAAGCGTGGCGAAGGATTGTCTGGCACCTTTTGAGGGATTGGGACAATAAGCCCAGAAGTTCTCAACCTCTCGAATAATTGGGTTGGGGATTCAGCTAATGCAGTGTAGTTTCTTTTGGTCTTTGGTTTGCCTCAGGACGAGGCCTGGGAGAGTATGGTGATGCATTTCGGTAGTTGGTTGAGTATTTTGCTGGTATGATGGACGGTTTGGTGCTGGAGTGTGGAATATAGGTCGAGTGGGTTGAGTGTTGTAAACGGGATATTCAGGTGGTATGTGACGGTATGGTGGTGGTGTTATGTTTAAAGCAGGGTCTTGAATGGTTGTAGCAAAAGAGACTTCGTCTTTCTTCTTTTTGGAGAGACTTACATTTCCAGCCTGGATAGCCTTATTAGCAGCTTGTAGTGCAGCTAAGCTAATAATCTTTCCACTTTTCAACCCTTCTTCTATATCATCTCCCATCAATACTACATCTGCGAACTTTTGGTTCTTCATATGCAACAACTTGTCATAGTAGACATCTTCTTGTATGCGAATGAATATGTTGACTATTTCTTTCTCACTCATAGCGGGTTGCACCTTGGCAGCTTCTGCCCTCCATCTAGTAGCATATTCTTTGAATGTCTCTGTGGGTTTCCTTTTCAAATTTTCTAAATAGAAGCGGTCTGGTACTATTTCGATATTGTACCCAAATGTTTCTACAAAGTCCGCTGCCATATCTTTCCAACCAAGCCATGTACCTGGTTTTTGTTTAGAAAACCATCTTAAAGCATCTCCAGTCAGGCTTCGGCTGAATAACTTTACTCGTACTTTCTCGTCTTCCCCCGCTGCAATCAACTTGTCACAATATGTTCTCAAATGAACCATAAGGTCTCCAGTGCCATTGAACAAGTCGAACATTGGTATCTTGTACCCATCAGGTAATTTCAAAGCAGGATAGATACACAAATCTTCATAAGCTAAACCTTTAGTGGTTTTGCCTAACTCAAACTTCTTAAAGTCTACCTCTAGCTTACGAACTTACTCTTTTGTCCCATCATCATTGGCTTCATCCTCCGCCCATTCATAGTTTTCATGGTCTTTGATGGGTGAAGTAAGTTGTTTGGTTTCAGCAATAAACACGGGATTGTAAGGCTGTGGATATGCGATGTTGGTGTGAGGTAGGCTTGTGTTTGGGTAAGTAGGGTATGCAGGAGGTGGTGCTTGATAAGTAGCTGGTGGTGCAGGATAGGAAGGCGGTGCTTGATATGTGGCAGGTTGTGCGCTTTGGTAGGTGGCAAGTGGTGTTGTTTGGTATGTGGCTGGTGGTATTGTTTGGTAAACAACAGGGGAATCAGTTGGGTGCATAGGGTCCTTTCCATTAGGACTGGCTGATCCACTTGGATCGACCGATCCCCTTGAATGGGCGGAGTTACCAACGGGTAAACTGACCATTGTCAGTTTCTCTTCAAGTTCTTTAATTCTTTGCTCTAAAGTAGCAACATGTTCATCATACCCAACCAAGGCGAGTTTGCGGGGTGTCCCACTATTCCCAATGTTATCGTCACTAAGAGCAGCGTTATTCAACTCAGTCATGATGTTTCGCTTTCCTCTTCTTCTAGTCTGTGAGGGGGGAGGAGTTGTAACTGGCCCCTTGACTCTCGTCCGGTACTGATGCTCGGCCAGAATGCACAAGTCAACCTCAGGAGTGGGAGTAAAACTTAGAACATGAGATCAATAAATTAGTTTCGAGGTAATAATTACCAAATGCAAAACATATCACTCTTTATAATGCAAGGGACCTCTCATGTACCGGAGGTTAGGCCTAACAAGATCGACACACATAATATGCATGATAAGCGTCATTTGGACGAAGTTGGTTAATGGACTTTTAACATGCCAAGGATGTTAAGTCTTTCTAAGTTTGAGTATGATATTTAAAATTGAACGTGTATCATGCGTCATCCCATTTGTTCTCATAACCCAAAGTATGAATGGAAAATAATTTTATTAAATAAATGTAGAAATAACGTATTTTCTCCTTTTTAGGTAAATAGGACTAAATAAATGATCTTGTTACATTAAAGCAACATAAATTAATTTAAATTCTATGATTTTGTTTTCATAAAAGTAGAAAAATTAATTTCACTCATAAATGGTTTTGTATGAATGTAAAAACAATTATATAGAAATAAATAATTGATTTCTATAACGGTTTCCATTTATAGAAATAAATAATTGATTTTGTTACACAAAAGTAGAAGAATCAATTTAAAGTCTATTTTATTTGATCTTCCAAATCTACGACTTGTGATATCCTCCAACAAAAAATAAATAATTGGATGATCCACACTTTTGAGAACAAACGGTCTACATCATATACGTTCAACTGTAAATAGATGCACACGTAACACATTCAAAATGACCCTTAGGGTCGAAAACCCGTTTGGTTCATTCAAATATGGTGAACTAGTAGACTTAGACGTGAGCCGAAGTCAAAATGGTCCTAAATATGACATGATGAATGACCCTAAACATAGTGCAACTAAGAGTTGGGTAATCTAGACAAGGACATGGTTCCTCCAGGTGGACAACTAAGGGGTGGGAACGTTTAGAATTGTTGGCTGTACCACGGACCAACTAGATTCTAACCGTTCCTTCTACAGGGTTTTTTGTGAGTGAAACGGCCGTGAGATCCACGTAGTCGTTTGTGTGTGTGCAAGTGTCAATTTTCTAGGAGTGGAGGAGTATGAACGAAATGCAACAAATAAGTCAATAATATGCAACAATATACTAAATATCACATTATAAAAAATTGCGAAAATATAAAAGGCTACCCACCTGCAAAGAGAAAAAGTTAGTATTGAATACAAAATAATAAAAGCAATAATAAACCCAATATAAAAATCGTAATGGTTAGAACATTTAATCCCCAGCGGAGTCGCCATTCTATCATACCCGATTTTGGACTCAGCTCGAGGCGAGTCGGGTTTCGGATTTGACTGGGTGAACTCATTTGGAGTTGGAGGTTTTGGAGTCGCCACCTAATAAATTTCCTAGGCGTATTAGGTCATCTATTAATTTCTAATTCAATTTAAAGAATTAACTCCGGATTGGTCTACGAGTCAGAGATTCAGATAAGTGTTCGAAATAACCCAGAAGGAAAGGATTAGGCACCTTCTAGGTTCCACTAAATGTGGTTCCCGACCGATTTCTATATTGGGTTTAAAATATTGCTTTAGAAAATGACAAAAAAGCTAAATAAGGTAAATAAAAGAGATATGGGCTGCAAAGTAAGTAAAATAGGCAATTTAATGTATTTGAATAAACAATTTTAAACAAATAGTCATGTTGCAAAAATAACCACAAAGTAATAAATAACTAATTAATTACTTGAATAAAGAACCCTAGGTTTTATTATCCTATTCGGATCAGAACCCGGCTTTGGTAAGGGACGATAGTTTCAGAATCTACCATCAAATATAGCTCGGGTGGTTTCCATCATATCCGAGGGGCTTAATTCCATTAAACACCATACCCTCTTTAAGTATTTGACTAAAGCGTTAGCTGATGTTTTAAACGTCCTAAAGGTCTACTAGCGTCCCACTTAATGCCCCGGAGGCTATTGAGACAACTAATTTAAGTATCTAGACCCCCTAAGTTTATTAAGTGCCCCAAACTAGACCACTACATGTCAAACAATATACGGTCATGCAAATCATATAATTCAAGTAACATCATGTAAGCAAAGTAATTTTAAAGTTTTAAAAGTAGGCCTCCAAATTAAAACAAGTGAAAAGGGTATAAGATTAACAAGTTTACTTACAAGCTACTAACTCAATGCTATGCTAAGTTTCAAAGTGTAAGGTTTTGCAGAAATGGTCCGTTTAAAAACATTAACTTTAGTTTAACCTTTTCTAAAAAAAGACGAAGTGCACTGTTATGTTCAAAAATGTGGAATTTGCAGAGATAGTCTCATTTTCACACAGAATTGCAGTTTTAGCCTCTTAACAAGATAACTGAATTCCCAATGTACTAGAGTTGCATAACTAGTCTAATTTGACATTTAACTTTCAGTTTTAAAACCTGTTAGCATGCTGGTGTAATCCAGAAAAATCGTTTTGCACAAATAAATCAATTTTCAGACTTTATGTCAAATTCATCCTTAAACATTTGAAAATAAGGAATAAGGTTACAGAGAGAGGCCCCTGTTAGCCAATTTTCAGTGCCCTTAGCGATGAGCGACACTTCGAATACCTGTCCTACATACTAATTGCACCTTATGGTGCTTTAGTACAAGCAAGGGACCCTAATAAATACATTAAAGGGTCTAGGGGTTAAACTTCAAAAAATAGGAAAGGGAAAGAATAATGCCCTGGGTGCATTGTATATTGCTCAATTGAATCAACCATGCAACCTATAAACACTTAATCTCTTCCACATAAATGGATGATATAATGGCTTTGCAGATTTGATCAAAACCTGTGTCAGTTCTCAATAGATGGTATGGCTTATTAGCCATCCTAAAAACCTGCACAAGGAGTTAGAGGAATGGCCAAGAAAGGCCCAGGCAACAGACAACTATAGGTATTCTCAGGCAGACCATTAGAAACTAAGGGATATTTACTTCTTGAGCTCCATTCATACAGTTAGAGTCATGTACCTTAATAGATGTAGCACATACGAAAGAGCAAAATAGTAACAGAGGCAACAGAACTTGATCAACGCATTCAACTAGCAAAGCTAAAAAAAGAGCAAGGGAACTCCCACGAAGAATAGCCCATATCCAGTTAAAGTATAGTTCCGGGATGTCTCTGGTCTGGTTTAGTGTGTAAAGGTGTCTAAGGTCTGTGTATGACCTTTCAGTATGTAGAGATGTTTGAGGGTGTTTTTCAGCTTGTGAAAAAGGTTATGTAGAAGGTGTATATGTGCCCAAAGTCTGTCTAAGTCTCTGTGCGTGTGTAGATGTACCAGTAAGGTGTATCAATGTGCCCAAAAGCTGTGTAGGAGATGTATCCAGTGTGTGTGTGTAGATGTATTTCTTAGAAGTGCAGAGAATGAAAAGAAGAGGGTAGGGAGTGTACTGTGTCTGTATATTCAGCTTCTCCCGGTGTCCAAAGGGTCTGATCAGTCCAAGTTTATATAGGGCTAGGGAAGAACTTGTCAAGAAGGAAAATATTCAAAAGATTCAACTTCCATTTCAAAAGACAAATCAGTTTTCATGATAAAGGAAAAGAAAGGTGTTCACTTGAATTGAGGAATTGAAATTCAAGCTTGAATCCAGGGGACAGATATTCCCATCTCAACAGCTTATATATCTTCAAATCATGTGTGAAAACTGGAGGTTCTATAAGAGGAAAGTTTAGAAAGAAAATATTATTTTCTATGTATGGGAATATGATCATTCCCTCTTTCAACTCCTATCAGCCAGCATTTATATACAGATCACATAATCACTTCAAATACGTATAATGTCATATGGATTTCAACAGCAAATTACCAAAACAGGCAATCGCTTCTCGACTCAAATTAACAATATCAAGTACTATAATTTAATTTCAACTGATTCAAAACGGTTCATCATTATGTCATGACTTTAAATTAAATCACTTTCAACTAATCAAATAAAAATATAACTTAGAAACTGCTTCTATACTTAGCATCAATCATGGAATAGTAATGATAGGAATCTAGGTATATCGTGATAATAAAGATAAGCATGTTGTTCACAATGGAAAGAAAACAGAAAATGGAAAGAGGTTACCAGATCAACGTGTCGGGTCGGGTCAAGATTGACCTGATTCGTTTATGTTTAACTCTCAACAGATCAAGCTCGAATCAATGATAACTTGCCTTATTCGTCGAAGATTTCTCGGATTTTGACGAGATTCCTTCAATCCCTTCTCTTCCTTTTCGGTTTCCATAGAAAGAGGGATAGGAGGGATTCATTCCCCTTTTTTGTGTGAAAACGACAAGGGAGAGAGAGGGATGAGCGGATGGCGTGAATTGTGGAGAGAATGATGGAGCCATGGTGGAGATATGGTGTGACTGTGGTGGATATGGTTCTGTATTTGGACGGGAATTGGGGAGAGGGGGAGAGAGAATAAGGGGTCGACGGCTGGTTTAGGGAAAGGGAAAGGGTGTAATGATATTAGGGATTTAGAATTGGGGAGTGAAGTGTATACATGTAAAAGGAGGAAATAATATGAGCCGTTGGATCTGAGGGATAAACGGCTGGGATTGTGCCACGTAGGCGCGTGTGGGTGAGTGCATAAGTGATATATGTTGATGTGTAAGGTTATAGGCGCTTTGAGGGGGTTGTACCATATGCTGGAGTGAGTTGTACACGTGCTTAATGTGTGTGTACTTTTTGCTATAAGTGTATTTAGTGAGGTGTAGGCTTATGTGAAGCTTAGGTGACGTACACGTGGATAAAGGGCGATGACGGGGACTAGATGTAATGGAAATGGAATTGTAAAATAGCAAAATGGCTAGTATTTAATTAAAATACTTTATAAATAGAAATAATTAGTATAAAAATAGGATATCTTGTAAATAATTATAAATAAATATACTTAATCATAAATAAATATAGATGACCACAAATAATACCAATTAGATATAAATAGCCACAAATAATTATTAAATAATATCATGATGCGTTAAATTGCATAAAATAGCATACGTAATTTTAGAAAATAGCCTAAATGAATGTAATTACGTAATATAGTCACAATTGAATAAATATTATATAAATAGGGGATTAATAATAGTATTACACACGTAAATGCACGCTATCTAATGCAATTTTGTTTGGAAAATTACTATTATCGATTTTAATCAAATATAGCCAAATTGTGAAAAATAGAGGGATAAAATTGGGTGTCAACAGCTGCCCCTCTTTGCCCGGGGATGATGAAAGAATCTTCGGGCAAAGATAGTTTACGGAAATAACTAATTTTGTCACGACTGGTAGGCAAAAAGATTGAAAGGGGAAGAGTGGGAGTTTTGGGGTGTTTTGGCCGAACCCCAGTCTATGAGTTGCCTACATATCACGAGTTTCACGAGAATCAGACCGTGTGTAGTTCTAGAATGGCATGTTGCCTGTGTGAGGTGTTTATGACGCACGATTTTGGATGTAAAGACTAAACTTATCCAAGTATGTAAAGTTTAGATTCGTGTATGCTTTCTCTTTTGGCAAGATGAATGAAGAATGAAGCAAAGGCATTGTCGAAGATGGAATAACATCGATAGATCGAGCGTGGGAAAAGAGAGTTATAATCATCCTAGTTATGAAGATGTGGTGCACGACACACCCATAAAGAGGAGTTTACACGGACATAGTTTCCACTTCATCTCGATAAATGGGTCATCTTGCCTTTAATATTGCCTTGAATGAGCTTGTAAACATTTGGGGAGCGAGTTTTATGAATGCGCACGATTCAAGCAGACGAGCACAATTAAGCGCAAAAATACGCACGATTAATGCAGATGGATACGGATAGGAAGGAATACGAAACTGATACCCAATCGGTAAAGGGAGATTAGGTAGATCGCAGGTGCGAGTATGGAACTGTAGCTTGGAACTCGGCAAGATAGGTAGCTTGCGGGTGTAGTAAAAGGCATTATCTATAGGGTTAGGCTTTGCTTTGTATGCGTTTGAGGTTTTCCGGTTGCATGATTGGTAGTGATGTTGGGAAGAGGCGCGAGAGTATGCCACAGTGGTTTGTCGAAAGATCGGGGAGTATCCTGCAGCAAAATCATGATAAATGCAACAGATATAAAGATAAAGATAAAGTAAACTTCCCTGTTGAGCCGAGTGGTTGTTTTGTCTTGTACTTGTTTGATTGATGTCTCATCCAAATGTCTTTCCAATGCTATGCCCATCGATGCAGACCTTGCTCTGTTGCAAATTGTTGTCATGTTCACCACTGCGAACCTTATATATCTGCCGATGTAGAATCTATGCTTCTTAAATGGTGTGATGTCCACCGATGCGGACCCTGCATATCCACCGATATGGACTCTATGCAATGTCATGCCCACCGACGCGGACCCTATATATCCACCGACATAGATTCTATATATGTCATGTCCACCGCTGCGGACCCTATATATCCACCGATATGGATTCTATACTTGTCATGTCCACCGACATGGATTCTATATATGTCATGTCTACCGCTGCAGACCCTATATATCCACCGACATGGATTCTATGCATGTCATGTCCTCCAATACGGACCCTATATATCCACCGACATGGATTCTATATATGTCATGTCCACCGCTGCGGACCCTATATAACCACCGACATGGATTCTATGCACGTCATGTTCACCAATGCGGACCCTATATATCCACCGACATGGATTCTATGCATGTCATATCCACCAATGCGGACCCTATATATCCACCGATATGGATTCTACATATGTCATGTCCACCGCTGCGGACCCTATATATCCACCGACATGGATTCTATGCTTGTCATGCCCACCGATGCGGACCCTATATATCCGCCGACGCAGATTCTATATATGTCATGCCCACCGATGCGGACCATATATATCCGCCGACGCAGATTTTATGCTTGTCATGCCCACTGATGCGGACCCTATACATCCACCGACGCAAATTCTATGCAATGTCAAATTGATGAATGTTGCTTTGCCAGGGTTGTTAGGTATACTCGGTACCAGTGTAAACCTGCAATCAAAGAAAATTTGTGAGTTTTTGGGTGGAGGTTGACTTGCACATTCGTTGTACTGCACTCAGCTGCTGCATCCTGTATAATTGTTTCCTTGTAATATCTCTCTTTTTCGAGCATCAAACCGTAGTCGAGTTGTGGGCAAAATGGGAGAACAAAAGGGAGTATGCATGTGTTTTGAGAAAAATAATATTTAAAGAGTGATGAGAATTTATTCCATTGAATCATAGAATGCGATGTGTTGTTTGGACATAATCTCATCTATATCCATTTGCTGTTCAAAGATCTTTCATCTTGAAATTTTGAGGGGAGCTCAAAATTTCTACCCCAGTGTTGGGCTCAAAAATTCTGCCCCAGTGTATTATAATGTGCTCTTTGAATTTTTTTAGGGAAACTCAAAAAATTCTGCCCCAGTGTCCAATAAAATTCTCTTATGATGTGACCGTGCCTTGAGTAGGCTGCCTACGTATCCCCTTGGGAATCAGATCGCTACGTAGTTCAAATCTAATAAAGGTGAATGTTGCTTGATTTGTAGTATCTCTTGATTGTGTCTTCTTGGTAAACGCCTTTGTCATTCTAATGCTTATTGTGCTCGTTCTTTGCTATCCATGAGCGTCACTTGCTCGAGCATGTTTTTGGTTCGTTTGGGATTGTCTAATTTTGCTCCTTATATATATTCCTGCTGTGTCGCCTTAAGTCATTTTCTTCAATATGCTCTTGCCTCAGTTGTCTGCTATAAGATTTTCATGAAGTTCCTCAAATGTCTTTTTTCAAAATCACCATAGTCCGGTTTGTGCTCGGCGTTTTGGATTGCTTTCTCACATCGCAATCACAGATTTCATGGAATTAAAATGATTTTGCAGAACGTGAATGATACATGCATAAAAAATGAAAATAGGAAATTCTTTTATTATTTGTCTTCAGAAACAACCTTCGAAAGGAAATGACGGTGAAACAAAGTTGAAAAACAAAGAAAGCAAAAGCTAACGACTCGGAGTCGTGTTTTATTTAGGAAAACAACCATTGCCGCAGCTCCACAAAGGTTCTCGGCATCTTCGAAATGTGCTGTAGGGTCAGTTGTTTGGCATAACTCCAGTTTCAGCTTCCAGGATTTTCAGGGCCTCAGTATGCTTTTCGGTGACTACGTCATATTCTTCTATGAATAGCTCCTTCAGACCGGTCAACTCATCTTCTACATCATGAACTCCTTTGGCAATTCCTCCTCCCTCGAGAGTTTTCATGTAGCTTGAAAGAATGGAGGCCTGTTTCAGAGTTGGAATAAACTGCTCTAGTGAATGATAATCTCTTGTGTCCTTTGTAGTGCTTTCTCCCTTGGAAACCAAGATGTACCCCATGCCAAACTTATATTCATTGAACACCGTTTTTGCCTTTATGATTGTACCTTCCAGATCGTATTCTTCACTGATATCAATCATACTCACCTTCTCATCTTCATGATACGGTAGTGGATTATTGTGCATATTTGGTGTCTTCAAATGAATGACCTTTTCATCTATTAGGTCTTGAATCTTATCTTTCAATGCAAAATATCTCTCTGTCTCATGGCCCGGTCCACCTGAGTGGTATGCACATCTTTTGCGGTAATCAAAGTGTGGCGAAGGATTGTCTGGCACCTTTTGAGGGATTGGGACAATAAGCCTAGAAGCTCTCAACCTCTCGAACAATTGGGTGCGGGATTCAGCTAATGCAGTGTAGTTTCTTTTGGGTCTTCTGTTTACCTCAGGGCGAGGCCTGGGAGAGTATGGTGATGCATTTCGGTAGTTGGTTTGAGTATTTTGCTGGTATGATGGATGGCTTGGTGCTGGAGTGTGGAATATAGGTCGAGTGGGTTGAGTGTTGCAAACGGGATATTCTGGTGGTATGTGACGGTATGGTGGTGGTGTTTGGTAATAGTGGTTGAAAGCAGGGTCTTGAATGGTCGCAGCAAAAGAGACTTCGTCTTTCTTCTTTTTGGAGAGACTTATATTTCCAGCCTGGATAGCCTTATTAGCAGCTTGTAGTGCAGCTAAGCTAATAATCTCTCCATTTTTTAACCCTTCTTCTATATCATCTCCCATCAATACTACATCTGCGAACTTTTGGTTCTTCATATGCAACAACTTGTCATAGTAGACATCTTCTTGTATGCAAATGAATATGTTGACTATTTCTTTCTCACTCATAGCGGGTTGCACCTTGGCAGCTTCTGCTCTCCACCTAGTAGCATATTCTCTGAATGTCTCTGTGGGTTTCTTTTTTTCTTTTCTAAATAGAAGCGGTCTGGTACTATTTCAGTATTGTACCCAAATTATTCTACAAAGTCCGCTGCCATATCTTCCCAACCGAGCCATGTGCCTGGTTTTTGTTTAGAAAACCAACTTAAAGCATCTCCAGTCAGGCTTCGGCAGAATAGCTTTACTCGTACTTTCTCGTCTTCCCCCGCTCCAATCAACTTGTCACAATATGTTCTCAAATGAACCATAGGGTCTCCAGTGCCATTGAACAAGTCGAACATTGGTATCTTGTACCCATCAGGTAATTTCAAAGTAGGATAGATACACAAATCTTCATAAGCTAAATCTTTAGTTGTTTTGCCTAACTCAAACTTCTTAAAGGCTACCTCTAGCTTACGAACTTTCTCTTTTGTCCCATCATCATTGGCTTCATCCTCCGCCCATTCATAGTTTTCATGGTCTTTGACGGGTGAAGTAAGTTGTTTGGTTTCAGCAATGAACATGGGATTGTAAGGCTGTGGATATACGGTGTTGGTGTGAGGTAGGCTTGTGTTTGGGTAAGTAGGGTATGCAGGAGGTGGTACTTGATAAGTAGCTGGTGGTGCTGGATAGGGAGGCGGTGCTTGATATGTGGCAGTTGGTGCGCTTTGGTAGGTGGCAAGTGGTGTTGTTTGGTATGTGGCTGGTGGTATTGTTTGGTAAACAACAGGGGGATCAGTTGGGTGCATAGGGTCCTTTCCATTAGGACTGGCTGATCCACTTGGATCGACTGATTCCCTTGAATGGGCGGAGTTACCAACGGGTAAACTGGCCATTGTCAGTTTCTCTTCAAGTTCTTTAATTCTTTGCTCTAAAGTAGCAACATGTTCATCATACCAAACCAAGGCGAGTTTGCGGGGTGTCCCATTATTCCCAATGTTATCGTCACTAAGAGCAGCATTATTCAACTCAGTCATGATGTTTCGCTTTCCTCTTCTTCTAGTTTGTGAGGGGGGAGGAGTTGTAACTGGTCCCTTGACTCTCGTCCTATACTGATGCTCGGCCAGAATGTACTAGTCAACCTCAGGGGTGGGAGTAAAACTTAGAACATGAAATCAATAAATTAGTGTCGAGGTAATAATTACCAAATGCAAAACATATCACTCTTTATAATGCAAGGGACCTCTCATGTACCGGAGGTTAAGCCTAACAAGATCAACACACATAATATGCATGATAAGCGTCATTTGGACGAAGTTGGCTAATGGACTTTTAACATGCCAAGGATGTTAAGTCTTCTTAAGTTTGAGTATGATATTTAAAATTGAACGTGTATCATACGTCATCCCATTTGTTCTCATAACCCAAAGTATGAATGGAAAATAATTTTATTAAATAAATGTAGAAATAACATATTTTCTCCTTTTTAGGTAAATAGGACTAAATAAATGATCTTGTTACATTAAAGCAACATAAATTAATTTAAATTCTATGATTTTATTTTCATAAAAGTAGAAAAATTAATTTCACTCATAATTGGTTTTGTATGAATGTAAAAAAAATTATATAGAAATAAATAATTGATTTTTTATAACGGTTTCCATTTATAGAAATAAATAATTGATTTTGTTACACAAAAGTAGAAGAATCAATTTAAAGTCTATTTTATTTGATCTTTCAAATCTACGACTTGTGACATCCTCCAACAAAAAATAAATAATTGGATGATCCACACTTTTGAGAACAAACGCTCTACATTATATACGTTCAACTTTAAATAGATGCACACGTAACACATTTAAATGTCCCTTAGGGTCGAAAACCCGTTTGGCTCATTCAATATGGTGAACTAGTAGACTTAGACGTGAGCCGAAGTCAAAATGGTCCTAAATATGACATGATGAATGATCCTAAACATAGTGCAACTAAGAGTTGGGTAATCTGGCCAAGGACATGGTTCCCCCAGGCGGACAACCAAGGGGTGGGAACGTTTAGAATTGTTGGCTGTACCACGGACCAACTAGATTCTAACCGTTCCTCCTAAAGGGTTTTTTGTGAGTGAAACGGCCATGAGATCCACGTAGTCGTTTGTGTGTGTGCAAGTGTCAATTTTCTAGGAGTGGAGGAGTATGAACGAAATGCAACAAATAATTCAATAATATGCAACAATATACTAAATATCACATTATCAAAATTTGCAAAAATATAAAAGGCTACCCACCTGCAAAGAGAAAAAGTTAGTATTGAATACAAAATAATAAAAGCAACAATAAACCTAATATAAAAATCATAATGGTTAGAACATTTAATCCCCAGCGGAGTCGCCATTCTGTCATACCCGATTTTGGACTCAGATCGAGGCGAGTCGGGTTTCGGATTTGACTGGGTGAACTCGTTTGGAGTTGGAGGTTTTGGAGTCGCCACCTAATAAATTTCCTAGGCGTATTAGGTCACCTATTAATTTCTAATTCAATTTAAAGAATTAACTCCGGATTGGTCTACGAGTCAGAGATTCGGATAAGTGTTCGAAATAACCCAGAAGGAAGGGGTTAGGCACCTTCTAGGTTCCACTAAACGTGGTTCCCGGCCGATTTCTATATTGGGTTTAACATATTGCTTTAGAAAAGGACAAAAAACCTAAATAAGGTAAATAAAAGAGATATGGGCTGCAAAGTAAGTAAAATAGGCAATTTAATGTATTTGCATAAATAATTTTAAACAAATAGTCATGTTGCACAAATAACCACAAAGTAATAAATAACTAATTAATTACTTGAATAAAGAACCCTAGATTTTACTATCCTATTCGGATCAGAACCCGGCTTTCGTAAGGGACGATAGTTGCAAATATAGCTCGGGTGGTTTCCATCATATCTGAGGGGCTTAATTCCCTTAAACACCATACCCTCTTTAAGTATATAACTAAAGTGTTAGCTGATATTTTAAACGTCCTAAAGGTCTACTAGTGTCCCACTTAATGCCCCGGACGCTATTGAGACAACTAATTTAAGTATCTCGACCCCCTAAGTTTATTAAGTGCCCCAAACTAGATCACTACGTGTCAAACAATATACGGTCATGCAAATCATATAATTCAAGTAACATCATGTAACAAAGTAATTTTAAAGTTTTAAAAGTAGGCCTCCAAATTAAAACAAGTGAAAAGGGTATAAGATTAACAAGTTTACTTACAAGCTACTAACTCAATGCTATGCTAAGTTTCAAAGTGTAAGGTTTTGTAGAAACAGTCCGTTTAAAAACATTAACTTTAGTTTAACCTTTTCTAAAAAATAGACGAAGTGCACTGTTATGTTCAAAAATGTGGAATTTGCAGAGATAGTCTCATTTTCACACAGAATTGCAGTTTTAGCCTCTTAACAAGATAACTGAATTCCCAATGTACTAGAGTTGCATAACTAGTCAAATTTGACATTTAACTTTCAGTTTTAAAACCTGTTAGCATGCTGGTGTAATCCAGAAAAATCGTTTTGCACAAATAAATCAATTTTCAGCCTTTATGTCAAATTCATCCTTAAACATGTAAAAATAAGGAATAAGGTTACAGAGAGAGGCCCCTGTTAGCCAATTTTCAGTGCCCTTAGCGATGAGCGACACTTGCAATACCTGCCCTACATACTAATTGAACCTTATGGTGCTTTAGTACAAGTAAGGGACCCTAATAAATACATTAAAGGGTCTACGGGATAAACTTCAAAAAATAGGAAGGGGAAAGAATAATGCCCTGGGTGCTTTGTATACTGCTCAATTCAATCAACCATGCAACCTATAAACACTTAATCTCTTCCACATAAATGGATGATATAATGGCTTTGCAGATTTGATCAAAACCTGTGTCAGTTCTTAATAGATGGTATGGCTTATTAGCCATCCTAAAAACCTGCACAAGGAGTTAGAGGAATGGCCAAGAAAGGCCCAGGCAACAGACAACTATAGGTATTCTCAGGCAGACCATTCTCATGTACCTTAATAGATGTAGCACATACGACAAAGCAAAATAGTAACAGAGGCAACAGAACTTGATCAACGCATTCAACTAGTAAAGTTAAAAAAAGAGCAAGGGAACTCCAAGGAAGAATAGCCCATATCCAGTCAAAGTATAGTTCCGGGATGTCTCTGGTCTGGTTTAGTGTGTAAAGGTGTCTAAGGTCTGTGTATGATCTTTCAATATGTAGAGATGTTTGAGCTGTTTTTCAGCTTTTGAAAAAGGTTATGTAGAAGGTGTATATGTGCCCAAAGTCTGTCTAAGACTCTGTGCGTGTGTAGATGTACCAGTAAGGTGTATTAATGTGCCCAAAAGCTGTGTAGGAGATGTATCCAGTGTGTGTGTGTAGATGTATTTCTTCGAAGTGCAGAGAATGAAAATAAGAGGGTAGGGAGTGTACTGTGTCTGTATATTCAGCTTCTCCCGGTGTCCAAAGGGTCTGATCAGTCCAAGTTTATATAGGGCTAGGGAAGAACTTGTCAAGAAGGAAAATATTCAAAAGATTCAACTTCCATTTCAAAAGACAAATCAGTTTTCATGATAAAGGAAAAGAAAGGTGTTCACTTGAATTGAGGAATTGAAATTCAAGCTTGAATCCAGGGGACAGATATTCCCAACTCAACAGCTTATATATCTTCAAATCATGTGTGAAAACTAGAGGTTCTATAAGTGGAAAGTTTTGAAAGAAAATATTATTTTCCATGTATGGGAATATGATCATTCCCTCTTTCAACTCCTATCAGCCAGCATTTATATACAGAACACATAATCACTTCAAATACGTATAATGTCATATGGATTTCAACAGCAAATTACCAAAACAGGCAGATGCTTCTCGACTCAAATTAACAATGTCAAGTACTATAATTTACTTTCAACTGATTCAAAACGGTTCATCATTATGTCATGACTTTAAATTAAATCAGTTTCAACTATTCAAATAAAAATATAACTCAGAAACTGCTTCTATACTTAGCATCAATCATGGAATAGTAATGATAGGAATCTAGGTATATCGTGACAATAAAGACAAGCATGTTGTTCACAATGGAAAGAAAACAGAAAATGGAAAGAGGTTACCGGATCAACGTGTCGGGTCGGGTCAAGATTGACCCGATTCGTTTATGTTTAACTCTCAACAGATCAAGTTCGAATCAATGATAACTTGCCTTATTCGTCGAAGATTTCTCAGATTTTGACGAGATTCCTTCAATCCCTTCTCTTCCTTTTTGGTTTCCATAGAAAGAGGGATAGGAGGGATTCATTCCCCTTTTCTGTGTGAAAACGACAAGGGAGAGAGAGGGATGAGCGGATGGCGTGAATGGTAGAGAGAATGACGGAGCCATGGTGGAGATATGGTGTGACTCTGGTGGATATGGTTCTGTATTTTGATGGAAATTGGGGAGAGGGGGAGAGAGGATAAGGGGTCGATGGCTGGTTTAGGGAAAGGGAAAGGGTGTAATGATTTTAGGGTTTTAGAATTGGGGAGTGAAGTGTATACATGTAAAAGGAGGAAATAATATGAGCCATTGGATCTGAGGGATAAACGGCTAGGATTGTGCCACGTAGGCGCGTGTGGGTGAGTGCATAAGTGATATATGCTGATGTGTAAGGTTATAGGCGCTTTGAGGGGGTTGTACCATATGCTGGAGTGAGTTGTACACGTGCTTAATGTGTGTGTACTTTGTGCTATAAGTATATTTAGTGAGGTGTAGGCTTATGTGAAGCTTAGGTGGCGTACACGTGGATAAAGGGCGATGACGGAGACTAGATGTAATAGAAATGGAATTGTAAAATAGCAAAATGGCTAGTATTAAATTAAAATACTTTATAAATATTAATAATTAGTATAAAAATAGAAAATCTTGTAAATAATTATAAATAAATATACTTAATCATAAATAAATATAGATGACCACAAGTAATACTAATTAGATATAAATAGCCACAAATAATTATTAAATAATATCATAATGCGTTAAATTGCATAAAATAGCATAATTTTAGAAAATAGCCTAAATAAATGTAATCACGTAATATAGTCACAATTAAATAAATATTATATAAATAGAGGATTAATAATAGTATTACACACGTAAATGCACGCTATCTAATGCAATTTTGTTTGGAAAATTACTATTATCGATTTTAATCAAATATAGCCAAATTGCGAAAAACGGAGGGACAAAATTGGGTGTCAACAATATCCCAAATGATGTTAAAGCCCTTGCACGTGGTCCAACTTACTTTGCTAGAAGATTCAAAGCATTTGACATGAATAATAGGTATCGATTTCGGACCAAACAATATGAAGAGTTCATGCAGACACAAAATAGTGGTGTTATGGTTGTCTCAAAGATAGAGAGCTATGCAAGTACTAGATATAATGCTCCAATATCAGCAAATATCACATATTATGGTAGATTGAATGATATTGTTGAGTTAAAATACTACGAAGAGTTTAAAGTTGTCTTGTTGATGTAACCCAAGGTAGAGGAGTTACGAAAGATGATTTAGGTTTCACGCTTGTGAACTTCTCACGCCCCATACATTCAGGCGATCGGGAGAGTGATGAGCCATTTGTTTTTGCAGAACAAGCTCAACAATTGATAATTATTCAAGATCCTGTAGATCATGAATGGTTTGTCCCAAGGTCAATTAAACCTCGAGACATTTTTGATATGGGAGAGGAAATTAGTATGTCGTTTGAGTCAATGCAGAGTGATCCCACTGATTTGACGTTAAATGTTTGTGATTTAGAACATGAGAACAATGATAGGGTAATATCTGGTATTGATGGGATAGTAATTGATATGGTCCCACATTCTGCAACTGCTCCAGATGAAGGCGAAGCTAATAATGATGGAGGAAATGACATTGAATATGGAAGTGATTCGGATATGTAAATGAAGCGAGATGTTTACTGAAACTTGCACATAGCCCTGTTGCTGTGTTATAATACTTGAAAAGTCACTTTGTTTTTTCTATTACCTGGCAAATTATTATCAGTAATGCTAAAGTCTAGCAGTTTATCTTCCTGAGTTGATTGTACTTTCTAGTTCACTTATTTATGCGCACATCTGAGATATCCATTTTAATCCTGAAGATGCCTCTTCAATTGTCCTGGTTTTCTTTGTGACTTCTACAGGTTCTTGAGATAGATAAGTGTTTGATTTTAAAGATCTGAAATATGCGAAATAGAGTCGGAAGGAGAATGGTCACTAACCAACGTCATGTTGAAGAAGTACAGCCCTACATCGAGCAATTAATGACTGCTCATAACTGCTCTCAAGCCAATGCATATGATGATCAATCTAATAATCTGAACAATGAATCAGGTTCGGTTCTTTCTTTCTTTTTCTTTTTTTCTTTAGAACCATAGAGATTCATGTGTCATTTTATAATTTTCAGACAGGTAGTAAGGAAAATTACTCCAGAAGGAATAAACTTATTATTTCTGTTAAAATATCTAACATAAAAGAGATTTATACAGTGACGGAAGAGTTTGAAACCTTTTTAAGATTTTGATCCATCAAGTATCTCTGTAAACTTCACACAGAGGGTGTACAGGGTCCCCCCGTTTTCTGTACAGGGATTTCCCCTCCTTTTGCAAAGTCCAGAACTTACATTGTTTTTACTGTGAATAATACCTTTACTTATCTATCAAAAAACCACATAGAGGAACCCATTAAGCATCTCCATGTTAAATTGAAGAGAAGGTATTGAATAATGAAGCCACATGGAATTTGACAGAACACTTAATGTGATTAATAATCAACTGTATGACTATTTAATTAGGAGGAGTGCTTCAACTATAAAAATTAAACCAAGACGTCATCAAACTATGACATGGTGTACCAACTTTTAGTTATTGCTCAACATTCACGGGGAAGTGAGTAGACTGACATTTCTAATAGAGCCTAGTGTTTCCTCCTTTAGTTTTAACAATACATCATGTGTAGAAGAGTTGCCCTAGTCAAATTAGTCGTTATAATTAAATGTAAAGAATAAGTATATGATGACGAATCTGCTTATAAATGTAAAGAACAAAACGATATTTAATGGAAACAAATTTTCTTATGGTGCAAAATATATTTTTGGGACAAGAATTAGTGAATAAGAAGTGAATAAATTTCCTTCAGAGGTCTAGCTTATTAATTATAAGCTTTTTTTTTCATTCTGAATTTTCTTGAACTAAATCATGACCTTCAAATGACTGGTTCAATTCCTTCAGAGGCAAGAAAAGTTCGTGGGCCAACATTACTAAGAGATGTTTGGAATCTACCACCGGGGAAGATAATTGCAGTGCAGTTTAACAGCCGTAATCAAACTATTGGAAAAGAGGGTCGAAAGCTTGCTAGCTTTTTAGGCATCATTGCTAGAAACTCAAAACTGACACCATTAAACATAAATGATTGGCAATTGTTTGACAAAGAAGAAAAGAAGAAATTGGTGGACCTTGCGAGGGTATGAAATTATTCTCCGAATAAGTATAATTTCTTTTTTATACATGATAACTTTTGAATGTCCATGACTGCATGTATAACTTTCTGGAGAACACATTATAAATAGCTCTGTTAATTGTAAACTAGTACAATTATATTCTCTGGGAAACTGAATACCCTTCTTACCATACATGATGAAGCATTGTATTATCTTGTAATTACTTGCTCTATCTTTTCAGAAAACGTTTTCAATCCCAGTACGTGGAGAAGCATTTGTGAAAAAGTCGATAGGGAAGAAATGTAAGGACTACAAATGTGATTTGAAGACTATGAATGTGACCAAGTATAAGACCAAAGATGTTGTGATGAAAAATAGACCAAGTCACATACCAAGGGATCAATAGACTGGTCTCGTTTCGTATTGGTTTTCTGATAAAGCAAAGGTTAGTATAAGTTCTATCTCCGTTCTTTATCCAAGAAAAAGAAATATAAAAAGAAGAACATAAACTTATATGATTATGCCTTTTATGCTTAAATACAGTTAGTGAGTACTTTTGTGTGTTGACAACAGAAACGTAATGATAAGACCCAAACTCCCACGAGACTCTTCGCACGGAGCCAAGCTAAGGAGACCCAAGGAGTACACCTACACTTGGTGAAGAAGGGCCTAGAAGAAGGAAGCGATTGGAAGCCGTTCCGAGTGCTCAAAGCGCAAGGGGAGCAGCCCAGTCATCCAGGCGCTCCGCCCAGTGATCCAGGCGCTCCGCCTGAGAATGCCTTGCTCCAGGCGCTCCGCCCAAGATTGGGGCGCTCCGCCCAGCCCCCTCCACTGGTTAACTTGGTGGGCGCTCCGCCCGAATAGCTGAAGCACGAGAATTTACTTAGTGTTATGTCTATTTTGACCCTACGTGGTCTTCTATTCCTAAGCCTAAGTGTGGGCATTTTAGACCTTTCAAATGGTGTCTAAAAACACCTATAAATAGCTAGATTGCTAGTTTATTTCATTAGCTTGTTTTGAATGATGAATTAACATTGTAAAGAGGGATCTCTTTGGGTTTATGAAAACCAACCTTGAGTTTGGGACTTGTTTACTACTAGTGGATTCTAGTTGCTTAACAACCCCGCCCCGATCATTCTATTTGCGAGTCCTTGTTGGCTCGAGGGTAGTTGCCTAGCGTAGGTGTTCTTGGCCTTCTCTCGGGGTGTAACGGAACTAGTTCTCCGTTGCTACTTGGGATTAGTGATCGAGCTACGTCTCGTTCTCTATCTTTTACTTTTCCGCGTTTGATTCTTATCAGTTTGGTATCAGAGCAAGGCTCGGGTCTCGTCTCTACGAACCCCCGACCCTTGATTCTTCGTGCCTAGTATCTTCTTTTAGTTTTCTTGTGTTGAAGTTATTGGGAAGAAGAAAAACACAAAAAAATTGAAAAAATTGAAAAATACAAAAATTGGTGTAACTTTTTGGTGATTGTGAATCTTGAAGTGGGTGTTATAGATTGTCGATCCTTATTGAAAACTTGACGATTAGGTACCAAATTTTTTGGGATTGGATCGAATTAAAATTTGAAAACCCCAATTGTTGTTAAACCCTACCAAACCCTTGTTCTTGAGAAGATTGATTGATTTTGGGTTGTATGTTAATGGGGTTTTGGAATTGATTATTGGGGATCGATCTCTATTAAAAACCGAAGAAATTGCAACAAGAATCGTGTGAATCGGAGTTCGGTAACATAGTTTTTGAAGAATCGAAACCCACCTTTGAACCTTGAAACCCATGTTGAAACCCCAAGCTTGAAAACTTTGAATCTTGATTGAATCTTATTTGTTGGTTGTTTGGGTGTGAAATTGATTGGGGATTGAAGGTTGTATCAAGGAGCAACTTTGGGTACCTTTGATTTGGCCAAAACACGTTGGAATCGGCCTAGAAATTGGATTGAAAACGAAGAACACGGAGTGGAAAAACCCAGGTGTTCTTCGTCCGGGCGCTCCGCCTAGTTTTTGGGCGCCCCGCCTGACTTATTCCTTGTCCAGGCGCCCCGCCCAAGCCCTGGGCGCTCCGCCTGCCCACCCCCACTGCCAAGAAGGTGAGGCGCTCCGCCCCACCCCCTGGGCGGTCCGCCCCAATTACTGAAGGTTTGTTGGGTAGTTTATCTTAGGTTTTTCCTATTTCTTTGTTGCTTAAACTCTAATTAGTGCTTAACTAAGTATCATTTCTACTTAATTAGAACTAATCCTTCATTGCTTTAGGTGATTCGTGCCATAGTTGGAGAGTAGAATTCCAAGGAAAAGCATAGAAACTTTTAACTCAAGTCCTCACTCCAAAGTGCTTAGCGTTCATTGAGTCCTATTAACTCCACTCACCCCGGAGTCAATTGGCTCGTGATTAGTTGGTTGAGTTGAGGATTGTTGGTCAACTACTTGAAGCTTTTGGTAATCAAGTCCGAGTGAAAAATCCACCACCCCACAAACGAGCGAACCGAGTGAATCATTTGTGAGGGAGTGGGTGAGGTATTTTACTAACGTTTGTTGCTTCTTGTAGGTACTATGGCGAATGAGGGAGATAATCCCATGAAGGAATTCATGGCCACCATTATGGCTAAGTTTGAGGAAATAACTTTGAGACTTGAGTCCATCGAGAAGAATCAAGTTGAGACCGGTGAGAGGAGGACCCCGAGTGTCCAAATTGAATCCGGAGAGGGCACAAGTCATAGCACTCCTATGACCCCCGGACACTTTGTTGAGCTAACCAAGAAGTATGAACAAAGCAAAGTTGAAGCTCTACAAGGGCGTGAGTTGGGCAATCCCCGACAAGAGGGCAATCCCCTCAACTTGGGCAATCCTCAAGGAAATGCTCCAATTCGAAGACCCGTGCGGAATGTCCCACCTCTTGAACAAATTGATGAAGTTCAAGAAGAGGAGGAGGCCGGGTATGGAGATGAGGCTTATGGGTATGATGTTCCTTATCAACCTAGGAGGCAAATGCATTGGGGACGAAATGTTGATAGGGGAAGGGGCCGAGGTCGAGGGCCACCTCCCATGGGCTATGCTAGAGGAAATGTGAGAAGGGAGTATGTTGCTCATGATGACTACTATGGAGGCCAACCGGAGCCTAACTATGGGGTACGTGACAACAACAACAACCTTAATAGTGTCAAGCTCAATCTTCCACCCTTCAAGGGAACTTGTGATCCGGAGGCATACATGGAATGGGTACTACAAATGGATAGGGTATTTGACACAAATGAGATGACCGAAGAGAGAAAGGGTACCTATGCTATTTCTAACTTTGAGGCCTATGCTTCTACTTGGTGGGAGTCTATGAAGAGGTCTAGGAGAAGGATGAATTTGCATTTGAATGTGACTTGGGATGAGTTGAAAGGGCATATGAATACCAAGTACATAACTCCAAGGTATCGGCAAGAGCAACTCAAGAAGCTCTATGATCTAAAACAAGGTGTCAAATCGGTGCATGAGTACCATGATGAATTTGAGAAGATCCGGATGGCATTGGATATGGATACCGAATGTGTTGAACAAGCAATGATCCGCTTCAAGAATGGTTTGAGCTATGGTATCGCTTCTCAATTGAGGTTGCATACTTATCATTCACTTCAAGATCTACTTGAGGCCGCCATTGAAGCTGAGAGTTGGCTTAAGGGAGAGAGGTCCAAAAACAACACTCCTACTACTACAAGCAAGCCAAAAGAGTGGAAGACTCCAAGTGCAAACTTTCCAAGTGCAAGTGCCAACAAAGAAGTGAAGAAGCCTAATGAGAAGACTACTCCACACTTGGAAGGTACTTCTAAAACTCGCTTGAGTAATCCTATCTCTACTTCTACTCAATGTTATAAGTGCAAGGGCTTTGGGCATATTGCTAAAGAATGCTCCACAAAACGAACCATGGTTGTGGTTGGCAATTTGGTGTATGAACAAGAAAGTGAGTCCGAAAATGAGGAAGTAGGGGAGGATGAGGAGGTTGATTGTGAGGAGGCCGTAGAAGAGGATGATGGTCCTCAAATGTTCTTGGTGGTTAGGAGAAGCTTGAGTACCATTGTTATGGGAGAGGAGGAGGAAAATGATCAAAGGGAAAACCTCTTTCATGCTAGGTGCCGAGTGATGGGCCAAGTATGTTCAATGGTTGTTGATTCGGGGAGTTGTACCAACATAGTGAGCCAAACCTTGATTTCCCAATTGAAGTTACCTACTCTAAAGCATCCAAAACCATATCGATTACAATGGCTTAGCGAATGTGGTGAACTTAAAGTGGTGAAACAAGTGTTGATTGAGTTTAGCATTGGGAGCTATAAGGATAAGATCATGTTTGATGTGGTCCCGATGCAAGCATGCCATTTATTGTTTGGGAGACCATGGCAACATGATAGGAGTGTAGTGCATGATGGCCGGACCAACTCCTATACGGTCAAGCAAGATGGGAGAAAATATGTGCTCAAACCTTTGACTCCAAGGCAAGTGAGGGAAGACTACCAACGAATGAAGGAGTTGAGGGAAGCGGCTAAAGCAAAGTCACCCATTGTACTTGAACCCGAGGCAAACAATCTTATTGTCTTGCCATTGCATGATGAAAATGAGAGTCACTCCACTTCAAATGAGAGAGAAAAGATAGAGAGAAGTGAGGGAGTGACCGGTGACAATCCGAGAGAGGAAAAAGGAGAGGATTTGAGGGGTGATGTGAGGGAATTGTCACCACAAACTACACTTGACCATGAGGTAAAATTGAGAGAGATGAGAGGTGAGGAAGAAAAAATTGAGAGTGAGAGCACCCATTGTTCTAACCCTTCTTTATCTTCTACTTTTTCTTGTGAAAGTTCTTGTGTAGGTACATTTGAAGACGAGCCATTGGAGCCTCAAAGTGAGCTTCATGATGGGGGAGTTGCATATGACACTTCAAGCCTTGTGAGTGACCAAGGAAGTACTACAAATGTAAGTGTTGCTTCACCTTTTCATGAACCTACTAGCTACTTGCCTTGTGATGACTCAACACTAGTTGGAGCTTGTGATGCATCTAGTGAATATGCCACTAGTGAAGAGTCTAGTTGTCAACTTGAGTTTGCATGTAAAACACTAGTTGGGAGAAGTATTATGCCACATCATGATGTGAGCTCATTGTTCATTGAACCCTTCCCTAGTGTAGATTTGTTGGTTGACCATGATTGTGACCTTTGCTATGACACACCACCAACCTTTGACAAATGGGAAGATGAGATAGTTGATCACTCCTTTATTGATATGCTTCTATTTGGTGGACCAATGTGTTGTGGTGAGGATGGTTTTGACCTTGAGGAGTCCAAATTGCATGAAATGGACAAAGTTTTCTATGATGACTCCTCAAGTGAACCTAGTCTTGATAACTTGTCTATGCTTGACCATGATGTTGAGATGCATGTTTTTACATTTCCATTGTTTGAAGATAATCTCATTAGTGGTAAAGACTTGTATCGGGCTAGGGTGGTTAGTCGATTGGAACTCCCATGGTATGAAGGATTTGACCCCTTAGGCAACCCATTGTGTGAGAATTTGAATGAGGTAAATGACTCTTTGAGTGACCCTACTATTGCTTGTTTGGGTTATGATGAAGAAGAGACCATTATCAATACCTTTCTTGATAGTTTGTCTTTTGAAAAGGGTTGCTTGGGTGATGAAATGGGAGGTGAACCCCTTGGTGTGAGTAAGTGTGCTCTAAAGAAGGGGAGTGGAGTGCTTGATTTTCCTTACATGATGGGTTATTTGACTCACTCCACTCCACATGTTGATCACACCTTGAGGATAGATTGGTGTGTTGATCTTGAGCTTAAGGTTCAAGGGGACTTTGGTAGCTTGATCTTGCATTTCCCATCTTCCCATGATCTATTTGCTCATTATCTTGTTGAGTGCATGTTGATTTTTAACCTAGTGCTTATGGTTCTCTTTAGAGACTTGATATTCATGATTGTTATTGATGCTTGGTTATATCACAAGAGTGTGTTTTCCACACTTCTTGCACTAACCTACTTTCAAAGTAGGAAATCTTGTGTTTGCTTGTCGTTGCTTGTAGGTTCTAAGCTCCATGTTAAGGCAAGGGAGATCTTGGAAGAGACCTATGTCAAAGTGACGATCAAGGGTTCCAAGGGAGGAGAGCATTGGGCACCCCGAAGAGATGATGCCATGGACGTAAATGCAATGATTTCGAGGACGAAATCTTCTCAAGAAGGGGAGGATGATAAGACCCAAACTCCCACGAGACTCTTCGCACGGAGCCAAGCTAAGGAGACCCAAGGAGTACACCTACACTTGGTGAAGAAGGGCCTAGAAGAAGGAAGCGATTGGAAGCCATTCCGAGTGCTCAAAGCGCAAGGGGAGCAGCCCAGTCATCCAGGCGCTCCGCCCAGTGATCCAGGCGCTCCGCCTGAGAATTCCTTGCCCCAGGCGCTCCGCCCAAGATTGGGGCGCTCCGCCCAGCCCCCTCCACTGGTTAACTTGGTGGGCGCTCCGCCCAAGGAATGGGCGCTCCGCCCGAATAGCTGAAGCACGAGAATTTACTTAGTGTTATGTCTATTTTGACCCTACGTGGTCTTCTATTCCTAAGCCTAAGTGTGGGCATTTTAGACCTTTCAAATGGTGTCTAAAAACACCTATAAATAGCTAGATTGCTAGTTTATTTCATTAGCTTGTTTTGAATGATGAATTAACATTGTAAAGAGGGATCTCTTTGGGTTTATGAAAACCAACCTTGAGTTTGGGACTTGTTTACTACTAGTGGATTCTAGTTGCTTAACAACCCCGCCCCGATCATTCTATTTGCGAGTCCTCGTTGGCTCGAGGGTAGTTGCCTAGCGTAGGTGTTCTTGGCCTTCTCTCGGGGTGTAACGGAACTAGTTCTCCGTTGCTACTTGGGATTAGTGATCGAGTTACGTCTCGTTCTCTATCTTTTACTTTTCCGCGTTTGATTCTTATCACGTAATCGAGCAAATAGAATTAGTAGAGCTGATGTTTGGCAATATTTGCCTATTTTACCTTAATAACTTCTCACATTTTAGTACTTTATGCGCTCTTATATGTGATAATTGTGTTTCTTGTGCTCACTTATCGTATTTGTGATTTTAGGAATGGTGCGGATGAATTCTAGACAAGAACAATCAAATTGGAGTTAATGGACATATTGGAAGCTATGGTAGAAGCAAGGCTTCCAAGAAAGCCCTGAAGAGTTAGAAGCCATACTGGGAGCAAGGCTTCAGAGATAGCTTTGGATTTGGGAGCTATAGTGGAAGCGTGGCTTCCACGAAAGCTTTGAGGCTGACGAACCACAAGTTTTCCCAACTAGATTAGGCTTTGGTTTAGTTTATCCTAGCACTTTGTAAATACTATAAAACCTCATTATTTCATTATTTTAGAGGAGAGGTCGAATTTCTGGAGTAAGTTTTGGAGTTCTAACACATTGAACCAAGGGTTTAATTCCTTTTCATCATCCATTACAATCTTTCATATTTCTTCCATGAATTCTTGTGTTGTTATTATGACTATGAGTAGATAAACTTATCGTTCTAGGGTTAGAGAAATTACATGAAGGTTGATGTTTGAAAGTTGATTTCTACCTATTAATTTACCACTACAGATTATTTATTCTTTCTTGAGCCTAATTATTTGGTTATTGAGGCCTGATAATTGAACACTATCTACGGTTTACAAGTTGAACTCGACAGAGGGAACTTGTGAATGCAAATAAGAAAGAATAGGGCTTGATTGTGAACCTGGACATCAGGGAATCGATTTGCGGGTAGGATAGACATATATCTATTCGCCCGACTTAGCTAAATACAGAGTTCTTTAATGCATGCATGTGATTTAATTCCATAGAAATATAGGCGTTAGAGTAGCTTGCATAGACTCGTGAAGAATCGACAGGTTTTCACGAATATAATTAACTTGTTAGTTAGCAATCTAGGAAATCAAGAAGTAGAATCAACTGAAAAAACTCAACTGGATTGTTTGTAGCTCTGACCCTCGACCGTTTCTCTTTTATTGATAACAACCTAGAATTTTTCTATTACTTGATCTCAGTTGCCTGTTTTTAATTACTGTTTTTTTTAGTTAGTAAAAATCTCAATCACACTTGAAAAAGATCCCTGAATAGTTTTTACGAAATTATTTGCTAGGATTCAGTCTGAATAATAGTCCTTGTGAGAACGATACTCGACTCACTACTTTATTACTTGTCGACCACGTATACTTGCGTGTGCGTTTGGGAGCAACAAGTTTTTGGCGCCGTTGCCGGGGACTAAATAATTGACTGTTTTCTTTTTAGACGATTTGTTATTTTTCTATTCAGGTTTAATTTTTGTTTTGAGTTTCTTGTGTTGTTTCAGGTATTAGGTTTCTCTTAATCCTTACCTGTAGGAATGGCAGAAGATCGAACTTTAGCTGTGCGAGATGTTGCTCTTCCCAGTCTGGAGGGAGTAGCCTCGAGCATAGTTTAAGCCAGAAATTAGTGACACATACACACCAGCAGGGGTCTCAACTAATTATATTCGATTGATACTCTTTCCATTTTCATTGATTGGGGCAGCAAAGAAGTGGTTAAAGGCTGAAAAGCCTGGGTCTATCACTACTTGGGATGCTTTAGCTAAGAAATTTTTGGCTTAATTCTATCCATCTGCCAAAACAGCTAGAATAAGGAGTGAGATTATGTCTTTTAGACAATGAGATGGAGAATCCTTGTATTCAGCCTGGAAAAGATTCAAGTCATTGTTGAGAGATTGCCCGCACCACAACCAATCTAATGAGGTGTTGGCCCACACTTTTGTTGAAAGTTTGAATGTTCATACCAAGATCGTCGTGGATGCAGCTGCTGGAGGCCAAGTCTTGGCCTTGAATTTTAATGAGATTTATGAATTGCTGGATAAATTCTCTCAGAGCAATCCCGACTGGCAGGGTGATGGTAGAGCTCCAAGTCAAAAAGCTGCTGGAGTACTTCAATTGGATGTAGTTTCAGCGTTGAATGCAAAGATGGATGCGATAGCTAACCAAATTAGCAAGCTAGCATTGCCACCAGCTCAGCAACAAGTGCAATCAGTTAAACAAGTGCAATCAGTTAAACAAGTGCAGCAGTTTCAAAGTTTTTGCGAGGTATGTGGACAAGATCATGCTACTGATGTTTGCCCCTCCAATCCAGAGTCAGTATATTACGTGGGGAATCAAAATAGGTCTCAAGGACAGAATCAGAACCAGTTTGGTAATAGCTACAATCCTAATTCACGAAATCATCCTGGTTTCTCTTGGAGTGATAATCAAGCTGCTCAAGGTAATACGAGAGCTCAAAATAAATACCAGAATTCACATCCTCAGGCTCAACCACAACAGTCCAGTAGTTCAGTTGAAGATTTGATAAAGCAGATGTTAGTAGGCCAACAGAGAATTATAGCTGACAATGCAGCTCAGGCACAGGCCATAAAAGATCTTACTATTGCTCAAAAGGACCTTGAACGCCAAATGGGGCAGTTAGCTGGAGTACAAAACTCTAGATCACATGGAGCACTTCTTGGTAATGTTGAATCAAATCCAAATCTAAAGGGAGTTGAGCACTGTCTTGCTATAACTCTAGTTAAAGGTGAAGAGTTGATGGCCAAAACTGAAGAAAAGGAGCAACTTAAAGCAGCGGAAGTAGAAAAAGTGGAAAAAGTAAAGAAGAAAGAAGAGAAAAAGAGGCACCTCTACCGCCCCCACCATTCCCACAGAGACTTCAACCATCAAAGGATATGGCTCAATTTCAAAAATTTGTGAGTATGATGAAAGAGCTTCAGGTTAACATTCCTTTGACTGATGTGTTTGAACTGATGCCGTCATTTGTGAAGTTCTTAAAAGAGATTCTAGTTAAGAAGAGAAAACCACAAGAGATTGATACAATCGAGTTAACGGAAGAATGTAGTACAATCCTGAGTAAATTACCTCCAAGACTTCAAGATCCTGGGAGGTTTACTATTCCTTGCACTATTGGTGGTCATAATATTTCTGGTGCACTGTGTGATCTAGGGGCCAGCATAAATCTCATGCCTCTATCTGTCTATAAAAGGTTAGGCCTAGGAGAAATCAAGCCTACTTCAGTTACTCTTAAGATGGCGGATGGATCACTCACTTGCCCCGATGGTAAGGTGGAGGATGTGTTGATTAAAGTTGGAAAGTTTACGTTCTCTGCTGATTTTATTATCCTTGACTATGAAGAGGATCGAGAAGCCCCATTAATTTTGGGAAGACCATTCCTAACCACCTCGAAGGCAATTATTGACATGGAACTTGGGGAGATGACTGTGAGAGCGCATAGAGAAAAGGTTACTTTCAATATTTATAATGGAAAGGATCACATGGCTAAGTTCGAAGAGTGTTCTTTGATAGAATGTGTCAGACAAAAATATGAAAGTGAACCGAAAGAGGTATTTGAGCGGAATATAGAACAAGGTCACCACGACACAATAATTGACAAGTTGAAGGAAAATTCACCTAAAGGAAAGAAGAAAGCAAAAGTTCGTCGTAAGAAGAGGAGACGTAAATGCTGAAAGTGAGCTTAAAAGTGTTGTCGTACCGCGACATTAACTAAGGCGCTTCTCGGGAGGCAACCCGAGCCTTGTATGTAAATGAAAAAAAATACAAAAAGAGTCGTGCCGCGACGTTAAATCAAGCGCTTATTGGGAGTCAACCCAATTTTTATTAGTTTAGTCATTTTTATTTATGTATTATTACGTAGTGTTTCTTGTCGTTTTTGTAGGGGCTCGGAAAGGTCGAAAGGCGAATCATGTATTTGAACCAGAGGTCGCGGGATGGAGGAAGCTAAGGACTTAGAAAAAATTGTAGCTTTAAAAATAATGGAGGAGGGTGTGAGAGGAGCTGCGTCAAAACGAGGTTGAAGCGTCGCTGTGAGAATAGCTCTCAACTTCCAAAGCTGTGCAAAAACAGAGCTGCAGCGTCGCTCTCAGTTCCGCAGCGTGTTAACCAAAAAGTCACAGAAAACTAAAAGCGATCTCAAAGCATCGCATCACAGATCGCTCCCTCTGCATAACTGCTTCAGACCTGAGTGGCGCAATCTCGAAAGCGTCGCTTCAGTGATAGCTTTTAAGGTCCAAAACTGCGCAGACACAGCTGAAGCGACGCCCCCTGTACCGCTTCCATGTAAACAGAAAGTCCCAACCTGTGTAGGCGGCGCTTTGTTGATCGCTTCCCGTTGCTCCCAACGCACACGCAAGTATACGTGGTCGACAAGTAATAAAATGATAAGTAGAGTATCGTTCCCACGAGGACTATTTAGACTGACACTTAACAAACAATTTCTATCTACTATCTAGGGGTCTTTTTCCAATGGTGAGAGTTTTTATTAACTAACGAACAGTAATTAAAATGGTTGAAGTTTAGTCAAACAATGGAGCAAACTTTGGTTGTTAACAATATTAAGGAGACGGTCCAGGGTCAAAGTTACGAACAATCCAGTTGAGTTTTCCAATTGATTCCACTTCTTAAATCCCGGGTTACTAACATACAGAGTAAATGTACCCGTGAAAACCTTTCGATTCTTCACAGTCTATGCAGGCTACTTCAATCCCTATATGTCTATGGGTTGAATCACATGCACGCATTAACGATTTCTGTAATTAGTTAAGCTAGGCGAGCAAGTATATGTCTATCCTACTCACGAATTGGTTCCCCGATGCTCGGGTTCACAAACTAGCCCTACTCTTTCTTATTACGTAATTAAATTCCCTCTTTCGAGTTCAATCTAAAAACCATAGATATTGCATAATTATCGAGCTCTAACAATTACACAAGTGAAATCAAGAAAGAATAAGCAACCCGTTATGGGATTCAATTAATGGGAATCAATCTTCAAACATCAACTTTCATGAAATACTCTAACCCTAGAACGAACAAACTATAGAATTAAAGAGAAGAATAAGAGAAAGAGAGAAAGAACTTGTTAGAAGACATCTAGGGCTCCTCCCCTCTCCTCCAAAACTTGCTCCAAGATCTGAACTCCCTTCAAAAATGAAGTAAAAGAGTATTTATAGGGTTTACAAAGGCCTAGTAATAAGTTACACCTAAGCCTAGACGAAATAGGAAGTCCAAAAACGCTCCAGGGGCGCTGTAGCTGGTGCCCCGTTCCCCCGAACGTGCCAACCCAGGCAGAACCCGTCGAAACTTGGGCGCTTTTGGGGCGCCCCGCGCCACTCAAAGCGCCAGAAGGCTGGGCGCTTTTGGGGGCGCCCCGCGCCACTCAAAGCGCCAGGCCAAATTCCTGCCTCCTTTGTCTGCAGCTCGCGTTGCGTTGTGCCTTCGTATGTTCGATCCAATCCTCAATCCAAATCCAATCTTTTCTTGCTCGATCATTCTCTTTAAAGCTCCAATTGCACTTCATAACAACCTACAATCATACGACATAAAATCAGTGCAAAATCACATTCATTAACTAGAAAATGCGTGAATAAAGTATCCAAACGTGAGGAAATATTAAGGAAATATAGGCATAAAATGCCAAACATCACCACCCCACACTTGAACCTTTGCTCGCCCTCGAAAAATTACAAATAACTTCCCAACCTAGGTAGAACAGCTCTGCCTATGACTATGGTTGATACCGACCATTGAACAAATGCATACATTACTACTATGGGTCCAAAAAATATGCCAATAATTTAACAAACTCAAAAACATGAGAACAACCACCCTAAGACAACTCAAATGCACAAATTCAACTCATTGCAACCATGCTCCCACAAAATCACACCTATCTACTCAATCAAAGAGCCGCAACTTCACCTATCTCATGCAAACCATGTGCCCTCACTAAAATGAAGCAAGAGAGTGTCCCCCAAATATCACACACAACAATGAATATCAAGAATAGAACGGGGACAATCACATAGAAAGAATTCACTCACTCTCATGAAAATCTCACATGTCACACACGATGTAACATGGGCTTGCCCGTAGTGGAGTCACTCCAATCGGGATTAACTAGGACTTTAATAAGGTTGTAATGTAGGCTAAGGGGCTGGTAGGATAAATATGGGTAATAGTAACTACCTCCCTAAGCACTTTAATACATCACATTCAATTTAAGCACATATCTCATCAAAGCCAACCAATTCCACCCAATCAACAAACTTCACAACACACCTTTTTCAACAAGTAGCAATTTTTCTTTTAAACACAACACTTGCAAGGATGGATATTCTTTTCTTTTCTTTTTATTTCTTTTTCCAATTTTTTTCTTTTAAACTTTCCTCTTTTTTTTTTCTTTCTTTTTTTTTCTTTTTCTATTCACTTCTTTCCACACCTTGCCAATGCTCATAATCAAATACTACACAATTCATTACATATTCCCCTCATTGGTTCCACTCAAAAACTTCCCAATATTTCAACCACAACTCCACATTAATATCACATTATCAATTAACGTGCTTAAGGAGTAAAGGGCCAAAAGAGAACAATTTAGAACAAGTGGGTAGGCTTGGGGTGTGGGTGCCAACAAAAGGTCAAAGAGATCACAACAATCAAGTCCAAGGTGTATATGTAAGGGTAGGCAAATCAAAAGAAGGCCTGTATCATTTCCCGACTAGAGCAAACCTAGGATTTCGCTTTGCACACACACGGGGCAAGTTCTAGACACCAATATGCAAACATAGAGCAAAATAAGAATATGCCTCACAACACACATTGCACACACTCCACACAAAAAGGCTCCATCACAAGTCTCAATCAAGCAAATAGAGTGCAACTTGTAGAAAATTAAGCACTAATGCACAAAGGTTCACAACAAAGTCAAGTGAGTGGACTCAAGCATCTCAAGGGGGTCGTTCCATTTTTTCTAGGCATGCATCACAATTTAAAATCAAAAGACACCACAAATAGCACATGCAACAAGTTCAAGTCCACCGGTATCAAACAAGTCAAAAGCACCTAGCATTCCACGTATTCCCTTCGTCCAGGGCCATCTATACTAACTATTCTAATCCTAAAAATAAAAACTACCCGGTTCAAAGGCCTCCCCGTGGAAAAGAACCGAGGCCATAAGAAAAACCACGGGGTGGATGACATGTACCACTAATAAAGACTAAAAGGAAAATCTTTTTAGAATTTTTTTAATTGGTTTTCTAATTTTTTTCAATTTTTCATATATTAAAGCAAGAAACAAATAAAAATAAAGTCAAGTGATAAAATAAAATTCTAACGGTACATGCATCCCAAACCTCAAAAATAAATGGGAATTCCCCCACCCCACACTTAAAACAAGCAATGTCCTCAGTGCTAAAAATAAAAATGCAAGGGTAAAGAAAACTTCCCTGAAGGCCAATAGGCTTAGCCGTTGGCGCTAGCATCCTCCAAGCTTCCATATAACATGAGGTACTCAGACTTCCCCCAACAGGTCATCAATATTAGGCAGGGGTCAGAACACCCCACACTTAAACTCGACATTACATGAACCTGCAATCCAAAGAATCACCCGAAGTAATATACAACCATAAAAATAATAATAAAAATAAATAAAAGTAAAGCAAACAAATTGGGTTGCCTCCCAAGAAGCGCTTGATTTAACGTCGCGGCACGACGAAGACAACTTCATCACTTTTTCCTCCACCTTGAACTAATGAATTGAATCCCCAACTTTGCCTCAAGCTTATGACTATGGTATTGGGGTGGTGACAAAAATACAAAAGGACCAAGTAGACAATGCCGCATTTTGCACTTCTTAGCCTTTAAATGAGGGATGTCGTTTTGTCTCCTCGGCATCACAAACTTTAAAATATAGGCACCTTGTTCCTCCTCCCTTGGTTTCTTCATAGGCTCGGGTGGCTCAATCTTCATGTCACCATCCAAACACAATGTTGAAAAATGATTGGAATGAGGTCCAATGCACTTCAATTCTAAAATTGCATTACTTTTGACACCCTCACTTGCACAAACACTAGGGTCCTCACATATGATGTTTTCTATTTCCTCACTTGACTCTAATGTGATGTCATCAACCTTGGCATCATCAACTAATATTGGGTCGAATGGTAGGAATTCCACTTTTTGCTCCTCAAATTGGCTTCTAAGCTCTTCTATCTCAAATCTACTATCCACGACAACTAATAATTGGGCTTCAGACACCTCAATTATATCACTCAAATTTGCCTCTAGATCATGAATGGCTAAACCAAATTGATCAATTTCTTGTGTGAGCTCCACTCTTTCTTCCATAAATTGTTTCGTTCTATTTGTAAGGTCGCTCTTGAAGTCCCCATAAGCTTCTAAGAGTTTGGCTTGCTCCACTAGCCAAGTTTCGCTAACAACCTGCACTTTATCGCTCCTGTCAAACTCACAAACATCATTAGAATCATCACAAAAATTATTGGGGGAAGGAGCATGACACTTAGGACAATCATTCCACCGACCACCACACAATTTACAAAAGTTCCAATCAAAGGTGGTAGAAAATTCACATAACCAGTCTCGTAGGGTTGAAAGAGTTGGACAATTTTCCACAAGTGGGTTCCTCCGCAAAGCAGAAAAAGATCATCAAAATTAGAATTACAACCACTCGACCAATTTTCATTAAAAGATGTCATGATAAGATAAGTAACACAATGCTAAACTAAACAAAAATTAAACCTGAATAGATAATAAGTAATCGTTCGAAAAGAAATCAGTCAATTATTAGTCCCCGGCAACGGCGCCAAAAACTTGTTGCTCCCAACGCACACGCAAGTATACGTGGTCGACAAGTAATAAAATGATAAGTAGAGTATCGTTCCCACAAAGACTATTTAGACTGACACTTAACAAAAAATTTCTATCTACTATCCAGGGGTCTTTTTCCAATGGTGAGAGTTTTTATTAACTAACGAACAGTAATTAAAATGGTTGAAGTTTAGTCAAACAATGGAGCAAACTTTGGTGGTTAACAATATTAAGGAGACGGTCCAGGGTCAAAGTTACGAACAATCCAGTTGAGTTTTCCAATTGATTCCACTTCTTAAATCCCGGGTTACTAACATACAGAGTAAATGTACCCGTGAAAACCTTTCGATTCTTTGCAGTCTATGCAGGCTACTCCAATCCCTATATGTCTATGGGTTGAATCACGTGCACGCATTAACGATTTCTGTAATTAGTTAAGCTAGGCGAGCAAGTATATGTCTATCCTACTCACGAATTGGTTCCCCGATGCTCGGGTTCACAAACTAGCCCTACTCTTTCTTATTACGTAATTAAATTCCCTCTTTCGAGTTCAATCTAAAAACCATAGATATTGCATAATTATCGAGCTCTAACAATTACACAAGTGAAATCAAGAAAGAATAAGCAACCCGTTATGGGATTCAATTAATGGGAATCAATCTTCAAACATCAATTTTCATGAAATACTCTAACCCTAGAACGAACAAACTATAGAATTAAAGAGAAGAATAAGAGAAAGAGAGAAAGAACCTGTTAGAAGACATCTAGGGCTCCTCCCCTCTCCTCCAAAACTTGCTCCAAAGTCTGAACTCCCTTTAAAAATGAAGTAAAAGAGTATTTATAGGGTTTTCAAAGGCCTAGTAATAAGTTACACCTAAGCCTAGATGAAATAGGAAGTCCAAAAATGCTCCAGGGGCGCTGTAGCTGGCGCCCCGCGCCCCCGAACGCGCCAACCCAGGCAGAACCCGTCGAAACTTGGGCGCTTTTGGGGCGCCCCGCGCCACTCAAAGCGCCAGAAGGCTGGGCGCTTTTGGGGGCGCCCCGCGCCACTCAAAGCGCCAGGCCAAATTCCTGCCTCCTTCGTCTGCAGCTCGCGTCGCGTTGTGCCTTCGTATGTTCGATCCAATCCTCAGTCCAAATCAAATCTTTTCTTGCTCGATCATGCTCTTTAAAGCTCCAATTGCACTTCATAACAACCTACAATCATACTACATAAAATCAGTGCAAAATCACATTCATTAACTAGAAAACGCGCGAATAAAGTATCCAAACGTGAGGAAATATTAAGGAAATATAGGCATAAAATGCCAAACATCACTTCCAGGTAAGTCTTAGTTCTTACGGGTCAACCCAGTTTGACCTTTGACCTGCGATGGTTCTAAACATAAAACATATGTTCCTGGTTCTGATGTTCGAAGGTAAGAAACAAAAGCTAAGGTATTAATTTGCTGCAACAAATTCATCTTTCCTAAGGAATTCACTCCATATATCTGTTCCAATTGTTAAGTGTACTGGT
Source organism: Petunia x hybrida (assembly GCA_037355625.1). NCBI lineage: Eukaryota > Viridiplantae > Streptophyta > Magnoliopsida > Solanales > Solanaceae > Petunia > Petunia x hybrida. Next base: position 930,284 of record JBBBVM010000574.1, on the reverse strand, counting down.
AATCGTGTCCATGACAGTCCCGTTTCCCCATTCCATTGGTTTTAGTCTTTAATGGTGATTATGAATTGTTTGAACACCTGTTGGGTTTTGTTGTTACTGCTGCTGTGAATCCCTGTTGGATATACTTGGTATCTGCTGTGCGAAACTCCCATAAAAATTAGGAGGCTTCTGCCCGTCCAAATTGCTATGAAATCTGCACATTGAGAGTGTGCTCGCAACATGTTTGATAAAATGCCTAAGTGACGTATAGTTTCAATTTTATGAAATCTTGGGTAGCGAACAGAATAGTAGGCATAATAGGAGGCAATATGATGATCCATGGATAAGAATTGATGGCCTTTGACTGAAAATTGCATTAAACATGACCAAATAGATGCCATTGGATAATGTCGCACATAACAAACGTCAAGTCCTGATCTTCCTGCTGCCCCATTGTTTTTTTTTGTGTGTAAATTTTAATTAGTTAGTTAGAATTACTTCAGTAGTAGTGTCATGAGGAGTAAGAGTGGGGTCGGTACGTCGCCTCGTTGTTATCATGTCTGTAGTTACATGTTTTGTAGGTTTAGGCTATGTCGAGGTCAAGTGTGGGGTGTTGCACCCCTTAATGCCTTCGAATGACGACATATTGGGGGAAGTCTGAGTACCCCTCGCTCTACGGACGTTTGGTTGGTTCCTAATGGAGATGGTGCCACTGCTAGCGCCAAAGGCTAGGTCGTTTAGCCTTCAGGGAAGTTCTTTTCACTCTTGCACTTTATTTTTGTTCGCACTGAGGACAGCGCTTGATTTTAAGTGTGGGGTAGGGGGAATTCCCAAATTTTTGAGGTTATTGGATGATTGTACCTTAGGAATTTAATTTTAGCAATTTTTATTTTTGTCACTTGACTTTATTTTTATTTGTTTCTTGCTTTAATATATAAAAAATAAAAATAAAAAATTAGAAAATTAATGAAAAATTCCAAAAAAATTTTATTTTTAGTTTTAGTTAGTGGTACAGTCATCCACCCCATGATTTTTCTTATGGCCTCGGTTCTTTTCCATGGACCTTTGAATCGGGTATTTTTTATTTTTAGGAGTAGTTTAGTAGTAGTAGTTAGTAGAGTATTTTAGAAAAATGGTATAGGTGCCTTTGGTTTATTTGATACCGGTGGATTTAGACTTGAGCATGTGCAATTTGTGAATCCCTGTTGGTTTTAAAATTGTGATGCATGCCTAGAAAAATTTGGATGACCCTTTTGAGATGCTTAGGTTCAACTACTTGACTCTTTTGTGAACTATTGTGCCTTAGTGCTTAAATTTCCAAAGTTGCATCGTGTTTGCTTGAACCGAGAGTTGGAATGAAACCGTCTTTAGTGAACTATGTGCCATGTGTGAAGTGAGGTATCTTTTCTTATGTTCCGTGCCGCATATTGATGTCTAGAACTTGCCCCGTGTGTGTTCAAAGCGAAATCCTAGGTTTGCTCTAGTCGGGAGATGATACAGGCGTTTCTTTGATAAGCCATTCTAGCCTTGATTAGCCTACCCTTTAATATTATTCTTCTTAAGCCCTTTTGAGCCTATTGACCTTTTTGTTGGCACCCACATTTCAAGCCTTACCCCATTTGTTCTTAATTATCTTCTTTCTGAACCCTTACTCCTTAGAGCACTTTAATTGAAAAATATTGTTATTTATGGAGTTTTGGTTGGATAATTGGGTAGCTTTTGAGTGGAACCAATGAAAGAAAACAATGTGGTACATTTAAAAAAAAAAAAAGAGAACCATTGGCAAGATTGAGAAAAATATTGAAAAGAAAAAAAATGAAATGAAAAAGAGAAAAACAAAGAAAACAAAAGAAAGAAAAAAATCTCAATCCTTGCTAGTGTTGTGCAAAAGTAAAGTTGCGAATTGCTTAAATTGAGAGGGAATTTCTTGTGTATGTTTGGGTGGTTGTTTGGTTGGATTTGAGAAGAATGGTGAAAATAAAAATTAAAGTGATGTATTAAAGTGCTTAGGGAGGTAGTCACTATTTTATCCATATTTATCTTACCTGTCCTTTAGCCTACTTTACAACCCGTAAAGTCCTAGTTAATCCCGATTGGAGTGAGCTTACATTAGTGGAGTCCTACACTACGGGCAAGCCTATGGTACGTTGTGTGTGGCATGTGAACTTCTTTTGAAGAGCGAGTGAATTCTTCCTATATTATGTCCCTCATTTATTCTTGAAATATATTCTTTGTGTGATATTTGGGACGCTCTCTTGATTACTTTTGGTGAGGGCACATAGTTTGCGCAAGATAGGTGAAGTTATTGACTTCTTGGTTGAGTGAATGGGTGTGATTTTGTAAAAGCTTGGTTTCATTGAGTCGGTTTTTGAGATTGAGATGTCTTGACTTGGTTGTTCTAGTGTTTTAAATTTTGGTAAATTTTTAGCATGCTGAGGGTCATATGGTATGTATATGCACTTGTCTAATAGTCGGTATCAACCATAATCATAGGTAGACCTGTTCTATTGAGTTTTGGGATCTAGTTGGGAAATTGATTTTTGATGATTGCTCGAGGGCGAGCAAAGGTCTAAGTGTGGGGTGGTGATGTTTGGCAATATTTGCCTATTTTACCTTAATATCTTCTCACATTGTAGTACTTTATGCGCTCGTTATATGTGATAATTGTGTTTCTTGTGCTCACTTATCGTATTTGTGATTTTAGGAATGGTGCGAATGAATTCGAGACAAGAACAATCAAATTAGAGTTAATGGACACATTGGAAGCTATGGTGGAAGCAAGGCTTCTAAGAAAGCCCTGAAGAGTTGGAAGTCATACTGGGAGCAAGGCTTTAGAGATAGCTTTGGATTTGGGAGCTATAGTGGAAGCGTGGCTTCCACGAAAGCTTTGAGGCTGACGAACCACAAGTTTTCCCAATGTTTAGCTTATCCTAGCACTTTGTAAACACTATAAAACCTCATTATTTCATTATTTTAGAGGAGAGGTCGAATTTCTGGAGCAAGTTTTGGAGTTCTAACACATTGAACCAAGGGTTTAATTCCTTTTCATCATCTATTACAATCTTTCATATTTCTTCCATGAATTCTTGTGTTGTTATTATGACTATGAGTAGCTAAACTTATCGTTCTAGGGTTAGAGCAATTACATGAAGGTTGATGTTTGAAAGTTGATTTCTACCTATTAATTTACCACTACGGATTATTTATTCTTTCTTGAGCCTAATTGTTTGGTTATTAAGGCCTGGTAATTGAACACTATCTACGGTTTACAAGTTGAACTCGACAGAGGGAACTTGTGAATGCAAATAAGAAAGAATAGGGCTTGATTGTGAACCTGGGCATCAGGAAATCGATTTGCGGGTAGGATAGACATATACTTATTCGCCTGGCTTAGCTAAATACAGAGTTCTTTAATGCATGCATGTGATTTAATTCCATAGAAATATAGGCGTTAGAGTAGCTTGCATAGACTCGTGAAGAATCGACAGGTTTTCACGAATATAATTAATCTGTTAGTTAGCAATCTAGGAAATCAAGAAGTAGAATCAACTGGAAAACTCAACTGGATTGTTTGTAGCTCTGACCCTGGACCGTTTCTCTTTTTGTGATAACAACCTAGAATTTGGTCTATTACTTGATCTCAGTTGCCTGTTTTTAATTACTGTTTTCTTTAGTTAGTAAAAATCTCAATAACACTTGAAAAAGATCTCTGAATAGTTTTTACGAAATTGTTTGCTAGGATTCAGTCTGAATAATAGTCCTCGTGGAAACGATACTCGACTCACTACTTTATTACTTGTCGACCACGTATACTTGCGTGTGCGTTTGAGAGCAACAAGTTTTTGTCAGCAAAAAATGCCTCACACGTGTGGATCCAAAAGCATAGCGACCTTGATGAATGAAAAGGTATTAATGTGTAAATTACATATCTTAATATTCGGTAAATCCTTTTTTTTTCCATGCCTAATTGTTTGACATCAATTTAACTCTATTAGGCGATAGATGGAATAGAACCTACACGTGCACAAGCTTACTTATTAACTCATACAAAGCGTAAGGATGGCAGACCATTGGATGAGGAGTCTTCAAATGCAGTTGTAAGATTTCTTATATAGTTGTAACATGGCATTGTCGGTTTTGCATCATTCTGCTTTGCTTTCAACTTCATCTCTCTATTCTTGTGGGGTTTGTCAAACTATCTTGATTACTCATCACACCTCCATTTGCAGGTAAATTTCCAATCATTAGGAACTTATCATTACCAATTGAGTTATGTTTGGTATATTTGATTCTGGATTCTCTTATAATGCTATTTGGGACGTGGGATTTTGCTGTACTGTGTAAATAGCAGCTTTGATGTTACATGTAGTTGCTAACTTCTACTTTCCAGTTGTCAAGCAACGGATCTACTGTATATTGCTCAAGTTATTTTTACTAGAAACTTTTGAAAGCATATAATTTCCTATACTTCCTACTTAACGTAATATGGTTTCTTATTGTTACCATCTTAAAAAAGTCTATCTTAGTGGTTTCTTATTGTTAGTTCATCTTCAACTGCATTGTTTTCATAAATGGTTGTGTCAATTACTCGCAGGACATGATAATAAAAAGTTGAGTAACGGCGAGACATCTAATGAACAACTTCATGGTAGTGTCGCATAGGAAGGAGATGTGTATTCTCAAGTGTTGGGAAAAGACAAAAGTGGTTATGTCCGTGGTCTAGGACTTGGTCCAACTCCTTCTCTATTATGGGGTAGTAAATCTTCCTTACAGAATGTTATTGCTGATGGTTTATCTAATGGGGCTGCACATAAGTTAGAACAAGAGATAAATGAGTTAAAAGAAATTTAACCAAAAATAGGATGAAGAATTGGCAAAGATGAAACAAAGTCAAGATATGTTAGTTTCAGAATTATCATGGATGAGACAAGTCATGTGAAAATACGCTCCTACCGAGTTATGGGGGCCTCAAAACAATGGAAACACTACTAGACAGGTGATTCAAGTTGAAAAGTCTTAAGCTTCTGTTCTTAAAGTTTAGCATTATTAAATATATGTTATCTTATAAGAGTTGTAATTGCTAGGTTTCTGATGCCAATAGTGGCAATGAACCGACAACACAAGCACTACGGATGCAGTCAGTGACAAAACGTTCTTTCTTCTCTCAGGGTATATCTCTTTTACAATTCATGAATGTATAGATGAAAGTTAACAACTTCTTTCATTTTTACTGGTAAAATTATTTGTCCTGGTACCAAATTAATCCTATACACGTCTAATAATGTAGTGAATTAATCCTATACACGTCTAACATTACTTTCCAAAATATGATGGCCGACTGATTTGGCTTACAATTTTCCTATTCATTTCAATTCATGGAGATGACATTGCTCTAATTTGAAGCAGCTTCTCGTGCTAATGAGACACCTAATCAGACATACAGGACTACTCATTTTCAACCTGCTAAGAATTGGATGAATGGTACGTGAACTACTTTTAATTTTAATTATATCTCGTAAGTCTCAATACCTTTAACTAAATTAGGCAATGGCTTGCACTATTTATGCTAATTCTATATCTCTTACTGCATATGGTTGAGTCAAATTGTTTACGCAAATTAATTTATCTTCACTACTTGATTAGTATTGCTAATATCTTTTTATACCATTAAAGAATCATGAGTTATTACCAAATTTAACTGAAAGGGACATTTATTGGCCTTGACACTCTGTACTAAGTATGAGACTACAATATGGGCAGTTGTGTTTACTACATCTACAATTACAAACATGAAAAGCCATGTCTTTATTGTAAGATTCTAGAATGCACTGACCCAAACAACTCCTTGAGACAGTAAACTACATACAAGGGCAATCTATGAGCAGTCTATCAACTGAAGGAGTCAAGAAATAATCACAAGCAGCTCCTTTAAACAAGATTTACTCACTTTACCCTCTGATTTTCATCTTATCTGTCAATTATTGATTAAAAAGCTGGTTTTTTGTGATTTTGTGTACAAGTTATTTTTACTATGTCATGGTGAAATGCAGAAAATTAAACAAGGATATTTAGCTCAAGGTGGTAAGATAGCTGTCAAGAATATCATATTGTTAGTAAGAGGAGTAGAATATCAAGAATAGCAAGAATATCACATCGTTAATAAGGATCTTAATCCACAAACTGATATGTAGTTTCCTGTACATCAGGTTACTTTAATTTTTACAATTCGTTGTACGAACTAGGTTGTTGAATTTGACAATTATAAGTGATTGGTGTTTTGAGTTTGAAGATTTTTCTTGTAAGAACCTTTTAACTAATTGCTCTTGTGATGTTTGTTTTTATGTTTATAAAAGAATCCTTTGTTAAATACATGAATTTAGGTGAATTTATGGTCAATTTTAGCCGCCATAATATTTGCCACTAAATATAATGCTCTTTATCGACAATTATTGTGTCTCTACCGGCAATAACAAAAGCCGCAAAAGATGTTGGATTATACATTTCTAAGAAAACTTTAGTGGCCATACTAATTGCTACTAAATAAATGCCACTAAAAGTAACTACTTTTAGCAGCAATAAAAAGGGTTTTTACCAGCACTTGGCATAAATGCCACTAGAGGCTTTAGCGACATTGGATCTAATGGCATTTAATCTATTACCGGTAAATGTTTTAGCGGCAATACTTATTGCCGCTAAAAGGAAAATGTACTGCCGTTAAAAGACTATCTTGGTGTAGTGAGCCTTTTATGAAATCATAAGGACTAACATACTTTGGACATCACTCTATTTGTCCTCTACTCATTTTTCTTCTAGTTTGATTCCTCTAGGTGACTCTTCTCGATTTATAGCATTTCTGCATCCTCTGGGCAAAGGCATCAGCAATCTCACCATGTCTTATGAAAGACTATAAATAGGACACTTAGCCATTTTTCTTCATTAGCTTTGTTTTTAGACTTGAGATAGAAGAGAGAACATTGAAGGGGCCGAGCCGTTCGAGTTCGAAGCTTGAAGCTTCTTGAACCTTCTATAACGTGGAACCTATGGAGATCGACACCTAGTTTGAATCCATTGAAAGGTTCGAGTTTCATTTCTCCCTTTGAATTCAATCAACGTATGTGAACTGAATTTGTTTCTTTCTTCTCATTTCTTGCCTTCCTTGTCTCGATTTCTTGTTATCTTTATTATTTTCTTCCGCTCGTATAGATTATAGCTTCCGCATATTTTTCCCCTTATCAGTTGGTATCAGAGCAAGGCTCGGGTTATATTCTTACAAACCCCCATTCCTTGTTCCTTATGTTAGTATCATTGTTGTTGTTGTGTTTGTTCTTGAAAATTTGAAGAAAAAGAGAAAAATTGGAAAACTAGAAAACTTGAAAACAATTTAGTAGATCGGGTTGCATTCGAATTCCCAAGTGTTAAAAAGTATTGGAGTTCGTTCCTTATTGTATTCCCGTCGTTTTGATACCCATATATCACAATTTGGTGTTACGAATTAAAATTTCCAAAATCAAAATCCAAAAAGTTTGAAATTTCTTGAAAACGCTTCAAATTCGAATCGAAGCTTGTTGTTGTTTGTTGTAGGTTTAAAACCATTGGATATTGATGATAATAGTTGTATACACCTTTGGGTATCATTGATTTTGTGTATCGGGTTGAAACCGAACCAAAAAGTTGGCCAAAACTCGCCAAAACCCGTTCTTGGAGTCGGCTGAATCGCGCCCCAGGCAAAGTGCCTAAGCTTGGCGGACCACCTAGCATTTTGGGCAGACTACCACCCCAGGCGGAGCACCTCCCACCCAGGTGGAGTGCCTCCCACAACTGGTCGGAGCGCCTCCTCCACTGGGCGGAGCGCCCACCTCTGAAACAGCTCCGAATTATTTCTGTTTCGTTGTTTCTGTGTTCCGTTGGTTTCCTAACTTCTTGGTTAGTGTTTCTAGGGTAATTGGCCTACTCCATTGACACTAACTCTTGAGCGTATTAGGTCACTCGTGTGTAGAGGAGATCAGAATTCAAAGAAGAGTCGTAGAACTCCTTTTGGCCTCAAGTGCGCACTTTAAATAGCCGTCCGTACATCGAGTCTCATCAACTCCTTTCCGAACTTTAACTTGGACATACTAGTTGTGATCACCTTGGTTCCCAAGTTGTTAAGGCCTCGCTCTTGAGTGTTCATGAATTGAGTGATACACGTGAGGGAGTGACTTTTGGAAGGTTTGTCTTTCCGTGTTGCAACTATGTCGGATGAAGATTGTAGAGGGTATGACTTATGTGGAGACGAGGGAGACTATGGTTCCTACGAGGGTGATGATCGATATTGCTATGATGACTCGGAGAACTATGGCTCGTATGAGGATGAAGCGGCTCACTATGATGATCGTGAGGTTGATGAAGACTATGAAGCTCATGAAGATGAATTTGATGAATCTAATGCTTCAAGTCAAGAAAACGAAGATGGTGACGCTTCAAGGTACATTGATCCTACATACTCTACTTGTGATGAATATGAGCATGTTGATAGTGACATAGATAGAGTTGATGATGAGGTTGATTATATGAATTATTCATGTGCATCTTCTCTTGGTGTTGCTAATGGTGTGCAAGGGAGTAGTAGAGGTCCTTCCATTAGTATGGGAGGAGGTGGTGGTTGTTCCGTGGGAAAGAAGAGGCTATCTTCTAGGTACGCTAATCGACCTAATGCTTCTAATTTCCATGTGGAGGTTGGTTTGAGAGATGGTGTTGCTTTTGCTACAAAAGGGTTATATGCCGTGAGGGGCGTGGATGGTTGTAGTAGGAGTAGTACTATGGCCTATGGAACCAAGGCGAGAGGCACTTATGGGTTCCATGGCAAGGGCCCTTCCTCGACTTCCAACAAAATTTATAATGTTGGGAGAGTGACGGGAAGTGGAGGTTATTCTAGTGGCATTGCCACTAGTGGAGGGATAAGAAGAACCCAACTTGGTAGTGATGGGTTTCTTGGACCTACAAACCCTTACTTGGGTGATCCCATACAAGACATGTGTGAAAGTAGGTTCCTTTTTTAGGTGAATGGTAATGGAGGATGCTTGCTCAAGGTTAGTGAAGCCGATGTTCATTATATTAACGACTCTTGGGTTGATAGACTAAAGATACCATGCTATAAATTGAAACATCCTTATGTGAGTCAGGGTGTTTGGGTTACTAGCGAGGCTCGGGTACTCATATCTCATGGGAGTTACAAGGAATATGTTTGGTGTGATGTGTATCCCATGGAGTATTTTGGTGTTTGGCTTGGTAAACCATGGTTGCAAGACAAGAGAGTGCGGTATGATCTCATAAAAGATGTGTATAGGGTAAGCAAGGGGCAAAGGACTTATGACCTTGAACCTTGTCGGGCAAAGATTTTGATACATCTTAGTACATCTTCTATGTCTATGCAAAGGAGAAAGAAGCAAGAACCCCATTCCATGAATGAAAGAGTGCAATCAAGAAGTCCTTCAAACACAAGCAATTTTGATTGCTTAATTGATAGCGGTGGTCTCTAGTGTCGTAGTGAGAATGGTTGTGACCTTGAGGAGTCTCTAGAGTGTGAGATGGATCGATTTATTTTTGATGACTCCTCAAGTGAGAGTGAAGGACCTAGTCTTGATACTATGCTTTTGCGTAACCATGAATTTGAGGTGCATGCCTTTACATTTCTATTGTTTGAAGGCAATCTCCTTTGTGGTAGTGAATTGTATCGGACTAGGGTCGGTAGTAGAATCGAACCTCCATGGTTTGTAAAGTTGGGCTCTATGGATGATCCATTATTTGGAACTCCAAGTGAGGAGAGTGGTCTTGATATTGGTCGTGTTGACCTATCTTCTAGTAGTCCTAGCCTTCGTTGTTTGGACTATAATGATGAAGAACCTATTTTGGAGACCTTCCTTTGGAGTTTGTCTAGCGAGAAGGATTGTCATGGGGGTGAATTTGGAGGTGAGGAGGTACCTCTCGGTATGTGTAAGAGTGCTTTTGAGAAGGGGAGTGGAGTAGTCGATGTTAGTTGTGAATTGAACTATTTTACTTACTCCATCCCATGTGTTGAGCACACCTTGAGTGTTGAGCATGTCAAAGCCGATGTGTCACCTTGTGATGAAATTGATTTGAAGGCTTGGTGTGTTGGTAGTAAGGTTAGGGGTCATAGGAAATTTGATTGCTACATATTGCATGACCTTGATCTCTTTGCTTGTTTTGACTATGAGTGCTTGTTCTTGTTGAGCCGAGAATTTATTGTTTCCTTTGGAAACATACGCTTTTTAATTGGTATTGATGCTTGGCTCTATCACAAGAGTGTATTTTCCACACCACTTACACTTATTCTTGTTAAGCTAACCTACTTGTGAAGTAGGAAACTTTGGTTGTGCTTGTTTTGATTGTAGGTTTTGAAGGTTTGATTTCGAGGACGAAATCCTTTCAAGAAGGGGAGGATGATACGGGGCAAATCAAGCTAAGATACCAACCATCAAGAACCAAGCTTGAGAGCACAAGGATTGCAAGTCAAGGTCTCCGGGAGCGACTTGAAGATCATGCATCGGAGCACAAAGGAAGGAGGAGCGCCCCGCTCAGCCAGGAGGAGCGCCCAGCTCCTAGGAGGAGCACCCAGACTCCTTTTGTTCCAGGCGGAGCGCCTAGACTACTCTTGGTTCAGGCGGAGCACCTGAGTTCTAGGTGGAGCGCCTAGACTACTCTTGGTCCAGGCGGAGCGCTTGAGTTCTAGGCGGAGCGCCTAGCTGTGGCACCATTTTGATCAGTGGGAATTTCAGGCGGAGCGCCCCACGCTGAAGACTTCTTGATTTTTGGAGTGAAGTTCTTATTTTGCCCTTAAGTGGCCTTGTCTGTCTTATTTCACTGTGGGGACATTTAGTCATTTCACCATGTCTTATGAAAGACTATAAATAGGACACTTAGCCATTTTTCTTCATTAGCTTTGTTTTTAGACTTGAGATAAAAGAGAGAACGTTGAAGAGGCCGAGCCCTTCGAGTTCGAAGCTTGAAGCTTCGTGAACCTTGTATAACTTGGAACCTATGGAGATCGACACCTAGTTTGAATCCATTGTAAAGTTCGAGTTTCATTTCTCCCTTTGAATTCAATCAACGTATGTGAATTGAATTCGTTTCTTTCTTCTCATTTCTTGTCTTCCTAGTCTCGATTTCTTGTTATCTTTATTATTTGCTTCCGCTCGTATAGATTATAGCTTCCGCGTATTTTTTCCCTTATCAGGCTGTCAACATGAATGCTAGATCACAAAATGTTAAGGGCTTAAGGCACTAGTTGTGTAGCCACCCTCTGCTGTTCCCAATTTCATAAACAAAAAATGAAGCAAATCCTTTTATTTGGTGAGGATGATTAATGACACTAGTGACTAGGCCCAAGTTGTCGAGTTTTGTGGGTTCAAATATCAGACGAACGGCTAGAAATCTGCGCTGATTCAAGCATGTCTAGACGCCAAATTTCCTTGGCTCCTAATTTATATGACCTAATTTAATTAGGCATGGAATTTAGAAAAGAGATTGAAAACTTTTAAAACTTGTGATTTAAAATAAATCATAAAATTTTGAATATTTTTTAATCATTTCATAAAGTAAAATTATTACAACAAATATGTTTGTCCATGAAAAACTGTCAGTTTTTCGAGATTTTTTCAAAAACAATTTTTAAAAAGTGGTTTTGAACACTTTTTCAAGTTTTTTCCAAAAATCAAAGTTTCTCTATTCACAAAACTTCAACTTTTTCATGTGAAATTCATGTTCAAACACAACTTCAACTTCCAAATATACTCAACTTAAAAAAAAAAAAAATATTGATATCTATGACCAAACGACTATTAAATATAGAAATGTGTCATTAGTTTTTGAATTGAGTAAAAAGGGAAGTGTCGTATTAATTGGACTTTGATAGTGTAATCACGTCATTAAATAATGTATGTCCTCATTTTGCATGACTATGCATAATTAGAATTGCAGAAACCAGAAGTTGAATAACTTCCATTGCTTGGCAACAAACATGTTATTTCAGAAGCTCTGTTCGAAAAGAGCTAAAAGATACTAGAAACGTAAGTGATCATAATAATGTTATTGACAGTAGTAATTTACAGACAAAAAATTTACAGAGAAATACCAGGCAGAGTACCCAAATTATGTTATACATCCACTCAAACCAATAAAACAGTGGTTTGAATATCTTGAATTTTGATTGATCATCAGAATAAAACATAGGTGATCTTCCATCCAAATGGATTGCCTAATATTGAGGAAGTCAATTCAACGCACGTTTGGGAGCGAACCCAGTCATGAGCATGACATAAGATTCTTTAAGACTAAATTGAGGTGTAAAAATTGTCCCCATCTTTACTTTGAAATGAATATTCTTCCTAACTTTCTTGATCATATTGCTTCGATGAATCTTCGCTAACTTGCCATGATTTTCCTCATTGTTTTCTGGTTCTTCCTTGATGGTTGCAAGCTTCATCTTCAGTATCTCTTCAATATCCATTCTTGATTCAGTTCTTAAGCTCTTTCTGCTTGTACATGGCACCACCCACCACATTTTTCGTGACCCTTTCCTCATGCTGCAACTTTTTTTGTGCCAGCTGAATAACTTCTTAGTTTTGTGAACATTCTTTTATATCATGATGATGATGAGGGGAATTCCGAAGAAGGACCCATGAAGGTACCTAAAAGCTTTTTATTGGTCGAAAAAGAAGGAAAAAACACAACAAGAGAAGTTAGATAGACAAAAGGGGACTACCTCAAAAGCTAATGTCTTTACAACTTGGTATGATCATATCTATGCTTTTCTTTAACACATTAATAAACTTGTTATCAATTAGGTACCAACCATACCTACATTTAATATTCACAGACAGCATCATGGATAAGATCATATTTGCTGCATTCCACATCTCTCATGGTACAATTGCTCTTTTCTTTTTATTCCTCCTCTTGTTTTTGAACATATCAACAAATAAGATGGTTCAAATTAGTACAGCATTTTTAATTCACATTTTATTTCGAAAAATTAATTAATTTACTAAAGAATTATATATGTAAAGTTAGGGTAGAATTTATCTTTTATTGTCTTCACCATCTATAATAAGAGGCAGTGACTAATAAGAACAAATCTCATGGGTGGACATCCAAGTACTGGTTTATTACGGAAAAATCACTATTCTTATCCGAATGGGACTTGCAAGAAATAGGATTTTATATTGAACTCCAAATATACGCTATTGGGATGGGATGGCTCCTACTAGCTCTCCTCCCCCCCCCCCCCCCCCCCCCCTTAAGAACCGCATTTCCCGCATACGGCTCATGTCTTATAAAAGTCACTCAAATATTTACCAATCAATTTAAAGGTCATTATTAAAATGTATACATCTAGTTAATATTTTTGTACATTCCTTATAGTGGTATGCTACATCACTTAGTTGTGGGTTTATTTTCGTACTCAAAAAAATTGAAAACCATTTTAACTCATAATAGATTTTTGTAGGATCATCTTTTTCTATTTAAATTGCAAAAGGCATAAGAGATTATTTCCTCTTATTATGTTGGTTTATGTCTTTTTATTTCTTAGTTATTTATGTGATAGGAAAACCAACACGTTATGATTCTTGTCACCCTAAAAGAATTATTTTTTTTTAAAAGGGAAAAAAAAAAAGATCTACTGCTTGTGGTAATTAATGGTTGGGCCAGCATTGGACCTGAATGTTTGTTGGTCCTACAATCTACTGGGTGATTTATAGATATAGGACACGCCTGGCGCCCGTCAAATATTTGGCACCAATTAGAAAAGATTATAAAAAGAATAGGCTCCCATTAGAAAGTTTCTGACGATCGCCAAATATTTCTATTAGAAAAGACCTAGTCATCGCCAGGTCTGGCAAAGCAAGCAAATTTCCTTGATTGAATCATTTTTGTAAAACTTTTCTTGTGGAGATTAAAACAGTAACAACGGTGCCAAAACTGTCTATTTCATGCAAAAATTTCCAATCTATTATTCCTTCTGTCTTAATTTAAGTGTCGAACTTTTCTTTTTAGTCCGTTTCAAGAAGGGTGTCTTTTTTCATATTTGGTAACTCTTTAAAATAACTGTGAATGAACATTTTTGCCATTTACTCTTTCAATATCCTAGTTTTCGCAACATTTTCAATACCAATTGTTTCTGTACAAAGACTAGCCACCATAAGAGCGGAACTTGTCAAGCTTCTTCAATAACAACTAAGCAAGGTTGGAGTAACAAAACTTATTTGAGAATAACCAACCCACTCACCCACCCTCCCCAAAAAAGGTGAAAAGTCCCGTTGGTGTTTGATTTAAACTTGTAAAGTGAAAATCTCAACAATCTTATTGTGGAATTTTTTGAAGATGAGTGAAAATCTCAACATTTTTTCATGATATTCTTTGATAAAAAGTGAAATTTCTAGCATATCAAATTTTCTAATAAAAAGTAATATTCCCAACTTTTTCATGTGATTTTCCTAGGATTTTATCATGTATTTTGAATCTAAGAAATGAAAAGCTAGTATAATCTAGTATAATATTCAAAATAGTCATCAGTTTTGAAAATTGTTGGTTGAAAACATCATTAAACTAGTATAATCTAGAAAATATACTCTATTTATTCTTACGTTAAAAACTAACGGACTATCGTAAATCATGTGCAAGTCATGTCACTATGGGGTCGTTCGGTTTGCTTTTACTTTTACGCGGGTATTAACTTTTACGCGGGTATTAGTAATATGGGTATTAATAATGTGTGTATTAATAATGTGGGTATTGTTAATGCGGGTATTAGTTATGTGAGGTTTAATAATATGGGTATTATATTATAGCGTAGGTATTATTTTTTGAATCACTGATATATTACAAATTAACAAAAAATATTATTATTCAAAATATTTATTTACTCCTTAAATAAAATTTTAAAATATCCTTATTATTATGAGGGTTAATTTTGTCATTTTACATTTTAATACCTGCATTATTAATACCCACATTATTAATACCACCTTCCACCCCGCATTAAATAATACATAGATTCCCGCATTAATAATGCGGGTATTAATAATGCGGGATATACAAAAATGCAACCAAACGTTGCACTAATTTTATGCGTGTATTAAAGTTTTACAAAAACCAACCGAACGCTGCGCTAAGTTAACGCTGAATTTTGTGCATGTATAAGGGGTTAACACCCCAAACCGAACGACCCCTATATGTAATAATTCCCTCATAAAGAATATGTATTCTCTCCTCCATTCTTCAATTCTTACTCACGCTGCAATGGAATTATGACACTAACTAGATGCCCCTCCTCCATCTCCCTCTTTACCATCTTCTCCAACACGATCTTTTCCCACGTAATTCTTTCTTCTTCTCTATTTCACAAACTCTGAATTTTAGAAGTTCTAGTGGCAGATCATCCACACCCAACTATGATATTATGAATTTCAAGACTTCTCAAAGAGTTTTTATTGAATATAAAATTGATTTATTTAAATATGTTTTAAAGTTGTCTTATTTAAAATGAATGTGGTGTTGTTATTGCAGTATTTTATACACAAAAGTCAATCGCTAACCTATATTTGATGAACTCATTTGAGATAAAAGTTTCATATTTCTATGATTAATATATATGTATTTTTAATCTGCATATCCTATCACACATGCCTCTTTTATCACGATAAAAGTACCACATGGTAGATCATTTGTGTTTATCGATGGAAGAGTAGATATTTCGACTATTTAAATATAGCAACAATAAAGTTATCGAATTTTAAAAGCATAGTTGTGAAAAGAAATTTGTGGCGCTTTGGTATAAATATAGCTTATCTCATGATAAGTATTGCCTAGCTGAAAGTAATATTGAAACTACTCTGAGTTGCCCATTGTGTTCCCAATACTCGAGTAGTTTGAGTATCTGGCTTTGCACGGCGACGAAAATCGATATCAAGAGGAAACTGAAATTGCTAATCTGACATTGCCAACAATAATATTACATCATGCAGTGAACTCAAAGACAAAAATTATAATTTCGAGGATGGTAACTTATTATTTTTCAAGAATGTTGATCCTTCGACAGAATTTTTTGGAATAAAAATAAGAGAGAACAAAAAAAAAAACTTATGAGAATCAAGATTATGTTAGCGAGAAGATGTTTAAAAAGATGCAAAATGAGGAGAGTGACTCAGATTGTGTAGATACTAATAGAACAAGTAGCTTAGATGATGATTCAAAAATGAAGATGGTTACTTTTCCAAGCATGACCCAAAACGTGATTGCTTTAAGCCTAAATTAGAGTTGGAGGATAGGATTTGAAATAAAATTGAGTTCAAGGAAGTCGTGATTGCACATCAAATCAAAAAAAATCAATCAAGTGGGAATAGGATGATAAAATAAAAACTAAGGATGTATGTATCCACTTGTTTTTAAATAAAGATTTATATTCTGTCATGATTGGAACTATAATAATGAGACTGTTAAATCTACCTGAATAGAACAAAAATATATTGATAGCGTGGAATCTAAATAGAAATTGAAAGATAATCATAAAGATACATTGAGTAGGGAACTAAAATTACAAGTCACGTAGTATCAAGTAAGATCACAACCTTTTTTTTTCCAAAACCAGTCTCATTGTTATAACGATCTTCCAGTTGTGCTTCAATGTCACCCAATCTATTTGTTAATTTCTGGATTACGTGAATGAATCTGATGTTAGTTTCTTCATCTATTTAATAAAGAAACTTGCACGATCTCATACCCTACACTCAAAAAAAATATTTTACAATCATTCGTCATCGATAAACTGAAAAAACTAAATAATAACATAAATATTATTTATCCCAACAAAAGCACATGGCTAATATCGTCTCTCAGGATTAGGTTCTGAGCAAGACGTTTTTTATTGGCAATAACCATTTGTGCTTACATTGAACTTCATAATTTAATATCAGACTGCTCTAATTCATACATAGTTTACTCAAATTAATACAAAAATTTCTTCTATTCTCCATCACTGTTCATAAAAAAACATGAGCCACCTTGAAATACCCAAGCATTTCGCACCAACGAATTCCAACAATATCACATAGCTAAAATAATCAAAGAATATGATTGTTGCACTTTAAGAAAATTGTTAGCTCAAGCAATTTACCAAACAGATAATATCCATTTCAGAACCCACTTTTCAAAAGCAATAATCTTGAATTAAAAGACCTGTTCAAACGCCAACCAATGGAGAAAAGAAAGAACAAAAGTTGTTATAGTTAATCTAGTGCCTGATCATAGAAGAAAGAAGGTTGGAGAAGATTGTAAAGATAGGAGCAGATTTTAGTGCCCTAATTTTAGAATTGAGTGTGAAGTGAGGATGAGTAAGGTCTATTTTATTTTGGGAGATGAGATATAAGTCACATGCAGATTATGTTGTTGAACCCCATTTTTCGAGCTCGGATCGAGTTCAAAGATCGGGTTTGACTAGATGACTCGTTTGGAACGAGTTTTGGAGTCGCCACCTAATAGATTTGTCTAAAGGCGTATTAGGTCACCTAAAGCGTCTAAGTTTCTAAACTATCTCAGGATGAGTCTTTTCTAAGAGATTCTATGGGTAAGAAATCCTTATGACTTGGGAAAAAGGTATTAGGCACTTCTCAAGTCCCACGAAAGGTGGTTTCCGACCGGATTTAAATTTTGGGATTGATGAACTAAATACGTAAACCTAAATATGCCAAGTAATTTTAAGGTGCTAAGGTCATGATCTAATAGCACAAAATTAAACTAAAAAAAAGTATTTAACCCACCAAAAAAAATAAGGCCAAAAAATTTAATACTAAATATTAAAGGGATATTCCCTACAAAACAATTATATTGGAGCCTACTGCCGCAGCAAAACCTTTTAAAAAGGGTTTTTTACATATATATACAAATTTACACCCCTTATTACATAAAAATAGCAATATTTCTTAAATTAAAACCTATAGCATTATTTTTCCTAACACAAATATAAACCCTAATCCACCCCACCCCAAAACCAACCTCCACCCCCTGCCCCCAATAATCACCTTCTCACCTGCTCTCGTAAGATCCTACCACCGAACTCCCACCCCAATCCAAAACCTCCCTAACCACAGTGCCTGATGCTCAACCTCGTTGTACACCGCCGCTGGCGTAAACCTCGCCACCGGAGCTCAACCCCTGATTCACCAACAAATGCACATCTCCTGATTCACCGATTCGCCCCTCGTTTGAGGAAGTCCTATGGAATCTGCAATACACAGCTCAGATCCAAGCTACATAAGATACAGATCAAAGATCTGATGCAACTTCAGAGTCATGAGGTAATTTTCAACGCATCTCACGCTCATGGTTCAGGCTCTTCGTGCTCATGTCTCAAGTGGGTGGGGGCACAAAAGAATGATTGCAACCCTCAGATTTGTGTTCAAGCTGGTCTTGTCGTTTGTATAGAAGTGTAAATTCACCGATTATGTGAATTTTAGAATTTAGAAAGTAGCTTATGTTGCAAAATACAACTGAGTTTCTGAATATTACGAAACTAAGGTACTCTTTCCTCTGTACAACTGAGTTACAAAAGAATTTAGAAACTGTTGAAAAATTTTAAAACATAATGTAAAAAAATGTGAAATAACAAAAAAGGTGAAATTATTTACAAACAACAGAAACATATAAATCTAAATGAAACTTCAGTATGATACAGTCTGAAACATCGTTGAAACAATCTTAAACAACTATTGAAACAGTCTGAAACGGTGCAGAAACGGTTAGATACAATGCTGAAACAACCTGAAACAGTTAGATACGGTTCGATACAGAGCTGAAACAGTCTGAAATGGCGCTGAAAAAGTCTGAAATGGTACAGAAAAAATTTGATACAGTGCAAAACGCAACTTGAAACGGTGCAGAAATAGTTTGATACGGTGCTGAACAGAACCTGAAACGGTGCAGGAACAATTTGATACGGTGCAGAAACAGTTTGATACGGTGCAGAACAGTGCAGATACAGTCAGATACGGAAAGATACAACGAGATACGATGTGGTTGGTAGTTGAGAAACATCGAGATATGGTGAGATACAACGAGATACAATAAGGATGGGATGAGGAAAAGTGAAATCGCGGGAAATAGGAGGAGTAAAAGTGAAATTTGGGGAAATGGTGGCAGGAAAAGTGAAATAAGGGGAAATGAGAGGAGCAAAAGTGATAGTGGGAGAAATAGAAGGAAGAATGTAAGGGTTTGGTATGTTATGGGAAAATATTGCTATGTTTGTAATTAACTTGTGTTTTCCTCTATATAGGGTTATTTAACTAGAATGTTGCTATGTTTGGTAATTAAGTTCTAAAACATGTACTTTTATATAAAAAATCATTTAAAAAAACTCTAAATTTGCATTTACAGTCTAAGCTCAATGCTTAATCGCAATGTTAGCCCTCAACTTTAATCTTTAATTCTAAAGAGGCTGAAAATGCAAACATGACTCAAAATTAAACTCTTTCTGCAAATCTGAAGTGAATTAGTTCTTTGAAAATCATTTTAAAATAGCATAAAACATTTATTTTACCTATTTCTCCTCACAATGTGATAATGCAAACGTAGGGACAAATGAGATTTATCATATTTAGAGAATGTAGCCACTTCGGAAGGGACGTATTGACATCAATTGACAAACGTTTATTCCAAGTGGCTTTTAATTGGGATCGTGTTAAAATATATATATATATATATATATATATATATATATATATATATATATATATATATATATATATATATATATATATATATATTTTATAAGTAAAGAAGCATATATTATTGAGGAAATTTTTTAAAAAAACAACGTAAAAAGTAAGAATTCTCGTTTTTATTACTTAGTTAAATGCAAAAACAAACAAAAAGAACCACACATAATCACATAGCTATTAACTAATATTGATATTCATGCAGATTCATGAATTCAAGTGAGATTTTTACCATATTTCTTTTAAAAAGATGACCTTTTATAGATACTTGTTGCATGGCTTGACCCCCAAAGACTATACTTCCCCTTAGACACTACTAATAAGTGTAAAGAGGATGCTTTAGCTTTTCAAAGAATTTGTTTTTTCTAAAAAGTTGGCTGCAAATTTTAAAACTGGGCAGTCTCACGTTTTTGCAGAAATAAGCCTCGATTGAGGCAGCTTTGTGAAAATAGCCTCTGTTCCAGAAAATTTCAGATTATATCTCCTTTAATTTCAGATATCTAAAAACCTGTTGCAATACTATTTTCACTCACAGAATTACTTATTATCACCCATTAGATAATACCTATTATGCATGCTTTCAAAAAGAAGAAGGGTCAAGAAAAGGGTCCCTGTGTGACCCAAACCGTAGCAACAGCTCTTGCTGCATTTTATGTGCCTCACAGATCACTGTGTGACCCAAACCATAGCAACAGCTCTTGCTGCATTTTATGTGCCTCACAGAGCCTTCAAGGCTTCAACACTTACAACTTTCCTTCCCTGTTTTAATGATATATGCATACAGGCAGGAAAAACCTAATGAATACAACCAAGGGTCTAAGAGGAGTGCAACAAGGATTAAAAAAAAAGTGTTGTGTACATTATCATGAACTAACAAAGTTCAGATTTTCCATAATATTGAAAGGCAGCCTTCTCTGTACAAAATATTGTTATTTACAGGTCCTTTGATCAGGCCAAATTTAGAATCTCAAGTACCTGCATAAAAAATACGTGGTATAGCCCAAAAGACTATCCAAAACAAACTGTATAGAAGGTGTTAGGGAGTAGCCATAAGAGGCTCAGGTAGGCAGGTGCAGAAATACAACCAGAGAGCTTCAAAGCCAATACATATATAGTTTCTTGAGAATTTTACCTTTGTGATAAGTAACAAGGAGGCAAACAAACTCCAAGAAACAGACGTGAATAAGAAAGAAACAGGAAGCTTCTCTTTGCCTTTTTTCAGTAAAGAGGAGGAAGTATATTCTTTAGCGTGTCTTTTCAAAGGTTTAAGGGACTGGTTTATATAGGGATGAAAATAGGGCTGTAGGTTTTAATTATGGGTGTGAAAATAATATTTTCGAAATAAGAGTAAAATAGGAAAAAATAGGTGGCCAATCAATTAATAATTATCAGGAAAATCAAGTTTTAAAACTTTTCTATAAACAAATCAATCAAGAAAAGCTCCAGCTTTAAACTCTCCTACTTTAAACATACAAACTGATTTTCTGTATGATATTTCACTGATTATTCTCTTTTATTTCTCTATAATAAACTAATAAATTCAAAATTGTATCCTATACCATCTTACGCTAAACAGGAAGCCAAAATTTTATGTATAACTATCCTGTTATGTCCTGTATTTAGTTTCAAACTTTAGGCAGATTCAGAAAAAAGGAAAACATGCAAGATTCAAGGTCATATCATCTTGCTACCCGAGATTTCGGGGTTCAAATCAATCAAGAAGGATTTACACTAGCTCAATCAAATTATGGGCACCAAGTATCTTTAATCAAATTGTTTTATGCCATATACAATAAAGGCTGCGGAAACTAGGATTATGCAAGTTCCATAAGAACAAGTCTTATTATTTCATGCTTTCGCAACCAAACTCAGATTCCAAGAAGCAAATAAACACTATAATGAAAAGTTTCGACACCGAATTCTGACAGGTTCTTGTAACGCGAATAACAGTGAACATCATCATTTCGGTTAATCATGTTCGAATGCTAATCAGATCGAGAATGAATAGTCGCCAAGCTCAAGTTGTAGGATACTTAAAAACTAAATTTAGGCAAGCTTTTCATACAATTAACGAAAACGAATAAACATGTATTTACACATATACACTCAGGATTTTTTTAAAAAAATAAAGGAAGAGTTTACCAAGTTTCAAATCGGGTCGGGCCGAGGAAAAAGGAGCCGGGTCGGGTCATCCTCGATTCTGCCCATTTTGACTTGATTTGATTCCAAATTTTCCAATCTTTGCCTTGTATGCCTTTGATTCGAATGATTTGAGTTCAAATCACATGGTTCATTTTCGGATTCATGTGATGATGAGATGATTTGCTTTTATTTTGTAAGGTATGAAACGAACCAAGAGAGAGAGAGAGAGAGAGAGAGAGAGAGAGAATGATGCGGGGCATACGACCTCAAGACCCTTCACTAGAAGTCAAGTAAAGTTGATTCAAGACACTCACCTCCACTTGACTTGGAAGGACATGGAAGAAGGCTCCGAGAGCGACTTAAAGATCATACTTTGGAGTGCTATGGATGGAGGACCACATAGGCCACTTGGAGAGGCATCCGGGACACTTTTGGAAGCAATTCAAGAAAACCCAGGAGTGGGCGGACCGCCTCTGCAAACGGGCGGACCGCCTACTCAAAATCAGCTCTCTGGATTTTCGGCCGCCCACTAAAGGGGCGGACCGCCTAGTGGGGCGCCTGTTTCTCCTTCAGCTTTCCAGACAAACAGGCGGGGCGCCCAGTGTAGTAGGCGGGGCGCCTACTTTGCTGAAGTGTTGCGGGATTTCTAGTTTTTATGCTATGCTTTGACTATTATAGCCCTACGTGGCCTTTATTATTTTAACCCACTTTGGGGGTGCTTTAGGGCTTTTACTATGTGTAAGTGAAGTCTATAAATACTTCACATAGCTTCATCAAACCTTAGCTTACTTTGGATATTATTGAATGAAGAATAGAGTTCATCTCTTGTTATGAAGAAACCCTTTCTTGTTGGCTTGAACTCACTAGCGGATCCTAGTTGAATTCCAAACCGACACCCGATCATTCTATTTACGAGTCCCGGGTGCGACTCGAGGGTGGTTGCATAGTGTAAGTCCTTCTAGACGCCGATACGAGGGTATCTCGGGACGCCGATACGAGGGTATCTCGGGACAAGTTCCCCGAGGTTACTTCGTAGGGAGTTCGAGAAGTGTCTCGCTCTCCTATCTTTCTTTTTGTCTTGTCGTTTTGATCCTTATCATCTTGGTATCAGAGCAAGGCTCGGGTTTTGTTTCTACAAACCCCCGACCCTT
The DNA here is from genome assembly GCA_037355625.1 of Petunia x hybrida. Taxonomy (NCBI): domain Eukaryota; kingdom Viridiplantae; phylum Streptophyta; class Magnoliopsida; order Solanales; family Solanaceae; genus Petunia; species Petunia x hybrida. The sequence goes on along the minus strand of JBBBVM010000574.1, from coordinate 907,246 downwards.
GATTCTTCGTGCCTAGGTTAGTTTCTACTTAGGGTTCTTGTTTATTGTTATTGAAAAGAAGAAAACACCAAAAAAAAAATTTTGATCGTATGTTCTTGGTTTGATTGATTCGTGTTGTGATTGATATTGGGGTTTGTTCCTTATTGGAAACCCGTTATTTTGGTACCCTAGACACTTGGATTGGAGTGGAAACACAAGATTTGAAAATTTGAAACCCTTTGAGAATTTGAAAGTTTGAAACCCTAAGCTTGAATTTGATGAACATGGTAGATTACTTGTTTTTGATTGGGGTTTGATAAAAGTTGTTGGGGTTTGTTCTTTGTGATTGAAACAACACTGGGGTGCCTTTGAATTGCTAAAACAACGTGGGAATTGTTGAATTTTTGGGTGCAAAACCAAGAAAATCGTGTTTGAAACTGTGCTGGAACTTGCAGTAGGCGGAGCGCCCAGTAGGGAGGCGGACCGCCCACTTTTGGCTCAGCCTCTGGATTTTGGGCCGCCTGTTTTTCAGGCGGATCGCCCACTGTGCCTATTCTCAGCCAGGCGGACCGCCCAGTGCTAGTAGGTGGGGCGCCTGTTTTGCTGGTTGGTGGGAACGGGTAGTTTTTCGTAGAACCTCTTGTTTCTTTGATTGCATTGCATCTAGCTAGCACTTCTTTGAGTAATCCTGCCTACTTGAATCGTGCTAGCCCTTCTAAGCTATTAGGAAACTCAAGCCTAGTCCGGAGAGTAGCATTCAAAGAAGACTCGTAGCATCTTTTGGCTCAAGTCCGCACTTAAAGAGCTTATCGTTCCAATAGAGTCCCATCAAATCCACTCACCCCGGAGTGCATTGGGTTTGTGAATTGGGTGATTAAGTTGAGGTTTGCCATTCAACTTAGTGAAGCTTTGGATTCAAGCTAGAGTGAAAAATCCACCACCACTAAACGAGTGATCCGAGTGAAACACTTGTGAGGGAGTGAGTGAGGTTGTTTTGCTAACGTTTGTTTCTTGTGTAGGTACAATGTCCACCGAAGGAGAAGATTTTGCTAAGAGTGCCCTTGCTACTATCCTTGCCAAATTGGATAGTATGAACTTGAGGATTGAAAGCCTTGAGAGGGTGACATCAAGTGCCCTAGTTGAGCAAGGGACTTCCAATGTCCAATCGGAGAAGGGGACCCCGAGTGTCCAAGTTGAGAAAGGGGCCCCGAGTGCCCAAGTTGACGGTGTTGAGGGCACAAGTAGCCCAACCTTTACCCCGGAACAAGTTGTTGAGTTGCTCAATCGCCAACAACGGGTAAGGGAGGATCGAGACCGAATTGACCAATTGTTGGGCAATACCCAACAATGGGGTATGTTGGGGGGAATGTTAGGAGAGAGTATGGAGGTTATGGAGATCACTTTGGAGGCCAACCGGAGCCTTTCCAAGGAGGTCGTGACAACAACAACAATCTTAATAGTGTGAAGCTCACTATTCCTTCTTTCAAAGGAAGTAGTGACCCGGTGGAGTACATTGATTGGAAGTTGTCTATGGAGCGTATCTTTGACACCAATGATATGCCCGAGGTGAAGAAGATCAAGTATGCAATATCTTCCTTTGAATCCTTTGCTTCTACTTGGTGGGAGTCGGTGAAGAGGAATAGAAGGAGGACGGGGATGGTTATTAATCTTACTTGGGAGGAGTTGATCCGTGTGATGGATGAAAAGTACTTGACTAGCCAATACCGTGTGGACCAACACAAGCGTTTCTATGAGTTGAAACAAGGTTCCAAAACGGTTGGGGAATATTTCAATGAGTTTGAGCAAATCCGAATGAATCTTGACTTGGATGAGGAAGACAATGAGACGGCCATGATCCGTTTCAAAGGAGGCTTGAACCGAGACATAGCTTCACAATTGAAGTTCCACAAATATGATGATCACTACAAGCTATGTGATGATGCCATTGAAGCCGAGAAATGGCTCAAAATGGAGAGAGCCCTCCGGTACAAGAGTAGTACTACTACTCCCATGAGCAAGCCAAAGGAGTGGAAGACTCTTACTCCAAATGCCAAATTCCCAAATGCAAGTGGTGCAATTGCTAGCAAGGATGTGAAGAAGCCTTATGAGAAGTCTACACCACATGTGGGAGGTAACTCTAAAACTCAATTGCATGCTCCTACTTCTTCTTCCATGCAATGCCACAAGTGCAAGGGTTATGGTCACTTTGCTAGGGAATGTCCTACGAAAAGGACCATGATTGTTGTTGGTAATGAAGCATATGAACAAGAGAGTGATCCGGAGGATGAGGGAGTAGAGGGAGATGAGGGAGTAGAGGAGGATGTGGAGGAAGACATGGTGGAGGATGAGGATCCTCATACCTTCTTAGTTATGAGAAGGAGCCTAGGGGCTATGATTGTGGAAGATAGTGAAACCTTGCAAAGGGAAAATCTATTCCATGCTAGGTGCCGGGTCAAAGGTGTTGTTTGCTCAATGATAATTGACTTGGGGAGTTGCGCAAATGTTTTGAGTCAATCACTTGTGTCTCAATTGAAGTTGACTACCATGAAGCACCCCAAACCTTACCGATTACAATGGCTTAGCGAGTGTGGGGAGCTTAAAGTAGTGAAGCAAGTGATGATTCGATTCAAAATGGGGAGTTATGTAGATGAGCATATGTTTGACGTTGTGCCTATGCAAGCATGCCACCTACTCTTTGGGAGGCCTTGGTAATTCGATAGGCAAGTGGTGTATGATGGTCGTGTCAACACTTACACGGTCAAACATGAAGGGAGGAGATTTGTGCTTAAACCCTTAACTCCTAAGCAAGTAAGTGAGGACTACAAGAAAATGAAGGAGTTGAGAGAGGTGGCAAAGGCTAAGTTGGTGGTGAAGACTAGTCCTTTGGCCGAAAGTGAGGTGGCATTCCCACCATCTTCTACCGGTGGCATATGTGCCATGATGCAACCGGGTAAGCTCTTGCGAGGAAATGATGGCAACAAGCTACTTCTTTGCCTAGTGCACAAAGGTATGGTTCTTACTTCCGAATTTGATTATTCTTTTAACCCTTTGCCTAGTGCTTTTGAAAATGTCTTGAAGGACTTTGGGGACATGTTCCCGGATGAGATGCCCGATGGCTTGCCTCCCTTGAGGGGTATTGAACATCAAATCGACTTTGTCCCGGGATCTCAAATCCCAAACAAGCCGGCCTATAGAAGCAATCCCGAGGACACAAGGGAGTTGCAAAAACAAGTAGATGACTTGCTTTCCAAAGGCTTGGTGAGGGAGAGCTTGAGTCCTTGTGCCGTACCCGTCATTCTTGTCCCAAAGAAGGACGGCACTTGGAGAATGTGCGTGGATTGCCGAGCCGTGAACAAGATAACGGTAAAGTACCATCATCCCATTCCACGTCTTGATGATATGTTGGATGAATTGAGTGGGTCATGTGTCTTTTCCAAAATCGACCTTAGGTCCGGTTACCATCAAATCCGGATGAAACCCAGGGATGAATGGAAAACCGCATTCAAGACCAAATTTGGTCTCTATGAATGGTTGGTAATGCCCTTCGGGCTTTCCAACGCACCTAGCACTTTTATGAGGCTCATGAACCATGTTTTGAAACCGTTTATTAACAAGTTTGTGGTTGTCTATTTCGATGATATCTTGATCTATAGTAAATCGATAGATTATCATATTGGCCACCTTAGGCAAGTGCTTGAAGTTTTGAGAGCCGAAAAGCTCTATGCTAACTTTAAAAAGTGTGCCTTTGGTGTGGAGAAGGTTGTCTTCCTTGGGTTTGTTGTGAGTGCCCAAGGAGTGGAGGTGGATGAGTCTAAGGTGGAGGCCATACGTGATTGGCCAACTCCTACCACCGTGACTCAAGTGAGGAGCTTTCATGGTCTTGCTAGTTTTTATAGACGGGTTGTGAAAGACTTTAGCTCCATTGCCGCTCCACTCACCGAATTGGTGAAGAAGGACAAACCTTTTGTTTGGGGAGAGCCCCAAGAGAAGGCCTTCCAAGAATTGAAAAGTAGGTTGAGTACCGCCCCTCTATTGCAATTGCCCGACTTCGGAAAGGCATTTGAGGTTGAATGTGATGCCTCGGGGGTGGGAATTGGTGGTGTTTTAATGCAAGATGGAAAACCCATAGCCTACTTTAGTGAGAAATTGAAGGGTGCATCCTTGAACTACTCTACGTATGACAAGGAGATGTACGCCTTGGTGAGAGCTCTTGCTCATTGGCAACACTATCTTTGGCCTAGGGAATTCGTGATTAAGAGTGATCATGAGTCACTCAAACATCTTAGGGGCCAAGAGAAGTTGAACAAGCGCCATGCCAAGTGGGTAGAGTTTATTGAGTCTTTTCCCTATGTTATCCAATACAAGAAAGGGAAAGACAATGTTGTGGCGGATGCACTTTCTAGGAAGTTTGCTCTAGCCACCACTCTTGCCTCCAAGCTCATGGGATTCGAGAGCATTAAGTTGATGTATGCTCAAGACCCTAAACTAAAGAGCATTCATGAAGCTCTTGAAAAGGGAGAAAGAGTTGAGAAATACCAATGGGTTGATGGCTATATATTTAAAAATGGTAGAGTGTGTGTTCCCGAGTCCTCTTGGAGGGAATTGCTTGTCCGTGAAGCCCATTGTGGAGGCTTAATGGGACACTTTGGGAGAAACAAGACCTTGGCCATTCTTATGGAACAATTCCATTGGCCAAATGGGGGTATAAGTTGAAAAACTTTACAAAAATTGCCTTGAGTGCAAGCATGCTAAGTCTAAGGCTAACCCCTATGGTTTGTATACTCCCCTCCCCGTACCTACTAGCCCGTGGATGGATATCTCGATGGACTTTGTTATGGGTTTGCCACGGTCTAGGGGGGGCCATGATAGCATTTATGTTGTCGTGGATAGGTTTTCCAAAATGGCTCACTTTATCCCATGTAAAAAGTGTGATGATGCGCAACATGTTGCTTCCTTGTTCATTGATAATGTGTTGAAGTTGCATGGTGTGCCTCAAACTATTGTGAGTGATAGGGACACCAAGTTCCTTAGCCATTTTTGGAGGAGCTTGTGGGGTGCTCTCGGCACCAAGCTTTTGTTTTCTACGTCCCACCACCCCCAAACGGATGGGCAAACCGAGGTGGTGAACCGAACTTTGGGTGCTCTTCTTAGAGCCATGACCCGAGGTAAGGCCGGGACGTGGGTTGATAAGTTGCCTCTTATGGAGTTTGCATATAACCGTACTTTGCATAGTTTGATTGGTATGACTCCGTTTGAGTGCGTGTATGGCTTTAATCCTTTGATTCCACTTCATCTAACCCCATTGCCCAAAGAATTTGTTGTGAGTTTTGAAGGTAAAAGCCGCGCTAAGGCTATGGTAGAGCTTCATGCTAAAGCAAAGAAGAACTTGGAGGAAGCCTATGCAAAGGTTGCTTCCAAGAAGAACAAGGGAAGGAAGAAGCTTGAGCTCAAGAAAGGAGATTGGGTGTGGGTGCACTTCCGCAAAGAAAGGTTCCCAAACCTTAGGAAAGGGAAGTTGGCACCCCGTGGAGATGGACCGTTCCAAGTGCTTTCCAAGATCAACAACAACGCCTATGTGATTGACCTACCCGGTAAGTACAATGTGTCCAACACTTTTAATGTGACTGACTTGTCTCTTTGTGATGTAGGGGATGGTGATACTGGAGAGGAGGAGGCCATGGTTTCGAGGACGAAACCTTCCCAAGAAGGGGAGGATGATGCGGGGCATACGACCTCAAGACCCTTCACTAGAAGTCAAGCAAAGTTGATTCAAGACACTCACCTCCACTTGACTTGGAAGGACATGGAAGAAGGCTCCGAGAGCGACTTAAAGATCATGCTTTGGAGTGCTATGGATGGAGGACCACATAGGCCACTTGGAGAGGCATCTGGGACACTTTTGGAAGCAATTCAAGAAGACCCAGGAGTGGGCGGACCGCCTCTGCAAACGGGCAGACCGCCTACTCAAAATCAGCTCTCTGGACTTTCGGCCGCCCACTAAAAGGGCGGACCGCCTAGTGGGGCGCCTGTTTTCCTCCTTCAGCTTTCCAGACAAACAGGCGGGGCGCCCAGTGTAGTAGGCGGGGCGCCTACTTTGCTGAAGTGTTGCGGGATTTCTAGTTTTTATGCTATACTTTGACTATTATAGCCCTACGTGGCCTTTATTATTTTAACCCACTTTGGGGGTAATTTAGGGCTTTTACTATGTGTAAGTGAAGTCTATAAATACTTCACATAGCTTCATCAAACCTTAGCTTACTTTGGATATTATTGAATGAAGAATAGAGTTCATCTCTTGTTATGAAGAAACCCTTTCTTGTTGGCTTGAACTCACTAGCGGATCCTAGTTGAATTCCAAACCGACACCCTATCATTCCATTTACGAGTCCCGGGTGCGACTCGAGGGTGGTTGCATAGTGTAGGTCCTTCTAGACGCCGATACGAGGGTATCTCGGGACAAGTTCCCCGAGGTTACTTCGTAGGGAGTTCGAGAAGTGTCTCGCTCTCCTATCTTTCTTTTTGTCTTGTCGTTTTGATCCTTATCAGAGAAAGAAACAGGGGAGCCGGTGTGACTGGTGGAGAAGTGATGGACTTTGGGCAGATTTTAGGTGAGGGAGTGTATCAGGTCGGGTTTAGGGGAAAGGTGGAAGGGGACGGCGGCTGAGTATTGTGGAGGGGAGTAGGGGAAATGATTTGGGGTTTTTAGGTGTGAGGGGGCTCTTTGGATAAAACGAAAATTGAAAAAACATGGGTAGAGCAACGTGGGGACGCATGGCTTCCTGAGGTGTGTGCCACGGGTGCATGTGTGGGCCATTTTATTTTGATGTGTATATGTAGCATAAGTATTGAGTGTATATAAGTGTATATTTAGTGTATATAGGAGTATATTTGATTAATAATTTGCTTAAAATGCCAATAAATGAGAGAATAACTAATAAAATATAAGGAATAATATTGGGGACTTTGGAAAAATTAATAATTATTTTAAAATAATTATAAATAAATTTAGATAATATTAGTCAGGTGTAAATAATTGCAAAATAGGTATTGAAGTGTACTAACCGTACGAATAGTTACAAAATTGTGCAAGTTTCTTGAAAACAAGACCTAAATAATATAATTATGTAATATAATCACATTTAAATAGATATGTATATAGATAGGGGATTGATGATAAGGGCGATATAGATAAATGCATGATAATTAATGCAATTTTGTCCGAGAAATTAAAATTGCATTTTAAATTTAGATATGACCAATTATAAAAATCGGAGGGACAAAATTGGGTGTCAACAGCTGTCCCTCTTTGCCTGGGGATGATGAAAGATTCTTCGAGCAAAGACGTTGACGGAGCAGCCAATTTTATCATGGCTTTTGGAAAGTGTAGCTAGGAATTGTGCATATCTGGAAATGATGTGTAAATATAATATTTTGCGGTGTTACTTAGACGCCGGAACGTTTCCTGCAATAAAAGTGAACTTGTTGCAAATAACATTTATAAGCATAAAATAGATTTTCCTGTCATTGGATCGTCTTGTCAGTGCCTCTCGTCAGGAGATGTTTGTCTGCTCGTCAGGAGCTGCTAAGTACCTCTCGTCAGGAGGTATTTTCTCTGCTCGTGGGGAGCTGCTAAATGCCTCTCGTTAGAAGATATATGTCTGCTCGTTAGGAGCTGCTAAGTGCCTCTCGTCAGGATATATTTGTCTGCTCGTCAGGAGCTTCTAAGTGCCTCTCGTCGGGAGATATTTTCTGCTCGTCAGGAGCTGCTAAGTGTCTCTCGTCATAAGATATTTTTTTGCTCGTCGGGAGCTACTAAGTGCCTCTCGTCAGGAGATATTTTTCTTCTCGTCAGTAGCTGCTAAGTGCCTCTCGTCGGGAGATATTTTCTGCTCGTCAGGAGCTGCTAAGTGCCTCTCGTCTGGAGATATGTGCCTGTTGCGTCGGGCTGTATACCATGCATACGACGAGTAAAGTAAAGTGTTGAAATAAAAATAAAGTTACCGTGTCCGCAATGTTGTTTGAAATATTGTCGTGTTCATTGCTTTTTCGATGCCTGCACCCAAAAAAAAAATTTGTAAGTTGTGGGGGAGGAAAGTTTGATTTATGCATTCTTCGCCTGTCTCGCGCCTCCCTTTTGTGGTGTCTTCTTTTGTGAATGCCGGACCTTGGTCAAGCTACGGGGAATAAAAGGAAAAGAGCAAGGAGAAAATATGCATGTATTTTAAAAAGGTTTTGTAAAAAAATGTGTTTATTCCATCGAATCATAGTCCGCATTGTATAATACAAGTACAATACTGCAATCATTATTTTTCAGACCGTACTAAAAAACATCCTTGGTGAATTTTGAGAGGACCTCAAAATTATGCCCCAGTTTTTGCATTTTGCCTTTCTCCCGAAGTTTTTGAGGAAATCTCAAAAATTTTTGTCCCATTGTTGATCTCTGGTTGTCCTTTTGAATTTTTGAGAGATCCTCAAAAATTCTGCCCCAGTGTCTACTTCGTGGGGAAATAAAATTTTTGTATTAATGCGACTGAACCTTTAGATAGGTTGCCTACGTATCCCAGCTTGGGGAATCAGGTCGTTACGTAGTTTCAGATTACATGAGATATTGCATAAAGAGTAAAGCTACTAGCTAATGCGGGTTCTCAGATGTAATATCTTTTGACAGCGTCTCCATTGATTGGTTTCGGCCAAACTTCACCATCCATTTCTGCTAGTATCAGTGCTCATCCAGTCATAACTCGATGAACCATGTAAGGCCCTTGCCAATTTGGTGCAAACTTGCCCTTTGCTTCTTCCTGATTAGGGAATATCTTCTTCAGAACCAACTGTCTGGGTTCGAATGACCTTATACGGACCTTCTTGTTGAACGCCTTTTCCATTCTTTGCTGATACACCTGTCCATAGCATATTGCATTCATCCTCTCGCCGTCAATGAGTGCCAACTGTTCCATTCTTTTCTTAATCCATTCGGCGTCTTTCAGTTCTGCTTCTTGAATGACCCTTAGAGAGGTAATCTCTACTTCTGCTGGTATTACTGCTTCAGTACCATAGACCAAGAGATAAGGGGTATCCCTTGTTGATGTTCTCACAGTAGTGCGATATCCCAATAAAGCATAAGGAAGATTTTCATACCACTGTCTTGAATTGTCAGTCATCTTGCGAAATATTTTCTTGATGTTCTTGTTGGTTGCCTCAACTTCTCCATTCATCTGAGGTCTATATGCAATGGAATTGCGGTGCTTGATCTTGAAAGTGTCACAAGTTGCTCTCATCAAATCACTATTGAGATTGGACCCATTTTCGGTGATGATGGACTCGGGAATGCCGAATCTACATATCATCTTGTCTCGGACAAAATCGGCCACTATTTTCTTCATCACCGACTTGTATGATGCATGTTACACTCATTTGGTGAAGTAGTCAATAGCTACCAATATGAACCTATCCATATTTGACGCGGCGGTTTCAATTGGTCCTATGACGTCCATTTCCCAAGCAAGGAATGGCCAAGGTGATCCCATAACATTAAGCTCATTCGGAGGTACTCGAATCATGTCTCCACGCACTTGGCATTGATGCATTTTTTCACGTATTTTATACAATCATGCTCCATAGTCATCCAAAAGTATCCTGCCCTTAGTATCTTTTTTGCGAGCACAAAACCATTCATGTGCGGACCACAAGTCCCATCATGCACTTCTTCTAGCAACCTGCCAGCTTCTTTAGCATCCACACACCTCAGCAAACCTAAATTGGGCGTCCTCCGGTATAGGATTTCACCATTTAGGAAGAAACCATTTGCCAATCTTCGCAACGGCTTCTTTTGAAGGCTTGTAGCATTCTCAGGATAAATGCTTTCTTTGAGGAATTTCTTGATGTCATGGAACCGCGGCTCCCCGTCCAATTCTTCTTCTACCTGAAAATAATATGCTGGTTGCTCTTTCACTGCTATGGGTATTGCATCAGTGTAGTTCTTATCGGGATGCTGAATCATGGAAGATATCATAGCCAGGGCATCAACAAACACATTCTACAACCTAGGTACATGCCAGAATTCTATCTTGGTGAACCTCTTGCTCAATTCTTTTATGCACTCCAAATATGGTAATATTTTAGAATTCTTTGCTGCCCACTCGCCTCGTACTTGATGAATCAATAAATCTGAATCTCTAATTGCCAATAGTTCTTGCACATTCATATCTATGGCCATTCTGAGTCCCAAGATACAAGCCTCATATTCTGCCATGTTGTTGGTGCAAGGGAATCTGAGCTTAGCAGTGGCGGGGTAATGTTGTCCAGTTTCAAAAATCAATACTGCCCAATGCCAACTCCTTTGAAGTTTACTGCTCCGTCAAAGAACAGTCTCCAACCATCATACTCTTCGACAATGTCTTCTCCAATGATCATGACCTCCTCGTCTGGGAAGTAAGTATGCAACGGCTCTTAGCCATCATCCACAGGGTTTTCGGCCATGTGATATGCTAAGGCTTGAGCTTTCATTGCTTTTTGAGTGACAAAGGTGATGTCAAACTCACTGAGTAGCATTTGCCATTTGGCTAGCTTTTCGGTAGGCATCGGCTTCTGAAAGATGTATTTGAGGGGATCCATTCTTGAGATCAGCAAGGTTGCATATGATGTTAGATAATGCCTCAACTTCTGTGCTACCCAAGTCAATGTGCGTTCCAACAATGTGTTCTTGGCTTCGTAAGAAGTGAATTTCTTACTCAAGTAATATATTGCCTGCTCTTTTCTTCCTTTCGAGTTGTGCTGTCCCAATACATATCCAAATGATGAATTTACCATAGAAAAGTACAGTATTAAAGGTCGCCTTGGTTCGGGTGGAACCAACACGGGCGGGCTAGACAAATACTCTTTTATCCGATCAAGCGCCTTCTGGCAATCCTCTGTCCACTGAGTAACAACATCTTTTCTCAACAACTTGATAATGGGTTCGTATATGGCAGTGGATTGGGCTATGAAACGACTGATGTAATTGATTCGTCCCAAAAAACTCATGACTTCTTTCTTGCTCTTCGGTGGCGGTAATTCTTTGATGGCTTTGATCTTAGCCGGATTCAACTTAATACCTCTTCTGTTGACTATGAAACCCAATAACTTTCAGGCTGGAACACCAAAAGCGCACTTTGGTAGGTTCAACATCAAGTTGTACCTACGCAAGCGATTGAAGAACTTGCACAAATTGTCCAAATGTTCTGAGATTTTCCTTGATTTAATGATCAAATCATCCATATACACCTCAATCTCCTTGTACATTAGGTCATGAAACGTTGTAGTCATTGATCTCATGTAGGTAGCTCTGGCATTTTTCAAATCAAAAGGCATCACTTTGTAACAGTACGTTCCCCAAGAAGTAGTGAAGGCCGCCTTTTCTGCATCTTCCTCATCTATAAGCACTTGATGATAACCGACAAAGAAATCTACGAAGGATTGTAGTTCATGCTTTGCACAATTATCGATCAAGATGTGTATATTTGGCAGAGGGAAGTCATCTTTTGGGCTTTCTTTGTTCAAGTCTCTGTAATTCACACAAACTCTGATTTTCCCATCTTTCTTCGGCACTGGTACGATGTTGGCCAACCATGTCGGATATTCAACTGTTTTCAAGATTCCCGCATTGAGATGCTTAGTTACCTCCTCTCCAATTTGCACTAAGGTTGATGATTTGAAGGCCTGGGCTTTTTGCTTAACCGGCGGGAAACCTGGATTAATGGGTAACTCTTGTGCCACAACATCTGTGCTTATGCATGTCATATCATCATATGACCATGCAAATACATCTTCATACTCTTTAAGGAATTCGATGTATTGTTTTCTGACTTCTGGAGTTAAGTGTGCACTAATTCTTGTTTCCTTCACTATTTCATCGTCACCTAAATTAATCACCTCTGTTTCATCTAAGTTTGGTTTAGGCTTATTTTCAAATTTCTCAATTTCCTCTTGCGTTGCCTCATCAAACTCTTCATAATCAGGATCGGATTCCTCAAACACAGTTATTTCATTACTCATTGTAGTTGCCGATTCGATGGAATTATTAGTTTGAGTGCTGAAAAAGTAAAGTAATGCATAATTAAAAGGGTTAACATAAGTAAAAGAAAAAGAGCAATGCTTTTATTTATGAATCCTTGCAAAACAATGTTTGTAGGGAAACATTTGATCACGAAGACTAAGAACAGAAAATAAATGCAATTCTAACGGCTCGGAGTCGTGTTTTATTTTGAAAGCATGAAAGAAGAATAAAGCCCCCTAGCTCTACCAAAGTACGCGGTATGCCTGGGCCAAGTTGCTGGTTCAATTATTCAGTGCAACTCTAGATTCAACTCTTGCAAGACTAGGAGGTTTGGTGTGCTCCTCCAGGATCACACAGGAATCTTCATCAAATAAGAACAACTTTCTGCATGCTTGCGAGCAGGTCTTCTTCAGCATCAACAACCTCTGACTTGTCTTCTTGCACTGTAGATGTCTCCCCCTTGTGACCATCCAGGAGACCAGATGAGACAAAAACATGTAGCAGAGGTTTGACATATCTTTTATAGTACTTGAAATCCAAATATGCTTCTTCCAAACTCTCTTCATAACCCACAAAATAACCTATGCCAGACTTATCCTTGTCGCCTCTCATCATAATATGAACAGGCTCAAACAGGCCCAAACAGGCATCCAAATTTCTACCCAAACCCTTTCCGGGTTCATAACCTTGCCTCAGCATAATACCCATCACCCAGTCTCCAGGCCACCTTGTAGGCTATGGGAGTATGTATGGTTCTTCAATTTGCACTTCCTCAGGCTCGGGTTCAGGTTCTCTAGGTATCCACACTTGCCTTCCTGTTGTTTCTCTAGAGATGCGCTTCCAGTCAGGACGGGCATTGGGAGGTTACACAGGCTGCTTCTCTGTCTTGGAAGGTATTGTTTCACGGAATTCACGTACAGGTACCCCCCCAATCAGACATCACGGGCTCCCAGACTAGATCTCTTCCTTCAAAACCTTTACCTCGGCGATCCCAATAAGCACTATAGAAATTCCTCTTCTTCTCGGTTACTTGCGGTGCGTTGACAAGTTTGGGAGCAAAGTATGCAGAATATCCTCCTTGTGTTATACTGGTGCTCCCAAAGTATGCAGAATATCCTCCTTGTGTTATACTGGTGCTCTCTCTGTGGCTATTGTGGTTCCATCCTCCACGTTTCCTATTATAGTTCTTGTGGTACCCGCCTTGACTACCATACACTGCTCCCACAAGCTCTACCGTGTAGAAGGTTTGTCCATCCAGAATATTTCCTTCAGTTGCTGGTACGATCTGCTCATTGTAGATGGAGTTACTTCCTTCACCGAATACCACAACTTCCTTGTTATCCCACTCGAATTTCACTGTCTGATGGAGAGTAGATGGAACTGCCCCAACCATGTATATCCAAGGTCTTCCCAATAGTAGATTATATGATACCGAGATATCCATAACATGAAACTCGGCAATACACTCGACCGGACCAACCATAATGGTTAGGTCGATCTCTCCAATGGTTCTTCTCTGTGACCCATAAAATGCTTTTACCTTCATGTCACTCTCTCTGATCACACTTTGGTCAATTCCCATTCTTTTCAAAGTGATGAACGGGTATATATTCAAACCAGAACCTCCATCGATCAGGACTCTTCCTACGAACCACTCTTTGCATTTTATAGTGACATGCAAAGCCTTATTATGCCCGAGCCTTTCTAGTGGTAATTCATCTTCATGGAAAGTAATTCGGTTGGATTCCATGACTTGCCCAACCATGCTAGCCAGATTCTCAACAGTGGTATCCACCGGTACATTTGCTTCATCTAGCACCTTCATCAATGCATTCCTGTGACTTTCTGAATTTACCAATAGAGATAAAATGGAGACTTGAGCTGGAGTTTTGCCCAAGTGGTCGACCACAGAGTAGCTTTTTGCTTGCTCTTTCTTCCATAACTCTTCGGACTCTTCCTCGCTGATTCCTTTTCTGTTTTGCTCTCTACCGTGAGCAAGATTTTTGGGAGTATAAAATCTCCCATTTCTAGTCATCCCTTGTGCTGCAACTATCTCAATCACTACCTTCCCTTTTCTTCTCCTTTCTGCTTATGATTGGTATCGCCTTGTCATCATAGGGTGGAACCACGTCTACATAGAATTTGGGGGCCCCACCTCAATAGGAACTGGTGCTTTAGCAGCTTGTGCAACAGAAGTGAGTGTTGATGCAGCTTTCTTCGCTCTGATGATGGTTCCTTCTAGATTGCAATCAGCCTCCGATTCAATCAAATTTACCTTATTATCTCCATGATCAGGCAAAGGGTTGTTGTGCACATTAGGTGCCTTCAAGTGTATCACTTTCTGATCAATCAAGTCTCGTATCTTATCCCTCAAAGCAAAGCATTTTTCAGTATCGTGGCCAGGCCCTCCAGAATGGAAAGCACAAGTCTTGGAATGGTCAAAGAATGGTGAGATCTTTTCAGGCATCTTGAATGGGATAGGCTGGATATGTCCTGCTGCCTTGAGTCTTTCGAACAGCTGGGTTCGGGATTCAACAAGTAGGGTGCAATTTCTTCTGGGCTTTTGGTTATTGTCTGGGCGAGGTCTAGGAGGGTATGTGTTAGTGTTTATGTAGTTTGGATTTTATGGGTATGTTGGTCGTGGTGGATGTGGGCCTTGGAAAGTAGGTTGTGTGTTCTATATAGGATAGGCATGTGGTGATGGAGCATATGAGTATGGCGGAAGGGGTATTTGATAGTAGTGATTGTGGGTGGGAGTGTGATCAAGAGAGGTAGTGACGAAAGAGACTTCGTTCTTCTTCTTCTTGGTGATACTAGCGCTACCAGTCTACAGGGCTTTGTTAGTGGCATGTAGTGCAGCCAAGCTAACAATTCTCCCAGATTTCAGGCCATCTTCAATAATATCCCCAATCTTGATCAATTCTCCGAATTTCTTATCCTGCATATTCAGCATCTTATCAAAGTACAAAGTACACGTTTTCTTGTATGCGGATAAAGGTTTCCACTATTTCTGTATCATCCATGGATGGTTGGACCTTTGCGGCTTCAGCTCTCCATCTTGTTGCATACTCCTTGAAAGTTTTATTGGGCTTTTTCTTTAACTTCTCCAGATAAAAACGATCAGGCATGACATCAGTGTTGTGCCCAATACTGTCGACAAAATCTCCAGCCATTACTTCCCAACTAGTCCACTTCTTCAGCTGCTGCTTGGAATGCCACGTCAGTGTAACGACCCTCAAATAGTCGTTACGGGATCCGGGACCTCGATTTATGTGTCGACAGTCCCAAAAGCTCCGTTAAGTCATTTATGACCCGTCTGTGAAATCTGAGTCGAAACGGAGTCCGTTTGATAGGTTTTCGAGAAAAGGGTCCGTTTATGAAATTCCGGAAAGGAATTTGGGGTTTCGATAGGTCGTTTTGAGTAAACGAACCCCGGTGGAAAATCCGAGCGCACCGTTAGGTCCGTCTCGTCATTTATCATATGTAGCAACCTTCAAAATTGAAAACGGACCTCGTTTGATAGGACTTTTGATAAAGTTCCCGTTTCGGAAGTTTAAAAGAGTTAAAAGAGGTTTCCGAGCTCGATTTGAGCAAATGAGCTCCGATGAGAGATTCGAAAGTTCCGTTAGGTTCGTATAGTCATTTGTGACTTGTAGCAACTTTCGGAATTGGATTCCGAGGTCGTTTGGTTAAATTTCGCTATTTTGGCGAAAGTCGAAAATTGAACCTTTGCCGTGGGACCCACTTTTTGAGTTCTGGAGGTCCGAATTGAGTTCCGTCTTGACGAGCATGTCACCCAAGTATTTTATGACTTGTGTGAAAAATTTGGGATCATTCCGAGCTTCGTAGGGTCCCTTTTTGCCCCTAAAACAGTAGAAAATCTGGTGCGACTTTTCTGTTCTGTTTTGGCGCAAACAGCCGGATAAAAGCTGATTTTTCGGCCAATCCGTAAGGAATTAGGAAAAACTCAAAACATGAAAGTTGTAACCCTTTGAGTTGTGGTTCTAATGGCATCAGTTTCAAGTCATTTGGACATTCCTATCAAAAGTTATGATTTTTTCAAAAGAAGCTGTCACAGAGGCAAAAACTGCTATAAAAAGGCCATTTCGGGCCATTTCGGTTCATAACTTATAAAAATCATTTGGTGAGCTCTTGAGGCGATTTTTGGGTATTTCTTGAAGACCCAATCATACTTAAACTTAAGGTAAGCCCTTTCAATCCATCTTTATGTTGATTAACACAAGAATCAAAGGGTTGATTCTTGGAAATGGGTTAGAACCCTAGATTCTTAAGAATTGGGGAAAGACATCGAGCAAGGCTCGCATGTGGAATCTAAGTGTACTTTTGGACTCACGGGAGCGTGGGGAGTCCGGAAAAGTACATTTTGTAAATTTAGGGCTCGGCCCTACCCGGGGGCATTTTGGTAATTTTTACCCTAGGATGCCTATAGGCTTAAATAGCTATAATTGAGCACTCATATGTGCTATATCTTGTCTTAATAGACCTAGTGGAGAGTTCTTCGCGGGCAAGGCGAGCGGGAAAGGAGATTCTTCCCGGCATTTGAGCCCGAATTTCGAGGTAAGTGAGACTTGACCTCTATTGTGCTTGTGGACTCTTCCTTCATGCCAGTATGCTTCATGTACGCATATATATACCTAACAATGGTTAGGATTAATGATGTGAATTACTTGCTATTATTGTTTGTTATAAATAGCGAGATTGTGACTCGACCGAGGTATGTGCCGGTCTAAACGCTACGTCGAGGTAGCTTAAATTTATATCGTAGTAACGCTTGCTACGCCATGCTTAGATAGCAAGAACTTGGGACATGGCCGAGGATGTTGCCGGCATGTCATGATAAATGTCTTGCCGAGGATTTTGCCGGCTTTTGTATGATATTGGTACTTGATTTGTTCACGTGCCGGGTTGGGTAGTGCTGTCTATACGTAACCTTGGGTTGGACGACATGGGAGTAGGGATTGTACCCCCAAACTGTGGTCGGGTTAACCTTTGCCTTACGTTCAGCTAGCATAACCAACCTGGGTTACGGTGACTGTGAAATATTATCGTTATTAATATTTCTGTTATTATTTCTGTTATTGTTATTAATGTCGTGGATATTAATACTGTTAGAGAGACACTTGATAGGGGGTGTGGTGTCGCCTATACTATGAGATGTGTCACACTTGACAGGGGGTGTGGTGTGGACACTTGATCTTTGAGATGTGACACACTTGACAGGGGGTGTGGTGTGGTCACTTGATTTATTGAGATACGACGCACTTGACAGGGGGTGTGGTGCGATCGTAGACAGATTTGAGATGAGCCAACGACTACGGGTCGTTGGTCTACTTATTCATGATTGTGATAGTGACTTCGGGTCACGGTATATGGTTGATACTTAGTAGTGGTGTTGCTAGTCCATCGTAGGTCTAGGTTAGTCGGCACGGGAGTAGAGATTGGACCTCCAAACCGCCGCTGAGTTGACCTATGCCTTACGTTGGATGGGCATAATCCTTGAGACTTCTGGTTACTACTTGTGTGTATGGAATGTGTTACATCTATTTGTGATTTCACTACTTTATTGTATGATTACTATAGTATGTTGTTGCTTATGATGCATGAAGCGACTTGTCCCGCAAGGGTACCTTAGCGGGCCTGTCGGTGATCTTACTGGGCTTCGGCTCATAACTTACTCTGCTACGTGCGCAGGTCCTTCATCCAGTCAGCAGCCCGGACGTTAGCAGTTCCCGAGGCTTCTGAGACTTTTGATTGAGGTGAGCCGACCACACAGACCGTGGTGGCATACCGCCGGAGTCACTTAGAGATAGGACTCAGATTTCTTTGATGTATATTCATACTTTATTGAGTCACTCTTAGAATGCTCCAATTCTTTTATGGATATATTCTTTTGGACTTCACACTTTTATATTTATATATCCATTTATGATCTTTTCACATTATTGTTCTTTTCCGCATCTTGTTTCATTGGTTCGCCTAGGCAAATGTTGTTTAGGTGCCATCACGAGCCCTTGGAAATTGGGTCGTGACAGTCAGTGCATCCCCTGTCAAACTACGGTTATATAACTACATCCTGATCTTTTCATCATATCCCACTCCAATCAGCTTGTCACAGTAAGACCTTAAGTGAGCCATCGAGTCACCGCTGCCATCGAATAGATTGAACTTAGGTGTCTTGTAACCGTCAGACAACTTCAAATTGGGATTGAGGCAGAGGTCTTCATAAGCTAATCCCCTTCTCTCCTTAGTCACCTGAAATTGCATAACTTTTTCCACCAACCACTTAACTTGCTCTTTGGTGTTATCTGTCTCCTACCCTATCCATGCATACTTGTCTTGCTCTTTGGTGGGTTATAAAACAGGTTTGGTTTCAGTGGTGAAGGTGTGGATCTGAGTGGTGGGGCTGTTTTGGGGTACTTTTGGTGGTGCAACGTAAGCGGGGTATGGGTGATCTTTTTCAGGAAACATGGGATCTTTGCCATGAGGGCGTGCAGGTTTGTTTGGATCAGTAGTTCCATCAGTATAGACGAGGAGAATTCTGTTCTCCAGTTCAAACAACCTTTGCTCCAGCTTCGCATACTCCTCATATACAACCGCACCCTGCTTTCCAGGAGTCCCTCCAATGATGGAATTGGCAGCAATTCCGTCAACTTTGTCAAACTCAGCCATGATATTTCGTCTCGTCCTTGTCCTTGTAGGTAAAGGGGGAGGTGTTGAAATCGATCATCTGGATCTTAGACGATAATGCTGCTCGGCCAGAATGCACAAACCAACCTTCAGGGATTGGGAACAAAATAACCTTTAAAACAACCAAAGATAGATGTGAGTGGAGTGTTAGAAAGTTTAATATACAGGTTAATATCATGCAATCGCGTCCTATTATGCAGGGGACCTCTTTTATGCCAGAGGTAGGCCTATCGATGATTTAAAGTAATGTTTGCACCAAGTATTTTATTTTGTTTGCTTGAGAATAATCAAAACAACTCTATAAATTCAAAAACAAGAAATTTTATTGATAGAACTGCTTGGCTTTATTACAATCACTAATTTTGTAAAAAGGAAAAGAAAACGACTCGACTAGAAAGGGAAATGACTCGTCTGAAAGGGAAATGACTCGACTGAAATTCAAACTAAGGACAAGCATAAGCGTGCTCCAATCAAGCATTCGATTTGACATCATCATCCTCTTCTTCTTACTCTTCCTCTGTCGGGTCCTCTTATTCAAGGGGTTCCAAATGCATCAGGTCCGACTCAAGGAGGTCCTTCCCAGTCTGTATGTCATTCAAGGATTTTGCAAAAGTAGAGAGAATCTGCACTCCTAGTACTTCTTTGTCCTCTAGTAGCATTTACTGAAATGTGCTTTACATGAATTCAAGAGGTCTTTCAAGTTCCCTGCGATATGGCGGAGTTCCATTGTTTTGTCCATCTAAAATCTGGCTTCTTTTTCTTTAACCTTTCCTTGGTATTGCCTCTTCATTTCTCGACCCTGGGTCACATTTAGCTCCACATTTTTTTATCATATCTGGCTCTCAGCTTTTTGTATTTTTCTTCAAAATTAGGGGCTTCGATTCTCCTTTTGAGTGTAGGCTTATTAGATCAAAACCTCTCTTTGTCCTCCTTAAGCCAAAAAGGATAAGCTAAGGCGACATCGCGGTTAACCCTGTTGTCTCGATTGTGACAGAATTTTCTCGTCCTCCTTTTCTCCCATATGACTAATATCATCTCTCGTGTAGTTATGTCTATGTCCCCCATTTCGGTATTGAGATTCCATCCTTCTGCTAGTCTGGGGGTTGATTGGGTCGTTCCCACTTGCCTCAGAATTCTTAGAGGGACGTAGTGATTAGTCTCTAGAAACCCAATCAATGTCAAGAATGTAGCGTCTTGGCCTTGCACAGAGATTATAAAACAAGCACATTATTTTATCACCCACTGTACATCCCCCTCGTATAATTGATTGAGCTTGTTGAACCAACCACTCATATTTAGAGGCTTTTCCCATTGTAAAGTACTAACCATGCAAGCTGCGTGTGTCATGATGCCGCCGGGTGTCTGAGCTATAGGTGCAGATAGGGTGCCTCAAGCTTTTGGAGGTGCTCGATTAACCATATCTGCAATAAGAGATTGCAACCTTCGAAGTAGTCTGCTCCTTTCTTACATTTAGTCAAGGCTCGATAGATATCTCCCATGATCATTTAAACTAAACCAACTTGGCACCTGTAAAGATCTCTACGCAATACCCCAACCACTAACGTCGTCCTTATATGTATTCTTCCTCCTTTCTCGGGGAAAATCACAGCCCCTAAGAAAGCAACGGTAAAAGCAACAAACTACTCTGTGCCTAATCTTGGACTTCTGATGCCCCTGGGAAATCATATCGGAGGGTGGTGTCCCCAAACTTGGAGTACAAAAATTCTAGAGTGACCCTTGCCTTTTGAACCCCATTGTAGTATGGTTCGTGAGGAACCCCCAGAAAGTTGAAGAATTCATCAGGTTCCACACCCCGGGGGTATATCATAGTCTCCGGCCTAGATGCTAACCCAGATAAACCTCCAATTTCTTCCAGCGTTGGTGCTAAATTTATATCATTGAAGTGAAAAAACTGATTTATTGTAATCCCAAAAATGAGTGGCCGCTTCAACCAAACCAGGTATTGTCTCGTACCACATAAGAGACAACAAATCGCCTAGTACCGATCGAACCCGCCTTTTGCTAGCATCGGTCAAATCGTCCCACCAAAGTTTGAGCACATAGGGAACTTGAGCAACTGAGTCGAACTGGAGTGAGCCTTTGGCAGCCACAGTCTAAAAATAAAACAAAGATTAAAATAATCCTAACATTTTGATCAAACCCAAGAAAACAATTAGCATTCGGCGCAATCATTTTATGCATATGAATATTTGTCATTTTCTGGTCATGGACCGTTTTGACGTTTGGACAAGGTTTGCTAATAGACTTAACGTGCCATGGACATAAGGCCTTTTTATGTTTAAATGATGTGAGAAAAATAAACATGCATTGCCAATTGTTCTCAATATCTCCCCAAAACTTCATTATATAACTTTGAAGTTTAATACATAACAGATCTTTTGCAAAATAATAGAAAATAAAACTAAACTAGACATCAGGCTCCTCCGCTAGTCTGGCTTTCTTTGCTTCTCTCACTATCTCTTGAGCTTCTTCCAAAGCCTCCGCCAAATGACCTTTGGCTGTGAACAAATGAAGTATGTCCACGGCACTGCACTCGGCATTCCAATTCCCGAGTTTTTCCATCAATCCCTCTGCTTTTCTTTCTAAGTCAAGTGCACGTTTCTTCCATGTCTCTGTCCTTTTTTGGTGCACCATTTTTTATTCTGATACCCTGCGCATTAGCCACTTGTATTTGATTTGTGCTTCTACTTCTTTATCTTTGATAGTGTCGCTCCTATTCGGCCCCGGTGTAATCATCCCTCTCAATTCTACTTGTAACCAGTCTGCATAGTGTGGTTCACAACCTGCTTTATACCGATTTCGTCCTATAGATTTCGGACCCATTATGCAACGATTTTTCCAACTATCAATGATTTCTCCAGCAAAAGCAATCTTCTCCTCAGTGTAATCAAGTTGAGATCGTTCCGTAAAAGCCATTTGTATTATGCATTATTTCCTACCAGCTTGCCTCATGACCCTTCCAGGGATGTATGGTTGAAGTCTTCGCAGCCCCATTAGAGTCAAAAAGGGAGTGTCATTAGCTCGAATTGTGAACTCGTTCGTCGGAAACTAAGTAAACATCCATTGAACCGTGTCGTCTGTTATGCCATTAAAGAGTTTCAACCAACCTTCAACGCTACTTGATTGTTTCAGGGTTCTAACTCCATAGGTGTGGTTATGCGATTGATGCCTGATGGTTTGAGTATTTCAGCGCATCCCTTCACTATTTCCAATTGCTCCTTGAACCAAAGTTGTAGTAACAAGTTACACCCCTGATAAGACCCAAACCCCCACAAGACCCTTCACCCGGAGCCAAGCTAAGTTGATCCAAGACACCCATCTTCACTTGATATGGAAGGGCATGGAAGAAGGCCCCAAGAGCAGCTTGAAGACTGTACTTTGGTGTGCCATGGATGGAGGACCCTCTAGTACACTTGGCGAGGCATCGGGAGCGTGTTTGGAGGCAATGGACAAACCCACGGAACCAGGCGGACCGCCTAGTGTGGTAGGCGGCCGCCTACTTTGCAGCAGCTCTCTGGATTTTGACCAGGCGGCCCGCCTCTGCAAACCATGCGGACCGCCTACTTCTGCAGCGTGAAGGAATCAGGCGGGGCGCCTACTACATGTAGGCTGGGCGCCTACTTTGCTGAGCTGATGCGGGATTTGTTAGTTTTTGACTATGTTTTGGACAAGTTTAGCCCTACGTGGCCTTTATAGTTTAAACCCACTTTAGGGGTATTTTTGAGCTTTCATAACATGTAAGTGAAGTCTATAAATACTTCACAAACATCTTTCAAACCTTAGCTTACACTTTGATGAATATTGAATGAATGGAATTAGAGTTTGACTCTTGGAAGAACCCTTGTCTTTTGGTTGCTTGAATCACTAGCGGAACCTAGTTGAATCTTGAACCAATACTCCGACCATTCGACTTGCGAGTCCATTGTTGTCTCGAGGGTCGTTGCATAGTGTAGGTCCTCCTTGACGCCGATTCGAGGGTATCTCGGGACAAGTTCCCCGTGGTTACCTCGAAGGGAGTTCGAGAAGTGTCTCGCTCTTCTATCTTTTTGTTTATCGTATTTGATTCCTATCATCTTGGTATCAGAGCAAGGCTCGGGTATCGTTTCTACGAACCCCCGACCCTTGATTCTTCGTGCCTAGGTTAGTTTCGTTTTTAGGTTCTTGTTTATTGTTTTTGAATAGAAGAAAAACTACAAAAAAAATAGAAAAGAAGAAAAACACCAAAAAAAAAAAAAATTTGATCATCGATTCTTGGTTTGTTGCATTCGTTGTGTGATTGTTATTGGGGTTTGTTCCTTATTGGAAACCCGTTATTTTGGTACCCTATACGCTCGATTTGGAATTGAAACACAAAAGTTGGAATTTGAATCCCTTGAAAAATTGAGAGAAAAGGTTGAAACCCTAGTTTTGAACATGATGAACATGGTAGATTGATGAAATTTGATTGGGGTTGGATGAAATTGATTGGGGATCGTTCCTTGTGATTGATACAACATTGGGGTACCTTTGAATTGCTAAAACATCATTGGAATCGTTGGATTTTGGGGTGCAAAACCAAGAACTTCGTGTTGAATCTGTGCTGGAACTGCTTCTAGGCGGGGCGCCTACTGTAACAGGCGGACCGCCTGATTTGTTGTGGCTCTCTGGATTGGCTGTAGGCGGACCGCCTACTTGAGAAGGCTGCCCGCCTACTCCCCTGTGAAGGGAAACAGGCGGACCACCTAACCCAAACAGGTGGGGCGCCTACTTTGGGTGGTTTTGGTGTCGGGTAGAATTCTTCTAGGATCGCTTGTTTGCTTGATTGCATCGCATCTAGTTAGCACTTCATCGAGTAATCTTGCCTACTTGAATTGTGCTAACCCTTCTAAGCTATTAGGAAACTCAAGCCTAGACCGGAGATTAGAACTCAAAGAAGACTCGTAGTCTCTTTTGGCTCAAGTCCGCACTTAAAGAGCTATCGTTCCGATCGAGTCCTATTAACTCCACTCACCCCGGAGCTCATTGGGCTTTTGAGTAGAGTGATCTAGTTGAGGTTTACTAATCAACTTGGTGAAACTTTTGGTTCAAGCACGAGTGAAAAATCCACCACCCACTATACGAGTGATCCGAGTGAAAACTTGTGAGCGAGTGTGTGAGGTTGATTTGCTAACGTTTGTTACTTGTGCAGGTACAATGTCCACCGAAGGACAAGATTTCATTAAGGAGGCCTTGGCTAATCTTCTTGCCAAGATGGACCTCATGAACCAAAGAATCGAGTCTCTTGAAAAGGGAGCCTCGAGTACACAAGGAGAACATGGGACCCCGAGCGTCCAAAATGACAAAAGGACCCCGAGTGTCCAAATTGAAGCCGGAGAAGGCTCAAGTAGCCCTACCTTTACCCCGGAGCAAGTTGTTGAATTGCTCAAACAACAACGGGTAAAGGAAGATAAAGAGCGGATGGATCAAATGTCGGGCAATACCCAACGAACGGGCATTCCCCGTATCTTAGACAACCCTCCAAGAAACGTTCCACTACCACAACCCATCCGAAATGTGCAACCTCTTGAGCAAGTGGATGAAGTCCAAGAAGGGGAGGAAGCCAATTATGGAGATGACATGTATGGGTTTGATGATCACTTTCAACCGCGGAGAGGTATGAATTGGGGTCGGAATGTGGATCGGGGTAGAGGCCGAGGTCGAGGGCCACCCATAGGGCATGACGGAGGGAATGTTAGGAGAGATTATGGAGGTTATGGTGGTTATGGGGATCACTATGGAGGCCAACCGGAGCCATTCCAAGGGGGTCGTGATAACAACAACAACCTCAACAATGTGAAGCTCACTATTCCTTCTTTCAAGGGAAGTAGTGACCCGGTGGAGTACAAAAATTGGAAATTGGCTATGGAGCGAATATTTGAAACCAATGATATGGCCGAGGTGAAGAAAACCAAGTATGCAATATCTTCCTTCGAATCTTTTGCTTCTACTTGGTGGGAGTCGGTGAAGAGGAATAGAAGGAGGACGGGGATGGCTATTAATCTTACTTGGGAAGAGTTGATCCGGGTGATGGATGAGAAGTACTTGACTAGCCAATACCGGGTTGAGCAACAAAAGCGTCTATATGAGTTGAAACAAGGATCCAATTCGGTTGGGGAATACTTCAATGAATTTGAACAAGTCCGAATGAACCTTGACCTAGATGATGAAGATCATGAGATGGCAATAATCCGTTTCAAAGGAGGCTTAAACCGAGACATAGCTTCACAATTGAAGTTCCACAAATATGATGATCTCTACGAGCTATGTGAGGATGCGGTTGAAGCCGAGAAAATGGCTCAAAGAGGAGAAATCCTTTCGCTACAAGAGTAGCACTACTACTCCAACAAGCAACACAAAGGGATGGAAGCCTCCTACCACAAATGCAAGGTTCCCGAGTGCTAGTGGGACGAGTGGAGCCAATGCAAGCAAGGATGTCAAGAAACCGTTTGAAAAGCACACACCTAATGTGGGAGGTAACTCTAGAACTCAATTGAATACCCCTACTTCTTCTTCCATTCAATGTCACAAATGCAAGGGGTATGGGCACTTTGCCAAAGAATGTCCTACGAAAAGAACCATGGTTATTGTTGGTGATAATGTATATGAAAAGGAGAGTGAGTCGGAAGATGAGGGAGTAGATGGGGTAGAGGGAGATGAGGGAGTAGAGGAGGATGGTGAAGATGATACGGTGGAGGATGAGGAACCTCATACTTTTCTAGTAGTGAGAAGGAGTCTAGGAGCCATGATTGTGGAGGACGGCGAAGCCTTGCAAAGGGAAAATTTTCCCATGCTAGGTGTCGTGTCAAAGGTGTTGTGTGCTCTATGATTGTTGATTCCGGGAGTTGCACTAATGTGGTGAGCCAATCTCTCATAACCCAATTGAAGTTGCCTACCATGAAGCATCCCAAGCCCTACCGGTTACAATGGCTTAGTGAATGTGGGGAGCTCAAGGTAGTGAAACAAGCATTGATCAAATTCAAAATGGGTAGTTATGTTGATGAGCACTTGTTCGACGTTGTGCCAATGCAAGCGTGCCACCTTCTCTTTGGGAGGCCGTGGCAATTTGACCGGCAAGTGGTTCACAATGGACGTGTTAACACTTACACGCTCCAACATGAGGGAAGAAAGTTTGTGTTGAAGCCCCTAACTCCTAAACAAGTGAGTGATGACTACAATCGAATGAAGGAGTTGAGGGAAGCGGCGAAGGCAAAGTCAATCATTGAGACTAGCCCTTTGTCCAAAAGCATGGTGGCAATCCCACCTACTTCATCCACCGGTGGCATATATGCCATGATGCAACCGGGCGAGCTCCTAAGAGGTAATGATGGCAACAAGTTCCTCCTATGCATAGTGCACAAAGGTATGGTCCTTAACTCTAATTGTGATTTTTCTCCTAGTCCTTTACCTAGTGCTTTGAAAAATGTCTTGGAAAACTTTGGGGACATGTTCCCGGATGAGATGCCCGATGGCTTACCTCCCTTGAGGGGTATTGAACATCAAATTGATTTTATTTCGGGCTCTCAAATCCCAAATAAGCCGGCCTATAGAAGCAATCCCGAGGATACGAGGGAGTTGCAAAAACAAGTTGATGACTTGCTTTCAAAAGGCTTGGTGAGGGAAAGTTTGAGTCCTTGTGCCGTACCGGTCATTCTTGTCCCAAAGAAAGACGGCACTTGGAGAATGTGCGTGGATTGCCGAGCCGTGAATAAGATAACGATCAAGTATCGTCACCCTATTCCACGGCTTGATGATATGTTGGATGAATTGAGTGGGTCGCGTGTCTTTTCTAAAATCGACCTTAGGTCCGGCTACCATCAAATCCGGATGAAACCCGGGGATGAATGGAAAACCGCATTCAAGACCAAATTTGGTCTCTATGAATGGTTGGTAATGCCCTTCGGGCTTTCCAACGCACCTAGCACCTTCATGCGACTCATGAATCATGTTTTGAAGCCTTTTATCAACAAGTTTGTCGTTGTCTATTTTGATGATATCTTGATCTATAGTAGGACAATTGATGAACATGTTGACCACCTTAGGCAAGTGCTTGAGACTTTGAGAGCCGAAAAGCTCTATGCTAACTTCAAAAAGTGTGCCTTTGGTGTAGAGAAGGTTGTCTTTCTTGGGTTCGTAGTGAGTGCCCAAGGAGTGGAGGTGGATGAGTCTAAGGTAGAGGCCATACGTGATTGGCCTACTCCTACTACCGTGACTCAAGTGAGGAGCTTTCATGGTCTTGCTAGCTTTTATAGGCGATTTGTGAAAGACTTTAGCTCCTTAGCCGCTCCACTCACCGAATTGGTCAAGAAGGACCAACCCTTTGTTTGGGGAGAGCCTCAAGAGAAGGCTTTCCAAGAGTTGAAAGGTAGGTTGAGTACCGCCCCCCTATTACAATTGCCCGACTTTGGGAAGGCATTTGAGGTTGAGTGTGATGCCTCGGGGGTGGGAATCGGTGGTGTGTTAATGCAAGATAGTAAACCCATCGCCTACTTTAGTGAAAAATTGAAAGGGGCCTCCTTGAATTATTCTACATATGACAAGGAGTTGTATGCCCTTGTGAGAGCTCTTGCCCATTGGCAACATTACCTTTGGCCTCGTGAGTTTGTGATCAAGAGTGACCATGAGTCACTCAAGCATTTGAGAGGCCAAGAGAAGCTTAATAAGCGGCATGCCAAGTGGGTTGAATTTATTGAGTCCTTTCCCTATGTGATCCAATACAAGAAAGGGAAGGACAATGTTGTGGCGGATGCGCTTTCTAGAAAGTTCGCATTAGCCACCACTCTCACCTCTAAGCTCATGGGATTCGAGAGCATCAAGTTGATGTATGCTCATGATCCAAAGCTAAAGAGTGTCCATGATGCTCTAGAGAAAGGGGAGAGAGTTGCAAAGTACCAATGGTCTAATGGATTCATCTTTAAAAATGGTAGAGTGTGCATACCCGAGTCCTCATGGAGGGAATTGCTTGTGCAAGAGGCACATTGTGGAGGACTCATGGGTCACTTCGGGGTAAGAAAGACTTTGGCCGTTCTTCAAGAACAATTCTATTGGCCGAAGATGAGGGTGCATGTGGAGAAGTTTTGCACTAATTGCCTTGAGTGCAAGCGTGCCAAATCTAAATCCCACCCTCATGGGTTATACACCCCACTTCCCGTACCTACTAGTCCGTGGTTGGATATTTCAATGGACTTTGTCATGGGACTACCAAGGACTAGAGGGGGGCACGATAGCATCTTTGTTGTCGTGGATAGGTTCTCAAAGATGGCTCATTTCATTCCATGCAAGAAATGTGATGATGCTCAACATGTAGCTTCCTTGTTTGTTGAAAATGTTTTGAAGCTACATGGTGTGCCTCAAACTATAGTGAGTGATAGGGACACTAAGTTCCTAAGCCATTTTTGGCGGAGTTTATGGGGTGCTTTAGGCACCAAGCTTTTGTTCTCTACGTCCCACCACCCACAAACTGATGGTCAAACCGAAGTGGTAAACCGAACTTTGGGTGCTCTTCTTAGGGCCATGACCCGAGGTAAGGCCGGGACGTGGATTGATCGATTGCCTATGATGGAGTTTGCCTACAATCGTACATTGCATAGCGCTATTGGCATGACTCCTTTTGAATGTGTTTATGGTTTTAACCCCTTGATTCCCCTTGATCTAACCCCTTTGCCAAGGGAAATGGTTGTTAATTTTGAAGGTAAAGCTAGGGCCAAGGCTTTGGTTGAACTACATGCAAAGACGAAGAAGAACTTGGAGGAATCCTATGCTAAGGTTGCCGCCAAGAAGAACAAAGGACGCAAGAAGGTGGAACTCAAGAAGGGTGATTATGTGTGGGTGCACTTCCGGAAAGAACGGTTTCCAAACCTTAGGAAAGGGAAGTTGGCACCCCGGGGAGATGGCCCTTTCCAAGTGCTCTCGAAGATAAACAACAATGCCTATGTGGTCGACTTGCCAAGTGAGTATCAAGTTTCTAATACTTTCAATGTTAGTGACTTGGTTCCCTTGAATGTAGGTAATGAAGGGGTCGTGAGTGATGATGGAGAGGTCGTGACTGATGATGAGGAGGTCGTGGATGATGCTTCGATTTCGAGGACGAAATCCTCTCAAGAAGGGGAGGATGATAAGACCCAAACCCCCACAAGACCCTTCACCCGGAGCCAAGCTAAGTTGATCCAAGACACCCATCTTCACTTGATATGGAAGGGCATGGAAGAAGGCCCCAAGAGCAGCTTGAAGACTGTACTTTGGTGTGCCATGGATGGAGGACCCTCTAGTACACTTGGCGAGGCATCGGGAGCGCGTTTGGAGGCAATGGACAAACCCACGGAACCAGGCGGACCGCCTAGTGTGGTAGGCGGCCGCCTACTTTGCAGCAGCTCTCTGGATTTTGACCAGGCGGCCCGCCTCTGCAAACCAGGCGGACCGCCTACTTCTGCAGCGTGAAGGAATCAGGCGGGGCGCCTACTACATGTAGGCTGGGCGCCTACTTTGCTGAGCTGATGCGGGATTTGTTAGTTTTTGACTATGTTTTGGACAAGTTTAGCCCTACGTGGCCTTTATAGTTTAAACCCACTTTAGGGGTATTTTTGAGCTTTCATAACATGTAAGTGAAGTCTATAAATACTTCACAAACATCTTTCAAACCTTAGCTTACACTTTGATGAATATTGAATGAATGGAATTAGAGTTTGACTCTTGGAAGAACCCTTGTCTTTTGGTTGCTTGAATCACTAGCGGAACCTAGTTGAATCTTGAACCAATACTCCGACCATTCGACTTGCGAGTCCATTGTTGTCTCGAGGGTCGTTGCATAGTGTAGGTCCTCCTTGACGCCGATTCGAGGGTATCTCGGGACAAGTTCCCCGTGGTTACCTCGAAGGGAGTTCGAGAAGTGTCTCGCTTTTCTATCTTTTTGTTTATCGTATTTGATTCCTATCAACCCCTCAAAATACTTAGCCCCTTTCTTGCAAAGTCCCAAAGCTCTATAGATGTCAGCCAAAATCATAGGTACCAAAGTGCATTCTCGTATGTCAACCCTATTCATCACAGCTTCCACTACCTTGATCAATCGTACCCCAATGTAATGCTTTGAACTTTCAGGAAACATCATAATACCTAAAAAACTAACCATGAAAGCAAAAATCTTCCCTTTATGCCAACCATCATAGGAAGTGAAATCATCACGCTTTTGGTCAAAGACATCATCATGACCAAATTTCTTATACATAAAAGACAAAGGTATACCACCCTTTTGTATGAACTCCACTGCATCATTTCCGGCTAGGCCAAGCAATTTCCAAAAGTCAGTCAAAATAGGAAACTTTGGGATGATGATTGTTGTTTCTTGCGACATACGCTTTTCTTTAATCATACCCGAATATTCTATAAAACCACCTATTTCTTCTAACAAAGGTGTCAACTCTACGCCATTGAACCTAAAGACATTTCTTTGTTCGTCCCAAAATGTCATCGCCGCCTCGATAACTCCACGACATGGTTCTACTTCCATCAACAAAGGTAGATGCCCCAAGTATTTATGAACCCGTAGACGACCATGATCTCCCAAATTGCTCCACAATCGTGCCAGTAAAGGAGGAAAACCTATAACCATTTCAAACCTTGGATATTTTTGAGCCATGAAGACCTACAAATAAATAAAAAAGTAAGAAAAAAATATCCTTCCCCTATTTTGAGAACAATATGGCCAATACATGTTCATTTTTAAGTAATCATGTCCAAACGCTCTTTGGGGGTTAAAACCCGTTCGGATCGTTGAACAAGTTGACCTATTTAGACTTGGAAACAAGTCAACTAGCATGGTATCATGATGCATGATTTTCCTGTTGTCTCCACTTTTTCCACTTCCAAATTGTCCGTTTGGAAGAACCTTGTCTAAACCATAATGCATGATTTTCCTATCGTCTCCACTAAGAATTGGTTTAGACAAGGTTCTTCCAAACGGACAATTTGGAAGTGAAAAATTTTTTGGGACCATCGGCTGTACCACGGACTCGACCTATCCCAAAACTTTTCCGAAGGGTGCTTTGCGGGAGTGAGAACGGCCGTCAAACCGACGCAACTATTTTTTTTTCAATATATCGCACGAGTGAACGTTGATGAGAAGTTATGTCAAATAAAATGCATAGTTATACAAAATTTAAAAAAGATATTACAATAAAAAAAAGATATTACAACCAAAGAAAAAGAAAACAAAACAAAAGAAAGAAGTTAATCTCGAACAACAACAACAACAACAACAACAACAACAACAACAACAACAACAACAACAACAGATAATAAATAATGCAAAATAGCCCAAATTTCAAAATCCCTTGTGGTTAGGACTTTAGATAATCCCCAGCGGAGTCGCCATTCTGTCACACCCCATTTTTCGAGCTCGGATCGAGATCCAAGTCAGGTTTGACTAGATGACTCATTTGGAACGAGTTTTGGAGTTGCCACCTAATAGATTTGTCTAAAGGCGTATTAGGTCATCTAAAGCGTCTAAGTTTCTAAACTAGCTTGGGGTGAGTCTTTTCTAAGAGATTCTATGGGTAAGAAGTCCTTATGACTCGGAAAGAAGGTATTAGGCACTTCCCAAATCCCACGAAAGGTGGTTCCCGACCGGATTTAAATTTTGGAATTGATGAACTAAATATGTAAACTTAAATATGCCAAGTAATTTTAAGGTGCTAAGGTCATGATCTAATAGCGTAAAATTAAACTTAAAAAAACGTATTTAACCCACCCAAAAAAAAATAATAAGGCCAAAAAGTTAATACTTAATATTAAAGGGATATTCCCTGCAAGACAATTCTATTGGAGTCTACTGCCACAGCAAAACCTTTTAAATAACTCTAAATTTGCATTTACGGCCTAAGCCCAATGTCTAATCGCAATTTTAGCCCTCAACTTTAATCTTTAATTCTAGAGAGGCTGAAAGCGCAAATATCACTCAAAATTGAACTCTTTCTGCAAATCTGAAGTGAATTAGTTTTCTGAAAATCATTTTAAAATAGCATAAAATATTTATTTTATCTATTTCTCCTCACAATGTGATAATGCAAACGTAGGGACAAATGAAATTTATTACATTTAGACAATGTAACCACTTCGAAAGGGACGTGTTGACATCAATTGACAAACGTTTATTCCAAGTGACTTTTAATTTGGGGTCATGTTAAAAATGTAATATATATATATATATATATATATATGTGTGTGTGTGTGTGTGTGTGTGTGTGTGTTGTGTGTTGTGTGTACTTCATAAGTAAAGAAGCATATATATTTGAGGAAAAATATTTTAAAACAACGTAAAAAGTAAGAATTCTCATTTTTATTACTTAATTAAATGCAAAAACAAACAAAAAAGACCACACATAATCACATAGCTATTAACTAATATTGATATTCATGCAGATTCATGAATCCAAGTGACGTTTTTACCATATTTCTTTTAACAATATGACTTTTTATAGATACTTGTTGCATGGCTTGACCTCCAAAGCACATGCTTTCCCTTAGACACTATTAAGAAGTGTAAAGAAGATGCTTTAGCTTTTCAAAGAATTTTTTTTCCAAAAAATTGGCTGCAAATTTTAAAACTGGGCGATCTCACGTTTTTGCAGAAATAAGCGTCGATTAAGGCAGCTTTATGAAAATAGTCTCTGTTCCAGGAAATTTCAGATTATATCCCCTTTAATTTCAGATATCTAAAAACCTGTTTCAATACTATTTTCACTCACAGAATTACTGATTATCACCCATTAGATAATGCCTATTATGCATGCTTTCAAAAAGAAGAAGGGTCAAGAAAAGAGTCCCTGTGTGACCCAAACCATAGCAACAGCTCTTGCTACATTTTATGTGCCTCATAGAGCCTTCAAGGCTTCAACACTTACAACTTCCCTTCCCTGTTTTAATGGTATATGCATACAGACAGGAAAAAACCTAATGAATACAACCAAGGGTCTAAGAGGAGTGCAAAAAGGATTAAAAAAAAAAGTGTTGTGCACATTATCATGAACTAACAAAGTTCAGATTTTCCATAATATTGAAAGGCTGCCTTCTCTGTACAAAAAATATTGTTATTTATAGATCCTTTGATCAGGTCAAATTTAGAACCTCAAGTACCTGCATAAAGAATACGTGGTATAGCCCAAAAGACTATCCAAAACAAACTGTATAGAAGGTGTTAGGGAGTAGCCATAAGAGGCTCAGGTAGGCAGGTGCAGAAATACAACCAGAGAGCTTCAAAGCCAATACATATATAGTTTCTTGAGAATTTTACCTTTGTTATAAGTAACAAGGAGGCAAACAAACTCCAAGAAACAGACGTGAATAAGAAAGAAACAGGAAGCTTCTCTTTGCCTTTTTTCAGTAAAGAGGAGGAAGTATATTTTTTAGCGTGTCTTTTCAAGGGTTTAAGGGACTGGTTTATATAGGGATGAAAATAGGGCTGTAGGTTTTAATTATGGGTGTGAAAATAATATTTTCAAAATAAGAGCAAAATAGGAAAAAATAGGTGGCTAATCAATTAATAATTATTAGGAAAATGAAGTTTTGAAATTTTTCCATAAACAAATCAATCAAGAAAAGCTCCAGCTTTAAACTCTCCTACTTTAAACATACAAAATAATTTTCTATATGATATTCCACTGATTATTCTCTTTTATTTCCCTAAAATAAACTAACAAATTCAAAATTGTATCCTATACCATCTTACGCTAAACAGGAAGAAAAAATTTCGTGTATAACTATCCTGTTATGTCCTATATTTAGTTACAAACTTACGGCAGGTTCAGACAAAAGGAAAACAGGCAAGATTCAAGGTCATGTCATCATGCTACCCGAGATTTTGGGGTTCAAATCAATCAAGAGGAATTTACACTAGCTCAATCAAATTATGGGCACCAAGTATCTTTAATCAAATTGTTTTATGCCATATACAATAAAGGCTGCGGAAACTAGGATTATGCAAGTTCCATAAGAACAAGAAAAGTTCAGGCTGTGAAAATTTCACATAGTCTTATTATTTCATGCTTTCGCAACCAAACTCAGATTCCAAGAAGCAAATAAACACTATAATGACCAGTTTCTACACCGAATTCTGACAGGTTCTTGTAACGCGAATAACAGTGACCATCATCATTTCGGTTAATCATGTTCAAATGGTAATCAGATCGAGAATGAATAGGCGCCAAACTCAAGTTGTAGGATACTTAAAAACTAAATTTAGGCGAGCTTTTCATCATATATTACAATTAACGAAAACGAATAAACATGTATTTACATATATACACTCAGGATTTATTTTTTAAATAAAGGAAGAATTTACCGAGTTTCAAATCGGGTCGGGTCAGGGAAGAATGAGCCGGGTCGGGTCATCCTCGATACTGCCCATTTCGACTTGATTTGATTCCAAATTTTCCAATCTTTGCCTTATATGCCTTTGATTCGAATGATTTGAGTTCAAATCATATGCTTCATTTTCGGATTCATGTGATGATGAGATGGTTTGCTTTTCTTTTGTTAGGTATGAAACGAACAGAGAGAGAGAGAGAGTGAGAGAGAGAGAGGGGAGCCGGCGTGACTGGTGGAGAAGTGATGGAGTTTGGGCGAATTTTGGGAGAGGGAGTGTATCAGTTCGGGTTTAGGGGAAAGGGGGGAAGGGGAGGACGGCTGAGTATTGTGGAGGGGAGTAGGGGGAAATGATTTAGGGTTTTTAGGTGTGAGGGGGCTTTTTGGATAAAACAAAAATTGAAAAAACATGGGTAGAGCAACGTGGGGACGCGTGGCTGCCTGAGGTGTGTGCCACGCGTGCATGTGTGGGTCATTTTTATTTTGATGTGTACATGTAGCATAAGTATAGAGTATATATAAGTGTATATTTAGTGTATATAGGAGTATATTTGATCAATAATTAGCTTAAAAATGCCAATAAATGAGAGAATAACTTATAAAATATAAGGAATTATATTGGGGACTTAGGAAATATTAATAATTATTTTAAAATAATTATAAATAAATTTAGATAGTATTAGTCAGGTGTAAATAATTGCGAAATAGGTATTCAAGTGTACTAATAGTACGAATAGTTACAAAATTGTGCAAGTTTCTTGTAAAAAGACCTAAATGATGTAATTATGTAATATAATCATATTTAAATAGATATGTATACAGATAGAGGATTGATGATAAGGGTGATATAGATAAATGCATGATTATTAATGCAATATTTTCGGAGAAATTAAAATTGTATTTTAAATTTCGATATGACCAATTATGAAAATCGAAGGGACAAAATTGGGTGTCAACACATCTGAGGTTAGAGTTCGTTAATTTTTTTAACTTCACACTAACTGAAGTATGTTTTATGCTAAATTTTTGTAGTATAGTGATGTTTTTTATTTACTCTGAAATATTGATGATAAAACTTAGTTTTGACACATAATTCGGTAATGTGTTCTGCCAAAACTTCTCTATTTTGAACATAACGTTGAAATCTATGTATCTTGAAATTAAAAAGTGAAAATCCTTACTATAAAATACTAAAGTTTGAGAAAAAGTAATATAGTTTGAGAAATAATACTGAAGATTGAGAAAAGAATATTGAAGTTAGAAAAAATAATAATTGAGAAATAATACTTAAGTTTGAAAAAATCGTATGGAAGGAGAGGCAGATCCACGATTTGAATCTTATGGGTTCTAAATTTTAAAAGAATAATTTCAAGTGTTAGTAACTAGGTTCTTGTCTTGATTTTTGTATATATTTAATAATTTTTTAACACAAATACATTATCTGCGCTAAGCCTATTGAATTCTACCGAACCCGCACTGTACACTCTACCTCCGTCACTGTATGGAAGTTTGACAAAAAGCTATTGGGTTTTACTTCTTCCTTCTAATATTCACCGTTAAGCAAAACATGCAAAAAAAGAAAGCTAAAGTTGGGTCTTCGAGTAATTTGAACTATGGTGGAAGCTGTATGCTTTTTGTTAAATTAAGAGTGCTTTTCCCAGCTTATAAATAGCTGCTTAAATAATGCTAATTTTGAAATGGTCGCTGAGCCTCATTGACTAGTATAAAAAGAGCTCTTTACATATATATCCGATCATCAACAAATATTTACTTTTAGATGTCTACAACTTTTTGTATCTAAAATATTAATAAATAATAAATGTAATCTTTAATATTAATATTTGTTTATTATCAACTCCCATTAAAAAAGAAAAAATTCTAAATCTAATAGTATATTCTGACGATATTTACTCCCTTAAATAAAGAAAACAGTCAATGCTTAGAACAGATTAGCACTAAATATGGAAGTTGCACGATTTTATTGTTGAATGATAGAGTCCTATCAACTTAGGATTCTTCCATTATTTTAGCACTAAATATATGTAAACAAGTCATATAAGTGTGTATATATTATTGAGTATATACCAAACAGTTTTATAGTATAGTATAGTATATATATATATATATATATGTGTGTGTGTATTGTTGAACCCTCCCTAAAAAAATGCACACAAGTATGCATCGGGATTGGACTTCAACAAAAATGGGACTCCAAAGGATTTTCTTTGGAGTCGCCACCTAATTTAAGGATTATTAGGAACCTAAGTTAATTAAAGAGTGCAATTTTATTCCCTATTTAAAAGGAAATTATTAAAATCAGAGATTCTTAGGTAAGTGGTTCTATTAAATTCGAAAGAAGGTCCTTGCGGGAGCACTTTCGAAAATCCGCTAAATGCGGTTAATCCGGCGGTTTTTCACGAATTTGCTAAGGATAATAAGTATATAAAGCTAATTTTATATAAGGATAATAGGAATAATATAAATAAGATAAGATTTTAATTATGCCGATACTTAGATAAATAAATGACCCAATTTAAGATTAATTAAATGGATAATGAAATAATGATCAATTGGTTAATTAATAGAATAAGTAAGATTAAATGAAGTTAGATAAATAAATAAAACAAACTAGATAAATAATTGAATAATAATAAAGGATTAATTAATTAATTGAATAAATAGATAAATAAATAAGCAAATAAATAACTTAATTAAATAAACGAATACCTATCAATTTTAATTAAATAAAGGAGTAAATGAATAATAATTGATTAATTAATTAAATAAATAAATATTTAATTGATTAAATAAATGATTAATTGAAATTAAATAAATTAGGTTAAGTAAATAAATAAATAAAGGATTAAATTAGATTAGATGAATAAATAATTGAATATTTAATATAATAAATAAAGAAACCATTCAAATGCGAATTACGACGAGGGTACGATTTTTAGTCGAATTTGATTTTGCACTCATTAATTGACAAATGATTCTAAACATCCATAAATTAATTGGCGATTCGCAAAGAAATGATACAAAGCGTTCATATAAAACAATTTAGGTAATTACAATAATTATTCACAATTCAAATACTATTTCTATTCTACAGGGCTCCTAAAACATGCTTTTCTAAAGGGACCGGGGAAGGATGGAGTTTAGAAGATAAAACCCGGAAGCGCAAACTCAATCATTGAGCCTTGGACTTTGTGATTTTCATTTTTTCTTTCTTTTATATTTTCGGGGATATCAAGTCCCGAAAATGCGGAGCGGATCAAATAACTTCCAATGCATGTAGCCATCCCATTTGTGAGTTTAGCAACTCGTCCCAAGTGTTCATGTCAAGAAATAAAAGGAAAAGGATGAGTAAGAAGGTACGAAAGAAGAGAAACAAGATATCTAACACAGAATGAAAGTTATGCCATTACACACTTTATTTCTTGTAACAAAACACCATACTAAGTTATAATGGATAGACAAAAGGCGATCTTGATCCATTTCCATGTACCAAAGTAATTGATTTAACTTTCATAAAACGAATCAAATTTTAACAGTGAAAACATACAAAGTGTGCAGATTCCATTAAGTCATGAATATAAAAAAAATAGTTAGGTAACCATTTCAATCCAAGATTTGGAAGTACTACCTATGTGGTAAAGGACCCAGAACAAAGACATCACTTAATACATCTCTAAGAATTTCATTCTATGGCAATGCTGCTACAGCAAGCTAGATCAGAGTAACAAAGGAAGCAAGATAACAGAAATGAGGGAATGACAGAGAAATAATAACTATTAATCTATATACAGTTAGAAATATGATATGAAACCCTGCTAGGCTACACTCAACAGCTTGAATGAAACTTTAGATGCACGGATCTGAAAGTTAAAAGTAGAAAACAGAGTATAAAAGCTTAAACTTTGTAGCTAAAACATGATCGAGACTTGGATCAAATGACACCTAAATGAAACAGAAAAGGGTAGAAGTCTTAACCAAATAATTTTACTTATCTAATTAACAACCTGAAAAACTTGCTAACACCTATTCTCCCTTCAAACCACCACAACAGACTCCTTTTGACCTCCATAAACAACATGGAAACAACCCTATATTACCTAAACAACTCTGAGCTCTGCAGCCTTTTCAACTCTAAGAACTACTCCCTCTCAATAGCTGCAGATTACTCCCTGAACACACATAGCCCCCCATGAACCAAACAAGAAACTCCCAGCCCTTGAAGAACCTGCAAACCAAGACCAGAAATAACATAGAACTCTTGCACCCGCTTCCTAGCTATTTGAACCACCCTTTTTACTCCTTGAACTTCTATAATACAAAGAGAAGCTTCTCTCCTCTAACTTCCCTAGGATCCAAACCAACTACTAAAGCAACCTGCTACCAGAAACAACTCCATACCTGCAAACACTAGACACACACCTCCAGAAACTCCCTAATCACTGAATCACCAGGAAATACCTATAACAACATGCTACCAACTTGAAACAGCCTACTACACTAGCACACAACCACCTGCACTTATAGCTCATACACACAGCTGAACAAATCACCCCTTTTACAAACTGAAACAGAGAACAAATCCAGACCCATAGCAACTTTAACACTGCCTAGACATCACCTAAACTATCATCTCACTGCCTTGCACTACTCACCCAACACCTCCATAACTTCCTAGAACATGAACAGACTACCTACACCAGCCTCCAGAACATCTTCAAACTACCCTGAATCAAAACACCAGCAACACCCTAAAACAACTTCTAAAATCATACCAGAAACAAGAACAAACTCCCTAGAACTGCTTCTCTTCACTTCCTTACACCTGCACTATTCCCACAGACCGACATAACTCCCTGAACACCTGCAGCACCAGAAACACTCTCCCAAACACCTCGTACCACCCAATCTAACTGCAACAACAGGGAATAACTCCCACAAACTAACAAACTATGCAGATAACCTCCAAGACAGAAGAAAACAACTAGCTATAGAAGAAACAAGAACAAAATAAAGCAAATCCTAAACTTAAACCCCTTCTTCCCATGAAAGAAACTAAATTATCCTTGCATTTTAATAGAAACAGGACACTCAAGAAATATTCTGGCCTTTATATATCTAGTAAACTTCAAAGGGAGAATTCGTTCTTTATTTTTACACTTGACAGTTGACATAGCATAGAGAAAGGACAACCAAAAACACCAAACTTCAAAGAAAACAGAAAGTTAGTCTTCTTTTAATGCTATTTCACTATTCCAACTGAAAGACATGATTTTTATGACCAAACTACTATTAGAATCACATCATACCCAGTTTATCATGTTATTTATAGACTAACAACAAGCTTTCATATACAAGATCATGAACTCAAGATCAAACAGAATGCCAAAGCTATGAATCACCACAAATGATATTACACACAAAAGAAAACACAATAAAAGAGTAAGCTATTACCTTTTGCGGTGCAGTGAAAGGGGCGATGAGCTAAAGAAACGACTCAACTAAGCAACTTGAACAAGGCGACGACTTAAATGTTGAAGCGACAACACCAATCGACCCGAAATGATAACAGTTGTCTATGTATATTTTAGATTGAAACTGAGAAAATGTGTATATATGCTCTACCTATTTTCTAGTTCCTGCCTCCTCCCCCTAAAAAAAATTCCACTA
The DNA here is from genome assembly GCA_037355625.1 of Petunia x hybrida. Lineage (NCBI taxonomy): Eukaryota > Viridiplantae > Streptophyta > Magnoliopsida > Solanales > Solanaceae > Petunia > Petunia x hybrida. The sequence continues at coordinate 867,453 of JBBBVM010000574.1, read as the reverse complement.
AAAATGAATAAGAGATGCTTATATACCTGCGAACTAGGGTTTCAGGTTATTTTTGAAAATCCCCAAAAATTGGACCCAAAATGGACCTTTTTCTTGCTAAGATGAGGGTGGAAAATGTCCAACCACTCAATATTGTACAATTTTTCAACCTCATCCACAAAAATCTGTCCGTTGGAACCAAATCGGCGACTGGATTGATCTCGATTCGAAATGAACGCTTGAGATTGGCTTCTTGTACCTCTGTACGGAGAAGATGAGCTGGAGAGGGGGTGGGGACCAGGGGTTTTGGATTGTTTTGATGAGAATCTGAGGGAAAATTGGAAAGGGAATCGGGTATGGGGAAAACGGGTTAGGGGATCGGGTTTAGAAGAACTGAATTAGGGATTTTTTAGATAGGATATAATGTATATATGTATTTTGCACATATATGCCAGATATTAAGACCCAAGAACAAATTTAGCCATTTTGTATAAGTGGAAGAATGGAAGGGAATTGCACTGGTAAGCTGAAATTGAAGCTAGGGAACGAATTTAGCCCTGCTTTAAGATTAATTGGAAAGTGAAGGGATTGCGCGGGGTAGGATAGAAATTAGGCTATGCTTCGCAAAATTTGACCCTTCTACTCAGAAATTAACCAATTATATTTAATTTTCAAAATTATCCTTTGATTAAATAATTAGATATTAAAAAAATTTGGGACAAAATTGGGTGTCAACATGTATATATATATATATATATTAGTTAGTTAATACTTAGGATGTATTTATGTTAAATCTTATATTAGGAAAAATACATATTTGGATTCAAAATTTTATATTTATCATGATGATATTAAGAACTTATAATATGTATAATATTTTTGGAAGTTGATATGTGTATAGTATTGCACTAATATCAGTTAACAAGATATACAAACTATAGTATTGCACTAATATCAGTTAACAAGATATACAAACTTTACACACACACACACACTTAAGAGTGTTCAAGTCTTAACAAAAATAGATCAGTTAGTTAAAATATATATATATATATATATATATATATATATATATATATATATATATATATATATATATATATATATATATATATATATATATATATTTATATGGGGCATTTGCAAAAATATGACACGGGAAGCTTTGGTTTGCCAAAATGCCCTCACTAACAGATGTTTAGCAAAAATTCCCTCATTAGTTTAATGAAACTTTTTTCGGACCAAAATACCCCTACAAATCAGTAAAAAGACGCGCCCCAGTCCCTCCCCTTCCTTTTCTCCATTCACGCTATCAAGAAAACCATAAAAGCCCATTCCTTTTATAGATTGCTTTGTTCAAGAGAAGATTCAATGTAAGATTTCTTCAAGTTGCAAGGGTAAAGTTCTCTGCAACTATTGCCAAGAGTTTAAGTTCTGCTGCAAAGACTGAGAAATCTCTAAAGTATTGGCAATAGCCAAGACTTTAAACTCTACTGCAATGGGAGCCTGTGTAGAGACTTCTTGCCTATTGCCAAGACTTTAAGCCCTGTTTCCATGGCCTCTACAACTACAGAAAAAGTCTCTACAACTATTGCCAATAGCCAACATTTTAAATTCCAGCGGAAGGGGGAACTTGTACAAATAGTCTCTGCAAGTATTGGCAATTGCCAAGACTTTTACCTATATTGTAATGCAAAACTTGCAGAGAAAGTCTCTGCAACTCTTGGCAATAGCCAAGACTTTAAGTTCTGGCAAGGGGGACCTTACACTAAAAATCTCTAAGAGTATTGGCAATTGCCAAGACTTCTACCTCTACTGCAGTGAACAAGTTGGAGACAAAGTCTCTGCAACTCTTGGCAATAGCCAAGACTTTAAGTTCTGGCAAGGGGGACCTTATACTAAACGACTCTAAGAGTATTGGCAATTGCCAAGACTTCTACCTCTACTGCAGTGAACAAGTTGGAGACAAAGTCTCTGCAACTCTTGGCACTCTACTGCAGTGAACAAGTTGGAGACAAAGTCTCTGCAACTCTTGGCAATAGCCAAGACTTTAAGTTCTGGTGGAAGCGACAACTTACACAGAACATCTCTGTAAGTATTGGCAAGAGCCAAGACTTTAAACTCTATTGCAATAAGCAACTTGCAGAGAAAGTATATGCAACTCTTGGCCATGGTCAAGATTTTAAGCTCTATGCAAAACATGAATATCTAATAGCCATAGACAATAAAAACCTTCAAATCACTGGAATCAAGCAAACACAAAAAAAAATCCCAAATTTCTAGCACACAAAGAAGAAAGAAGGAGGCCAGAAATGGGGAAAGAGAGAAGGAAATCTTTCAGCGTGAATTAAACAAGTTGGGGGCCACACAAAGAAGAAAGAAGGAGGCCAGGAATGGGGAAAGAGAGAAGGAAACCTTTAGCGTGAATTAACACAAGTTGGAGGGCATAATAGTCCTTTCATAAGGGGGTATGATGTGGAGGGCATTTACTTAAAACATTTGTAAGTGGGGGCAATTAGGTAAGACCATGTCTTATTGAGGGCACTAGGTGAAAATATATATATATATATATATATATATATATATATATATATATATATATATATATATATATTTTCACCTAGTGCCCTCAATAAGACATGGTCTTACCTAATTATATATATATATATAGACACACTCCCTTAAGAGTGTTCAAGTCTTAACAAAAACAGATCAGTTAGTTAAACAAATTTTAACCACGGCCTGAGAGAGGTTTGAGGATGTAAAAAATTAACGTGTGAAAATGTGAAAGTTTGAGTGTGAATGTAGTTTGTCATAGGAGTGGAAAGAGATAATTATGTATGTTTTCCATAATCACAGTCCCTTAAAATACGCACTATATCTATCTATAAAAGGAAGTTAAAAAGATGTTAACATAAATGAATTAAAAGATCAGATTTTAAGGGATCAAATATTCATAATTTAAAATGGCTCATATCTCTTAAAATAAGGGATAAATATAAAATATTAAATATATATCCGAAATATTTAAAATATATTTAAAAAAGAGAAAATATTATTTAAAATATATTTTAAAAAGGCAAAGTATTTATTGAAAGAAAGAAACAACAAAAGGTGGACAAAAACAGTAATTATTCTTTCCCAAAGTTCATGGGGTGTAAACCTTACAAATAAAAGCAGTTGTTTGAAGGATTTTTTACATAAAAGTACAAGTTTAGAAGTTATTTATAAAAATATAGCAATATTTTAGCAATATTATCCATTATAGAGGAAAGGAAAAGTTAATTACAAAACATGTAAAAACATAGCAATATTTTCCAATAACATAGCAAACTCTTACATTCTTTCTCATATTTCCCCCAATATCACTTTTGCTCCTCCCATTTCTCCTATTTCACTTTTCCTCCCACCATTTCTCCCAATTTCACTTTTACTGCTCTCATCCTCACTGTATCTCATTGTATCTCACTGTATCTCGATGTTTCTCAACTAACGACCACCTCGTATCTCGTTGTATCTTTTTGTATCTCACTGTATCTGTATTGTTCAGCACCGTATCTAACTATTTCTAGACTGTATCTAGCTGTTTCTAGACTGTTTTAGCATTGTTTCATCCCGTTTGTGCGTTGTTTCTCACAGTTTCTATACTATTTCACCTTTTTTGCGTTGTTTCACACTATTTTTATATTTTGTTTCGGAATTTTCCACTAGCTGTTTCAGCGCGTTATCTCACTGTATCTGCACTATTTTTGCTCCGTATCAAACTGTATCAACGCTGTTTCAGCACTGTTTCAGATTATTTCAGCACCGTTTCAGGTTGTTTTGCACCGTATCTAACTATTTCTAGACTGTATCTAGTTGTTTCTAGACTGTTTCAGCATCATTTCATCCTGTTTGTTCGTTGTTTCACTGTTTCTAAACTGTTTCACCTTTTTTGCGTTGTTTCACATTATTTTTAATATTTTGTTTCAAGCTTTTTCACTAGTTGTTTCGACTGTTTCAACATTATATCTTACTATATCTGCACTATTTTTACTTCTTATCTAACTGTATCTCGTCGTATCTGCGCTGTATCAAACTGTTTCAATACCGTTTCTAACTGTTTATGAGTTTTTGCACCGCGTCTGCATTGTATTTAACTGTTTCTAGAGTGTTTCTGCTTTGTATCTAGCTGTTTCTAAAACTGTCCACTCAGACAAAAATAACTTTTAACTACTGGGTTTCAATTTCATGAGATTTTTTATTTTTTAAAAAAAAAACATTGAAATTTTAGAATAAACCATGGCAAGCAGAACATGGGAAAAAGAAAAAGAATTAATGAGAAGGAGTATTATTTAGTCTGAATAGGTAAAATTAAATTAAAGTCACTTAAAAACATAGAACATTATTCCCAAAAGAAAAAGTGGGACAAATTCAAGCGAAGAGTTGACAAGTGTCAAAAAGGTGAAACCGAAATCACAAGCTTCAAAGCCAAGTGGTTCACCAACAAAGAAGAAAGAGACCTCAAGTGATGAGTCTCTAAGTCCTAGATTTCGGGTTGATGTTACGAGTCCACCTACTCCGGCTATGGGCATTCTAGGGCCTCGTCCCAACTCGCCCGAATATGAGAGACAAAAGATTGAGAGGAGTAAGGGAGTGACCAGTGACAACTCTCGAGTGGAAAAAGGAGAGGTTGTGTTGAGTGATGTGAGTAAGTTGTCACCACTCGGAGCTACACCCAACCTTGAAAGAAAAATGAGGGAGAAGAAAGTGGGAAAAAGAATCATTGAGAGCGAGGGAACCCCTTATTCTAACGTTAACTCTTTATCTTCTTCTTCTACTTGTGTGAGTACTTGTATAGGTATTCTTGGAGGAAAATCGATGGAGCCTTAATCATGTTCCAAGATGAAAAGACAATGTGAAGAAGATCTTCAATGTGAGCTTCAAGGTGGAGAAACTAGCCATGATACTTCAAGTGCATTGATTGAGCAAGATGGAAACTCAAGTGTAAGCGTTAATTCCTCTCCATGAGCATATTACTTCCTTATCTTGTGATAGTATTTGTGAAAACTCTATGCTAGTTGATGATTTATATGATTACAATGTGTTTGCAACTAGTCTAGAGTTGGTTGGTCAACTTGTGTTTGATTGTGAACCACTAGTTGAGAGAGTTGATGAGCCACATCATGATGTGAGACCGGTATTCAATGAACTTCTCTTTAGTGAAGAAATTGTAGTTGACCTTGTTTGTTACCCTTGCTATGACACATCACCAATTTTTATAAAGGGGAAGATGAATTGTATGATCATGCCATTGTTGATATAATTGACTTTGGTGGACCTATGTGTAGTGGTGAGGATGGTAGTGACCTTGAGGAGTCTCTATTGCATGAGATGGATAGAGTTATCTATGATGACTCCTCAAGTGTGGGTGATGAACCTAGTTTTGATACCTCACCTTTGCTTGACCATGAGAATGAGATGCAGGTTTTTACTAATCCCTTATTTGAAGGCATAGTTATTTGTGGTGATGAATTGTATCAAACTAGAGTTGAGAGTAAGATGGAACCTCCATGGATTGGAAAGCTTAACTCTATTGACAATCCCTTGTTTGAAACTCTAAGTGAGATGAGAGACCTTGGTGTTGATTGTGATGGTCCATCTTCTAGTAGTCCTAATCTTGATTGTGTGGGCTATAATGATGAAGAAGTTAATATGAGGACTTTCCTTGGGAGTTTGTCTAGTGAAGAAGATTGTCTTGGAGGACAATATGGAGTTGATAATGTACCTCTTGGTGTGTGTAACAATGCTTTCAAGAAGGGGAGTAAAGTATTTGATATTAGTTGTCGTTTGAATTATGTTGCTTACTCCATTCCATATGTTGATCACACCTTGAGTGTTGAGCATGCCAAAGCCATTATGTCACCTTGTGATAGAAATGCATTGAAGGCTTGGTGTGTTGGTTATGAGCTTAGAGATGATAGGTTCCTTGATTACTTGATCTTGCATGTTCCATGCCCTATTAATCTCTTTGCTTGTTATGGTAGTGAGTGCTTGTCCTTGTTGAGCCAAGAACTTCTTGTTTCCTTTGGAGACATATGCTTTTTGATTAGCATTGATACTTGGCTCTATCACAAAAGTGTGTTTTCCACATCACTTCCACTCACTCTTGTTCAGCTTACCTACTCTTGTAGTAGTAAGTTTTGGTGTGTTAATCATGAACTTAGGGATCGTAGGGATTTTGATAGCTTGATCTTACATATTCTATGCACTATTGATCTCTTTGATGGTTCTTCTGTTGAGTGCACCCATTGGAGAAGCCAAGTACTTGTTGTTTTCTTTGAAAACATGCACTTTATCATTGTTAATAATAATTGATTAATTAATTAAATAAATAAATATTTAATTGATTAAATAAATGATTAATTGAAATTAAATAAATTAGGTTAAGTAAATAAATAAATAAAGGATTAAATTAGATTAGATGAATAAATAATTGAATATTTAATATAATAAATAAAGAAACCATTCAAATGCGAATTACGACGAGGGTACGATTTTTAGTCGAATTTGATTTTGCACTCATTAATTGACAGATGATTCTAAACATCCATAAATTAATTGGCGATTCGCAAAGAAATGATACAAAGCGTTCATATAAAACAATTTAGGTAATTTACAATAATTATTCACAATTTAAATACTATTTCTATTCTACAGGGCTCCTAAAACATGCTTTTCTAAAGGGACCGGGGAAGGATGGAGTTTAGAAGATAAAACCCGGAAGCGCAAACTCAATCATTGAGCCTTGGACTTTGTGATTTTCATTTTTTCTTTCTTTTATAGTTTCGGAGATATCAAGTCCCGAAAATGCGGAGCGGATCAAATAACTTCCAATGCATGTAGCCATCCCATTTGTGAGTTTAGCAACTCGTCCCAAGTGTTCATGTCAAGAAATAAAAGGAAAAGGATGAGTAAGAAGGTACGAAAGAAGAGAAACAAGATATCTAACACAGAATGAAAGTTATGCCATTACACACTTTATTTCTTGTAACAAAACACCATACTAAGTTATAATGGATAGACAAAAGGCGATCTTGATCCATTTCCATGTACCAAAGTAATTGATTTAACTTTCATAAAACGAATCAAATTTTAACAGTGAAAACATACAAAGTGTGCAAATTCCATTAAGTCATGAATATAAAAAAAAATAGTTAGGTAACCATTTCAATCCAAGATTTGGAAGTACTACCTATGTGGTAAAGGACCCAGAACAAAGACATCACTTAATACATCTCTAAGAATTTCATTCTATGGCAATGCTGCTACAGCAAGCTAGATCAGAGTAACAAAGGAAGCAAGATAACAGAAATGAGGGAATGACAGAGAAATAATAACTATTAATCTATATACAGTTAGAAATATGATATGAAACCCTGCTAGGCTACACTCAACAGCTTGAATGAAACTTTAGATGCACGGATCTGAAAGTTAAAAGTAGAAAACAGAGTATAAAAGCTTAAACTTTGTAGCTAAAACATGATCGAGACTTGGATCAAATGACACCTAAATGAAACAGAAAAGGGTAGAAGTCTTAACCAAATAATTTTACTTATCTAATTAACAATCTGAAAAACTTGCTAACACCTATTCTCCCTTCAAACCACCACAACAGACTCCTTTTGACCTCCATAAACAACATGGAAACAACCCTATATCACCTAAACAACTCTGAGCTCTGCAGCCTTTTCAACTCTAAGAACTACTCCCTCTCAATAGCTGCAGATTACTCCCTGAACACACATAGCCCCCCATGAACCAAACAAGAAACTCCTAGCCCTTGAACAACCTGCAAACCAAGACCAGAAATAACATAGAACTCTTGCACCCGCTTCCTAGCTATTTGAACCACCCTTTTTACTCCTTGAACTTCTATAATACAAAGAGAAGCTTCTCTCCTCTAACTTCCCTAGGATCCAAACCAACTACTAAAGCAACCTGCTACCAGAAACAACTCCATACCTGCAAACACTAGACACACACCTCCAGAACCTCCCTAATCACTGAATCACCAGGAAATACCTATAACAACATGCTACCAACTTGAAACAGCCTACTACACTAGCACACAACCACCTGCACTTATAGCTCATACACACAGCTGAACAAATCACCCCTTTTACAAACTGAAACAGAGAACAAATCCAGACCCATAGCAACTTTAACACTGCCTAGACATCACCTAAACTATCATCTCACTGCCTTGCACTACTCACCCAACACCTCCATAACTTCCTAGAACATGAACAGACTACCTACACCAGCCTCCAGAACATCTTCAAACTACCCTGAATCAAAACACCAGCAACACCCTAAAACAACTTCTAAAATCATACCAGAAACAAGAACAAACTCCCTAGAACTGCTTCTCTTCACTTCCTTACACCTGCACTATTCCCACAGACCGACATAACTCCCTGAACACCTGCAGCACCAGAAACACTCTCCCAAACACCTCGTACCACCCAATCTAACTGCAACAACAGGGAATAACTCCCACAAACTAACAAACTATGCAGATAACCTCCAATACAGAAGAAAACAACTAGCTATAGAAGAAACAAGAACAAAATAAAGCAAATCCTAAACTTAAACCCCTTCTTCCCATGAAAGAAACTAAATTATCCTTGCATTTTAATAGAAACAGGACACTCAAGAAATATTCTGGCCTTTATATATCTAGTAAACTTCAAAGGGAGAATTCGTTCTTTATTTTTACACTTGACAGTTGACATAGCATAGAGAAAGGACAACCAAAAACACCAAACTTCAAAGAAAACAGAAAGTTAGTCTTCTTTTAATGCTATTTCACTATTCCAACTGAAAGACATGATTTTTATGACCAAACTACTATTAGAATCACATCATACCCAGTTTATCATGTTATTTATAGACTAACAACAAGCTTTCATATACAAGATCATGAACTCAAGATCAAACAGAATGCCAAAGCTATGAATCACCACAAATGATATTACACACAAAAGAAAACACAATAAAAGAGTAAGCTATTACCTTTTGCGGTGCAGTGAAAGGGGCGATGAGCTAAAGAAACGACTCAACTAAGCAACTTGAACAAGGCGACGACTTAAATGTTGAAGCGACAACACCAATCGACCCGAAATGATAACAGTTGTCTATGTATATTTTAGATTGAAACTGAGAAAATGTGTGTATATGCTCTACCTATTTTCTAGTTCCTGCCTCCTCCCCCTAAAAAAAACTCCACTAAAAATGAATAAGAGATGCTTATATACCTGCGAACTAGGGTTTCAGGTTATTTTTGAAAATCCCCAAAAATTGGACCCAAAATGGACCTTTTCTTGCTAAGATGAGGGTGGAAAATGTCCAACCACTCAAGATTGTACAATTTTTCAACCTCATCCACAAAAATCTGTCCGTTGGAACCAAATCGACGACTGGATTGATCTCGATTCGAAATGAACGCTTGAGATTGGCTTCTTGTACCTCTGTACGTAGAAGATGAGCTGGAGAGGGGGTGGGGACCAGGGGTTTTGGATTGTTTTGATGAGAATCTGAGGGAAAATTGGAAAGGGAATCGGGTATGGGGAAAACGGGTTAGGGGATCGGGTTTAGAAGAACTGAATTAGGGATTTTTTAGATAGGATATAATGTATATATGTATTTTGCACATATATGCCAGATATTAAGACCCAAGAACAAATTTAGCCATTTTGTATAAGTGGAAGAATGGAAGGGAATTGCACTGGTAAGCTGAAATTGAAGCTAGGGAACGAATTTAGCCCTGCTTTAAGATTAATTGGAAAGTGAAGGGATTGCGCGGGGTAGGATAGAAATTAGGCTATGCTTCGCAAAATTTGACCATTCTACTCAGAAATTAACCAATTATATTTAATTTTCAAAATTATCCTTTGATTAAATAATTAGATATTAAAAAAATTTGGGACAAAATTGGGTGTCAACAGCTGCCCCTCTTTACCCGAAAAGGATGAAAGAGTTTTCAGGGTAAAGAAGTTGACGAGAAACCAATTTTGTCACGACAAAGCCAAGTAATTCGATTCCAATGATCAAAATGCAAGGCTTATGGATATGGCCGAACTCCGGTTTTCGAGCTGCCTACATATCTCGGGCTGAAAGAGAATCAGGCCATATGTAGTTCGACGACACTTAGATAAGAAACTCGCACGATTGATTGAAAAAGACGCACGAATAGGAAAGAATTCAAACTAACCCCTAATCTGGAATGAAAGATTAGGATAGAATTTGCTTGTTCGAGTGCGATTCTTCAGATCCTCGTTGACGAGTCTAGCTCGTATCAACAATTGCCCCAGTTCACTGCTAAGAAAAAGTTCCACGTTATGCTCCAAATGCTGCTGCAATATTGCCAAAATTCTGTAAAGACTTAACAAACGGTAAGCGAGCAACTGCTAATAAACTGTAATAATTGGAATGAGAAATAAATAAAGGGATAATATAAAATTGTAAATGCTGGTTGTGATGTTATCAACAAGTTCTTCTCTCGATCAACTGACGAGGTACTCCGCCCGGGGAACCTCTAGGCTGATCATTATTTTTTAATCATGAAGAGGTAGTTTGCAACGCGATCTTGGATTGTGCTCCAATCACTTGATAAAACAAATGAGACATCCGCTCCTGAAGTATCTGATGTCTCAATGCAACTTGGAATAAACCTGCATATCCTATTTACGGGTGGATGAATCCCGATTGTTCATTTTTAAGGCGAACGGGCCCAAAACATTCACTTATAAGGCGAACGAGCCCAAAACGTTCAATTATAAGGCGAACGAGCCCAAAACGTTCAATCATAAGATGAACGAGCACAAATCATAAAATAAAGCAAAAGACACAAAATTCATTTAATGTATGTGCTTCTTCAAACTTAGCAATATCTGCAAATCACAACAATGAAAATTTAGTAAATGTTCTCATAGCGAAATAGAAATGAAACAAATATATTTAACAACTTGCAAGAATTATAGGAGAAAGAAATGCCGCTTTTCGGCAATAAACCATGACAAAGCATAATGCTTTAAATCATGAAGGGGTAGTCCACAATGCAATCTCGGAACGTGCTCCATTCAATTGATAAAGCAATGAGGCGTCAGGTCATGAAGCATCCAACGTCCTAGTGCAACTTGGAAAAACTTGCATATCCTATTTACAGGTGGATGAACCCGAATTATTCATTTATAAGGCGAACGGGCCCAAAACGTTCATTTATAAGGCGAACGAGCCCAAAACGTTCAATTATAAGATGAACGAGCCCAAATCATAAGATAAAGCAAAAGACACAAAATTCATTAGGGCATGTGCTTCTTCAAACTTAGCAATATCTGCAAATCAAAAATTTTAGTAAATATTCTCATAGCGGAATAGAAATGAAGATGATATTTTAACAATTTGCAACAATTGTAGGATATAGGAATGCCGCCTTTCAGCAATAACCCGTGATAAAGCGTAATGCTTTAATTATCTAGTGGTAATCTGCAATGCGGTCTTGAACTGTGCTCCAATCATTTGATAAAGCAAATGCGACATCCAGTCTTGAAGCATCCAATGTTCCAAATCACTTGAATTAAATCTGCATATCCGATTTACGGGTGGATGAACCCGGATTGTTCATTTTTAAGGCGAACGGGCCCAAAACATTCATTTATAAGGCGAACGAGCCCAAACCGTTCAATTATAAGATGAACGAGCCTAAATTTGATAGCAGCCTGCAAAAAAAAAGTTGCAAATTGGATTAATTAAGGCAAGATAATACAAAACCAATAAGCAAAGCTGGGTCGTGTTGCTTGTATTGATAGTGCTGCAAAGCGTTGAATGCTGCCTTCAGTTCATATTGAATCTGATGTTCAATTCCTGCAAATTTAAAGTAAATGCGTTGGAAAACGAGTGGATAATAAAGCAAAGGCTATAATGAAAAAGAAAGAAATAGATTTGCGCTGCATATGAGACAAGGCTAATAATATCCGAGAAACTGATGGTTGCTAGTTCTCCTTATTCTTCCATTTTGTGGAATTCCTGCGCTCAAAGAAAAGGTCGTGAGTTCTAAAAACTGTACGAAGCCTTAGTGATTTGCTTTGCTCCTCCTGTCTTGATGCTTCGGTAACATGCAAACACATTTTGCCCCTGTTTCCAAAGAAAAAGTTGTTAGTTTTTGGACAAATAGTGGCTGGCTTGATTGAACACCTAATGCGGCTTCAAATCTACATCTTCTTATATGGCGCTCAGATGTACTGCTGCTGCGAGAGTTTGATGTTCTTGAAATTCTTCTTTTGCTCAAAAGGATATCATCCAGAATTGATTTTGGCTTGGCTTATTTGGAGAAAATGAATTTTCATTGATTTTGGGATTAAAAGCCCAATAAAGGGTACAAGATAGTTCATTACACAAAATTTCAAAAGAGTAGGCAAACATAAAAAACAAAGTGTTGTCATTTGATCTTCTTGCTAAGCTTCACGCTTCCTTTTCAAATGCCTTGGTGCCAATTTTGATGAATCACCACTGATGATAATTGCATTTGCTGCCGAATGACCATAGTTGCTTGCTTGCTCTTGCTTCACACTTATCTTGCCTTTTTCAATCATATTCTGGATTTTGTGCTTAAGTGCCGAACATTCTTCTGTATCATGGCCTTGAATATTTGAGTGGTATGCACACCTCTTTGATAAATCAAATCCTTGAGGCGGATTCTCAGGAATCCATCCCCTTTTTGCTTGCAATAACCCTTCTGCTTTCAATCTGTCGAAAATGTCTGACAATGATTCATATAGAGGAGTGAAAGTACGAGGCCTAAACTTCTTCGTGCTTTGATGACCAGAGGGTGCCTGATAAGATCGATGCTGGCGACTTGAATTTTGCATATCATGATTGTAGTGCACTTGCGAAGGCTGAGAGTGTTGAATATTTTCAGATGCATCAGAACAATTGAAAACTGACATTGTAGTGTCATAGTCAATCAACCTTCCAGTTTGAGACTTTTCTTCCAAAATCTTTGCATACCGGATTAAACTGGGAAAATCCTTTAAATTGGCAAAAAGTAGCTTTTCGTAAAATATGCCTTCTTGAAGGTCAATGAAAGTTGCTATCAGCTCATCTTCAGGCAATGGAGGATGTATCTTAGAAGCCTCTAGCCTCCATCTCACAGCAAATTCTGCAACAGACTCATGCGGCATCTTCTTGATTCTGCGCATATCAATTAGATAAGGATCTCTTACTATGTTGAACTTGTATTGTTCCACAAAGTCTCGAGCCATGTCTTCCCATGTGTGCCATTTGGTAAAATCCTGTTTAGTATACCATGCAAGTGTCATTCCTGATAAACTCTGAATAAACAATCTCATACGCAAAGCTTCATCCTTGCCAATTCCAATTAGTCTGCTGCAATAATCTTTCCAATGAATGTAGGGATTTCCCTTTCCATCAAAAGTGTTGAGTTTTGGTATGTTGTACCCACGTGGAAGCTCAATGTCCGGGTGAATGCACAAGTCTTCATAACATAAACTCTGAATGTTCCTAGAGCGCAATTCTTTTCCCATGATCTTTCTCAAAATCTGTTCATCCACATTGTGAGGATAAGTTGTCTCAACTTCTCTCTTAGGTAATTCTGGTGAACGCACTATCAATTGATTTGATTGACTCCCCACAGCAGGCATAGTGATAAAAGGTGGGTATAAAGTTGCAGCTGGCCAAGCATTTGGATTGATAAGATATTCTTGTGGGATTTGTGGATATATAGTATGTATAGGCATTTGGTAATTAGGCATTGTTAAGTAAGGTGGATTGGAGGTAAAGCTTGTATTTGGCAAAGGTTTGCTAGTGTTGACAAAGTTGACAATCTTATTCCTTTGGACCACATGTTCTTCAACATCATCATTCTGCGCTTGCAAGATACCCATACCAGAACTGGTTGGCCGAAGCTGCTTTGCCATGTTGTTTTGTCCTTGATGCAGATTCTTAGCCATTTCAGTGTTCAATGCTAGCCAACCTTTAACAAATGAATTCTACACATCGAACAAAAGCAAGTTAATACGTAAAATGATAATGCATGCATAAAATTTCAAATGTAAAATAGGCCATTAGGCCGAATGGATGGGACCGAAATCCCGACTCAACACATGAGTAAAATATTTAAGAGTTCGAAACTCAATGATCAACAAAATTTGATTTTTCAAGATGCGAATTGAGAAAAACAACTTTGAAAGTTTTTACTAAATTAGTATGCGTGCTAGACCATTTTGACACAAATTGCTAAAATGGTCGGCTTATTTTGAACATCAATGCTTTGCTCGACTATCGATTCTTCCTCGCAAAATGACAGTCCGCACCAATCCTTGAAAACTGCTTCTAATAACGAACAAACCAACACAATGTCTTCAACTTGCTTTTTGCAAAACTCTGCCCCAGTTATGACTTCAACATTTCAACTTGTTTTGCAAAAAACTGCCCCAGTTATGACTTTCAACACTTCAAATGGTTTTGCAAAAGCTGCCCCAACTGCAATCTCCCACGTCTTCTACATGCTTTGCAAAAATTGCCCTAGTTTCTATCTTTGGGAAAATTAAAATTTAAATACTAAAGGGTCGAGCCCGATGGAGGAGCCTACGTATCCCTCCTTGGGAATCAGACCGTGCGTAGTTCTGGTTACACAAAAGAGATTTTCCAAATGATGGTGTAACCGAAACTCGATATGAGTTGCCTACGCTTCCCGCCTTGGGAAACCGGTTACAGTAGTTTGCTTACATAGAAATAGATTCAAACATTCATAATTTGATATTCTTTCTTTTCTTTCAACTAAACTAACAAAAGAAAATTACAATAGCTACTTCCTACTAATGCAAATAAACTAACTTCTGCTACTGCAACTCTACTGCTTTTCTGGAACTTGATAGGTGCCTAAATACCCTTCTTCGAGGAAACTCCCTTTGCATATGGAAAGATTGCGACAAAAGGTTCGCCAGTGCCATTTGTAGTTAGAATTTTGACCTGGCCAGAGTTAATCAAGGTTTCAACTTTCTGCTTAAATAAAGTGCATTCTTCAATAATATGCCCCTGCATCCCTGAATGGTAAGCACAAAATTTTCCCAAATTGTCAGGCTTATGTGACCAATACGGCTTTGATTCTATAGGATGTACCATATTGAATCCCTTGAGCCTCTCAAACAATCGTGTGTAAGATTCTGGGAGCCGTGTGTATGCGAAAGCAGATCTTTTGGCGCGGTTTGACTGCGAACTTGGATTGACAATTACTTGCCTGTGTGCACTAGGTTCCCCTACTATGGCTGGCAAAGGTTTTGATATGACAGCTTTTCCTTTGTCTTTGGACTGTGCCTCAACCAATTCACACTTTCTCTTGTCAGAAATTATTGCAACTGGCTCTGTTTGAAGCTCTACAGATTTTCTTTTCAGTGGACCGCTTCTTGCAAAGGTCAGGTTTGGGAGTTCGTACTGCTTGACAAAGTTACGAGCTAAGTCATCCCATGTGAATCGCTTTCCAAGATCCTGTATTGCAAACCATGTTAAAGCCGGCCCCGCGAGCGTCTTAACAAATAACCTCAACTTGATTCCATTGCTTTTTCCAAATATTGCCACCCAATCAGTGAACGCTTTCAAATGATCATGAGGATTTCCTATCCCATCATACACTGGTGGATAAGCCATGTCAAGAACATTCACATTTTCCTTTTCTGCTTCACCTAAGCCTGCTTGAGATGTTAGAGCATTCTTATCTATCATTGTGACATTGCTCTCTTCAGCATTGGGAAGCCCTTCCCTGTTGCTTTTCTCATTACTTGTTTTTGATGAGAAGCCACCAAATTCCTTTTCCAACAGGAATGCATGCAAATTAGGGAACTGTTGAGCATCACACTCAAATGTTGGAGCTACTTGCATTGTAGGAGGTGCAACAGTATAGATAGGAGCAACAGGAGCGCTTGGTCCTGGACTTGGCGCATTACGCACTGGGTTGCGAGCATCCATGAGCGTGACAACCAACTCAGTAAGGCTATCAAGTCTCTTCTCCAAACTTGCTACGGTTGCTTCAAGCTTGTTAACCTTGTCTTGGTGGGATCCATCATTTCCAGTCAAGTCAATCACAGCAATTTGACGAGCCATAGGTCCTGATCTTGATGTTCAAATAATTAACCCTTTAGCAACGCATACCGAATTTAATAAAAGTTTATTAAAGATGAAACTGACGGGTCAACTTATTCCAAAATGGATAAATTGAGACCGTACTGAAAAGACCCAAAATTTAGAGCAAGACACTCATTTTGTTAAAGCAAACCAGATGCGAAAACGCTTGTTTAACTCTGAAGTTATTTTCAAAGTAACACACTTGCGAATACTTTAAAATATGACGCTAAACAATATTTTGCAAAATGACAAGAATGGGTTTAAGATAAACAAAATAATATTTGAAAGCCGTTTTAGAACAATAGTATGCATGAATTCAGATGACAGATAAATGATTTCATAAAGCGGTTAACTTTACAAAAGATAAGTTGAAGTAACATAACGTTAATCTTACCATACCGCCGAACAAATTCAATCACTGCGCAATCAGTGCCAACAAATTTCAAGCAAGATGCACATATTTAGCAAGTAATCGCATATTAGACAGACAATTTGACATGTGGCAAACACAAGTAGTTGAGCGTAAATGAAAATGCAAACGTTTCCTACCCTGTAAGGTACCTCTTTGTGCCAGAGGTGGGCCTAAGACGCGCAAACAAGTGGTAACGAAAAATAGTTCATGCCAGTTTTGAGCAATTCAGATTTAGAGTAAGTGATAAATAATAACAATAATCGATAACAATCATCTCTCCGCCTCAACACTGCAGTTCTGTTATCCCAACTATCTTCCCAAAGTTGGTGCCAACTCAAAATTCCAACACAACTCATGCTCTCCACAACATCTGCACAAAATTTCTAAACCCAAATGCCTAAAACCTGAAACAAACCTCTATAGCTTTGGCAAACATCAACGCTCCTCCAAGCACAACTCCCAATTATTTCACAACATCCAGGGGTGAGATTTCCAACTGCCTTCACAATACCAGACTGCAAATCATGAAAGGCGTCAATCGGCCTTTCAAAATAAAACCTCACTGGTCCTCGGCTTTGGACAAGCCTCTCAGCATCCTAGGTTTTGCAAGGCTCACAGACCTCGTTCATAAGGCTCCTCACTGGTCCTCGGCTTTAATCAAGCCTCTCAGTTTCCTAGGTAGCCAAGACCGCACTGGTTTTCAAGGAGGGACCCCCATTGATCGTTTATAGACATAGGGGCTTCACTCTCCTAGTATGCGACAAGCATACTTCATTCCATAAAGTTGCAGCTGGATAATCAACATAGGCCTGCACACACGCAAAGCCATTCACGAGAGGGACCCCACTTATCCTTTTAAAGACACTAGGGGCTTCGCCTCTTAGATCTCACTACACCAGGCCATCTCCAAAACACAAACCAACTAAATCTGCCTAACTTCCCCCGAACTGCAATTCTGTCTATGATCTCAATTCCGCTAAATTCCTCCATTTTCTGACCTAGAAGACAACATAGCAGACAAAATTCCAAATCTGAATTTGCTCAAAACATGGTTAGGACTGAGGATTCGTTATCACACAGCACATAATATGCATTGTCGTTGGGTTTCAAGAACCCGTTGACGTAAGGGTGGTTTCCTAACTATGGAGGCGGTACCAAGGACCGGGTCCAGACTAAGGTGTAAATGCATGCATGCTCCTAATCTCCTTCTAAGAGTGGGTTAACGGTTGAGGCTAATAGGTGAGTGGCAAGCGGTCTCGCAGTCGAATTACTCCTACGATGGCCGCCGGTGTACCAACTCGTCACAAGGGTTCTTTAGTGGAAGAAAGTGCGGGTGCGCATGGGCGCACCTCGCGGATATTTGGGGTGAAAATGCAAGAGGTTCCCAGGAGTGGGGGAAGTATGAACGGAATGCCAGTTTATATGTGCACAAATAAGGGTGTAGTGACATGCTTCCGTGACACACAGCAATCAATTAAATTAACTAAGCATGCTCGCAAATAAACAATAGATATAATCATGCTAGTTTCAATAATTATTAAATAAGCTACGCATACTAATATTGGCATACAACTCAAACAATACAAACAAACAAATTCGTGAAAACCTTTTGGTTAGAACCATTTGCGTATCCCCAGCGGAGTCGCCACGCTGTTGAACCCTCCCTAAAAAAATGCACACAAGTATGCATCGGGATTGGACTTCAACAAAATGGGACTCCAAAGGGTTTTCTTTGGAGTCGCCACCTAATTTAAGGATTATTAGGAACCTAAGTTAATTAAAGAGTGCAATTTTATTCCCTATTTAAAAGGAAATTATTAAAATCAGAGATTCTTAGGTAAGTGGTTCTATTAAATTCGAAAGAAGGTCCTTGCGGGAGCACTTTCGAAAATCCGCTAAATGCGGTTAATCCGGCGGTTTTTCACGAATTTGCTAAGGATAATAAGTATATAAAGCTAATTTTATATAAGGATAATAGGAATAATATAAATAAGATAAGATTTTAATTATGCCGATACTTAGATAAATAAATGACCCAATTTAAGATTAATTAAATGGATAATGAAATAATGATCAATTGGTTAATTAATAGAATAAGTAAAGATTAAATGAAGTTAGATAAATAAATAAAACAAACTAGATAAATAATTGGATAATAATAAAGGATTAATTAATTAATTGAATAAATAGATAAATAAATAAGCAAATAAATAACTTAATTAAATAAACGAATACCTATCAATTTTAATTAAATAAAGGAGTAAATGAATAATAATTGATTAATTAATTAAATAAATAAATATTTAATTGATTAAATAAATGATTAATTGAAATTAAATAAATTAGGTTAAGTAAATAAATAAATAAAGGATTAAATTAGATTAGATGAATAAATAATTGAATATTTAATATAATAAATAAAGAAACCATTCAAATGCGAATTACGACGAGGGTACGATTTTTAGTCGAATTTGATTTTGCACTCATTAATTGACAAATGATTCTAAACATCCATAAATTAATTGGCGATTCGCAAAGAAATGATACAAAGCGTTCATATAAAACAATTTAGGTAATTTACAATAATTATTCACAATTCAAATACTATTTCTATTCTACAGGGCTCCTAAAACATGCTTTTCTAAAGGGACCGGGGAAGGATGGAGTTTAGAAGATAAAACCCGGAAGCGCAAACTCAATCATTGAGCCTTGGACTTTGTGATTTTCATTTTTTCTTTCTTTTATATTTTCGGGGATATCAAGTCCCGAAAATGCGGAGCGGATCAAATAACTTCCAATGCATGTAGCCATCCCATTTGTGAGTTTAGCAACTCGTCCCAAGTGTTCATGTCAAGAAATAAAAAGAAAAGGATGAGTAAGAAGGTACGAAAGAAGAGAAACAAGATATCTAACACCGAATGAAAGTTATGCCATTACACACTTTATTTCTTGTAACAAAACACCATACTAAGTTATAATGGATAGACAAAAGGCGATCTTGATCCATTTCCATGTACCAAAGTAATTGATTTAACTTTCATAAAACGAATCAAATTTTAACAGTGAAAACATACAAAGTGTGCAGATTCCATTAAGTCATGAATATAAAAAAAATAGTTAGGTAACCATTTCAATCCAGGATTTGGAAGTACTACCTATGTGGTAAAGGACCCAGAACAAAGACATCACTTAATACATCTCTAAGAATTTCATTCTATGGCAATGCTGCTACAGCAAGCTAGATCAGAGTAACAAAGGAAGCAAGATAACAGAAATGAGGGAATGACAGAGAAATAATAACTATTAATCTATATACAGTTAGAAATATGATATGAAACCCTGCTAGGCTACACTCAACAGCTTGAATGAAACTTTAGATGCACGGATCTGAAAGTTAAAAGTAGAAAACAGAGTATAAAAGCTTAAACTTTGTAGCTAAAACATGATCGAGACTTGGATCAAATGACACCAAAATGAAACAGAAAAGGGTAGAAGTCTTAACCAAATAATTTTACTTATCTAATTAACAACCTGAAAAACTTGCTAACACCTATTCTCCCTTCAAACCACCACAACAGACTCCTTTTGACCTCCATAAACAACATGGAAACAACCCTATATTACCTAAACAACTCTGAGCTCTGCAGCCTTTTCAACTCTAAGAACTACTCCCTCTCAATAGCTGCAGATTACTCCCTGAACACACATAGCCCCCCATGAACCAAACAAGAAACTCCCAGCCCTTGAACAACCTGCAAACCAAGACCAGAAATAACATAGAACTCTTGCACCCGCTTCCTAGCTATTTGAACCACCCTTTTTACTCCTTGAACTTCTATAATACAAAGAGAAGCTTCTCTCCTCTAACTTCCCTAGGATCCAAACCAACTACTAAAGCAACCTGCTACCAGAAACAACTCCATACCTGCAAACACTAGACACACACCTCCAGAACCTCCCTAATCACTGAATCACCAGGAAATACCTATAACAACATGCTACCAACTTGAAACAGCCTACTACACTAGCACACAACCACCTGCACTTATAGCTCATACACACAGCTGAACAAATCACCCCTTTTACAAACTGAAACAGAGAACAAATCCAGACCCATAGCAACTTTAACACTGCCTAGACATCACCTAAACTATCATCTCAATGCCTTGCACTACTCACCCAACACCTCCATAACTTCCTAGAACATGAACAGACTACCTACACCAGCCTCCAGAACATCTTCAAACTACCCTGAATCAAAACACCAGCAACACCCTAAAACAACTTCTAAAATCATACCAGAAACAAGAACAAACTCCCTAGAACTGCTTCTCTTCACTTCCTTACACCTGCACTATTCCCACAGACCGACATAACTCCCTGAACACCTGCAGCACCAGAAACACTCTCCCAAACACCTCGTACCACCCAATCTAACTGCAACAACAGGGAATAACTCCCACAAACTAACAAACTATGCAGATAACCTCCAAGACAGAAGAAAACAACTAGCTATAGAAGAAACAAGAACAAAATAAAGCAAATCCTAAACTTAAACCCCTTCTTCCCATGAAAGAAACTAAATTATCCTTGCATTTTAATAGAAACAGGACACTCAAGAAATATTCTGGCCTTTATATATCTAGTAAACTTCAAAGGGAGAATTCGTTCTTTATTTTTACACTTGACAGTTGACATAGCATAGAGAAAGGACAACCAAAAACACCAAACTTCAAAGAAAACAGAAAGTTAGTCTTCTTTTAATGCTATTTCACTATTCCAACTGAAAGACATGATTTTTATGACCAAACTACTATTAGAATCACATCATACCCAGTTTATCATGTTATTTATAGACTAACAACAAGCTTTCATATACAAGATCATGAACTCAAGATCAAACAGAATGCCAAAGCTATGAATCACCACAAATGATATTACACACAAAAGAAAACACAATAAAAGAGTAAGCTATTACCTTTTGCGGTGCAGTGAAAGGGGCGATGAGCTAAAGAAACGACTCAACTAAGCAACTTGAACAAGGCGACGACTTAAATGTTGAAGCGACAACACCAATCGACCCGAAATGATAACAGTTGTCTATGTATATTTTAGATTGAAACTGAGAAAATGTGTATATATGCTCTACCTATTTTCTAGTTTCTGCCTCCTCCCCCTAAAAAAAATTCCACTAAAAATGAATAAGAGATGCTTATATACCTGCGAACTAGGGTTTCAGGTTATTTTTGAAAATCCCCAAAAATTGGACCCAAAATGGACCTTTTCTTGCTAAGATGAGGGTGGAAAATGTCCAACCACTCAAGATTGTACAATTTTTCAACCTCATCCACAAAAATCTGTCCGTTGGAACCAAATCGACGACTGGATTGATCTCGATTCGAAATGAACGCTTGAGATTGGCTTCTTGTACCTCTGTACGGAGAAGATGAGCTGGAGAGGGGGTGGGGACCAGGGGTTTTGGATTGTTTTGATGAGAATCTGAGGGAAAATTGGAAAGGGAATCGGGTATGGGGAAAACGGGTTAGGGGATCGGGTTTAGAAGAACTGAATTAGGGATTTTTTAGATAGGATATAATGTATATATGTATTTTGCACATATATGCCAGATATTAAGACCCAAGAACAAATTTAGCCATTTTGTATAAGTGGAAGAATGGAATGGAATTGCACTGGTAAGCTGAAATTGAAGCTAGGGAACGAATTTAGCCCTGCTTTAAGATTAATTGGAAAGTGAAGGGATTGCGCGGGGTAGGATAGAAATTAGGCTATGCTTCGCAAAATTTGACCCTTCTACTCAGAAATTAACCAATTATATTTAATTTTCAAAATTATCCTTTGATTAAATAATTAGATATTAAAAAAATTTGGGACAAAATTGGGTGTCAACATGTATATATATATATATTAGTTAGTTAATACTTAGGATGTATTTATGTTAAATCTTATATTAGGAAAAATACATATTTGGATTCAAAATTTTATATTTATCATGATGATATTAAGAACTTATAATATGTATAATATTTTTGGAAGTTGATATGTGTATAGTATTGCACTAATATCAGTTAACAAGATATACAAACTATAGTATTGCACTAATATCAGTTAACAAGATATACAAACTTTACACACACACACACACACTTAAGAGTGTTCAAGTCTTAACAAAAATAGATCAGTTAGTTAAAAAAAAAAAAAAAAAAAAATATATATATATATATATATATATATATATATATATATATATATATATTTATATGGGGCATTTGCAAAAATATGACACGGGAAGCTTTGGTTTGCCAAAATGCCCTCACTAACAGATGTTTAGCAAAAATTCCCTCATTAGTTTAATGAAACTTTTTTCGGACCAAAATACCCCTACAAATCAGTAAAAAGACGCGCCCCAGTCCCTCCCCTTCCTTTTCTCCATTCACGCTATCAAGAAAACCATAAAAGCCCATTCCTTTTATAGATTGCTTTGTTCAAGAGAAAATGTAAGATTTCTTCAAGTTGCAAGGGTAAAGTTCTCTGCAACTATTGCCAAGAGTTTAAGTTCTGCTGCAAAGACTGAGAAATCTCTAAAGTATTGGCAATAGCCAAGACTTTAAACTCTACTGCAATGGGAGCCTGTGTAGAGACTTCTTGCCTATTGCCAAGACTTTAAGCCCTGTTTCTATGGCCTCTACAACTACAGAAAAAGTCTCTACAACTATTGCCAATAGCCAACACTTTAAATTCCAGCGGAAGGGGGAACTTGTACAAATAGTCTCTGCAAGTATTGGCAATTGCCAAGACTTTTACCTATATTGTAATGCAAAACTTGCAGAGAAAGTCTCTGCAACTCTTGGCAATAGCCAAGACTTTAAGTTCTGGCAAGGGGGACCTTACACTAAAAATCTCTAAGAGTATTGGCAATTGCCAAGACTTCTACCTCTACTGCAGTGAACAAGTTGGAGACAAAGTCTCTGCAACTCTTGGCAATAGCCAAGACTTTAAGTTCTGGCAAGGGGGATCTTATACTAAACGACTCTAAGAGTATTGGCAATTGCCAAGACTTCTACCTCTACTGCAGTGAACAAGTTGGAGACAAAGTCTCTGCAACTCTTGGCACTATACTGCAGTGAACAAGTTGGAGACAAAGTCTCTGCAACTCTTGGCAATAGCCAAGACTTTAAGTTCTGGTGGAAGCGACAACTTACACAGAACATCTCTGTAAGTATTGGCAAGAGCCAAGACTTTAAACTCTATTGCAATAAGCAACTTGCAGAGAAAGTATATGCAACTCTTGGCCATGGTCAAGATTTTAAGCTCTATGCAAAACATGAATATCTAATAGCCATAGACAATAAAAACCTTCAAATCACTGGAATCAAGCAAACACAAAAAAAAAATCCCAAATTTCTAGCACACAAAGAAGAAAGAAGGAGGCCAGAAATGGGGAAAGAGAGAAGGAAATCTTTCAGCGTGAATTAAACAAGTTGGGGGCCACACAAAGAAGAAAGAAGGAGGCCAGGAATGGGGAAAGAGAGAAGGAAACCTTTAGCGTGAATTAACACAAGTTGGAGGGCATAATAGTCCTTTCATAAGGGGGTATGATGTGGAGGGCATTTACTTAAAACATTTGTAAGTGGGGGCAATTAGGTAAGACCATGTCTTATTGAGGGCACTAGGTGAAAATATATATATATATATATATATATATATATATATATATATATATATATATATATATATATATATATATATATATATATATATATATATATTTTCACCTAGTGCCCTCAATAAGACATGGTCTTACCTAGTTACATATATATATATAGACACACTCCCTTAAGAGTGTTCAAGTCTTAACAAAAACAGATCAGTTTGTTAAACAAATTTTAACCACGGCCTGAGAGAGGTTTCAGGATGTAAAAAATTAACGTGTGAAAATATGAAAGTTTGAGTGTGAATGTAGTTTGTCATAGGAGTGGAAAGAGATAATTATGTATGTTTTCCATAATCACAGTCCCTTAAAATACGCACTATATCTATCTATAAAAGGAAGTTAAAAAGATGTTAACATAAATGAACTAAAAGATCAGATTTTAAGGGATCAAATATTCATAATTTAAAACGGCTCATATCTCTTAAAATAAGGGATAAATATAAAATATTAAATATATATCCGAAATATTTAAAATATATTTAAAAAAGAGAAAATATTATTTAAAATATATTTTAAAAAGGCAAAATATTTATTGAAAGAAAGAAACAACAAAAGGTGGACAAAAACAGTAATTATTCTTTCCCAAAGTTCATGGGGTGTAAACCTTACAAATAAAAGCAGTTGTTTGAAGGATTTTTTACATAAAAGTACAAGTTTAGAAGTTATTTATAAAAATATAGCAATATTTTAGCAATATTATCCATTATAGAGGAAAGGAAAAGTTAATTACAAAACATAGTAAAAACATAGCAATATTTTCCAATAATATAGCAAACTCTTACATTCTTTCTCATATTTCCCCCAATATCACTTTTGCTCCTCCCATTTCTCCTATTTCACTTTTCCTCCCACCATTTCTCCCAATTTCACTTTTACTGCTCTCATCCTCACTGTATCTCATTGTATCTCACTGTATCTCGATGTTTCTCAACTAACGACCACCTCGTATCTCGTTGTATCTTTTTGTATCTCACTGTATCTGTATTGTTCAGCACCGTATCTAACTATTTCTAGACTGTATCTAGCTGTTTCTAGACTGTTTTAGCATTTGTTTCATCCCGTTTGTGTGTTGTTTCTCACAGTTTCTATACTATTTCACCTTTTTTGCGTTGTTTCACACTATTTTTATATTTTGTTTCGGACTTTTCCACTAGCTGTTTCAGCGCGTTATCTCACTGTATCTGCACTATTTTTGCTCCGTATCAAACTGTATCAACACTGTTTCAGCACTGTTTCAGATTATTTCAGCACCGTTTCAGGTTGTTTTGCACCGTATCTAACTATTTCTAGACTGTATCTAGTTGTTTCTAGACTGTTTCAGCATCATTTCATCCTGTTTGTTCGTTGTTTCACTGTTTCTAAACTGTTTCACCTTTTTTGCGTTGTTTCACATTATTTTTAATATTTTGTTTCAAGCTTTTTCACTAGTTGTTTCGACTGTTTCAACATTATATCTTACTATATCTGCACTATTTTTACTTCTTATCTAACTGTATCTCGTCGTATCTGCGCTGTATCAAACTGTTTCAATACCGTTTCTAACTGTTTATGAGTTTTTGCACCGCGTCTGCATTGTATTTAACTGTTCTAGAGTGTTTCTGCTTTGTATCTAGCTGTTTCTAAAACTGTCCACTCAGACAAAAATAACTTTTAACTACTGGGTTTCAATTTCATGAGATTTTTTATTTTTTAAAAAAAAAACATTGAAATTTTAGAATAAACCATGGCAAGCAGAACATGGGAAAAAGAAAAAGAATTAATGAGAAGGAGTATTATTTAGTCTGAATAGGTAAAATTAAATTAAAGTCACTTAAAAACATAGAACATTATTCCCAAAAGAAAAAGTGGGACAAATTCAAGCGAAGAGTTGACAAGTGTCAAAAAGGTGAAACCGAAATCACAAGCTTCAAAGCCAAGTGGTTCACCAACAAAGAAGAAAGAGACCTCAAGTGATGAGTCTCTAAGTCCTAGATTTCGGGTTGATGTTACGAGTCCACCTACTCCGGCTATGGGCATTCTAGGGCCTCGTCCCAACTCGCCCGAATATGAGAGACAAAAGATTGAGAGGAGTAAGGGAGTGACCAGTGACAACTCTCGAGTGGAAAAAGGAGAGGTTGTGTTGAGTGATGTGAGTAAGTTGTCACCACCCGGATCTATACCCAACCTTGAAAGAAAAATGAGGGAGAAGAAAGTGGGAAAAAGAATCATTGAGAGCGAGGGCACCCCTTATTCTAACGTTAACTCTTTATCTTCTTCTTCTACTTGTGTGAGTACTTGTATAGGTATTCTTGGAGGAAAACCGATGGAGCCTTAATCATGTTCCAAGATGAAAAGACAATGTGAAGAAGATCTTCAATGTGAGCTTCAAGGTGGAGAAACTAGCCATGATACTTCAAGTGCATTGATTGAGCAAGATGGAAACTCAAGTGTAAGCGTTAATTCTTCTCTCCATGAGCATATTACTTCCTTATCTTGTGATAGTATTTGTGAAAACTCTATGCTAGTTGATGATTTGTATGATTACAATGTGTTTGCAACTAGTCTAGAGTTGGTTGGTCAACTTGTGTTTGATTGTGAACCACTAGTTGAGAGAGTTGATGAGCCACATCATGATGTGAGACCGGTATTCAATGAACTTCTCTTTAGTGAAGAAATTGTAGTTGACCTTGTTTGTTACCCTTGCTATGACACATCACCAATTTTTATAAAGGGGAAGATGAATTGTATGATCATGCCATTGTTGATATAATTGACTTTGGTGGACCTATGTGTAGTGGTGAGGATGGTAGTGACCTTGAGGAGTCTCTATTGCATGAGATGGATAGAGTTATCTGTGATGACTCCTCAAGTGTGGGTGATGAACCTAGTTTTGATACCTCACCTTTGCTTGACCATGAGAATGAGATGCAGGTTTTTACTAATCCCTTATTTAAAGGCATAGTTATTTGTGGTGATGAATTGTATCAAACTAGAGTTGAGAGTAAGATGGAACCTCCATGGATTGGAAAGCTTAACTCTATTGACAATCCCTTGTTTGAAACTCTAAGTGAGATGAGAGACCTTGGTCTTGATTGTGATGGTCCATCTTCTAGTAGTCCTAATCTTGATTGTGTGGGCTATAATGATGAAGAAGTTAATATGAGGACTTTCCTTGGGAGTTTGTCTAGTGAAGAAGATCGTCTTGGAGGACAATATGGAGTTGATAATGTACCTCTTGGTGTGTGTAACAATGCTTTCAAGAAGGGGAGTAAAGTATTTGATATTAGTTGTCGTTTGAATTATGTTGCTTACTCCATTCCATATGTTGATCACACCTTGAGTGTTGAGCATGCCAAAGCCATTATGTCACCTTGTGATAGAAATGCATTGAAGGCTTGGTGTGTTGGTTATGAGCTTAGAGATGATAGGTTCCTTGATTACTTGATCTTGCATGTTCCATGCCCTATTAATCTCTTTGCTTGTTATGGTAGTGAGTGCTTGTCCTTGTTGAGCCAAGAACTTCTTGTTTCCTTTGGAGACATATGCTTTTTGATTAGCATTGATACTTGGCTCTATCACAAAAGTGTGTTTTCCACATCACTTCCACTCATTCTTGTTCAGCTTACCTACTCTTGTAGTAGTAAGTTTTGGTGTGTTAATCATGAACTTAGGGATCGTAGGGATTTTGATAGCTTGATCTTACATATTCTATGCACTATTGATCTCTTTGATGGTTCTTCTGTTGAGTGCACCCATTGGAGAAGCCAAGTACTTGTTGTTTTCTTTGAAAACATGCACTTTATCATTGTTATTGATACTTGATTATACCATAAGAGTGTATTTTCTACACTACTTGCACTAACCTACTCTTGTAGTAGGAGATTTTGTTTGTGCTTGTTCTTGGTTGTAGGCTTTGATAGTTTGATTTTGAGGACGAAATCCTTTCAAGAAGAGGAGGATGATGCAGGGCAAATCGAGCCAAGACACTAACCATCAAGAGCCAAGCTTGAGGGATGCAAAGGACGGGAGATCAAGAGCTTCGGAGGAGAGTTCGGAAGCAAATTGAAGACTTGTTGCTTGGTTTCAAGCCTTGGGCGCTCCTCCTCAGCATTCCAGGCACTCCTCCTAGCGGCCAGGCGTTCCTCCTGAGATCCAGGCGCTCCTCCTCAGGGCAGAGGAGCTGAGACAATCCAAGCGCTCCACCTGAGAGTTAGGCTCTCCGCCTAGATTGCTCACTGATCAAGCATCCAGGTGCACCTCCTGGAGCCTAGGCGCTCCTCCTGGCCTATCATAGCATTTTGGGCTTTTGACTAGTTTTTCTATTTTAGCCCTGTGTGGCCTATTATGTATAATCCAACTTGGGGCTTTTTAGACATTTCATTTAGGAGTGTGGAGCATCTATAAATACCACACTTAGTCATTTTATTTCATTAGTTAGAATTTGACATTGAGGAATAGAACATAGAAGTGGCTTGGCCTCTCGTGTTTGAAGCTTGAAGCTTCGTTTATCTCTTGACTTGGAATCATGTGGATTCCATCCTAGTATGAAATCCTTGTAAGGTTCGAGTTTCACTTCTCCCTTTGGATAATCAGTTCATGATTTGAATCGTTTTATCCATTCTTTTCTTCTATTTCTGTTCTTCCTAGTCTCAACTTTCTTGTTATCTCGTTTATCTTTACCTTCCGCTACTTTATTACTTCCGCTCATTTTTACCCTACATCACCTAGCCAGTCTAGCAGCCACTGCAGACATGAATGCAGACAGCCCAGTTTCCACCATTTAATTAACTAACGCGGATGTCAAATGCCATGAGGTCAATGCAGTGGGATCATTGTGGGACTGGTGACACCCGATCATTGAGTACCTGGAGAGCCCAAGCGGCCCGCTATTGCTTAATCAATGGCGAGCTGTATAGGTGGATGTTTAGCAGACCTTTGGCTAAATGTTTAGGACCCTCTCAAGTAGATTATGCACTCAAAGAAATCCACAAGGGGCAATATGGATACCATTCCAGCGAGCGATCTCTAGCTCCCAAGTTAATCAGGACGGGCTCTTTCTAGCCCCGAATGGAAAACGATGCAAGCAAGTTTGTCCGGGCGTGCGATAGTTGTCAAAGGTTCTCCCGTGTACTCCATCAGCCGGCACAGTTATTACACTTAGTAATAGCCTCTTGGCCTTTCATAAAATGGGGGATAGACATCGTAGGACCCATGCCTAAAGCACCCGAAGGTTACAAATACCTGCTCATCATGACCGATTATTTCACCTAATGGGTTAGAGCAGCAGCCTACGCCTGTATCCGAGAGCAGGAGGTGATAGAGTTTATATGGAAGAACATTATGTGTTGATTCGGCATTCCTGCGGAAATCACTTGCGATAATGGGCCTCAGTCCATAGGCGACAAAATCACTGCTTTCCTGAAGGAGTGGGAGATAAAGAGAATAACCTCTACGCCCTATCATCCTTCACCTAATGGTCAAGCAGAATCTACGAACAAGACAATAATGGAGAGTTTGAAAAAGCAACTCAAGGAAGCTAAAAGAAAGTAGCCAGAAGAATTGCCAGGAGTCCTATGGTCCTACCGTACTAAATCCAAAGCTAGCACTGGAGAAACTCCATTTTCACTGACATACGGAATGAAAGAAATGATTCCCCTAGAGATCTGAATCTAGCCTGAGGCGGTCATTTGCGGTGGAAGAATCCAACGACGAAGGTTTGAAGGCCTCCCTCGCTACTTTGGAGGAATGACGAGAATTAGCATCCATACGCCTTGCGGCCCAGAAGCAACGAGTGGAGCAGTATTCCAACGCGAGGGCTAATCCATGGTCCTTCAACATAGGGGATCTTGTCCTTCGCAAAGTTACTCAGAACACCAAGCAGGCTGGTGCAGGCAAACTTGCCCCAAATTGGGAAGGGTCTCACAAAGTTCGAGGTATAGCTGGAAAAGGTGCGTATGTTCTAAAAGACATGGAAGAAACAACCATTCCAAATAACTGGAACGTCATATGGCTAAAGAAGTACTACTCTTGAAAGGCTCAATTAAGCTCATATACTCGAGACATGTATTTTCCCCTTTCATGTTTTCTTCTATTGTCATTATTTACAACGGGCATGCAGCCCCGTTCTTTATGGTTGCAAGGCTCCGTGCCATATTCATCAATAAAACTACAATTTTTATTTAGTCAGCTTTACTTATTTACTCAGATCCATCTACAATCTAACTATTCATAGCCCCGGCCAGACCTAAGTTAAAGTAATACACTCACTTTTTGCTATGAAAAAGTAGGGTAAACTACTCGCATAAAGCTAGATCACGTCTAGTCAGCCACCAGGCATTGCTCGTACGTTGAACTCGTTAATTCAATGACTGCACCTACATGCTGATGGGGATGCCTCTTCCCATAGTGCCAAAAAGTTTTAAATACTCGAGTCACTAAGCAGAGACATTTGAAATCAGATTCAAAAGTGCCTGTTATCACACGGGCTAAAGTCCTCCCATTGTAGGCGCAAACAGCCATCTCCTACAGATACAACCTAAGCCACCAAACATTGTGCACAAGGAACGTAATTGCCCAAGCATGCTCACTGATAAATGTTCTAAACATTACGACATTCAGGACGACTAGAAGCCATCGAAATTTTAGGTGCACAAAACATACTGCTTCACTACACCTTACGCAACATGTAATTATACAAGTACGTATAAAACGATTGATGAATGACCATTTCATTAATAAGCAGCCTGTAGGCTCATAATATACAATAAGTTCTTCCTGAATACAACATTTGTCCATAATAATTGTAGGAAAAAAAAAAGGAAAGGGGACACTAAATTCGAAGGTTGCTTCGAATTTGCACGGCCAGAGACTCTTTATCTGGATTATAGCTCTTGTATCGACGTCTCTCCCGGCAATGAGAAGGCGAGATTCCTAAGTTGATACCCAAGCAGCAACATCTTTGTGACGCTGCGCCACAAGAATTGGGAAAATCAGCCCAACTGAGGAATCCCTCAGTAGAAAGGCGAAGGTAGCAGAATGGGCACCGAAGACTTCACTTGGAGAGGCTCCAATAAGGAACCCCTATGAATCTCGGAAACGCCTTATACTCCCTTTTCCTCGAACTATTGGAAGCTTATGCAAACCCCAGAACCGAGGAACAAGGCATAGCTTTACATCCACCCTGAATGTTGTTGGTATGGAGAATGCTCTCGGGCATTAACCGCTCGAAGAAGGAGAGGATATCTTAGGGATGCACTCCTAGTTCAAATGAAGTTACTTCATGGATATGTTCCTACGCAATTAGAAGATGAAAGTCTGGAAGAAGCCCGAAGGGGATGCCATTCCTCTGCTGCCGCACGCCACATGACAAGAAAAATATCACAACAATCACCATGCATGAAGATGGACATACCAAAATCAATGTGTCTACCACAATAAAGACATTCCGAAGAACATCATCATTAGAATCCCAGTCAAATTTCATGACTCGGGGGATTTCATTCGTTCCTTTGCAGATGAAGAAAGAACAGAAGGTAACTGCAGATGAGTTTCCTCCTACAGCTTCCTCATGCATCATCTACTCAGGACAGAGAAGACTCTTTGTGAATATCAAACCAGCATCGAAGGCAAACATTTTTGAAGAAAGAGAAGTTTTTCACTATCATAAGAAATCGCTGAAGAAGTGAAGTATTTTTCTGAAGAGGAGTTTGTGTTTTTTCTACTTCCACAAAGTCTCTATTTATAGGCGAAAAAAGATAAGGATGATGCGTGCAACAAACAGATGTCATTATTTTTTGAGATATGAAACGATTCGGAGCAGTTAATGGCAGTTCTTGGAAAGGTGCATGGAATCAGTACCGGCCAATCAGGTGAAATCACACGAAGTTCTCGAAGAAACCAGCGTCATTCTTAGTCAAAGAGACTGCGAGACTTGAGGAGTCAAAAATATCTTCACACATCCGTCTTTCATGCTGCTTTAACTTCCTGACTGCTTGCATCAGCACTTAGCAAGTGAAGGGATTAACTATGTGGGCAAATATACGCCATCTACTATTACGGGGATACGAGTCCAGCTGGCGAGACTAGACTTATCTTATAAGTCACCGAGTGTAAAGGATACACACCTATTCTACGAGTTACAACCATTCAGGCGGTATGGGTGTAGGACAAAGGGTATACATCCTGTCGTCTTAAGGTTACAGTCTCCTAGATATGGTTGTGTATATACCACGACCTTGAGTTATAGGCCTATAGCCTTATTAGTCTTTGTATTTTACCTTAATTAGGACAGGGTATCCACTACTATAAATAACCCTCCTTACATTGCATTATACATCATCATGATTCACCACAGAATCCGGCTATTCTCAAGGAATAACACTACTTTACTTTTCTTGCTCATTATTTCTCTCTTTTACTTATTTACTTTTCAATCATATTTACTGCATTGCTTGTGACCTCATTCTTAATTAATTGTTTAATCTAGGCGACCAATTTTAGGCATAGACACCTGAGTAATATAATACCCTAATTCTGCGTTGCCCCCTTCTCTCTTCCATTCCTTTTCCTTCCCTTCAGAATTAGGGTTCTTCAGTTGAGTTAGTTTCTCTCTCTTCTTTAATAGTTTTTTTTTTCACTTTGTTGATTTTTACTAATAATCCAATTTATGCTTCTCCCAATCGGTAATTTATGTTGTTAATTGTTTTTTTGTTTAAAATTGTTCATATCATTCTGTAATAATTTATTGAATTTGATTCACCGTCTCATCTTACATAAAATCATATTTATTAAGTAGTTGGTGTAATTTTAGCAATGTGTTGGCTGTTGAATATTTATTTTCCTTTTCCTAAGAAATTATTGCCCACTAGGCAACAATTTATATAATATCACAAGGATAAGTTCTGTTGTAAGGAAACTAATGAATATCATGCAGTCCTTTGTTTGTTGTTTAGTGGTAACTACTTTTTTTAAATAAAAATTTCCTTTTTTTCTGATGTTGACATTGTATTTGTTGATTGTACGGGAAAGTTTTTTGTCTATTAAGTTTGAGTTCTTTATGGTGTGTCTTAACGTACGAGAAGGATGATCTGGATGTTGTTGATCAAGTTTATTGTTTGAGCGGTATTCCTGTCAGTAAAAGATTTTGGTTTCTTGAAATGTGCAATCTGAAGTTCCCCTCCAATGATGATGTTCACAACTTTTATTTCACGTTCAAATGCCCAAAGCAGAGCAAAAACTAAGAATTGGTCAGTGGAATTCTACTACTTAGTTGAAAATTTTCGTTTCTATTTTTTATTTGTTTGTATGTTTTGTTTTCATTGTTGCATTCAGCCTTCTTTTAACTATTGTGGAGGTATGATTGTGGTACTTATGTGCTTAAGTTTGCTGCCTCGATAATCAATGTCAAGGATATTTCGAAGATGAAATTTACGCCACTAAAAGATTATCAATTTGATTGTGCTGCCAATCTATGGAGTTATGCAATGTGCAAGTCAAATGATGGATGTGAGACTCCTCCTGAGAAGATAGGCGATGACTATCACGAGCATAATATTCTTCTTTATGAAGGAGAACTTGGAAAGCTACTCCCTGCTATAAAAAACAGATGAGCATGAGTGATTTGTTTCAGTGTGATATGTTTTTGTAACGTGAATGCTTGTGATTAGTTGATGTAGTTGTGGTTATACTAGTTTGTATAGCTCTTTGGTATATAACTTTGCCTGAAATGTTTGTAAGTAACTGATGTTGCTTCTTTAGGAATTGGAATATTTTTGTAATGTGAATGCTTGTGATTTGTAAAGTTTGATTGGTTTAGTCTTGAATGTGCATGTTCCTTTTAGTGTCATGTGCGTCATGATTTGATTTAATGTTATTGTTTGTATTTTTTAAGCTTATGATGCGAGTTTCTTCCTAGGCAGCAACTCAACAAATGGCTTGGGGAATTTGGTGAGGGATGGAGGTTAAGTGCTGCCAAGGAAACATTTCAAGGGAATTGGATCGAGGGATTTGGTGAGTGGAGGGGCCAAGTACTGCCTAGTTAGCATTCAAGGATATTGGCTTGGGAAATTTGGTAAGATGGTTGAGGCCAAGTGCTGTCTAGATAACAACTTAATGGAATTGGCTAGGGGAATTTGGTGAAGGGGGAGCCAAGTGTTGTTTGGGCATCAACTCAAGGTGCCTATGAGGATTTGGTAAGGGTTGGCAGGCAACTGTTGCCTATTTTTCAACACTTGCGGGCAAACACAATGATAGAGGGGTTAAGGGAGAAAGGAAGCCAAGACATATTGAATCAAAATACAATAAGATAAAAGTAAATAGACTATTCTTTAAAATGTGCTTCGAAATATCAAACAAAATATAATGTTAAAAAATATAATGACATGACAAAATAGTGGTAATTTTGTGAAGCCGCTGAAGTATATTCGTTGATGATATCTGGTCTGTCTTCATCATTTATACGTCCTCTAACCACCATCTCTCTGATTTATTTGAGTATTTTATGAACTTTGTGATTCAAACTCCAAAATTTGGCATCTAATTTGTTCATTTCGTCATTTAGACTTGCTACATCGCTCTTCAAAATAGCGCTCGATATTCCATTGTAAGCAATATAGATGTAGTTTGTTGCTATTCAAATATTACACGTAATGAAATGGAAACATGAGTTTAGAGTTAAGTGAATAGATCAACAAGATAGAAGCAAACATCATATTCCTGTGTTAAGTGTTGTGCATAGGCGGTGGAGGTCGAGCAACAACAAGTTGTCAAGACTTCTTTACGCTATTTCTTAAAGTGTTGGCCTTCGTGACAACTTGTAGGGAAATTTCCTATAAGTTATGGCAAGTACATATAGAGTTTGCACTACATCTAAAGTGCTGCCTATTAGGCATCACATATAAAGATTTCTCTACCGGTTGTTTTGCACCAGACCTTCAAGTGTTGCCCATAAAGCACCACTTCATGTGGTCAAAAGTTCTGGCTATTAGCACCAGATCTTCAAGTGTTGCCCATTAGTTACAATTTATAAAAATTCTCTAAAACTAATTGCAAGTCAATGTAGCGCAAACTGTTGTCGTTCCAACTAGATAAGAATATTGTCACTTTTATCATTAAATTCTACAACCAATACAAAAGTAGTATAAATTATTTTTCACTACTTGATAATCAATATAACATTAATTGTTGCATATGTGGCAGTACTTTTTGATCCGTATCAACAGAATCCACAACTAGGTTAAACTAATATGTAATTATAATAATTTTGAAAGAAAATATGAAATTTAAACGGAATTATACAAAATTTAATGTAAAATCTATGTATTATCAATATGAATTTAAAAAGATTTACCTTCGAATCTTCATTTTCTGAAAATTTTGAGATTTTAGGGTTTGAATTGGTGAAATCGGTATGAAGAATTAGAGGAATGGAGAAACTGAGTGAAGGGATAGGGCTGGTCTTTTTATAATTTTTGCAGGAGTATTTTGGTTCCAAAAAAAGTCACTTAAGTTAGAGAGACCATTCTTAGTGAGGTCAATTAGGCAAACCATTTCTATGGTGTCATGGTTCCATAAATTTCCTCGGTAGTAAGTCATTATTATACTACCTTAGGCTTAAAATATACAAACAAAATATAGAATCCGAATTTGATGCTCTTAAAACTAGGCCTCTTTTTAGTGTCAAAAGATGGTGCTCTCCTTGAAATAAGTAGCCTATATTTCGTTTCTTTAAGTTATAGTTATTCTTATGTTTTAATATTTAACGTGCACTTATATTTTTGTTAAATAAACAGAGATATAAAGAGGAATCAGAAAACAAAAAAATTGAAACCGAACTTGCCGAATGGAATCTGTAAAATCAAATCAGACCGAACTAATTCTGTTCGATTTCAGTTTCAATTTTCTTCAAACTGAAATATCTACAAAGAACTTAATTGAATTTCCTAAAACTTGTTTGGATGACTGTTACCTATATATTCATAATATAGTTATCGTATTGTATTATAGTGTACTACTGTATTATTTTTGTGAGTGTAATGTTTAGATATATTGTATTGTTTCCTGTTGTTTCATAATACCGTGATCTACCAACATGAAGAATGAACTTACATTATTGCAAAGAAAAATTAGGATAGAGAAGTGGAGATATTATAGAAAAGGTATGGTGAATCGTAAAATAAAATTATTAAAGAGAAAAAGAGTTTTTTTTAAAAAAAGTTAACAATGCGATCACACTAAATCAATGTTACATATAATAATACATTTTTTATTACGAAACTATGGATTAATATTATGATACAACAAAAGTTAATTAAACATAACAATCAAAACAAACATGTTTTTAATGTAACAATACATTACAAGCAGTGGCGTAGCTACCTTGTTGCTAGGGTGGTCAGGCGACCACCGTTCGTCGCAAAATTATACTGCGTAGACAAGTAAAATTTAATTATTTATGACTAAATATTACAATTTGAATACCAGTGGCGCAGGGTATTCAAATCTAACCAAACAACCATGGATCAAATTATACCTTGTACATATTGAAAAAAAATAGCTTCTTTAAAGCTTGAACACACTTATGAAAGTTTCTTGCTACGCTACTGATTACAAGCTAAAAACCATCCAAACCAAGCTGTAAATCATACTTTACTGGCTGAATGCCTACTCCTATAATGTCTGGGCAGTGAGATCGACAGGTTGAATCACAACCCTTTTTGTATGACTTGTTTTCAATCTGTTTAAATTCAACCCAATCGGCCTATTTGCCGCCAGATATATGTTATGAACAATCGATCATACACATCACTTTTTCTTCCTTCGTGCCAACGCTAATTGATTTTCCTTCAATTAGGTAAAATTGTTGTTATTGTTATTGCAAAATGTGCCTGTTTTTCATTTACTACTATAAATGTCGAAAGAAGCATAGATTTTACAATATCCACCATTCCAGTCAAATCCCTAAGGCACATGAACTGACAGTATCAATATTTTATTGATGGTTTTTGAATTTGTTTTGTAAATAAAAAATTAATAATGAATAACTAGTTCCATAATTGCTTGTATGTGGTTTACTATAAGTTATGTAATCAACATCAAGAGAGCGGATATATAATTACAACACTCAAATAAAATTGGGATGGACAAGTACAAAACTCGTGTTCTTGCAATATCTTTTCCTTTTTACCTTCATAAATGAAGTAGTTTTTTTTTGCCAACTCAGAGATGCTTTTCTCGGGTTAATTTTGCATCCCTATTGGTGAAAGAGAAGCCTCTGTAATTCAAGGGCTGAAGTATCAGACATAACTTATGTATGTTCATAAATTTACATTTGATTTAAGTAATCTCAGTGTGGACCTATTAATGCTAGTATGTTCTCAGGTGGACTTATGAACTTGTCATATTGATAGGAAGAGGAGGCCTCCGTTCTTGAGGATCTTGCTAAAGATTTTCGCCTTCAATCAATCACAGACCTACATAAAATGTAGACTAGGAAAATATGGAACAACCATCCTTAGATACACAACTGATATCTTCTAACATTGGATTCAGGTTTCTCCAAAAGATGGGTTGGAAAGGGAAGGGACTTGGGATGAGCAAGGTAATATTGCATTGCCTATTTCGTTTTTTTTTGTTGAGCCTAGAAATACAACGTTTGTTTGTTTTTCGGAGCATACGCTAATTCAAAACCTGCATTAAGACTTCCTAGCAAGTTCATAGAGTTGTCACATTGTTGATAGTTTGCACTCAATTTCTTTTGCCCTTAGATCTCATGTACCTCCTATCTAATGAAAACGTAACAAGAAGAAAAGCACTACATGTTATCTATAAAGAGAAAGGGGATGTTGGAAGGAAATTGGATCGGGTCACCCATGTGGGTCAACTCGGATCCATTCCAAAATAATAATTTGTTATTAAATATATATTAGTTATATATTTATTATTATTATTAAATAAAGAAGAAAAGGAAAAGACACATTGTTTCTTTTAAATGGTGTTTTTCACCAGATAAAAAGGAAGCGTCCTTTTTCTGAAAAACACACCCTAACGTAAGAAATCAGTTTTCTTCCTCCTTCTTCCTTCTCCTCTCAAATCCTAGTTCCTGAGCAATTTCAATTGAAGACACTTCACCGAAATTAGCAAGAAAAAAAACGTCTGTACAAGGTACGATCTTAGACTGTGGAAATTTCAATACAATTCGTGTTAATCTACATGTGATTGTGTTATTGACTAGTGAAACGAATACGGTTGTCCTGTAAACTTTGTGTTATAGAATTATTCTTCATTGGTATCAAGAGCCAGTGCTATTCATTTCCTAGTGTTCATTGTTTTGTAGAATAATTTATATGGTGAAAAATTTGTTTAGTAAACCAATATAAAATTTTTTGCGTTGTTTTTCACTTTCTGTATTGACGTACAAGAAGTCCCAATTTTTTCATTAGGGTCTTCTGGAAATTAATTGGATTCTAATAGAAAAAGTGGAATGGTTTTTGATACCATGCCTAATTTTTTGGTTTGTTCATAATTCACTAGGCTGCTTCCTCAATAATATTATGCTGATCCCTTTAGCTGTATATTCTTTACATGAAGGGAAATAATGGTAGTATACTATAAGTGGGGTAGTGGGATAAAGAATAAACTAAAAGTAATATTTTTTTTGTCCCTTCTGCCTATGTATTCTTTAAAGTGAATCATCCAACACTCCACTAGTATGGTTACTGCAGAAAATTTTTTCGCATGATTTTGTTGTTTTGTGGACAACCATACATATTTATTATACTGTTTTTTCTCTTTGAGTGAAAACTTTGTATTGTCCATTCTAGTGAGATTTTATTTTTCCTTTGATGTGTACAACAATGATATTAAATGAATTCTCTGTCAAGGAACACGTCACATCAAATATGTTGATGTGTTCCTAATCCAAAGTCAATTCTTAACTCTCTGCATATATAGTTTTCCTTTAAAGTGAACAAGTTTTGTAATCTTGTTTTAAAGTGAAATTTTTTTTTGGTGAGGTACAAAAGGCAGTGTCACAAAAGTTTTCTTGTTTTTTTTCTGGCTGTATTTTCTTTACAGCAAAGTTTTTATTCTCTAATTTTTTCAAAGTACATTGACACTGTGGTGTCCATTTATTTGCCTTGAAAAAATGGGAATAGTGCAGTAGAGTTAGAATTTGTTTCACTCTTGTTTGAAATTGAAAAACTATTCTTGTCTGAAAATACCATAATCTTATATTTCTTGTCAGACCAAGTACATACTACTAAGTACTAAGGTAGACCTACTAATTCCATGGCAAAAGATTTTCAATTAAAAGTGAATAGATACATTTTTCCTCAAAAACTACCATATAAACTTTTTTTTGTATAAACTTTATTGTGTGTCCTTCTTTAATATACATGTGTATATTATATGGCAACTCCTAATTTTTCTGTATGTGTTACAGAAAATCATGCCATGCCTAAGAAGGACGCCTATACGAGTTCGCACTGAGAGTCAGAGGAGAAGGGTGAAAGATATGATTGATAGTTTGGTCAAATCTCCTCTAGCACCTAATACTAGAAAAGAAGATCTAGTATATTTTGTGGAACATCTTATATTGGTTAACAAGTTAATCCAACAGACCGTATGGTTTGGTAGTTTGTTAATAGATGAGGAAAAATATAGGGCATTACGATCAACCCTGTCATTTAATGAGCTCCATAGAGACATGCTTGGTAAATCTTGGAAAGAGATTCAAAACAAATTGGCTGGATCTTTCATGTTGGTTAGACCTTATAGAATGTTAGTTCAGGATATTGTGCAGAAATTATATAACGACATTGACATAAATATCCAGAAGACTATGTGTCCTTTTATTGGACTACCTATAAGAGATAGAAATAGGTTGAATTTAGTTCGACCAGTGATTCCGAGAGCGTTTTTTCTATTGCCCTCTGATTTGTACAGGGCTCTTATTAAATCTATTCTAGTCCATGTGAAAGAATTTAAGTATAGGTTTGCTTAGCTTTAGTAGTTGTCTATGTGATGTAGTATTTGTGTAAGTATTTTTTTTTACTTTGCTGTCTGAAGTTGATTGTTATTATGTAAGTTGAATATTTCTATATTTATTATAGATTTTGCCCTTGTTTATTAGTCTTGAATTTAAGTCATTTAAGACAATGTATTTCTTGCATAATTAATTATATTGAATTTACTACATGTTAGTTTTTAGATGATGATTGAGAACTTAGTGAACTTTCGATTTTAAATCTAATATGGAATAAATATTGATATAGTTAATTATATTAAGGAATAATATGTATATGAATTTAAGCTTAAATTATGTACTTAGTTGTCTCACTTTAGTTTATACCTGTTTTTTGAAATATCAGTACGTCAACTGCTACTAAGAACATTGTCGCCGAGCTTAATAAAGGCGATAAGCTAAATGGCGATAATTATGAATTTGGAGTATGAAAATCCAGTACGTCTTGGAAGAGCAAGAGGCTCTTAGGCTCTTAATATGTTTCTGACGCCTCCTGAAGATGGCAACACTGAACAACATGTGAGAGACCTTCAGGCTTATCAGGCTTGGAGAAAGAAGAACTCTCTCGCTCATATTACATTGCTGAGTAGTATGGATAATGATATAATGAGAGAGTTCCGTGAGTATGACAATGCTAAGGACATGTGGTCCACGCTGAAAGAAAAATTTGTTCATACTTCAGTTGCTAAGTTGAGGGCACTTACTATTAAGTTTGATACTTATAAGAAATGCCATGATCATACTATGCGTAAGCATCTTCGTCATATGTCGAATATGGTGATGGAATTAAAGGATGCTGGGCATGTATTGGCTGACGAGCAACAAGTCCAAGCGGCGATTTGTTCCTTACCTCAAAACTGGGAAAACATGAAAATGCACCTGACCCACAACGTTAGCATCAAAACAATGGAAGATGCTAAGCGTCATTTGGAACTCGAGGAAGAGTGCCTCGGGGTGGACAAAGTGACTACAAGTGCGTATGTGGCAAGTTCCAGTCCAAAACATGGACAAGGCAAAAAACGCAAGTATGGCGGGTTTTCTCAAAAGAAGGAGAAAGGACAAGCCTCTAAGAAACCAAAGACTAATCATCAAGGAAAGAAATATGGTTCTTTTCAAAAGAAGAAAGTGGACATGGCTAAGCAGAAGTGCTACAACTGTGAGAACAAAGGACATTTTGCTCGTGATTGCCCCGAGCCTAAAAAGGTATATGACCTT
Source organism: Petunia x hybrida (assembly GCA_037355625.1). Taxonomy (NCBI): domain Eukaryota; kingdom Viridiplantae; phylum Streptophyta; class Magnoliopsida; order Solanales; family Solanaceae; genus Petunia; species Petunia x hybrida. The sequence continues at coordinate 825,933 of JBBBVM010000574.1, read as the reverse complement.
ATTCCAAACCAGTTGATTGAAAAAGAAACTCAACTTTCAAGATTCAAGATTAGGTAAGTGTTCAGTGTACTAAGGTACAAGATCGAAAAAAAAGCGCGGATAGCAAATTCCTTAGGCTAGATAGAGTGGTGGTTGTAAATTACTAGGTAGCCATACAACACTTGGCCCAAGCAATGCCCAAAAGCCCATGCCTTTCTTGGTCGGACCAACCCAACCGGCGATTTTCGACAAGTCTTTCTGAATTGGAAGAGCAAGAAGCGGAACTTGAATAAAGCAACCTTTCGTGCTAGGCGCTCACCTTTTTTGGCTTCCCTAAAATCGTTTACATAGCGATGTAAATGTTTCTTGTTCTGCTTATCTAACTGAATCTCATCCTATGTGGATTGTAGACTCGGGAACCACCGACCATATAGCGAAGGATAGAGACGCCTTCGTGGAATTTCGACGAATTTCACATGGAGCAAGATGGATTTATGTAGGGAATAACTCCAAAGTGGAAGTTAAAGGGATTGGTACATGCAAACTTGATATGCGTGGTGGCCGAACTCTATTTCTACATGATGTACTATTTGCCTCGTCAATTCGCCAAAATTTGGTCTCAGTTACTATGTTGATTAGTTTAGGATTTCATTTAGTCTTTCATGAACAAGGTGTGGATTTGTATTTGGCCAAGACAAAATATGGTACTGGTTATTTCTATGATGGTTTTATTGTATTGGATATTGTTCCTACTTTTAATAATAATAATAATAATATTAGTTTTTCCTTATTTACGTCTACTTCCAACTATGAAACTGACGTAAATACGTGGCATGCTAGGCTTGGCCATATTGGTCAACAAAGAATGAATCGCTTAGCCAAAGAAGGTCTTGGCACTTTAGATAAAATTGATATGTCTACTTGTGAATTTTGCCTAGCTGGAAAAACTGCTAGAAAACCGTTTGGAAAAGGTACTAGAGTCGATACTCCATTGCAGTTAATCCATTCTGACATTTGTGGTCCAATGAATGTAAGGGCAAGACATGGTGCTATTTATTTCATTACGTTTTATCGATGATTTTACTCGATTCGGTTTTGTCTATTTGATTTCTCATAAATCTGAGGCTTTAAGTTGCTTCATTAAGTTTATGAACTTAGTTGAGAATCAACTAGATAGAAAAATCAAGGCTTTAAGAACCGATCAAGGAAGAGAATATTTGTCTGATGAGTTCAAACAATTATGTGATGAAAAGAAAATTCAAAGACAGTTGACTATTCCCTACACTCCACAACAAAATGGTGTTTCGGAACGATGAAATAGAACCTTGTTGGAAATGGTTAGGTCATGATGGCACAAGCAAAATTGCCCATCACTTTTGGGGGTGATGCTTTGCTTACTGCTGCATATGTATTTAATCGTGTCCCTTCTAAATCAGTTACCTTTACTCCATACGAGTTATGGACTAATCGAAAACCTGATTTGAGTATTCTAAAGCCTTGGGGTTGTGCAGCATTTATCCATAATCCTTCTTCCCGACATCTAAAATTAGATCCAAGGGGAAGAAAGTGTATCTTTGTCCGATACTCCGAACAATCTAAGGGTTATGTGTTCATAGGTGAACAAAATAATAGCACGGTAACTGAAATTGAATCACGTGATGTTACATTCTGAGAGAATGATTTTCTTAAGTAGGGGGAGATAGATCAGGACTTGTCTCTCTTTGAAACTGCGGACCAGACCGCTTCCGCTATAGATACACAAATGGATTTGGATGGTGTTGACCATGGTGATAATGAACCTGTTCAAATTTCCACCGATATACCATTCGAACGAAATTCATTTAATGGTGCTGGTCCCAGTGGGAGTAACTCATCGATTGATAAATCAATTTGTCAATCTCAAGCTCGACGAACGAGTCGTCCGCACGTTCACCGTCGTCTATTTGAGATCGAAGGGGAAGCATTTATGGTTACTCCACAAGATGAAGAAGAGCCAAGGAATGTAAATGAGGCTCTTACTTGCCCCGCTAAGGATAAATGGTTAAAAGCAATAGAGGAGTAGATGGAGTCTATGAAATCAAACCAAGTATGGGAGTTGGTTGATCTACCTATGGGCCGAAAAGCTATCGGGAACAAATGGGTTCTCAAGATCAAGCGTAAGGCCGATAGTAGTATTGAGAGATATAAAGCTCGCCTAGTAGCTAAGGGGTATACACAACAGGAAGGAATTGATTATGAGGAAACTTTTTCGCCTGTTGTCCGTTTTACTTCAATAAGGCTAATTTTGTCAATAGTGGCTAATTTGGATCTTGAGTTGCATCAAATGGATGCTAAAACTGCATTTCTCAATGGAGAACTAGAAGAAGAAATCTATATGGCACAACCTGTAGGTTTCATGAAAAAAGGCCAAGACCATAAAGTATGCCGACTTGGTAGGTCAATTTATGGTCTTAAACAATCTTCTAGACAATGGTATTTACGTTTCCATAATGCAATCATATCATACGATTTCACTATGATTCATGAAGATCATTGTGTGTACATCAAAAGGTCCAAAGATAAGTTTGTGATCTTATCATTGTATGTAAACGACATACTTATAGCTGCAAGTGACTTTGAGTATGTGAAAGAAGTGAAAGAGTGGTTATCATCAACATTTCAGATGAAAGATATGGGTGAAGCGTCATACATTCTTGGAGTTAAGATTTTAAGAGATCGTTCAAAGAGATTGTTGTCTCTTTCACAAGTGCCTTACATCAAGAAGGTTCTTGAATGATTTAATATGCAGGACTGCAGACCCATAAACACTCCTGTTTCTAAGACTGAAGCTTTAAGTCGGAGGATGTGTCCTCAGACTCCACAAGAGATGGAACAAATGAGAAGAGTTCCTTATGCCAATGCAATCGGTTGTCTTATGTACGCTATGATGTGTACTAGACCTGATATCTGTTATGTTGTTGGGTTAGTTAGCAGATATCAGTCTAACCCAGGACAACAACACTGGAAAGCAGTTAAAAGGATACTACGGTATCTTAAAAGCACAGTTGACTACTCCTTGTGTTACCAAGGTGATGATCTGTAACTAAGAGGCTACATTGATGCTGATTGGAGAGGAGATTTAGATGAGATAAAATCAACCTCTGGATATGGATTCTTGTTGAACAATGGCGCCATATCATGGAGCAGCAAGAAACAATCATGCATAGCTTTATCTACAATGGAAGCTGAATTTGTAGCACTTTCAGCCGCTGTGCAAAAATCTATTTGGCTTAAACGTTTTCTAGTACACTTGGGTGTGTATGACAATGTTGTTGAACCAGTAACCATCAATTGCGATAGTCAAGCTGCAATAGCCTACACAAAGGATCCCAAGTACCATGGCAAGACTAAACATATTGATATTAAGTATAATTTTGTTAGAGACTTGGTAGTACATAAAGAAGTGAATGTGAAATATATATCTACACATCATATGGTAGCAGATCCCTTAACGAAACCCATAGCATGTGATGCTTATGAGAGACATGTGAAGTCGTTGGGATTGCGTAGGTGCTAATATATTTTTTAGTTTTTTGTACTTTTTCCCAATTCATGTTCATGTAAAAAACTACATCATTTTTTGAAGTTAATGATAGTTGAAGACTAATTATCCATATTTGTTGGTTCATATACATATAATTATTATTTTATGTTTGGAACATAAAAGTCGAGTATAAGAAGTATGTCGGACAGACAAAAGATTGGCCTATTCACACAGGCAATCGCCTCTATTATCTAAGTGACTAATAGGGATGAGACAATTATAAACTTATTATTATCGAAAGTGATAACAATAGAGAGCGAAAAGTTTATAATATAAATGTCATTTCTTTAAATATTTAATCAAGTGTGATTAAAAGTGATAGTCTGTTTTGATTGCCAGATGTGAGTTCTGTTGTTAGAAAGTTGAATGAGTAGATTTGTGAACTCAAAGTTAGACATAGGCTGTCTGAACTATCATCTGCACATTATTTATTTATTGAACAGACATACGCTCCATGGGAAAGGAGTTACGTGAATCATACCACGTATGCATAAGTAGACCTTATGGCGGTACAAGTTAAAATCTCTACTTGCTACTGTATGAAGCCTTGAAAATTACAAGTAATTTTTCCTATCATACCCTCATGACTTTGATCAGTTTCTCGAGATTCAATTTGGTGCTTTCTATCTTAGGGTGTTGCCAAGAGATCATGAATGATTCGGTCTGGCGGGACATTTCTAGAAAAGCAAATCGAGTTGAGATTTAAGAGATTCTTGAGAGAAGGAAGATCATTGAGTATTATCACATTAGTTGTGTTCATTGACCGGTTCTTTATGTTTGTCTTTGCGACAAGAACATAATGATGAACTCAAATTAATTAAAGAGATTGAGAGAGAGATGAATGTGATAAATGATCTAGGGTAATGCATACTTTAATCTTGAAACGACCTCGGTCAGTCGTTTCGGAAGTTAGGACTCTGATTGGCGTGCCGATAATTTTAAAATATTCGTAATGTCTATTAGGACCTGTCTGTAAAATTTGAGCTAAATCAAGCCTCGTTTGATAGGCATCGGAAGAAGGTTTCAGTTTTTATTGGCGATAAATATTAAAAAGAGATTTTCGAGCTCGATTTTGCTGAATGAGCTCCGATTCGAAATCCGAAAGCGCCGTTAGGTTCGTATGATTATTTGTGATTTTTGTAGACTTTTGAAAGTGAATTTCGATGTTGTTCGGCTAGTTCCGCTAAAATGCCGAAAGTTAAATAATTTGACTTTTTCTATTTAAATTCGCATCTTGAGTTTCGGGAGTCCAATTTGAGATCCGCCTTCGGGAGTATATTACATATATTTTGTATAACTTATATGCAAAAGTTGGAATTATTTCGAATATCGTAGGGTACCGTTTTAATTTTTACCGTAGCAGCGAATTTTATAGGAAAAAAAGAAAAAAAAAGACAAAAGACAAAACACAAAAAGACAAACAAATGAAAGAAAATGCTAGGTGAGCAAGTACCATGGGCGGTGGCTGATAGGGATACATCCCTTGACTTTATACAGAGTGAAACATTCAGGAACGAGAAACAGAGACGCGAAACAGAAAATATGCAGTGGAAAAATGCCAGAAAATAAGAAAAGGGGCCGGAGAACAGTAGAATTTTTACCCCAAAATATTCAGGTAATGATCTTAATGCATTATTTGAGTTTATTACGTGTGTTTCAATATGTTTTAACGGTAAAACTTGGAATATTAGACATCGTTTTAATAAGTTCAATTAATAGTTTAAAGGGTCAAATGGACCCCGATAATGGAATTGATTATATATTTGTACTCACTGAGTTATGGGCAACATATAAATGTAAATTATTTGGGGTTTGGTTATGTGACCTTAAACCCTGTACATAGGCCTGGCCTGCGTATTGCGTATGCGAATAGGATATCAGGTTCCTACCTGGATTGCCCTATGATGTGAGGAATGAAGCCTTTAGCCTAATGTGATATATTTTTCTGCTTATTGATCACAGTGGGATCGTTTGGCAATGAATTCAAAGAATAACGCGGTTGTTGGTCGCAATGCTAACTTTTGAGAGAGGTAAGTGTTTATATCCATTTCTTTGGAGGCACCTGGCCTCGTGGATTTTCTACCACGTGTTCCTTACGTGTGTAGCTGCCGATAGGCGTACTCATTACGCCTTAGCTTTGGATTTACATTGTATATTATATGTTATGTCCTATTGTTGGTAGTGCAATGAGGATCTGAGCATTGTACCCTGGCTGTAAGTTGGCATCTACTTCCCGGCTGTCGATGAGAGTCCCGCGCCGGTGAAAGGTTATTATTGCATCACATTGCATTCATATGCATTATATGTCATTCATATGCATTACATTGCATATCATATTGAGGGCAGGAGTATTCCGCCCCAGGAGTAGGAGTATTCCGCTCCATTGTATCATATTGAGGGCAGGAGTATTCCGCCCCAAGAGAGTGCAGGAGTATTCCGCCTCTGGTTTATATTATATCGGGTGCAGGAGTATTCCGCCCCAGGAGCAGGAGTATTCCGCTCCAGTTGGTTATCAGATTGGATTCCCCTCGAATGCAGGAGTATTCCGCTTCGAGATGGGAGGACGGGCACATGTGACCCTTTGCATCAGATTTCATTTAATCTCATTTCATTTTGTTTTCATACCATTGCGTAGACTTGTGGTACATAACTACTGTTCTTCTCATACGTGCATTGCTTATTTGTTGATATGTTTCTGGCTCGTATTCCTGGCTGAGTTTAAGGATTCCTGGCTGAGTTTAAGGTTTCATACGTGTTTCTAGTTATTATCTGGCTCTGCCTTTTTGTAATTTAAATAAGAGGAATTTAGTTTATCTGTTTCTTTTCTCCCTGGCTAGCTATCCTATTGTTTGAGGTGGCTAGTCTGCCCCACTTATTGAGTCCTTTTGACTCACCCTTGTTTGTTGTTTGTTTCTCGTCTATCTATTTCGTTTCGGCAGGTCCGCTCCATGATTGAGTTCGCCACGTTGTTCAGGAGCGAAGACGACTTCAGTTGTCTGGGTGAGCCAGCTTTTATTTAGGATGGCCGCCAGTTTGTTGTTTATTATTTCAGATGCAGTTTGCTCCCTTCAGGAGGTATCTGTCTTCTTTTGTACTCTTAGATGTCTAGTCTGGATAGCCTTAAACCTAGCATGTTGGGTAGTCAGCTGTAATTTCTTTTTTTACAGCTTAGAACTATCATTATGTTTGTACTTTTTCTAAGTCTTGTTATTATTTATAAATTGAATTATATTTATTTTCCTAATTTAATTGGTAAGGGTTCGCCCGACGGGTCTAGAGGAGGATGTCGGGTGCCCGCACGGCCTAACCGGATTCCGGGTCGTGTCAGTTGGTATCAGAGCCATGTTTAGTGTCTATCCAGACTAAGACAGTGTCTAGTAGAGTCTCGCTGATGGGTACGTAGACGTCCGTACTTATCTACGAGAGGCTATGATGGCATTTAGGAAGTTTCACTTCCTTCAATTCTGATCGTGCGTCGGCCTAGGATTCAAAAGTATTTTCGTTAATTCCTTCGTGGTAATTGTGAACCCTCTTGCGACAAATCAGCAAACGATATGAGTTCAAAACGAAGCAGTCTAGCCTGGGGTTAGCACTGACGAAGCCCCGAGAGTTTTTGATCTTGCTGGCGATTTAGTTACGGAGGTCCCAGCTGTACGAGCTCGCGATGGGCAAGGGAGCAGGGCCTTGTAGTCCCCATGGCTCTCTACGATGCTTTACGAGAATCTTGGCGACGCAGATACCGCAAGAACCTATTATTTGCTAGGCAGCCTATCAGGTTGCCGCAAATGGAGACGTTCGATCTCAGGGAGCTCCTATTCCAGTTCTTAATGTTGCCGCAATAAAGTATGTTTCGGAGGCAGCATGTGTTGTGCCTCTAGTTGTTCTGGCTGGTTAGCTAGCCGAAGTATCAGTTCGGTCTGAGTGCCTAAAAAGGTTGCATTATTTTACGCGGTTGAACCTTCCGATATTCCCAAGCCATGCATCAGATAATCCCTGTGTAAGTTTTTATTAAAAAATAAAATGATGTCAGCGTATCCTTCAGGCTCTTGATTATATCGAGCGATATGGTGTTGATTATTCTGCTTTCCGGTTTCAGCGTCCAGCCTTGAATTGGTGGACCGCTCTCTTATTAGCTAACTTGATTCGGTTTTTCTTTTAGATTCGTGGAAAAGTTTCGTTCGAGTAGCGAGCGAGATGAAAAGTGTTTCCAATTTGAGTGGATTGGATAGGGTAGCCTGTCGGTTAGCCTGTTGGTGTTTCAGAATATGAGATTGAATTCTATAGAATGGCTGGATATGCATTAGAACTAGTTCATGAGCCTTTCGAGAGATTCAGAGATTTATTGGTGGCCTTTCTTTTTCCTTGAGATCCCAGATAGCTCAATAGATTGAGGTTGGGACTTTATTTGATGTCGTTGTTGATATTTCCCAAAGGTATTAGGCATACCATAAGTTAGAGCGGGAGGGCAAGAGATCCCGTGGCCCAAGTGGGCAATCATGGTACCTCATTTGGAGGTAAGAGTTCTGATTATTTTGGAAGGTCATCTTTCAGGTTATCTCAGCTTGTGTCACGTGATTCTTAGAGTGCGCCAGTAGCTCATCAAGATCAGATTCAGTCTTCTCTTTGTAGCTATCAATAATCTGTCAAGTTTCCTTTTTTAGCGAAAAGGGTGTTATCATTGTCATGAGTCTGGTTATCTTTTGAGGAGTTTTTCCTTACTCCGGCAAGTAGACAATCGTCCTTCTTCTTGCCCTCAGGCACCTGCACAGTCGCAGGGGATTTCATTTAGATCTTAATCAGCCAGATAAATGCCACTATCCAATGGAGTTCGAGAGCGTGGTGGTTGTGGTTCTTATGGAAATAATTATTAGGGTAGCGGCTCAGCTTAGCTGCAGAGGCAGTTTTATGAACTGCCAGTCTGGCAGGATGCTGAGGCATCCGATGTAGTAGACCCGAGTATTTCTTCTTCTCTTAAATGTGAGTAAGATTTGATTCTTTCAATCGATCTCGAAATGGTGTGTCTTATCATGTTTCGACAGTTTCCTTGGATATTGTCGTAATTAAGAATCGGTTGCGGTAGAGGGGTGAGTTTCTGATATGATTTATTCCTGGCATTTATGAAACTCTACTAGTTTATCTGATCTAAATATGAGAGATTTGACGGTGAGTATTGCTATTGCCTGCTTGGCATCTTGTTACGCCACCTTCTGTTATTATGTCAATTCAGTTTACCGCACCTCGGAAATCAGTGTTGGTAGGATGATGGGATTCTTATTCGTCCCCATCAGGAAGTGTCGTTGTTTCTTCCGGTATAAAGTGGCTGGTAAGTAATACTCGATTTACGTATCTCCTCTCGGTTCGAGACGCTAGTAAAGTCATGTTATCCTATGAGCTTGTCTGGGTTATAAAATGGGTTCTGATAAATTGTCAGAGTTTCCTTCTTATTGGGAGATCAAATTGGTATGGATGTTTTTCCATAAAGCTTATTTAATGTCTATCTCTTCAATTGCGATTCTTTGGCTTGCCTGACTCGGAAGTAGTCTAGCTTTGGTAGCCAAGCAAATAAGAAGATGAACTTCCTGAAGCTCTAATTATTTTTTTCCTCGATCCATTTCCGTTTCTTCTTCATCCGGTACTAGTGAGCTTGGGCGATTGATAGCCGCTTGTGACGTTCCCTGTGTTGAGCCAGAGTACATGTTATTGTAGTCGGGTAAGCATATTATTGTTTTGGATATCAGTTTATCCGGGTATCCATTCCCATGTATAGTATAATGTTGGTTCTGTTTTTGCGGATCATCCAATTTCAGGGGAAACTCTGCCGAAATTTTTATATAGAAGTACCATCCATCAGGAGGTGGTGTTTATGGCAAAGGTATAGAGTTGTGAACTTGAGAGTTGCAGCTGTTTGGCAACTCGAAAGGGTAGTTGGTAGCTTAGGTCTGCCTACGTTCAGCTTTTAGCTAAATCTTCTTTAGTCCAGCAGACTGTGCGAGGATGGTTATTCCTTTCAAATAGCCGCATGAGTTTGTGCTTTAAGTGGAGGAGTCTTCCTCCAAATACTGAATAGTAATATTAAATCTCTGAGGTGTTGATACCACTTTTCTCCCGACCCAAAGTAAGGCCACGACAGAAATCTACAATGAGTGTCGATCATTGCTAAACCCACTAATAATCTATTAATGACAGAGATAAGCTGGCAACCTGATCATATATACGTACCTATCTGCTGAAAGCATAAAGTCTGGAAAGATGACACGACTTTAACTTGATGGCAATTAGAACACTAAGCCACAAATTCTGCTATGTCTCTTTTATTTTCACTTTTTTTAAGTCATAATATTTCCAATTCTGAGACAATACCCTGAAGTAGATGTTCAGTCTGGAGATCATTCCTGGTCTACATCATATTATCTAGTAGTAGTTGTATGATCCTTATCCTTATATGATAGACCCTGTTCAGATGAACCTTTGACATACATTAGGATATGAGTAACTACATTCCCACAAGGAGCTTGCGGAACAACAATAAAATCAACTGAGATGTTGCAAAGTGCATTCGTAAAAATAATATAGCTCGCATCAAATTTTCTATAGTGAGTAGTGACAAGGTACTTCAAAAGCTTCCCCTATTGCATCAAGTGTGAGCTAATTCTTAGTTCCATCGACCTATTCTATTTGGAAAGGTATATCGAAGAGGTGATTATCGGCTGAATTATGTTAACCCATTCAAAGTTTCGTGTATCTTTGCTTCGAAAATGTAACACTCTCTTCTCGTGATCGAGGAAGGATCAGCTTAGTCAGAATAAGCTGTGCAATGGTATTTATCATATTATCCAGATATATTTATTCCAAAAGTACAATGTGCGTAATATAATTCTGATCCTGTAATCAAGAGATAAGCTCCGTGGAGTAGCTTATGAAGGTCGTGCAAGTTCTTTTGTTATCTGCGTGAATCTTGCTTTAGACTTAAGCTCGTTCGAGGACGAACGAGAGTTTAAGTGGAGGAGAATGAAACGACCTCGGTCAGTCGTTTCGGAAGTTAGGACTCCGATTGGCGTGCTGATAATTTTAAAATATTCGTAATGTCTATTAGGACCTGTCTGTAAAATTTGAGCTAAATCAAGCCTCGTTTGATAGGCATCGGAAGAAGGTTTCAGTTTTTATTGGCGATAAATATTAAAAAGAGATTTTCGAGCTCGATTTTGCTGAATGAGCTCCGATTCGAAATCCGAAAGCGCCGCTAGGTTCGTATGATTATTTGTGATTTTTGTAGACTTTTGAAAGTGAATTTCGATGTTGTTCGGCTAGTTCCGCTAAAATGCCGAAAGTTAAATAATTTGACTTTTTCTATTTAAATTCGCATCTTGAGTTTCGGGAGTCCAATTTGAGATCCGCCTTCGGGAGTATATTACATATATTTTGTATAACTTATATGCAAAAGTTGGAATTATTTCGAATATCGTAGGGTACCGTTTTAATTTTTACCGTAGCAGCGAATTTTATAGGAAAAAAAGAAAAAAAAAAGACAAAAGACAAAACACAAAAAGACAAACAAATGAAAGAAAATGCTAGGTGAGCAAGTACCATGGGCGGTGGCTGATAGGGATATATCCCTTGACTTTATACAGAGTGAAACATTCAGGAACGAGAAACAGAAAATACGCAGTGGAAAAATGCCAGAAAATAAGAAAAGGGGCCGGAAAACAGTAGAATTTTTACCCCAAAATATTCAGGTAATGATCTTAATGCATTATTTGAGTTTATTACATGTGTTTCAATATGTTTTAACGGTAAAACTTGGAATATTAGACATCGTTTTAATAAGTTCAATTAATAGTTTAAAGGGTCAAATGGACCCCGATAATGGAATTGATTATATATTCGTACTCACTGAGTTATGGGCAACATATAAATATACATTATTTGGGGTTTGGTTATGTGACCTTAAACCCTGTACATAGGCCTGGCCTGCGTATTGCGTATGCGAATAGGGTATCAGGTTCCTACCTGGATTGCCCTAAGATGTGAGGAATGAAGCCTTTAGCCTAATGTGATATATTTTTCTGCTTATTGATCACAGTGGGATCGTTTGGCAATGAATTCAAAGAATAACGCGGTTGTTGGTCGCAATGCTAACTTTTGAGAGAGGTAAGTGTTTATATCCATTTCTTTGGAGGCACCTGGCCTCGTGGATTTTCTACCACGTGTTCCTTACGTGTGTAGCTGCCGATAGGCGTACTCATTACGCCTTAGCTTTGGATTTAGATTGTATATTATATGTTATGTCCTATTGTTGGTAGTGCAATGAGGATCTGAGCATTGTACCCTGGCTGTAAGTTGGCATCTACTTCCCGGCTGTCGATGAGAGTCCCGCGCCGGTGAAAGGTTATTATTGCATCACATTGCATTCATATGCATTATATGTCATTCATATGCATTATATTGCATATCATATTGGGTGCAGGAGTATTCCGCCCCAGGAGCAGGAGTATTCCGCTCCATTGTATCATATTGAGGGCAGGAGTATTCCGCCCCAGGAGCAGGAGTATTCTGCTCCATTGTATCATATTGAGGGCAGGAGTATTCCGCCCCAGGAGCAGGAGTATTCCGCTCCATTGTATCATATTGACGGTAGGAGTATTCCGCCCCAAGAGAGTGCAGGAGTATTCCGCCTCTGGTTTATATTATATCGGGTGCAGGAGTATTCCGCCCCAGGAGCAGGAGTATTCCGCTCCATTTGGTTATCAGATTGGATTCCCCTCGAATGCAGGAGTATTCCGCTTCGAGATGGGAGGACGGGCACATGTGACCCTTTGCATCAGATTTCATTTCATTTCATTTCATCTCATTTCATTTCGTTTTCATACCATTGCGTAGACTTGTGGTACATAACTACTGTTCTGCTCATACGTGCATTGCTTATTTGTTGATATGTTTCTGGCTCATATTCCTGGCTGAGTTTAAGGATTCCTGGCTGAGTTTAAGGTTTCATACGTGTTTCTAGTTATTATCTGGCTCTGCCTTTTTGTAATTTAAATAAGAGGAATTGAGTTTATCTGTTTCTTTTCTCCCTGGCTAGCTATCCTATTCTTTGAGGTGGCTAGTCTGCCCCACTTATTGAGTCCTTTTGACTCACCCTTGTTTGTTGTTTGTTTCTCGTCTATCTATTTCGTTTCGGCAGGTCCGCTCCAGGATTGAGTTCGCCACGTTGTTCAGGAGCGAAGACGACTTCAGTTGTCAGGGTGAGCCAGCTTTTATTCCGGATGGCCGCCAGTTTATTGTTTATTATTTCAGATGCAGTCTGCTCCCTTCAGGAGGTATCTGTCTTCTTTTGTACTCTTAGATGTCTAGTGTGGATAGCCCTAAACCTAGCATGTTGGGTAGTCAGCTGTAATTTCTTTTTTTTACAGCTTAGAACTATCATTATGTTTGTACTTTTTCTAAGTCTTGTTATTATTTATAAATTGAATTATATTTATTTTCCTAATTTAATTGGTAAGGGTTCGCCCGAAGGGTCTAGGGGAGGATGTCGGGTGCCCGCACGGCCTAACTGGATTCCGGGTCGTGTCAAATCTACTCCAAGACGCCGTTGATCGAGATGTTATATATTTCTAATAGATGTATAGCAATGCGCTCTCGTAGTATGTACTGGTCATACGGTCTAGTCGTAATGTATGAAAGTTACAGACTTGAAATGAGAGTTAACCCACTATGTGTGAGTGGGAGATGAAGGAAATTAGATCGGGTCACCCATATGGGTCAATCCGGATCCATTCCAAAATAATAATTTGTTATTAAATATATATTAGTTATATATGTATTATTATTATTATTAAATAAAGAAAAAAAGGAAAAGACACATTGTTTCTTTTAAACGGTGTTTTTCACCAGATAAAAAGGAAGCGTACTATTTCTGAACAACACACCCTAACGTAAGAAATCAGTATTCTTACTTCTTCTTCCTTCTCCTCTCAAATCCTCGTTCCTGAGCAATTTCAATTGAAGACACTTCACCGAAATTAGCAAGGAACAAACATCTGTACAAGGTACGATCTTAGACTGTGGAAATTTCAGTACAATTCATGTTAATCTACATGTGATTGTGTTATTGACTAGTAAAACGAATACAGTTGTCCTGTAAACTTTGTGTTATAGAATTATTCTTCAATATTTAATTAAAAGACCTCGTTTCAAATTAGTATTGAGCAAGTGACCTCATGTTTTTTTATTGGGTAGATGACCTTATTTTAGGATTAGGCCTAATAAATGGTTAACCACAGTTAGCTAATGTTTAGGGTAGTTTAAAACTCCATACCACAAACTTCTGGAAAATACAAATTGATATATATATATATATATGCCAAAAATGGATAAAAGAAAGTCCTAAATTTTATCCCGCCGCCACTTCCCGCTCCTGCTCCCGCTTATAATCGCCGTATTCCTTATCGTCGCCGTTGCTGGAAAATTGGTCAAAATCGGTGTCTGAGGTTGCAAATCTATCTCAAAATCTCTCCTAAAGGTTAGCTACATTCCTTCTTCTTCATCCAGCTGATTTGTAGGTCAATTTAGGTCACATTTGTTATTGTCGAGAAAAATTCAATTTTTCAATTTTGGAGGCTGATTTGTGAGTACATTGTACATTTAGGTCGCATTTATCAGTAATCCAGCTGATAAGTGGTATAAATTCTTTTTTATCACACATTATTGGATACTAATTTTTCGACATTTATCTGCAAATTTATAGTCTACCAGTATAGGCTGATAATTACTTGTTATCATTAGTGGGAGAATTTGTAGTAGTAGGTTGTGATTATTTGGGTGAATGGGTGGAAAGCCCCAAATGCTGGACCTGTGTATCGAAGACCAGGTCCACTGTGCCTATTTCTATTAGGAGGGACTATACATATGAGGAATTGGTTGAATCCATCACCGGAAGTTGTAAATTGCGTTGTCATCCAACGGAGGTCACCATTAGTTATATGCTTAGTGCTGCTCTTTTTAGGGGAAAGGTAGCTCCTGCATTCATCAAGAGCGATAGTGATATTCGTCTTTATCTTCTTGACATTACAATTGATGGTTCCAGGCCTATTTTAAACATAATATATGCAGAATAGCTCTCAGGAATCTTCTAATAGTGCTGCACTACCACCCCAACCACCTCTATCAGTTTTTGTAGTAGAAAATGATGTTATCCTTGGAGAAAAGGCAACGGATATTGAAGATGAAGGAATGGATCCCGCTTATCTCTCGAGCAATATTATAGGGTCGTCAACTGCTACACAAGCCGGCAAGGATGACACGTGGTTTTATGTTGGGAAAACTTTCACCAACAAGAAGGAGTTACGCAATGAATAGAAGCTAGAATCCTCGAAGAAGATTTTTAATTTCTGCGTGAAAAGAGTTCAAAAACATTGTATGATGTGGCATGCGTTAACAAGAATTGCAAGTGGAGGTTGCGTGCTATTAGAAATTGAAAATGTGATAGGTTTTATATCACCAACTACTTTGACATACACTCCTGTGGGGTACAACATGTGAGCAACCATCATCCCCGTGCTTCCGCTGATGTCAACAGGGATAATTTTTCTTGGATCTCCCAATGAGATAAGTAGATCCAATATGTAATGTATTTACGAAGGTAAAAAAGTCGGTCAACATTTTACTTAAATTTTCATATTTTTAACATAGAACCCGTTTGGGTGAGCTTAAAAGTGGCTTATAAGCTTATAAGCCCATTAATATATATTTGGTAACTTAAAAAATTTTGGACTTATAAGCCATAAGTGGCTTAAAAGCTACTTTTTGAGAAGTTAGGAAATCCTAACTTCTCAAAAAGTGGCTTTTAATAAGTCACTTTTTGACTTATAAGCCACTTAAAATAAGCTATTTATAAGCCCACCCAAACAGGCTCATAGTCCAACATCTAATTTTTATATACGTGCTGCTTGCTAACAGCTTGTTTGGATGGTTGTAACCCATGGTATGGTATTGTATTATTACCATGTGTACGACGTTTGTTTTGGTTTTTTCTTTAATTAATATTGTATGTCATCGTTAAATCCATGGTTATGTAACCATGAAAACTGTCACTTTATGTAATGACCGATTTGGTAGGATCGCGTCGTTACCTATTTTTCTTACCCATCATGCCCTCACTTATTACTTATAATTTAATATTCTTATTTTACCATTTACCTTATTTTCAATTATTAAACTACGGTAAACAATATAGTCAATCCAGACATTGTACAACACAATACAATACAGTACCATACGATACAATACAATATGAAATGATAGGTAACAACCATCCAAACGGAGTGTAAAGGTTTAAACATATATATTAAGATAACTGAATGATGTACAATAACAATGCTTGTTAAATAAATGTGACATCCCTTTAAATTCTAGTAGCAATTAATGCTATTCTAGCTGATCACATTTACGGTTTCTAAATACATGTTTCCCTGTGCAACATCTCATTGTACCATGATAAAAACTTTTGTTATGGATGTTGGTATCCCAACCTGAAAGTGCAATTTATAATTGTCCATGTGAGAAAAAAATTATAGCAAATAAATTCCAACTTCACTAATAATGAACCATGAACACAACCTACTTATAAATTGATTCTCATGCCATGAATACAAACTTTTGTTGGAACCTATAAAACTAAGAAGATAATTAATTTCCACCAAGACCGGCATCATATGCTTGAAATTAACTCATGTAGGAATGGAAATTCATCAGCATAAAAAAGTTTTGCAGCAACAAAATCTATCACAGTAATCTGCTCATGTCCTGACGTAGGGGTTACAGAATTTTCTTGGATCTTCCCATGAGATCCATAGACCTGTTTTACCAAAGCCATATCACCTATATACAATTAACGCATATCCCCCATGATTCTATCAATTATGGGCAGTCCTCTCCTTCAAATATTTAACTTGAAATTTTACCAATTTTTTAAATTTAAATATAAAGGTCACTGTAAATTGTGTATCTAAGTATATCACAATCGCTCCTTTGGAATTTGAGATTCAAAAAACTTATATATCAAAAGCACTAATTAATAGCAGCTACATGAATTTAGAAATAAAAATACTTTAGAGAATTTGAAATCCAAAAACTTGTTGACTCTAAAACCTACAAATGCTTTATGAACTGAAACAGGATTACAATTATTTCTAGTGAAGTAACAAACAAAATTATCCAATAAGAGTATAGCACAAATACCAAAACACCCGAAACCTCATGAAATATATTTTATCTTAACCAAACAATATTTTTTATGCATGGATGATTAACCTAAAAGAGTATAGTGCGTCTCCTAATGCAATGTCTAAAGTGCGAAAGATCAAACCAAAACGACATGGAGGCAGTTTAGAGATTCAGTCAAAGAAAATAAATCTCTAGTTTAATCTGGAAGCAATAACACAATAATTAATGAAATATACTTAATAATCACAAGACAGAATTACTCACCGTGTACAAACCAGAAAAACGTATTACATATCTAAAGTAGTGAAATAAAGCATCATGCCTAGTTAATCTAATATGAGCTATTCTAGAGAAATTTAAAAGTTTAGAGATTAAAATTAGCAGGTAAACTCAAACTTTAAAAATTTCTGAGATTATTAATCAAACTGTCTGCAAAGAATATGTGAAAATAATTGGATAAAAGAAAAACTATATAAAGAGTACTCCCTCCGATCCACAATATATGATGTTTTGGCCTACTTTTTTTGGTCCACAATATTTGATCTTTACACAAATCAAGAAGGTTTTTTTCCATATCGCCCTTGCTAATAAATGACTTAAAACAAAACTTTAGGTAATAATAGCTTGGATAAGGGGTAATATGGTCAATTACATTGCTAATTAATGCTAAAAAGATGATTTTTTTAATATGTGTGAAAATACCTAAAACATCATATAAAATAGACCGGAGGGAATACTAATGAGAGGATGCTAGGCATGAAAGGAAACAAAAAGTAACAAATGATAATGATATATTAACCATCAAATGCAGTTGAAGTAAATTCAATTCATTATCACCTTAAAGAAAGATATCTGTGCAATCAAACCTAAAGTTACTCAGTAGCCAATCTCCCAATATAAATTTTTGTGATGCAGTGTCATTGATTTCTCGAACTTCTTGACGGCATCTACAATTTTCTAATCAAATAATTATAATATGCAAAAGAAAAATATGAGATAAAATTAAGTTAGTGAATTCATAATACAATTCCACCAACATAAGCATTACAATCCAGAACAGTACACAAAACTACCAAAACTGTAAATACACATTAATCTATATATCTTCTAATTGAGAAATATAGAAGAGTGATGTGGCATAGCTCTATGATCAAAGATTGCTCTCTTTTGGCCATTTTTTAACCTTTTCTTTTGTGGCTTCTCTCTATCATATTTTTCTTCTTCTGTTTGATTGTTGGAAATTAATCACTTAAAGAAGTAATGACCCATTAATCAAAATCACAAACGGCTTTTCCTTTATTGACCAAACATCCCCACTCCTATAGTTTATTCTTCAGAAACAGCTCATTGACCAAATAAATCCCCACTTACTAAACAAAACGTTCAACTATTCAAACTGAATTAGTGCTCTTTACTCTAACACAAACAGGAGGAGTATTTAGTTATTGTGTCATTACAATTGAATTAAATTAATGCCAATAATTAAGCAATATGTTACTAATCCTACTGGAATTACCGTGCTTATAAAATCCAACTCTTCATCACACTTCAACTTTCAACCAATTTTTCGTATCAGTAATTGCTTTGTTTATTTTCAAGATATCTCAAGTCCATGAGTGGAGAATGCAAATATTATGAATGAGCTGTACAAGTATGTCCCCCTATTTTGTCTATAATATTATACTGATTCACTTTCTCAAATCTATCTACCAATTGATATTGTTCTTCTCATTTATATGTAGCTTTTGGAACAAATGAAGAAACATGCACTTAGTAGAATCAAGAATTCCAAAGAGTGTAAAAAGTTCATTTGTTCTTCTCTCTTTCACTTCGAGAAATGGTCGATTATCAACCAACCACAAAAAAGATTCTCATATTTCGAATTACGTCTTCTTATTCTCTTTTTTTTTTAACTTTAATGTCATCTAGAGGTGATGATAGACGAGAGAAGAACACAAGGTTTCTTAAGGTGAAAATTCTGAAAACAATGCTTTGGTCATTCCAAAGATAAAACAGTAATTGTCTTAGTTCAACAATCCTAATTTCATTTGGGTCGAAGACTTTCGGAAGGTTTGTTTTATTTACATCATTTTATTTAATCTTTATAGGTTGATGAAAATGGAGCTATGGAATGAAATAATACATGATCAAGGAATATGATGCCCTGTTTCGTTGATAGTTTTTTGCTCCTGGGCTTTATGAAAGAAGATTGATTTTACGTAGTTTCGAAACCACAATGTTTTCATGTATCAGTGGTGCATGAAAAAAAAGACAAACATTGAAGATATATGTATTCTCTTCTCTGATTGTGTATTATGTACGAATTACGTGCGGACGAGCTCTTTACTCTATTTAAACAATGTAATGAAAAGGAAAAGATCGAAATGAAGTACTATAACATTTGTTTTCTGTTTTTATTTGAGGCTTGAGGGGAGTGTCCTCTAGCGGTATTCACTTCATTTGTCAATTTTGTATATTAAAGTACTTCTTTGTTAATTGTAGTTAATCAATTAATCAAGCTTTAGGGGAACTTCAAAAGAAAATAAGAAAACAGTGACAATAACAACAAAAGGTATTTTTCCTTCCTTTTTCTTTTATTCATAGGATTGTATTAATATTTAGCAGTTTGCACAGTCTTTATAATACTATATAAGTTTATGTTTTCTCTTGAATCTATTGTAGGAAAAAAATAAAATATTCACTTGTGTGGAATTGTGTAGGAAGAAAAAGAAGAAAATATGCATTCTATTCTCTCAGGACTAAATAAAGTATGTGCTCATCTTCCTTCTTTGATATCGTTATTTTATTTTGATAGGTAGTATATTTAGTGGTTAGAAAAATATAAGTGGCAAATTTCTTACTTACAAATTATGGTGAAATATGCGTAATTATACTTAAAAGTAAGTTAAATGTGACTCAAATGCAAGTTTAAATCTCTAACTTATCTACAATTACCATTAAATTTTAATTGGGACTGATTTTAGAAGACTTTATATTTTCAATCTTTACATGAATAATGAACCTAGTTTGTGTTTTTAATATTTGATATTAGAAAACTATCATTTTGTAAAATTAATGAGAGGGTCTTCGAGACCGCGCGATGCACGGGCAAGTTACCTGGGGCTTTGGCATGGCAGGACTTGCCAAGTCTTTTTTGAGTGGAAAAAGGCTCAAGTTTTAAACATGAAGTCTAGGGTCCTCATTTAATTAGTGGTATTAACTATCTCACATTCCCACCCCAATGTTTTGTATGTTACACAATAGTCCATGTATAAAAGCTTGTTTTTTGCCAAATTTGGCCATTGACCTAGCTGCTTCCCTCTCTCCTCTCCCCCGTTTTCTCTCCATTTTTTTCCCATTCCATTCCCGCCCAAAGTTCCACCATAGCTGCTGAGCTTCCTTTCCTAGATCGAAATAATACCCATTCCACCATAGCTTCTGAGCTTATTTACTAAATATCCTTTCCAGTTTTAGGCAATTCAAGCTGAGACCACCCACATTTGGGTTATACGGCATTTTGTTAAATCTGGTCATTTCTTATCCATTAAAGGGGAAATCTTGTTCCTCTAATTTTAATCGTATCAATCCAGTCATCTCCGGTAAGTGTACTAACTTTAGAACATGTTTTTAGCTATTTTTGTTGATTCGAGGTTGTTACGGATTCAGTTCCTCCGAACAATCTGCCTGAAATTCCAACATCATTTCGACGTTCCTATGGTCGTAATTGTAATTCCAAACATATCGCTAGCGTTTTACACGGCGTATGTATTTATTGGAATTTTCACAGATAATACTCGGAACATCCTGGTAGATGTTTGAGCGTTCTGTTAGCGGTTTGGAACATCTTGCATTAAGCAACGAAAAAGTGTAAGGTGATGTTCAGAGCGTCTGAATCCGATGTTCCAAACGAGCAACATTGAGGTTTGGAACATCTTGCATTAAGCAATGAAAAACTGTAACGTGATGTTCAGAACGTCAGCAGAGATGTTCCAAACGAGCAACATTGAGGTTTGGAACATACTGTATAAATATTAGTAATACTAATAGTTGGTCATTCCAATTTATTATAGGTGACCATCGATGGGTGAGGTTATATTAGGAGTTAATTATCAAGGTGAATGGGTAGAGCATTCTAAATGTTATGCTTGGGTTCCGAAGGTTAAAGAGTCAAGACCCATTCTTGTGCTTAGAGATGTTCCGTATGATGTTCTACTTAACAAAATCATCGGAAGTTGGGGGATAAGAGACGATCCGAGGGACATTTGAATTACTTACATGCTGAGTGTTGCCGCAAATCAAAAGACTCCTCCCGTTACAATAAGAAATGATGATGATGTACGCCTTTATATGGCTGATGTTGATCGTAATGGTGCTAGGCCCACTCTAAGGGTAATTGTGGTTTCTACGATGGAGGAATGTGTTGGTTCTAATGACCAAAAAATGCCAAATAATGGAGGGCATGATTTTAGTCAGCGATTGGATGACTTACATGAAGAAGTAGAAGAAGACAAAGGAGGAGGGGTAGAAGAAGATAGAGGAGGCGTAGATGTAGATGAAGAAAAAGAAGAAGAAGTAGAAGAAAAATATGTAGAGGAAGATCCTGTCATTTATACCCCTGTGTTTCCAACACAAAGCAGCGAGCCGATATTTCACTTCGTCGATGGCACAGGTTTTGAAAAAGGTATGACTTTCGCCAATAAGAAAGAACTGGTCACCAAATTGAAGATTGCAGCAGTTAAACATCATTTTAATTACAAAGCATTGAAGAATACTGCAAAGATTTTTAATGCTAGATGTTTAGATGTGAAATGCAAATGGTGGTTAAGGGCAATGAGGTATAGAAGTAATGATAGGTTCTACATTAGCGTTTATAATAACTTGCACACATGCGGTGTCCAACATCATTCCAGTCATAATTCACACGCCTCTGCCTAGATAATTGGTGAGTTCATGAAAGGTAAATATTTAATAGGAAAAGGTCCAACCACAAAAGCTGTCAGGGAGTCCCTTAACAACGATTTTGGTTGTAAGGTTAGCTACTGGAAGTGTCTTAGGGGCTTTCAATTTGCAAAAGTTTTGACACGGGGAACACATGAGAAAGGTATTGAAATTCTTGATGCTTATGCTTATATAGTTAGGAGTAAGAATCCAGGAACCAAGACAGATTTGAGGCTTTCTAGCACAGGAAAGTTCTTGTATTTTTTTCTCTCTTATGGAGTGTGGATCTGGGGATTTACTTACGTGAGAAAAGTCCTAGCCGTTGACGGTACACATTTGTCTGGCGAGTATGGAGGGGTGTTGTTGTCTGCTGTTGCTCAGGATGCAATGAGTCACGTATTCCCTGTTGCCTTTTGTGTTGTAGACAAAAAGTGTGACGCCTCATATGAGTATTTTTTCAAACAATTACGCTGTATAGTTTCAGATAGTGAAGAGTTGTGCATTGTTTCGGATAAACATCCGAGCATCTCGAAAATGGTCGCCCAAGTGTTTCCTTCTGCACACTATGGAGTTTGCATGTGGCACCTAGGTGAAAGCATCCAAACAAAGTTCAATTTGGAATCAGTCTTCATAAATACTACACTGCAGCAAAGGCATACAGGGTAGAGGAGTTCACTGATGCTATGAATGAGATAAGGACTATTGATTGGAGGGTAGCAGATTATCTTGAAAATGTTGTTGGCTATCATAGATGGAGCAGATTATATTTTCCAGGAAACAGGTAAACTATAATAAGGTCTGATATTACTGTCTGCTTTCAATATGTTCCAAACGTCACACTACACATTCCGAACATAACATATATGTGCAGAACATAATTAGAAAATTTTATTTCTAGCGATGTTTCGAACTTCATATTGTCGGTCTGAACGTATGCTTCATGTTAGGAACATCATGAATGTTCCGCACTTCTTATTCCTATATCTGCACTTGTGCTTTATGTGAGGAACATATTTTGATTATTATAATATTTATTCCTTTTAATAGGTTTCAAGTTATGACATCAAACATAGCTGAGTCCATTAATTCCATGCTGAAGGAGCAAAGAAAATACCCCATTGCTGCCCCATATAGGTAGGAACTTTGCGGAAAAATTCAACACTAGGGCTATGAAGTTAATCAACCGCCCAAATTTATGCGTCCCAGACGTTGAAATAAAAATAAGAAAGAATAAAGAAGTGGGAGACAAGCTAGTTGTCAACATGAAGGGAACTTATGGTTTCGAAATCATTAGTCCAGGGTATGAGGCAGAAGTTGATCTATATGAGAGGATATGTACATGTAGAAAGTTTGATCTTGATCAGTTACCTTGTGTACATGCTATGGAAGCAATTAGGGGGTTACATGGTGATGAATATGGAAGTAGAGTGTATGAATACTGATAAGACCCAAATAGGCGGAAGCGATAAACTAAGATGCGGAAGCAATAATCATAAGATAACAAGAAATAAGGGATTGGGGAGAATAGAAATAGAAGAAAGAATGAATCAAACTAAAACACATAGATTGATTCAAAAGGGAGAAGAGACTTGAACCATTAAACGGGACTCACACTAGCGGTGATCCACCATGGATTCAACGTAAGAGATACATGAAGTCAACGCTTCAACAAGAAAGGCCAAGCCTATTCTATCTTCTCGATTCTATCTTCAAAACTAGCTAAGGTTTGATGAGGCTAAGTGAAGTATTTATAGGCTTCACTTAGTCATAATAAAAGGTCTAAAGTACCCCCAAAGTGGGTTAAAACAAATAAGGCCACGCAGGGCTATAGTTGGAAGTTCTTGCAAAAAGAAGTAAAATATCCCGCAGGCCTTCACAGGGAGAGGCGCTCCGCCTCCAGATTGAGGCGCTCCGCCTCCTGTGCTGAGGCGCTCCGCCTCCAGTTGAGGCGCTCCGCCTCCTTTTGTTCAGCTCTCTGCTTTTTGGTAGGCGCTCCGCCTCCTTCTGGAACTTGTGCAAGGGGCTCAAAATAAGCTTGGGGTGGATCCCCTTGGAGCCCAAGTGGTCCTCCATCCATGGTGCTCAAAAGCATGATCTTCAAGTTGCTTCCCGAAGCCCGTGACTTGCCTTCCTTGCGCTCCCAAGCTTGGCTCTTGATGGTTGGCGCTTTGGTTCCAATTTGCGGCTTATCATCCTCCCCTTCTTGGAAGGATTTCGTCCTCGAAATCAAACCATCAAGCCTACATTCAAAACAAGCACAACAAAGCTTCCCACTACAAGAGTAGGTTAGTGGCAAAAGTGTGGGAAAACACACTCTTGTGATAGAGCCAAGCATCAATAACAAGTAAAAAGCTTATGTCTCCAAAGGAAACAACAAGTACTTGACTCCAAATTAAAGTGCACCCAACACAAGAACAAGCAAAGAGATCAATAGGATATGGAACATGCAAGGTATAGCAATCAAATTCCCTATGACCCCTAAGCTCATGACCAACACACCAAGCCTTCAAATTAATATCATCACAATGTGACACATCGGCTTTGGCATGCTCAACACCCAAGGTGTGATCAACATGTGGGGCGGAGTAAACAAAATAGTTCAATTGGCAACTAGCATCAAATACTCCACTCCCCTTCTTGGAAGCACTCTTACACACACCAAGAGTGGATTCCTCACCTCCAAATCCATCTCTAAGACAATCTCCCTCACTAGGCAAACTCCAAAGGAAGGTCTCCAAAATCGGCCCTTCATCATTATAGTCCACACAATGAAGACTAGGACTACCAGAAGATGGTTCAACACAACCAATATCAAGACCATTCATCCCACTTGGAGTTCCAAACAATGGATCATCCTTAGAGTCTATCTTTACATACCATGGAGGTTCTATTTTGCTATCAATTCTAGTCCGATACAATTCGCTTCCACAAATGAGATTATCTTCACATAATGGAAATGTAAAAGCATGCATCTCAAATTCATGGTCACATAAAAACATGGTATCAAGACTAGGTTCTTTACCCACACCCGAGGAGTCATCGAAAATAAATCGATCCATCTCACACTCTAGAGACTCCTCAAGGTCACAACCATCCTCACTACGACACTTAGGTCCACCATTTTCAAGCAATTTATCAAGGGAAAAGATAGGGTATTCATTCAACTCATCTTCTCCTTCGTCAAATATAGGTGGGGTGTCATAACAAGGTTCACAAGCAAGGTCAACTACACATTCCTCACTAATGAGAGGTTCAATGAAAACCGAGCTCACATCATGATGTGGCTTATCACCCCTCTCAACTAGTGGTTCACAATCACACACAAGTTGACCATTCGACTCTTCACTAGTTGCAAACACATTGTAATCATACATATCATCAACTAGTGTTGAGTTTTCACAAATTCTATCATAAGACAAAGAAGTAATTCGTTCAAGGGAAGAACTTTCACATACCTTTGAGTGGCCATTTTGCTCACTCAATGCACTTGAAGTGTCTTGGATTGTCCCTTCACCTTGAAGCTCACATTGAAGATCTTCTTCACTTTGTCCATCAATCTTGGAACATGATTGAGGCTCCATTGATTGGCCCCCAAGAGTACCTACACAAGAGTTAACACAAGTAGGAGGAAAAGATAAAGGGTTAAGGTTAGAATAAGGGGTGTCCTCGCTCTTTTTTCCCTCTTTCTTTTCCTCATTTTCTTTTCAAGGCTAAGTGTAGATTCGGGTGGTGACATCCCACTCACATCACTCAACACATCCTCTCCTTTTTCCACTCGAGGAATGTCACCGGTCACTCCCTTACTCCTCTCAATCTTTTGTCTCTCAAATTCGGGTGAATTGGGACGAGGCCCAAGAATACCCATAGCCGGAGTAGGTGGACTTTTAACATCAACCCGGAGTCTAGGACTAAGAAACTCATCACTTGATGTCCCTTTCTTCTTTGTAGGTGAACCACTTGGCTTTGGAGCTTGTAGTTTGGGGTTCACCTTGTTGACAATTGTCAACTCTTTTCTTGCACTAGTCCCACCATTGCTTGTGATTGTAGGACCCCTTGTTTGCTTTCTTTCATCCTTGGATTGAGATACTTGCTTCTTTCCCTTTTGCATAGACAAAGAAGACGCCGTAGGGTAGAACTTAATCTTATCTCGACAAGGTTCAATGTCATAAGTTCTTTGCCCTTTGCTCACTTTGTACACATCCTTCATGAGATCATACCGCACCCTCTTGTCTTGCAACCATGGTTTTCCTAGCCAAACACCATAATGCTCCATATGGTACACATCACACCAGATATATTCCTTGTAACTCCCTTGAGATATGAGTACCCGAGCCTCTCTAGTAACCCAAACACCATGACTCACATAAGGATGTTTCAATTTATAGCACGGTATCTTAAGTCTATCAACCCAAGAGTCATTAACAAAATTAGTATAGGCTTCACTAATCTTGAGCAAGCATCCTCCTCTACCATTCACCTCAAAAAGGAACCTAGTTTCACACATGTCTTTTATAGGATCACACAAGTAAGGATTTGAAATCCCAAGAACAACATTACCATCAACTTGGGTTTTTCTTATCCCTCCACTAGTGGTAATACCACTAGAATATCCTCCACTTCCCGTCACTCTTCCAACATTAGAAGTGTTGTTGGAAGTCGAGGAAGGAGTACCACTATGGAACCCATAATTGCCTCTCGCCTTGGTTCCATAGCCCGTAGCACCACTCCTACCACCACTACTAGAGCAATGCACCCCCGTAACGGTAAGAGCAACACCATTTATCCTTCCACCCTTCACATGGGAACTAGAAGATGCAAACCTCCCATTTCCCATGGAACAACCACCACCTCCTCCCATACTAATGGAAGGACCTCTACTACTCCCTTGCACACCACAAGCAACATCAAGAGAAGATGAAAATGAACAATTCTCATAATCAACCTCATCATCAATTCTCTCTACGTCACTATCATCATGTTCAAATTCATCACAAGAAGAGTAAGTAGGATCATCATACCTTGAAGCGTCACCATCTTCAATTTCTTGACTAGAAGCATAGGGATCTTCACATTCATCTTCGCAAGCCTCATAGCCATCTTGATCTTCATAATCAACATAGTGACCCGCTTCATCATCATACGAGCCTTAGTTCCCCGAATCGTCATAGCAATACCCATCATCACCATCATAGGAACCATAGTCTCCATCAACTCCACATGAGTCGTACCCTCCACAATCATCATCATCCGAAGCCATAATTGTAATCAAAGAGTTAAGGACCTCACAAATTCACTCCCTCACGTGTATCACTCAAAAGATGTCACTCAATTTTCTTTCCACTCGTGTATACACTCAAGGTCGTTGGCTTTTGTGACCACACTCTATTGTTCTCACCACTCAAGCCTTTTTCCACTCAAGACCTTCTTGTCTCTTAGTAATCACAATGGCAAGATCAATCAACTAATGCACCCAAGTAATGGTTCGGAATGGAGTTTAAGTGACTCGATGTACGAAAGCTATTTAAATGCGCACTTGAAGCAAGCAAGTTCTACGACTTTAAGTAAAGACGCCAAGACACACAAAACCCTAAAGGAGCAAAGATTAGTGTTAATAAAGTAGGACTAATACCTTAGAAACACTAACCAAGAAGTAAAGAAGCAAGGAACGAGCGAAATCCTACAAGAAAACTACCCTAAAAAAGCTTCAGGAAGTAGGCGCTCCGCCTCAGCAGAGTAGGCGGCCGCCCAGAGCAGGCTACAGGGGGAGGCGCTCCGCCTCTTTGGGGGAGGCGCTCCGCCTCAGCAAATTCCAGAGAGCTAAAAACAATGAGGCGCTCCGCCTCCAAATTGAGGCGCTCCGCCTCCTGCAACTTTCAGCACAGTTCAACAACGTGTTTTTCAACTTTAACACCCAAAAATCCAACAAATCTCACGTTGTTTTAGCAATCCAAAGGTACCCAAACGTTGTCCCAATCACAAAGATCAAACCCCACTGAATTTAAGCAAACCCTAATCAATAACAATCAAATCACCATGTTTATCATCTTCAAAACTAGGGTTTCAACTTTTTCAATTTTTTCAAGGGTTTCAAATTTTCAACTCATGGAATACAACTCCAAATCATGATATCTAGGTACAAAAATAACGGGTTTCCAATAAGGAACAAACCCCAATATCATTCACAACACGAATCATCAAATCCAAGAATCCACAATCAAATTTTTGGTGTTTTTTCAACTTTTCTATTTTTTTTTTGTGTTTTTCTTCTTTTCTTCAAGAGCAAGAACAACAATAACAATAAACTAAACTAAAGATAGGATGAACAAGGATCGAGGGTTTGTAGGACAAAAAGTGTGACGCCTCATATGAGTATTTTTTCAAACAATTACGCTGCATAGTTTCAGATAGTGAAGAGTTGTGCATTGTTTCGGATAAACATCCGAGCATCTCGAAAATGGTCGCCCAAGTGTTTCCTTCTGCACACTATGGAGTTTGCATGTGGCACCTAGGTGAAAGCATCCAAACAAAGTTCAATTTGGAATCAGTCTTCATAAATACTACACTGCAGCAAAGGCATACAGGGTAGAGGAGTTCACTGATGCTATGAATGAGATAAGGACTATTGATTGGAGGGTAGCAGATTATCTTGAAAATGTTGTTGGCTATCATAGATGGAGCAGATTATATTTTCCAGGAAACAGGTAAACTATAATAAGGTCTGATATTACTGTCTGCTTTCAATATGTTCCAAACGTCACACTACACGTTCCGAACATAACATATATGTGCAGAACATAATTAGAAAATTTTATTTCTAGCGATGTTTCGAACTTCATATTGTCGGTCTGAACGTATGCTTCATGTTAGGAACATCATGAATGTTCCGCACTTCTTATTCCTATATCTGCACTTGTGCTTTATGTGAGGAACATATTTTGATTATTATAATATTTATTCCTTTTAATAGGTTTCAAGTTATGACATCAAACATAGCTGAGTCCATTAATTCCATGCTGAAGGAGCAAAGAAAATACCCCATTGCTGCCCCATATAGGTAGGAAATTTGCGGAAAAATTCAACACTAGGGCTATGAAGTTAATCAACCGCCCAAATTTATGCGTCCCAGACGTTGAAATAAAAATAAGAAAGAATAAAGAAGTGGGAGACAAGCTAGTTGTCAACATGAAGGGAACTTATGGTTTCGAAATCATTAGTCCAGGGTATGAGGCAGAAGTTGATCTATATGAGAGGATATGTACATGTAGAAAGTTTGATCTTGATCAGTTACCTTGTGTACATGCTATGGAAGCAATTAGGGGGTTACATGGTGATGAATATGGAAGTAGAGTGTATGAATACTGATAAGACCCAAATAGGCGGAAGCGATAAACTAAGATGCGGAAGCAATAATCATAAGATAACAAGAAATAAGGGATTGGGGAGAACAGAAATAGAAAAAAGAATGAATCAAACTAAAACACATAGATTGATTCAAAAGGGAGAAGAGACTTGAACCATTAAACGGGACTCACACTAGCGGTGATCCACCATGGATTCAACGTAAGAGATACATGAAGTCAACGCTTCAATAAGAAAGGCCAAGCCTATTCTATCTTTTCAATTCTATCTTCAAAACTAGCTAAGGTTTGATGAGGCTAAGTGAAGTATTTATAGGCTTTACTTAGTCATAATAAAAGGTCTAAAGTACCCCCAAAGTGGGTTAAAACAAATAAGGCCACGCAGGGCTATAGTTGGAAGTTCTTGCAAAAAGAAGTAAAATATCCCGCAGGCCTTCACAGGGAGAGGCGCTCCGCCTCCAGATTGAGGCGCTCCGCCTCCAGTTGAGGCGCTCCGCCTCCTTCTGTTCAGCTCTCTGCTTTTTGGTAGGCGCTCCGGCTCAGTTTTGAGGCGCTCCGCCTCCTTCTGGAACTTGTGCAAGAGGCTCAAAATATGCTTGGGGTGGATCCCCTTTGAGCCCAAGTGGTCCTCCATCCATGGTGCTCAAAAGCATGATCTTCAAGTTGCTTCCCGGAGCCCGTGACTTGCCTTCCTTGTGCTCTCAAGCTTGGCTCTTGATGGTTGGCGCTTTGGTTCCAATTTGCGGCTTATCAAATACACTTCTGGATATTACACAACACAAGCATACATCCTTGCCTATGCAGAGCCTGTCAATGCAGTACCTCCTGAAGAATCATGGGTCATCCCTGCTGAAGAGATACTTTATCCAGTGCCTCCACCCCCAAAGCCGAACAACCGTGGAAGGAGAAGGGTTAACCGGATTCGATCTATTGGGGAACGTCTTCTAAAGAGGAGAAATAAATGTGGCAACTGTAAGAGATATGGTCACAAGAAAACTACATGCCCCGTTGTTCGTAGTGGAACTGAGGCTACAAGTCAGCCTACAAATTGAGTTTGTGAATTGGACGAAGCATCGTCCTCGTTATAATTTCGATTATTTGGATTATTTGGATTTCTATTTGAATTGCAGAATGGACTTTTCGTCCTACTTGTATAATTTATATTGTGTACATATTTGCTTTACTAGTTTCTTAATTTATGTTGTGCACATATTTGCTTTACTGCATCTTTTGCAATTATGTTGTGCACATATTTGCTTATTATTCACAACACATCCAGTGTCGTTTAGGATATTACATTTGATGTTCCGAACGATGTCAAGACATGTAAAAGCTTGTGAGATCTTTATTTCACAATTCATAGACGTAGCATTTACCAAGTGCTACCTTCGAGAAGATGTTCGGAACATCTTGTCAAGGATATTATATTATACTTTTATACATGACATTCCGAACAAGCCATTCAAAATTTAAAAGACACAAACGGATACAATGAGCAGTTGGGATGCCCAAATACCAATACACAAAACGGCTAAAATACAAGTTGGTTGCTGCAACAGTCACGTCAAAACGCATTCACACTTGTAAATATGCGTTTACCAAGTGCTACCTTCGAGAAGATGTTCGGAACATCTTGTCATACGTGACGTTCCGAACAAGTCATTCAAACTTTAAAAGACACAAACGGCTACAATGAACAGTTGGGATGCCCAAATACCAATACACCAAATGGCTAAAATACAAGTTGGTTGCTGCAACAGTCACGTCAAAACACATTCAAACTTGTAAATATGCGTCCCTTCAATACAGTTGCTTCTTACATTGAAAAGGCGTGCACTAGAATTTAAAAGCCACTTCAAAATATTTATAAATACCTCCTTGATGAATACCCAATTCAGAATTCATTTCGCATTAACCAAGTATTACGTTCAGCTTTCACCAGTTTCTATATCAAGGAAGAACAAGTTGAGGTACTCAAGTTTTCCATATTTTCTACGTTTTTCCTAAAACGATTTCAAAATCTAATCTGTTTATATTCCTTAAACATAACTCCACTTTGATTCTTTTCTAAATTTTGAACAACTTTTCATGCAGATGGCCAATAATGCATTTAACGATCCATGGAATAAGTACCACCGAGTCCGAGAGCCTCCAAACAAGTCGCTTCCTACAAGACTGCTAGACGTGCATTTTGAAGTTGTTGACATCAAGGAGGTAGCAGATAATTGCGAGAGGTCCATTCAAACACTCGAGATAAAACTTGAGCAGATGCAATTGCAGTTAGATCGGATAGAGAAGGTTTTGCAAAATCAATTCGGTGGAGGCCAAAACAATAACGAAGATGTTATTTTATATTAGTTGTTTAAGAAGTTGTACTGTTTATGAATTTGCTTTTGTTATCTCTTTTCAATTAATATTATTATGAAGGTCTTTAATTAGTACTGTTAAATTGTCTCCAAACCATCATATTTGCATATAGTTCGCAACACATCAACTGTCGTTTAGGATATTACAATACGATGTTCCAAACGACAACTTGTTCTACTCCATTTCTGGAAAAGTTAATAAATTCATACACTAAGTTCAGAACATAAACAATGTGTTCCAACACTAAACTCTATGTTCGGAACGTATCTGGTATGTTTCAGGTATAAATGATGATCATTAACACTATACACGACCAAATTTCCAGAATAGAGTGATAATTGATGTTCATTTTAACTAGAAAGAACCAATTATACTTGTTAGATTTGCAAATTATGATGATTATCACTAGAAATGACCCACTAGAATTGTAAAAGTGACAAATGATGTTCATTTCGCTTAAAAGGACCAAATATAGTTGGTAGACTAAGAAATGTTGACAATTATCTGTCACGACCCAACCTAGGGTCGCGACGGATGACCAACACTAAGTGTCGATCATCACTAATCCTGCTGATAATCTGCTAACCATGAATATAACTGATAAACAGAATAAGCATAAACCTAACTGATAAGGATTATGCAATGCAAAAAGCTGACAAGGCTAACACAAGCTGACATACATAACATACTGACAGAACCACACAGGGACATATCTACAGGCCTCTAAGAGTGCTGAACTGAATATACAAAGGATGAGACAAGGCCTCGCCATGTCCAAGCTGGCTGATTGTACACATACCAAAAGATAAGTAACTCCGGGAGTAAGCGGAGTGACTCCAATAGCTGATAGATGGCCTACTAACGTGGTCCAAGCATTGATCTATCTGCACCTGCGCGACATGAAACGCAGCGCCCCAGAAAAGGCGTGAGTACGATATGTACCAAGTATGTAAGGCATGAGCATATAATATATCATAGCTGAATGAAACTGTAAGGCTGGAACATAAATATGTAAATATGGGCTGGAGCATAGCAATATAGCTGGAAATCTGAAGAACGTACTAAACATGATCTGAATTTAAACTGAAGTCTAGCTGAATCTGAAACTGAAGACTGAGCTGAACTATACTGATAAATAACTGTAATATGACTGATAACTGGTAACTAGAAACTGCAACTGATAACTATCAACTGATACAGACGCTAAGAACTGGTGGCTGATAACTGAGAACTGATAACTGGTACTGAGCTAAAACTGAACTGTTATCTGAACTGGTACCTGTCTGGTGTTATGGGCTGTATCCCCCCAAATCAGGTAACTGAAAACCTGAACTAGCCTCATGTATAATCATGCAGTGCATACTATGGCTATATACGCGTATATAACAAACCTGGTGGGTGTTATGGGCTATATCCCTCCCAGCCAGTAATATCTAGCCTCTCTGGTCAGAGTGTGTGAATGACACCCGGTCACACTAGGTGTTTCAACTCCCACCTGAACCAGAGGAGCTGTATCCCCCAGACGAGTAGTATCACACGCGACCGGACTGTGTGTCCAATGTCCAGCCTCTATGGGGGACTCCAAATCACACATAACATGATCACAATATAAGCATAAGCATGTATGAGGCATAACACATGTGGCAACAATATATATGGACTCGAAGGAATGATAAGAAAACTCTGGATGGAATTATAGACACAACCTGAAACTTAGAATTTGTCTAACTCTTTGACTTTTATAAAAATTTCGGCAGAGTTTCCTCTGAAACTGGATGATCCGCAAAAATAGAACCAGCACTATACTATACACGGGAATGGATACCCGGATAAACTGATAGCATAAACATGTTAAACGGATAACAAGATGAGACAACTGGATGACATAACAAATCCGCAGATAGAATGTCTGGACAGCACCACTGTCCTGACTTTCAACCTAATTTTTAGAGTATAGATCAAAGTTATAGACTTCATGATCTGTATAAAAGTTGTAGATATATGTCTTAGGATTCTGAAGATTCTTAAAGCATCTAAATATCAATTTTGTACAAGGAGTTATGATCAATATACTAACAGCTGTCCAAAGATCAAAATGAATTTTTTTCAGATTTTGAAATATTTTGTCTTGCTGATTCGGACGTCTTTCACCTTGGATTTTAGTACCAAATTAAGTATATACAAGGTTTCCTTGGTACCATACAAGTTTCTCAGAAGAAATAATAAGTTTAGAACTAAGAAAAGCTTCAAAAGCTAAAAGACACATGCCTTGCCAAAAGAAAGGTTTAGTCTTACATACCTTTGATGTTTCTTGCTTCTAAACCTTGTTTCCTTTGAATTTCACACCTTCTAAAGCTTAAACAAGCTATAATACAGCATTTAGGTACTTTACTTAGCCATGAAGTAACTCTAAAATTCAAACTATAAACGAAATTGAAGGTAGCATAACGTTACCTTAATCGCGTAGAGCGTTTTGACGCAATCCGTCTTCAATTTCGAGTTAAGATCGATGTTCTTCCTTCAAAACCATCAAAATGTCTTTAGCACCCAAGAGCACACTGGTTCTATCACTAAGTTTCTGTAAATGACGAGATGGAGGAGGATTTTTCCTTTTATACTTGAAACATTTCAGTTTTAGTCCTCTTTTGCGCTTATGTCCCTTTTTTAGGCCTGACTTATGATGCTCATATCTTTTTATCCATATATTGTATGAATAAACCGTCAAAAGTGTTAGAAACTACACTCCAAGACCTTCAATTTGGTATATGATATGTCCCCAAAAGACCTCATATAATACATGAAATTAATTGCTGAAAAAGCTCCGTTACAAGGCAATTCCTTAGTCGATTTTTCCGCAACTTAAATCCGAATTTTCCCAAACTTTATATTCAATATATAAACATCTTATATGGTCATTTTATGACTTTAAACTCACTTAAATAATTCTTAACATGTCAGTAGAATGATATACGTCACTTTAGACATACGGGGTGTAACAATCTTCCCCCGTTAGGAATATTCGTCCTCGAATGTTAACGAATATTAAATGAAGTATGTAGAAACATTAAGCAACGATCTGTTACATACTTGAAGTAATGAAGAGATGTGGATATTTGCCTCTCATGTCATTTTTCAACTTTCCATTTCCATGATGAAATCTATATTTCCTGCAACAAGCCACTAGTTTTTTTTATGCTGGACTTTAACCTTCTGGCAGTTAGGACACTGAGCCACAAACTCTGCTATGTCACGCTTTATTCCGTCCAAACAATAAATCCGCTTAAGATCATGGTACATCTTAGTCGAACCTGGATGAATAGTGTATCTGGAATAATATGCCTCGGACATAATCTATCCACGTAAATCTGCAACATTTGGAACACAAAGTCTATCTTTATATATAAGAACCCCGTCACTAGTAACCTATATAGTAATTTTGGTTTTCTTCTGGCTATCTGCCTGTATTGAACTAGAACTGGATCCTCATACTGGCGCTGCTTTACTTATGTCACTAGGCAAGTAGTGGCTGCGTTCTGAACTGTAACTCCTACATCCTTTGAATCTATTAATCTGACTCCAATGCTGGCTAACTAGTGGAGTGCATGAGCTAACTCTCTTTTTTGTGGCTGTAAGTAAGATAAACTACACTTGGACTTATGACTAAGGGCATCAACTACAACATTCGCTTTACCTGGATGATAAAGAATTTCCATGTCATAGTCCTTTAGCAACTCTAGCCATCGCCTTTGTCGTAGGTTTAGCTCCTTCTGCTTAAATATGTACTAGAGGCTCTTGTAGTCTATATAAATATCAACATGAACCCTGTACAAATAATGTTTCCAAATAATGAATGAATGCTGCAAGCTCCAAATCATGAGTAGGGTAAGTTCTGCTCGTGCCTTTTCAGTTGCCTGGAAGCATAGGCAATAACTCTTCTGTGATGCATCAAAACACAACCAAGACCAATTCGAGAAGCGTCACAGTAAATGACATAGCCCTCAGATCCCTCTGGATGTGTAAGTATTGAAGCTGTTATCAACCTGTTCTTTAGTTCTTAGAACAGTGCTCGCATGAATCAGACCACTCATATTTAGCTATTTTCTGTGTCAATTTGGTCAGTGGAGCTGCAATGGAGGAAAAATCCTCTACGAACTTTCTGTAATAACCTACCAAAACTAGAATACTACGTACTTCAATTGGCGTCGTAGGTCTGGGCCAATTCTTCACAGCCTCGATCTTCTGGCCATCTACTTTAATTCCTTCTGCTGAAACTATATGGCCAAGAAATGCCACTGAATCTAACCAGAATTCACACTTTGAGAACTTAGCATATAATTGCTGGTCCCGAAGAGTACCCAATACTGTGCGTAGGTGCTCTGCATGCTCTGATTCAGACTTTGAATAGATGATAATATCATCAATAAATATAATCACAAATAAATCTAGATAAGGCCTGAATACGATGTTCATCAGATCCATAAATACTGCAAGGGAATTAGTGAGTCCAAATGAGATCACTAAAAACTCATAATGGCCGTACCTAGTCCTGAATGCAGTCTTAAGTATATCATATTGTCTGACTCTAATCTGATGATAGCCTGATCGCAAATCTATCTTCGAGAAGTACTTGGATCCGTGGAGCTGGTCGAACAAGTCATCAATCTTGGGCAAAGAATATTTATTCTTGATTGTGACTTTATTTAGCTGTCTATAATCTATGCATATGCGTAGAGAGCCATCTTTCTTTTTCACAAATAATACCGAGGCTCTCCACAAGGAAATGTTGGGTCTGATGAGGCCTTTATCTAACAAATTCTTCAGTTTCTCCTTAAGTTATTTCTGTTATGCAGGTGCCATCCTGAAGAACATGCCCCTGATGGCGTGCTGGTGCTAAGGAGGCAACTGCTGATCTAGCTGGCTGGGCTGCACCGCTACCACCCCCAGTCGGGCAACCTCTCCTGAAATGGCCTGCCTTTTGACGAATACAACTAGTATCAACTCCTAACTTACATGGTCCCAAGTGGCATCTACCACAATCTGGACATCTGGGATATGTCTGACTGGCCGGTATAGAAGTACCACGATGCTTAAATCCTGAAGTCTGTGATGCGTGACTAGATCTGGACTGAGGAGGTCTATCAGATCTCAGGCCACGAGACTCTGGAGGTATACTAGCTGGTGGCTGTCTAACACTCTGCTGCCTACTCGCTGCGGATGTCTCTCCGAATAAATCAAACAATCTATCCCTCTTATGTAACCCTCTAATCCCTGTCAGTTCTCTGTTTCTACTTCCTCTACTCAAGTGATAAAGCAAATGCCTGAATGCGTGATATAATACTTGGCTGCATAGCAACAATCATACACCCATTCACCAGACGTAGACCTAGTCACACTACATGTCTGTGAATTCTATCCTCCATACTGGTTACCACAGTAGGGTCAAACCTTGCTAAGAAATTAAAGCGATAATTATACTCTTCTACACTCAAACTTCCCTATCTCAAGGTCAGGAACTAATCAACACGTGCTCTCCGTGTCTCTATAGGCATATGCAGAGGAAAGAAGGTATCCAAGAATTCCTACCAAGTCGTCGGAGTAGAATCTGGTCCTCTAGATAGCTCCCATGTCTGATACCACTCTACTGCTAGGTCATGCAATCTGAATACAGCTAACTCTATCGACTCTGTGTCTGACACGTGCATGACCCTCAATACCCTGGCTATCCTCACTAGAAAATCCTGAGGGTCCTCTCCTGTACGGGATCCGGTAAAGACTGTAGGCTCTAGCCTGATAAAATCATTGATCCTGGATCCAATATCTCCCTGGGCATCTGCACTGTGTTATCTAGTCTGAGCAACTACAACACTGGTCAATAATCTGATGGCATCCCTCATTTTCTGCCCCTGACTGTTGGGTAGAGGAGCAGTACGTACAGTAGCTGCGGTACCTCTAATATCGCCCTGAACTGAAGGGATCTGTGAGGCCTCAGATGGAGCCTCAGGTCTGAGCTCCTCACTCTCATCAACCTCAAGTGGCACTCTACTAGTACCCTTGCCGGCAATGGCCTTGCCCTTCTGGGCAGCTGTTATTTTCTTCGGCGGCATCGCTTTACTGAAAAACAATATTGTTAGAGGGTTGAATTCTATAATCATGGCTCTATTGCACGATCTAGAGAAGAAAGAAAGACAACTGTCCTGAAGTGCCCTGTAGCCTCCTGTTCATAAGTATGGCGCGCAACATACTCCAGAACAAGACTCTACTAGACACGGCCTGTAGACACCCTAGGACTGAACTGCTCTGATACCACTTCTCTAGGGTCGCGACGGATCACCAACACTAAGTGTCGATCATCACTAATCCTGTTGATAATCTGCTAACCATGAATATAACTGATAAACAGAATAAGCATAAACCTAACTGATAAGGATTATGCAATGCAAAAAGCTGACAAGGCTAACACAAGCTGACATACATAACATACTGACAGAACCACACAGGGACATATCTACAGGGCCTCTAAGAGTGCTGAACTGAATATACAAAGGATGAGACAAGGCCTCGCCATGTCCAAGCTGGCTGATTGTACACATACCAAAAGATAAGTAACTCCGGGAGTAAGCGGAGTGACTCCAATAGCTGATAGATGGCCTACTAACGTGGTCCAAGCATTGATCTATCTGCACCTGCGCGGCATGAAACGCAGCGCCCCAGAAAAGGGCGTGAGTACGATATGTACCAAGTATGTAAGGCATGAGCATATAATATATCATAGGTGAATGAAACTGTAAGGCTGGAATATAAATACGTAAATATGGGCTGGAGCATAGCAATATAGCTGGAAATCTGAAGAATGTACTAAACATGATCTGAATTTAAACTGAAGTCTAGCTGAATCTGAAACTGAAGACTGAGCTGAACTATACTGATAAATAACTGTAATATGACTGATAACTGGTAACTAGCAACTGGAACTGATAACTATCAACTGATACTGACGCTAAGAACTGGTGGCTGATAACTGAGAACTGATAACTGGTACTGAGCTAAAACTGAACTGTTATCTGAACTGGTACCTGTCTGGTGTTATGGGTTGTATCCCCCCAAATCAGGTAACTGAAAACCTGAACTAGCCTCATGTATAATCATGCAGTGCATACTATGGCTATATACGCGTATATAACAAACCTGGTGGGTGTTATGGGCTATATCCCCCCAGCCAGTAATATCTAGCCTCTCTGGTCAGAGTGTGTGAATGACACCCGGTCACACTAGGTGTTTCAACTCCCGCCTGAACCAGAGGGGCTGTATCCCCCAGACGGGTAGTATCACACGCGACCGGACTAAGTGTCCAATGTCCAGCCTCTATGGGGGACTCCAAATCACACATAACATGATCACAATATAAGCATAAGCATGTATGAGGCATAACACATGTGGCAACAATATATATGGACTCGAAGGAATGATAAGAAAACTCTGGATGGAATTATAGACACAACCTGAAACTTAGAATTTGTCTAACTCTTTCACTTTTATAAAAATTTCGGCAGAGTTTCCTCTGAAACTGGAATACACGAGAATGGATACCCGGATAAACTGATAACATAAACATGTTAAACGGATAACAAGATGAGACAACTGGATGACATAACAAATCCGCAGATAGAATATGTGGACAGCACCACTGTCCTGACTTTCAACCTAATTTTTAGAGTGTAGATCAAAGTTATAGACTTCATGGTCTTTATAAAAGTTGTAGATATATATCTTAGGATTCTGAAGATTCTTAAAGCATCTAAATATCAATTTTGTACAAGGAGTTATGATCAATATACTAACAGCTGTCCAAAGATCAAAATGATTTTTTTTTCAGATTTTGAAATGTTTTCTTGCTGATTCGGACGTCTTTCACCTTGGATTTTAGTACCAAATTAAGTATATACAAGGTTTCCTTGGTACCATACAAGTTTCTCAGAAGAAATACTAAGTTTAGAACTAAGAAAAGCTTCAAAAGCTAAAAGACACATGCCTTGCCAAAAGAAAGGTTTAGTCTTACATACCTTTGATGTTTCTTGCTTCTAAATCTTGTTTCCTTTGAATTCCACACCTTCTAAAGCTTAAACAAGCTATAATACAGCATTTAGGTACTTTACTTAGCCATGAAGTAACTCTAAAATTCAAACTATAAACGAAATTGAAGGTAGCATAACGTTACCTTAATCGCGTAGAGCGTTTTGACGCAATCCGTCTTCAATTTCGAATTAAGATCAATGTTCTTCCTTCAAAACCATCAAAATGTCTTTAGCACCCAAGAGCACACTGGTTCTATCACTAAGTTTCTGGAAATGACGAGATGGAGAAGGATTTTTCCTTTTATACTTGAAACATTTCAGTTTTAGTCCTCTTTTGCGCTTATGTCCCTTTTTTAGGCCTGACTTCTGATGCTCATATCTTTTTATCCATACATTGTATAAATAAACCGTCAAAAGTGTTAGAAACTACACTCCAAGACCTTCAATTTGGTATATGATATGTCCCCAAAAGACCTCATATAATACATGAAATTAATTGCTGAAAAAGCTCCGTTACAAGGCAATTCCTTAGTCGGTTTTTCCGCAACTTAAATCCGACTTTTCCCAAACTTTATATTCAATATATAAACATCTTATATGGTCATTTTATGACTTTAAACTCACTTAAATAATTCTTAACATGTCAGTAGAATGATATACGTCACTTTAGACATACGGGGTGTAACATTATCAGTAGTAATGGCCAATTATACTTGTTAGAGTGATAAATGTTGACAATTATCAGTAGTGATGACCAATTACACCTGTAAGAGGGACAAGTGATGATCATCTATCGTAGGGTTGTTTCAAACAACCTATTGATGTTCGTTGCATTACACGGTCGTTCGGATCGCACAATTTTAATGTTGCTATCTTCATCGTATGATGATCCATACATACACTCTAGTTTCGAACATCAAATAGATGTTTGTCACATTTAAGTGTCGTTCCGAGCGCCATGTTCAATTTTTTCTATCTTCATCATAATTTTTCATAATTAGAGTAGTTAGAGTGACAAATTATGATCATTATATCACTATAAGTGAGTGACCAATTATACTTTTAAGAGTGATAAATTCCTAAACTTCCATCATAAAGACCACTTAGAGTAGTTTGTGTGACAAATCATGATCATTATGAGTAGAAATGGCCAACTAGAGTTGTTAGAGTGACAAATGATGATCAATATGATAAGAAATGACCCACTATACTTGTAAGAGTGACAAATGATGATCATTATACCTACAAATTACCAACTATACTTGTTAGAGCGACAAATGATGATCATTGTGAGTAGCAATGACCCACTATACTTGTAAGAGTGACAAATGATGATCATTATACCTACAAATGACCCACTATACTTGTAAGAGTGACAAATGATGATCATTGTGACTAGAAATGACCCACTATACTTGTAAGAGTGACAAATGATGATCACTATCACTATAAATGACCAACTATACTTGTAAGAGTGACAAATGATGATCATTATATCAAGAAATGACCAATTAGAGTAGTTAGAGTGACAAATGATGATCAATATGATAAGGAATGACCCACTATACTTGTAAGAGTGACAAATGATGATCACTATCGCTATAAATGACCAACTATACTTGTAAGAGGGACAAATGATGATCCATACATACACTCTAGTTTCAAACATCAAATAGATGTTTGTCACATTTAAGTGTCGTTCTGAGCGCCATGTTCAATTTTTTCTATCTTCTTCATAATTTTTCACAATTAGAGTAGTTAGAGTAACAAATTATGATCATTATATCACTATAAGTGAGTGTCCAATTATACTTTTAAGAGTGATAAATTCCTAAACTTCCATCACAAAGACCACTTAGAGTAGTTTGTGTGACAAATGATGATCATTATGAGTAGAAATGGCCAACTAGAGTTGTTAGAGTGACAAATGATGATCAATATGATAAGAAATGACCCACTATACTTGTAAGAGTGACAAATGATGATCATTATACCTACAAATGACTAACTATACTTGTCTAGGTGACAAATGATGATCATTGTGAGTAGAAATGACCCACTATACTTGTAAGAGTGACAAATGATGATCATTATACCTACAAATGACCCACTATACTTGTAAGAGTGACAAATGATGATAATTGTGACTAGAAATGACCCACTATACTTGTAAGAGTGACAAATGATGATCACTATCACTATAAATGACCAACTATACTTGTAAGAGTGACAAATGATGATCATTATATCAAGAAATGACCAATTAGAGTAGTTAGAGTGACAAATAATGATCAATATGATAAGGAATGACCCACTATACTTGTAAGAGTGACAAATGATCGATCACTATCACTATAAATGACCAACTATACTTGTAAGAGGGACAAATGATGATCCATACATGCACTCTAGTTTCGAACATCAAATAGATGTTTGTCACATTTAAGTGTCGTTCCGAGCGCCATGTTCAGTTTTTTCTATCTTCATCATAATTTTTCACAATTAGAGTAGTTAGAGTGACAAATTATGATCATTATATCAGTATAAGTGAGTGACCAATTATACTTTTAAGAGTGATAAATTCCTAAACTTCCATCACAAAGACCACTTAGAGTAGTTTGACTTAGAATTGATGATCATTGTTACTACAAATGGCCAATTACACTTGTAAAAGTTACAAGTGATGATCATTGTCACATGATAATTAAAGGGCGATGATCATTATCACTCTAAATAACCAATTATACTTGTTAGAGTGACAAATGATTATCCATCCATCTTTGTTGTTTCGAACATGCTGTTGATGTTTGTCACATTAACATCATGTTCGGAGCGCCATTTTCCAATGTTGCTATCTTCATCATATTGTTTTTGAGAATGTTCAGAACAGATATCGATATGATTGAAATATGAAGTGTGTCGTGCGGAACGACTTAGGGTACAATGGTAATTTACAGGACAAAATAACAATTTCAAATGAAATTTCTTGATCATTAGTACACAAAACATAACAATTGAAAATAAATATAACCTAAACTATGAACCAACACTTGATCCAAGTATAGAATATGAGAACAATTAGCACCACAACTAGCAGTAC
Source organism: Petunia x hybrida (assembly GCA_037355625.1). Classification (NCBI taxonomy): domain Eukaryota; kingdom Viridiplantae; phylum Streptophyta; class Magnoliopsida; order Solanales; family Solanaceae; genus Petunia; species Petunia x hybrida. The sequence continues at coordinate 783,315 of JBBBVM010000574.1, read as the reverse complement.
CCCAATACCCAATTTTTTCCGCCATAACCGTGCCTCTTTCCTCTCTTCTTCAACAGCTTTCAACTTCTTAAGTAGACCCCATATTACTCTCTTCAATTGATCTGACATCTCTTCACCATGCCATCTAAAGTAGTTGTAACCATTTTCCTACATAAAAAAAAATAAATACAACAAACAAATGACTACAAGAAAAAAAATAAACCCATCGCCTAACCTGACCATATTTGCATCCGTAAAATCTCCTTCCTGGGTTTAGTTGAGTCCACGATGTTGTTAACTTCGCATAGTCTCCACATCGACAAAATGGTACTACACTGCCACTATTAACAGATCTACTAGATATTTTAATCTAGATGTTTGATTTAATTTTGTAAACTGGTTTTGTGAATAATGAACGGATATATAATGTGTTGGGTGGTGTATTTTTATTACCGTTGGTAAATAAATGTTGTTCACGCGCCCAATGTAATAATTTATCACGAGTTTGGGCTAGATCGAAAAGATGTTTAGAACATCCTGCAAAGGAAATTCAAAAACGGCTACAATACCAATACACCTATCGGCTAGACTAGGTTGCAGGTAGATAGCAGCTAGGTCGCAATGATGTTCGGAACATCTTTTCAAAGATACGTTACATGAATTCTACTTATATAGGTACACAAACGGCTGCAATGACACGACCCGGAATTCGGTTAGGCCGTGCGGGCACTCAACATCCTCCCCTAGACCCGTCGGGCGAACCCTTACCAATTAAATTAGGAAAATAAATATAATTCAATTTATAAATAATAACAAGACTTAGAAAAAGTACAAACATAATGATAGTTCTAAGCTGTAAAAAAAGAAATTACAGCTGACTGCCCAACATGCTAGGTTTAGGGCTATCCAGACTAGACATCTAAGAATACAAAAGAAGACAGATACCTCCTGAAGGGAGCAAACTGCATCTGAAATAATAAACAATAAACTGGCAGCCATCCGGAATAAAAGCTGGCTCACCCTGACAACTGAAGTCGTCTTCGCTCCTGAACAACGTGGCGAACTCAATCCTGGAGCGGACCTGCCGAAACGAAATAGATAGACGAGAAACAAACAACAAACAAGGGTGAGTCAAAAGGACTCAATAAGTGGGGCAGACTAGCCACCTCAAAGAATAGGATAGCTAGCCAGGGAGAAAAGAAACAGATAAACTCAATTCCTCTTATTTAAATTATAAAAAGGCAGAGCCAGATAATAACTAGAAACACGTATGAAACCTTAAACTCAGCCAGGAATCCTTAAACTCAGCCAGGAATACGAGCCAGAAACGTATCAACAAATAAGCAATGCACGTATGAGCAGAACAGTAGTTATGTACCACAAGTCTACGCAATGGTATGAAAACGAAATGAAATGAGATGAAATGAAATGAAATGAAATCTGATGCAAAGTGTCACATGTGCCCGTCCTCCCTCGAATGCAGTAAGTAATGCTCGATCTATGTGTCTCCTCTTGGTTCGAGATTCTAGTAGAGTCCTGTTATTCTATGAGCTTGTCTTAGTTATAAAAGGGTTTATGGTAAATTGTCAGAATTTCCTTCTTATTGGAAGGTTAAAATTGGTATGGATGTTTTTCCATAAAGCTTATTTAATGTCTATCTCTTCAGTTGCGATTTTTTGGCTCGCCTGACGCGGAAGTAGTCTAGCTTTGGTAGTCAAGCAAATAAGAAGATGAATTTCCTGAAGCTCTAATTATTTCTATCCTCCATCTATTCCCATCTCTTCTTCGTCCGGCACTGGCAAGCTTGGGCAGTTGGTAGCCGCTTGTGATGTTCCCTGTGGTGAGCCAGAGTACGTGTTATTGTGGCCGGGTAAGCATATTATTGTTTTGGAAGCATATTATTGTTTTGGTCCAGTTGTCTCATCTTGTTATCCGTTTAACATGTTTATGTTATCTGTTTATCCGGGTATCCATTCCCATGTATAGTATAGTGTTGGTTCTGTTTTTGCGGATCATCCAGTTTCAGGGGAAAACCAACTGGAGCGGAATACTCCTGCTCCTGGGACGGAATACTCCTGCACCCGATATAATATAAACCAGAGGCGGAATACTCCTGCACTCTCTTGGGGCGGAATACTCCTGCCCTCAATATGATACAATGGAGCGGAATACTCCTGCTCCTGGGCTGGAATACTCCTGCCCTCAATATGATACAATGGAGCAGAATACTCCTGCTCCTGGGGCGGAATACTCCTGCCCTCAATATGATACAATGGAGCGGAATACTCCTGCTCCTGGGGCGGAATACTCCTGCACCCAATATGATATGCAATGTAATGCATATGAATGACATATAATGCATATGAATGCAATGTGATGCAATAATAACCTTTCACTGGCGCGGGACTCTCATCGACAGCCGGGAAGTAGATGCCAACTTACAGCCAGGGTACAATGCTCAGATCCTCATTGCAGTACCAACAATAGGACATAACATATAATATACAATGTAAATCCAAAGCTAAGGCGTAGTGAGTACGCCTATCGGCAGCTACACACGTAAGGAACACGTGGTAGAAAATCCACGAGGCCAGGTGCCTCCAAAGAAATGGATATAAACACTTACCTCTCTCAAAAGTTAGCATTGCGACCAACAACCGCGTTATTCTTTGAATTCATTGCCAAACGATCCCACTGTGATCAATAAGCAGAAAAATATATCACATTAGGCTAAAGGCTTCATTCCTCACATCTTAGGGCAATCCAGGTAGGAACCTGATACCCTATTCGCTTACGCAATACGCAGGCCAGGCCTATGTACAGGGTTTAAGGTCACATAACCAAACCCCAAATAATTTACATTTATATGTTGCCCATAACTCAGTGAGTACGAATATATAATCAATTCCATTATCGGGGTCCATTTGACCCTTTAAACTATTAATTGAACTTATTAAAACGATGTCTAATATTCCAAGTTTTACTGTTAAAACATATTGAAACACACGTAATAAACTCAAATAATGCATTAAGATCATTACCTGAATATTTTGGGGTAAAAATTCTACTGTTCTCCGGCCCCTTTTCTTATTTTCTGGTATTTTTCCACTGCGTATTTTCTGTTTCGCGTCTCTGTTTCTCGTTCCTGAATGTTTCACTCTGTATAAAGTCAAGGAATATATCCCTATCAGCCACCGCCCATGGTACTTGCTCACCTAGCATTTTCTTTCATGTTTTTGTCTTTTTGTGTTTTGTGTTTTGTCTTTTTTTTTTCTTTTTTTTTTCCTTTAAAATTCGCTGCAACGGTAAAAATTAAAACGGTACCCTACGATATTCGAAATAATTCCAACTTTTGCATCTAAGTTATACAAAATATATGTAACATACTCCCGAAGGCGGATCTCAAATTGGACTCCCGAAACTCAAGATGCGAATTTAAATAGAAAAAATGAAATTATTTAACTTTCGGCATTTTAGCGGAACTAGCCGAACAACATCAAAATTCACTTTCAAAAGATTACAAAAATCACAAATAATCATACGAACCTAACGGCGCTTTTGGATTTCGAATCGGAGCTCATTCGGCAAAACCGAGCTCGAAAATCTCTTTTTAATATTTATCGCCAATAAAAACTGAAACCTTCTTCCGATGCCAATCAAACGAGGTCTGATTTAGCTCAAATTTTACAGACAGGTCCTAATGGACATTACGAATATTTTAAAATTATCGGCACGCCAATCGGAGTCCTAACTTCTGAAACGACTGACCGAGGTCGTTTCATTCTCCTCCACTTAAACTCTCGTTCGTCCTCGAACGAGCCTAAGTCTAAAGCAAGATTCACGCAGATAACAAAAGAACTTGCACGACCTTCTTAAGCTACTCCACGGAGCTTATCTCTTGATTACAGGATCAGAATTATACTACGCACATCGTACTTTTGGAATAAATATATCTAGATAATATGATAAATACCATTGCACAGCTTATTTTGACTAAGCTGATCCTTCCTCGATCACGAGAAGAGAGTGTTACATTTTCGAAGCAAAGATACACGGAACTTTGAATGGGTTAACATAATTCAGCCGATAATCACCTCTTCGATATACCTTTCCAAATAGAATAGGTCGATGGAACTAAGAATTAGCTCACGCTTGATGCAATAGGGGAAGCTTTTGAAGTACCTTGTCACTACTCACTATAGAAAATTTGATGCGAGCTATATTCTTTTTACGAATGCACTTTGCAACATCTCAGTTGATTTTATTGTTGTTCCGCAAGCTCCTTGTGGGAATGTAGTTACTCATATCCTAATGTATGTCAAAGGTTCATCTGAACAGGGTCTATCATATAAGGATAAGGATCATACAACTACTACTAGATAATATGATGTAGACCAGGAATGATCTCCAGACTGAACATCTACTCCAGGGTATTGTCTCAGAATTGGAAATATTATGACTTAAAAAAAGTGAAAATAAAAGAGACATAGCAGAATTTGTGGCTTAGTGTTCTAATTGCCAGCAAGTTAAAGTCGTGTCATCTTTCCAGACTTTATGCTTTCAGCAGATAGGTACGTATATATGATCAGGTTGCCAGCTTATCTCTGTCATTAATAGATTATTAGTGGGTTTAGCAATGATCGACACTCATTGTAGATTTCTGCCGTGGCCTTACTTTGGGTCGGGAGAAAAGTGGTATCAACACCTCAGAGATTTAATATTACCATTCAGTATCTGGAGGAAGACTCCTCCACTTAAAGCACAAACTCATGCGGCTATTTGAAAGGAATAACCATCCTCGCACAGTCTGCTGGACTAAAGAAGATTTAGCTAAAAGCTGAACGTAGGCAGACCTAAGCTACCAACTACCCTTTCGAGTTGCCAAACAGCTGCAACTCTCAAGTTCACAACTCCATACCTTTGCCGTAAACACCACCGCCTGATGGATGGTACTTCTATATAAAAATTTCGGCAGAGTTTCCCCTGAAACTGGATGATCCGCAAAAACAGAACCAGCATTATACTATACATGGGAATGGATACCCGGATAAACTGATATCCAAAACAATAATATGCTTACCCGACTACAATAACATGTACTCTGGCTCAACACAGGGAACGTCACAAGCGGCTATCAATCGCCCAAGCTCACTAGTACCGGACGAAGAAGAAATGGAAATGGATCGAGGAAAAAAATAATTAGAGCTTCAGGAAGTTCATCTTCTTATTTGCTTGGCTACCAAAGCTAGACTACTTCCGAGTCAGGCAAGCCAAAGAATCGCAATTGAAGAGATAGACATTAAATAAGCTTTATGGAAAAACATCCATACCAATTTGGTCTCCCAATAAGAAGGAAACTCTGACAATTTATCAGAACCCATTTTATAACCCAGACAAGCTCATAGGATAACATGACTTTACTAGCGTCTCGAACCGAGAGGAGATACGTAAATCGAGTATTACTTACCAGCCACTTTACACCGGAAGAAACAACGACACTTCCTGATGGGGACGAATAAGAATCCCATCATCCTACCAACACTGATTTCCGAGGTGCGGTAAACTGAATTGACATAATAACAGAAGGTGGCGTAACAAGATGCCAAGCAGGCAATAGCAATACTCACCGTCAAATCTCTCATATTTAGATCAGATAAACTAGTAGGGTTTCATAAATGCCAGGAATAAATTGTATCAGAAACTCACCCCTCTACCGCAACCGATTCTTAATACGACAATATCCAAGGAAACTGTCGAAACATGATAAGACACACCATTTCGAGATCGATTGAAAGAATCAAATCTTACTCACATTTAAGAGAAGAAGAAATACTCGGGTCTACTACATCGGATGCCTCAGCATCCTGCCAGACTGGCAGTTCATAAAACTGCCTCTGCAGCTGAGCTGAGCCGCTACCCTGATAATTATTTCCATAAGAACCACAACCACCACGCTCTCGAACTCCATTGGATAGTGGCATTTATCTGGCTGATTAAGATCTAAATGAAATCCCCTGCGACTGTGCAGGTGCCTGAGGGCAAGAAGAAGGACGATTGTCTACTTGCCGGAGTAAGGAAAAACTCCTCAAAAGATAACCAGACTCATGACAATGATAACACCCTTTTCGCTAAAAAAGGAAACTTGACAGATTATTGATAGCTACAAATAGAAGACTGAATCTGATCTTGATGAGCTTCTGGCGCACTCTAAGAATCACATGACACAAGCTGAGATAACCTTGAAGGTGACCTTCCAAAATAATCAGAATTCTTACCTCCAAATGAGGTACCATGATTGCCCACTTGGGCCACGGGATCTCTTGCCCTCCCGCTCTAACTTATGGTATGCCTAATACCTTTGGGAAATATCAACAACGACATCAAATAAAGTCCCAACCTCAATCTATTGAGCTATCTGGGATCTCAAGGAAAAAGAAAGGCCACCAATAAATCTCTGAATCTCTCGAAAGGCTCATGAGTTAGTTCTAATGCATATCCAGCCATTCTATAGAATTCAATCTCATATTCTGAAACACCAACAGGCTAACCGACAGGCTACCCTGTCCAATCCACTCAAACTGGAAACACTTTTCATCTCGATCGCTACTCGAAAGAAACTTTTCCACGAATCTAAAAGAAAAACCGAATCAAGTTAGCTAATAAGAGAGCGGTCCACCAATTCAAGGCTGGACGCTGAAACCGGAAAGCAGAATAATCAACACCATATCGCTCGATATAATCAAGAGCCTGAACAATACGCTGACATCATTTTATTTTTAAAAAAAAACTTACACAGGGATTATCTGATGCATGGCTTGAGAATATCGGAAGGTTCAACCGCGTAAAATAATGCAACCTCTTTAGGCACTCAGACCGAACTGATACTTCGGCTAGCTAACCAGCCAGAACAACTAGAGGCACAACACATGCTGCCTCCGAAACATACTTTATTGCGGCAACATTAAGAACTGGAATAGGAGCTCCCTGAGATCGAACGTCTCCATTTGCGGCAACCTGATAGGCTGCCTAGCAAATAATAGGTTCTTGCGGTATCTGCGTCACCAAGATTCTCGTAAAGCATCGTAGAGAGCCACGGGGACTACAAGGCCCTGCTCCTTTGCCCATCGCGAGCTCGTACAGCTGGGACCTCCGTAACTAGATCGCCAGCACGATCAAAAACTCTCGGGGCTTCGTCAGTGCTAACCCCAGGCTAGACTGCTTCGTCTTGAACTCATACCGTTTGCTGATTTGTCGCAAGAGGGTTCACAATTACCACGAAGGAATTAACAAAAATACTTTTGCATCCTAGGCCGACGCACGATCACAATTAAAGGAAGTGAAACTTCCTAAATGCCATCATAGCCTCTCGTAGATAAGTACGGACGTCTACGTACCCATCAGCGAGACTCTACTAGACACTGTCTTAGTCTGGATAGATACTAAACATGGCTCTGATACCAATTGACACGACCCGGAATCCGGTTAGGCCGTGCGGGCAACCAACATCCTCCCCTAGACCCGTCGGGCGAACCCTTACCAATTAAATTAGAAAAATAAATATAATTCAATTTATAAATAATAACAAGACTTAGAAAAAGTACAAACATAATAATAGTTCTAAGCTGTACAAAAAAGAAATTACAGCTGACTACCCAACATGCTAGGTTTAGGGCTATCCAGACTAGATATCTAAGAGTACAAAAGAAGACAGATACCTCCTGAAGGGAGCAAACTGCATCTGAAATAATAAACAATAAACTGGCGGCCATCCGAAATAAAAGCTGGCTCACCCTGACAACTGAAGTCGTCTTCGCTCCTGAACAACGTGGCGAACTCAATCCTGGAGCGGACCTGCCGAAACGAAATAGATAGACGAGAAACAAATAACAAACAAGGGTGAGTCAAAAGGACTCAATAAGTGGGGAAGACTAGCCACCTCAAAGAATAGGATAGCTAGCCAGGGAGAAAAGAAACAGATAAACTCAATTCCTCTTATTTAAATTACAAAAAGGCAGAGCCAGATAATAACTAGAAACACGTATGAAACCTTAAACTCAGCCAGGAATCCTTAAACTCAGCCAGGAATACGAGCCAGAAACGTATCAACAAATAAGCAATGCACGTATGAGCAGAACAGTAGTTATGTACCACAAGTCTACGCAATGGTATGAAAACGAAATGAAATGAGATGAAATGAAATGAAATCTGATGCAAAGGGTCACATGTGCCCGTCCTCCCATCTCAAAGCGGAATACTCCTGCATTCGAGGGGAATCCAATCTGATAACCAACTGGAGCGGAATACTCCTGCTCCTGGGGCGGAATACTCCTGCACCCGATATAATATAAACCAGAGGCGGAATACTCCTGCACTCTCTTGGGGCGGAATACTCCTGCCCTCAATATGATACAATGGAGCGGAATACTCCTGCTCCTGGGGCGGAATACTCCCGCCCTCAATATGATACAATGGAGCAGAATACTCCTGCTCCTGGGGCGGAATACTCCTGCCCTCAATATGATACAATGGAGCGGAATACTACTGCTCCTGGGGCGGAATACTCCTGCACCCAATATGATATGCAATGTAATGCATATGAATGACATATAACGCATATGAATGCAATGTGATGCAATAATAACCTTTCACCGGCGCGGGACTCTCATCGACAGCCGGGAAGTAGATTCCAACTTACAGCCAGGGTACAATGCTCAGATCCTCATTGCAATACCAACAATAGGACATAACATATAATATACAATGTAAATTCAAAGCTAAGGCGTAATGAGTACGCCTATCGGCAGCTACACACGTAAGGAACACATGGTAGAAAATCCACGAGGCCAGGTGCCTCCAAAGAAATGGATATAAACACTTACCTCTCTCAAAAGTTAGCGTTGCGACCAACAACCACGTTATTCTTTGAATTCATTGCCAAACGATCCCACTGTAATCAATAAGCAGAAAAATATATCACTTTAGGCTAAAGGCTTCATTCCTCACATCTTAGGGCAATCCAGGTAGGAACCTGATACCCTATTCGCATACGCAATACGCAGGCCAGGCCTATGTACAGGGTTTAAGGTCACATAACCAAACCCCAAATAATTTACATTTATATGTTGCCCATAACTCAGTGAGTACGAATATATAATCAATTCTATTATCGGGGTCCATTTGACCCTTTAAACTATTAATTGAACTTATTAAAACGATGTCTAATATTCCAAGTTTTACCGTTAAAACATATTGAAACACACGTAATAAACTCAAATAATGCATTAAGATCATTACCTGAATATTTTGGGGTAAAAATTCTACTGTTCTCCGGCCCCTTTTCTTATTTTCTAGCATTTTTCCACTGCGTATTTTCTTTTTCGCGTCTCTGTTTCTCGTTCCTGAATGTTTCACTCTGTATAAAGTCAAGGGATATATCCCTATCAGCCACCGCCCATGGTACTTGCTCACCTAGCATTTTCTTTCATGTTTTTGTCCTTTTGTGTTTTGTGTTTTGTCTTTTTTTTTTCCTTTAAAATTCGCTGCTACGGTAAAAATTAAAACGGTACCCTACGATATTCGAAATAATTCCAACTTTTTCATATAAGTTATACAAAATATATGTAACATACTCCCGAAGGTGGATCTCAAATTGGACTCCCGAAACTCAAGATGCGAATTTAAATAGAAAAAGTCAAATTATTTAACTTTCGGCATTTTAGCGGAACTAGCCGAACAACATCGAAATTCACTTTCAAAAGTTTACAAAAATCATAAATAATCATACGAACCTAACGGCGCTTTCGGATTTCGAATCGGAGCTCATTCGGCAAAACCGAGTTCGAAAATCTCTTTTTAATATTTATCGCCAATAAAAACTGAAACCTTCTTCCGATGTCTATCAAACGAGGTCTGATTTAGCTCAAATTTTACAGACAGGTCCTAATGGACATTACGAATATTTTAAAATTATCGGCACACCAATCGGAGTCCTAACTTCCGAAACGACTGACCGAGGTCGTTTCATGCAATTCAAGCCGCTCAAATAGACAAATACCAATACATACACCAAACGGCTACAAACGTTTCGGTTGCCTCTATTTACTTCTATAAAGACCCAACAATTCAAAGCATTTTAATCAACATTCATCAACTTAAAATTCAAAACATTTCAATCCACATTAAACAACTTACACTTCAAACCATTCATCATCAAAAATGGCACGTCGGCTACGAACAAGAGGTGGCTCCACGGCTAGAGGAGCCTCCACGGCCAGAGGAGCATCCACGGCCAGAGGAGCCTCCACATCGAGGCAAAACACAGCTGTTGCATTATCATTTTCAGACGAACCACAAACTGAAAGAGCTATTGACATATTGGAACAACTAAGGGCAGAAGTGTGGGGTTGGAGGTTCCAGTTTGAGGGCTTCCTACATGGCTACCAAAAGGATGCCAAAAAGATGACGAAGGAAATGCGAAGGATCAAAAGAATGCTCAAAGGGCTGCTAGCTGATAAGGCGATGCATTACCTTGACTTCTACTCCTCTCCTTCACGCTAGATGTGGATGTTCCTATTAATGTTTATTATATAATTTCTTTTTGAATGTTTATAATCTAGTATCTTTTGTTAGAATGCTAGTATAACTAGCATTCCTTTTGTAAAGCATTGACAGTGATGTGCAGTTTCTCCATTTGAATGCTAATATAACTAGCATTCTTTTTGTAAAGCTCTACAATGATGATCAATGAAAAATATGTTTGTCTAGTTCCTGTAAATCTGTTCAGAACATCATGGTAACGTTCAGAAAGTTAAACTGTCGTTCTGGAACATCAGCAACCTTTTTACAATGAGATATTCATGTTTCGAACATCAACGTTACGCGCAGAACATAAGACTATCGTTCTGAACAAATGATGAACAATTTATATGCTCTGTTCATTTTCTAAAAAACTAATCCATCTATAATTAAATAAGCACAATATACCGAACGACATTCAAAATGTTCCGAACTGTATGTTAAAATCTAAAAAGCACGACGGTTACAATTAGCAGTTGCACTCGTTTGAGTAGTACATAACGGTTACGAGTTTCGTCAAAAGTCACTTTCCATAAAACCATTCCCAAAAGACTCGTCGATTGCCACTTTACTCTTATAAATACCCAACAGTCACACATTGATTCCACATATTTCAAAATGCCTCGTCGTCCAAGAACAAGGGGAGCACCAATAAGAGGAGTATCGAGTTCAAGATGGCCTAGAGTTCCTTCCTCGAGTTCACATTCAGATTCTGGAAATTCGAACGACGGCTTGGACCAGCTGAGGTATGAAGTGTGGGAATGGAAATTCAAATTCGAAGAATTCTTCCATGATTATAGAAGGGACATAAGAAGGATGAAGAGAATGCTTAAAGGGCTGCTTGCTGAAAAGGGAATTGATTATGTCCCGTACTCCACACCACCAGGAACACCACCTGAAGCACCACCACAAGCTCCGCAACATGCACCCTAAGTTCGATTGCTTATGATTATTTTAGTTATAATTTTATATGTCAGTGGTTATATTAAGGAACGACTTATCTTCCAGAACGAAGTAATATTGTTCCGGGGTAAACTTAATTAATTGTTGCAGATGTTTGGAACATCATATTGTTATTCAGGAACAACAATACGTCGTTCTGGAGCTTATGTAATAATCGTCTAAATTTTACTGTCATTTTCTGTTGAATGCTGAACAATATATTTGAATGTTTGTTTTAATTGCGACTAATTAAGCTATCCTTTTAAGCACATCAAAAGCTATTACTTGGCTAAGAAAATAAAAGTCATCCATACCTAATTACATAACCAAAATAAAAGTTAAAAGATTATCCATATATTACATATACCCAAATCAAGGCTTTATTTTGCCGTCCAAAATACAAACGGCTAAACGTCGCCTCCACTGATCAACCAGATTGTCACAAATTTTGTCCATGGGGGTGTCTGTAATGAGATGCTCAATGTACATCAATGCGAACACTCCACGTGATTGCCCTGTTAGATTTTGTGGACAACGTGATCGTGGCACTCTCTCAAACGACCACATGTCTCCTTTCTTACACATTAGATCCAAGTCTTTGAATAGTTTAGAAATTCTGATATACATTGGGAACATGTAGAGAATGGGGACAATTATTGGCAAGAACTTTTCATCATCATTACAACCATGATTGCAATCATACACCCAAACCTTCGCTTCAACCGTGTCAAACACCACCAACACGTAGTGATTGTCGTTGATGTTGAAGACGGCGAAGATCCTCTTAGCACCAGCCCAACACCTACCCCTTGGGTAGGGTACCTTTCCATGTGCATACTTCAGATAATTGTTGACACCCAATTTTTTCCCTCCTTTTTCTAAAATTGGTCATAATTCAACTTAAGGGTGCAATGTAACTATTTGTGCAAAATGTGCATTAGAAATCATGCATTTACGTGCGTTATCCTCTATTTATATATTATATACTTAAGTGTGGCTATATTACGTAACTTTTGCATCATTTAGGGTATTTGTCAAATTATGACCATTTGTGAACTAGTACATTTATAATATTAGTGGCTATATTATATAATTACGTCATTTAGGCTATGTGTCATGTCTGTTTCAATTTGTGATTATTTGTGCAAATTAGTAATTATTTGTGATTATATATATTTAAATAATTTTATTTGAGTTTATTTAATATTTATTTGTGCATTTTATAATATATATATATATATATATATATATATATATATATATATATATATATATATATATATATATATATTATTTTATTTCTACACCTTTAAGTTAAATGTTGGCCAATTAAAGTGTCCAAATTCCTTTTATTAATTTTTCCATATTTCAAAATTACTACCCAAAATTCTTTATTTATCTTTATTTACTTTTTTTTATTTATTCATTTACATTTTTTTTCGAACCTTGCCAAATTTCCTAATCAAATACGTCCTTTACATATCCCTTTTTCTAAAACTATGTCCAAGTTCATCCCCCATCAAATCTCCTAAAATCCCTCCTCAATCTCCTAATCTCTCCTAAAACCTCCTAATATCTCCTAAATCCCTAAATTACCTCCCCAAATCCCCAACTATTGATTTTCCTAATCCTATATCAGCCAAGGGAGTACACGGCATATCCCACTCCTCGTCTTCCTTCCCCACGGACCCAAAACAAAAATCATCAGACCAATCCCTCATACCCTTTTCATCTTCTTCTTCCTTAACCCAACACAAGCAGACCCACGTGGTCTTTCTCCTTCATCTCACAAAACATCAATACTTCTTCCTCTCCCCTCACATACTGCACATACACCCATCTTCTCCCAAAAATCATTACAACACCATCACTATAAATCCATATACACACAGATTCAGAAAGAGATATAACACACACACACACACACACACACGTTGATTGAACATAAAACACCGGAACAGGGGAGATCGAGAACAGGGAGTAGCACAAACTGGGTTTCAGATTGGGAACACCTATCACTAAAACGTCATTTTTGTCTTTATGTTTGATTTCATTTTTGACCTGCTTTCGTGTTATTTGGTGTCGTTGACAGGGGAGTTAGGGGAGGCAGAGTAGGGGTGGTATTAACAACCACCTACGGTGGAGAAACCCACCACCGTTGAAAGTTTCATCGCCGGTGATGCTCACTCTGGCCAAGGCTTAACTAATTGGTTGCTCGATCTTAGTCGATTGTGATTTTCTCTTCTTGCTGTTTTGTTGAATTTTGCAGGTCTATTGCTACTTGTTGATTTTCGTCTGACACCCTTGTCACTGGTAGTTTTAGAAGGGAGCTGAGAATGAGTTGCAGCGGCGCCTCCGAGGCGATTGGTATTGCTCTTCTTCTTGTGCCCGTCGATCAACTTCGTTTGTCGCCATTATAGTCGGACTGGGCTGTTGGTTTGACCGATGATATTTTTGTTTGACTGGTTATTGAATGTTTGGCTATTTCATTGTTGATTTTACTGAATATTTGCCCTATTAGTCTTTTGGGTTGACTAGTTCTCTGAGTTTTGCAGATGTACCAACTTTGAACAGATGTTGTGCTACCGGCCAATGAAAAAATATATTTTACATATATTGAAGCCTACACAAGGAATTGACGGAAATACAATGAATTGACGGATTAATCATGGCCAAGGAAAATAAATTATTTGAGGCCTAATTGATTAGTTTGAACATGATACTACACTTGAACAACCCATCCCCGTGTACCTAAACAAACAAAAAGGCTATGATGACGTGTATAAGCCGTTATTACAAACGAGCCGGTAATGGAGTGACGGGACCGGTACTTGGCATGGCAACACGACCGGCCGGCGTGTTCGCAGCCGTATCGACGTCCCTAAACTTCCACCCAATACACACCTGAGCCGATACTTTACAAAAATCTCTTCCCCCATTATTTTAAACTATATTCACTATTATTATTATTTTTTTATTATATTTATTACTATTACTATTATTCTTATTATTATGATTATTATTATTAATTATTATCATTATGATTATTAGTATCATTCCTATTATTTTTTACTATTATTATTCTTCACTAATTCTTTTTTCTCTTTATTTTTTGCGAGGTACATTTGGAAAATGTCTTCAAAACAACACTCCAAAATGCCTCTAATTTTAATTACTATTGTTTTTCTCTTAATTTACATTATTATTATTCACTAACTAATTTATTTTATTTTGCTAGGTACAAATCTTTAAGGAGGAAGCCTACTAGATCTCCTTTATTTAAATTATTATATCATCTACTTCCTCCGTTTCAAAAAGGATGAACCTATTTCATTTTTAGTCTGTTTCAAAAAGAATGACCTCTTTCTAAATTTGGAAAGAAATTTTCACTTTTACTCATCCCTAGATGATTTGTAGCCACACAAATATCTATAACTTATTTTAGACCACAAATTTCAAAAGTCTTCCCTTCTTTATTAAACTCCGTGCAAAGTCAAATGGGTTCATCTAAAGTGGAACGGAGGGAGTAGTTATTTGTCTATCTCTAATTAGTTAGTTTAAATTGCTTAGTTATTTATTTCGAATTACAATTATAAGTCCGGCCGGTAACCACATTTTGTGGAGCTCGAGAAGTGCCTAACCCCTTCCTCTCAAGTTAATTTGAACCTCTTACCCGAATCTCTGACTCGTAGACTAATTCAGAGTTAATTATTTAAATGGAATTAGAAATAAATAGGTGGCATAATACGCCTAGGAAATTTATTAGGTGGCGACTCCGAAACCTTAACTCAAACGAGTTCACCCAGTCAAATCCGAAACCCGACTCGCCTCGAGTTGAGTTCAAAATCGGGTATGACAATAATCATCATCAAACTGATACGCCTTCAACGCCTCATCAAGCGGTACGTTATCATCTTGCGCCTCTTTTTCCAGTTGGTAGTAGTATTTTTTCATGTTTGTCAAGAATGCCATATCCAAAATGAGGTCACTTTGATCGTAATGATCGGGGTAATTCAAATGTCTCTCCCGCACCATTGTCATGACTGCTTCTACATACTGCATAACATATAAGAGACAAAAATAAATTGGCGTATAAGTGAGTGAAGGAAAGTTCTGTCTTTCCGAACATCATTCCATGTTCGGAACGACTGTGTGATGTTCTAGAAATCTATGAGAAGCTAAAAATGCTTGAGTTGTTCCAAGCATAAGAACGATGTTCCGAACTCAGTTAGTATGTTCCCTACAACGATATGAAGTTCAGAAAATCATTCAAAAATAAACTTACAATGTCCCACAGCCACACAATCTTGTTCATCAGATCTTTGAAATCTTGGTAATTCATCGGCAATCCAAGAAAAACATCTTTTTGTTTCTTCCTCTTTTTGATAAATGCGTTCAAAGCCACCACTTTTTCCGCTTCAATGGCTTGTAAATATCCACTGGAAGCCTCGGACCAACTTCTTCCTGCTTCTTCTTCTCTTCTGTTTGTGGTGATTTCACAGCCTTTGCAGGTTTTATAATCGTTTTGCTCTTCAACTGCTAAATCGTCTCCTGCATGGCCGCCATCTCCATCTCCATGCCTTTACGCCAATCGTTGCAATTGCAACTGCTACATTTGGAGATGTCGAATCCATTACCACCAGAAGAATCACCTTTGATTTTCTCAGAAGCCACAATATTGGTCTCATAAGGTGCGATCTGTTGCTCATAAGCCACCATCTTTTTCTCATAAGCCACGATCTTTTGATCATAAGCAACGATCTTTTGATCATAAGTCAAAATCTTTTGCTCCATTGCTTCCCTCCATCCGCTGCATTCATCACATTTGCAGCCTCTGCAATTGGAGCTCCTCTTCACTATACCAACTTCAGTGATACCAGCAACTTCAAACTCACCGCCAACTTCATCACCATCAGCTTTGTTTCCAATGTCAATATTTACATCTTGCAGGCCACCAATTCCCTCTTCATTGTATTCACCATCACTTTCAAACATCATCGTTTCTGGGGCTTCCATAGCTTTAATTTCTATCACTTGTCTTGGAGGGGTTGCAGGATTGTTCTTGAAGATACAAATTGTAGTGCCACCAACAAGACCAACGCTGCAAGCATCCTCAAACACTTTACAAAAACGATCTATTGTGTCGTCCTCGGAGTCTTCAAATGGCACGAGGTCTAAAAAGTAATCCATGTCCAGCTCGTCATTAGTAGGAATGAGGAAAGGGTGAACAACCTGTTAATATACCCAACAACATTAAATAAATATCAACTAAATTTTAAAAATCTTTTAAGTTGTTTGGAACAAAGTCCTGTTGTTCGAAAACATCTAGAAGTGATGTTTCAAACATCGTTGACTGAAGCAGTTGACGGTTCTTCATGAAGATGTTCCGAACATCAATCAGAAATATCTCAGCAAACACGAAGTTGTTCCAAACACCATATAACATATATGGAAAATAGAATACTTACAGGAATATCAGGTTGGTCAAACAACATGTCCGTATCTCTTTCACAAATTTCAGTAAGCCTGTTTATGATCCTTGGCATTGTTTTTTCTTTTGGCAAATTCTTTGGCCTCAAGGCAGGTATAGCTTCATGAGCCCAGGCCATGAATGCCCATGGAAAGCCATAAAGATTGTATGTCTGGCTTCCTTCTGCACGAGGTTTTATTGGCTTGATCAGATATTCCATTGTTAATTCAAAACTCATCCTACCCCAAGGACAACGCTGGAATGCCTCAAGATCGGCGGACAAGCACACCACCCATTCCTCTATTCCATATTTGGAATCTCTCGCACAAAGAATAGTATGAAAAAACTAAGCCATGCACAGATTTAAATACCACTTCTTGGGACAGGTTCTAGAACATACCAACTCAAGCAAGTCGCCAGACTTCACAGCTTGCTTTTTCTTCGGCTGTTTTTATTTTTTGGGCTTGTTGAACTTCCTCTTGGCAGGTGAAGGTGAGGGTGAGGGTGAGGGTAGGGGTGACTCCTCCACCTTCTTCTTCCCCTTCCGCTTCCCACTACCCTTCTCCTTCTCCTCCTTTTCCTTCTCCTCCTTTTCCGTTATCTCTTTCTCCTTCTCCTTCCTCTTCTTCTCCTTGAAATAATCAACAACAAACTTCCACAATTCCTTCCCCTTTTCATTCATTTTTTCCATGTACTGTTTACTTGGATAGGCACCATAGTTTAGCCCTGTCATTAGTGCAAACTCGGATAGGCCAAAATGTGCTGGCAATCCATTGAAGGATATCCAAACCTCTTTCTGCTTCTTGCAAATAATCCTTCGCATGAGGAGGTTATGCACCAACTTGGTGCCAAACAGTGGATATTCCGGTAATTGCAAGAAAGGACCGAAACAGCTATGGCAAAATCTACTTCTCACCTGCAATTTTTTTCAGAACCTCCTTGAACTGTATCATACCCCTAGCCAACGAAGAACAAATAGTAATCTTCCCATTAAAAGGTTCATTGTTGGTCAGGAATGTCTGAAGAGACCCTCAACGTTACTCTTGAAAGTAGCATGACCAACATCTTCATACTGCACATAATTTTAGCATAAAATTAATAAAATGAATCACAATAATAGTAAATCACATTAAAGGGAAAACATAAATGTTCGAAACATGTTTATTCTGAGGTTCTGAATGACAGTAGCAATCGTTTGGAACATCACGTAATGTGTTCAGAACGAGAGCTACCAGCCTTAATGCTGATGTTGGGAACATATATATGTCATGTAGAACATCAACAAAGGCGTTCCGAATAATAACAAGTATCAATTCAACTATCACCTGGTCTTCCTCCAGTTTCAATCCAGATGTTCCTTCAGCAGTTTTCTTCTCTTCACCTGCTTCCTCTTCAACATTTCCACCTGCATTATTTACAGCTTCCCCATCTATTTTAACTCTTTTTTCACAATCCTTCAGAAAGTTGCTTTTTAAAATTACATCATCCGCCTCTCTTCTACTTCTTTTACTGCTTCTTGGACTCTCCCCTGTCTTATCTGCTTCCCCCTCTACTTCTTCTCCTTTTTCTCTACTTAAATCATCAGCTTCTTCATTTTTTTTACCACCATCTTCCTCTTCCTTTTCACGATCACTATCTTCCTCTCCAGTCCTCAAAAAATCACTTTTTAACAGTTCATCAATACCGGCGTCATCTAAATCCACCATTCTTTCACCCTCATCTGCATCCCTCTCCAAATCCTCCCCACCTTTACTTAGATCGTAACTTGGTGCTGGACTTTGGCTTTCCTCTTGTTTATCACCTTTGTTTCGTGGACCTACTACTTCTCCTTGGCTATCGTCGTCACTCTCCACAACTAATTTTCTTTTAGTTGTTCTAGTTGTTCTTGGGCGTTTAGGAGTAGGTTCTAAATCTGTAGGAGTACGTTCCGAATCTGAAGTAGTAGGCTTCTCAAGTTTCTTCTTCGGCGAAGGGCCCTTTCTTTTAGAAATTGCCTTCTTTGGAGTCTTTGTAGGCTGCTTCTTGAGCTCATCTTCATCTTTATTTCTCGGTCTTAAATTTACCATTTTTCTACAAAGCAAAACAAGGGGATACAAAATTTAGTTACAGAAAATCATGAACATCCAATTAGATGTTTCGAACCTCAGCTACTATGGTGTTCGGAACATCAGGACACATAACAGCAATAACTTCAATTTGCAACTAAATAAACCAGCGTTGGTTCACAGAAAAACCCTCAAATCGTCACAATTTAACCAAAAAATGTAAAAAGCCTAAAAATTTCAGTTGAACATCGAAAATCCCCTTTGTAGTTCGGAACTACTTTACCCATTAAAACACATAATGCCATTAGATTTCAACACAATATTATACCTTTTGTACAAAAACAAACACCCAAAGCATCATTAATCACTGTCGACGAAAAAATTAAAAACAAAAACCTAGGTTCGAGATTTACACCACAGTTTAAATGATAATGACATTATTTACATTTTATATATAATACTTTGTTGTATTGCTGATCGGATTACTTGAAAGCCACAGAGAAGTTGGAGAGTATTTGGTTTAGATTTGGCGTGAAAAGGGAGATGAAGTGAAGTGAAGAAATTGAAAAGGCCACGCGGGGGGGAGGGTGGGGGGGAGAGAGTTTAATGTATGTTGTCCCCAATGTTTGAAATTATTATTATGTATGTTTTAAGAAAAACCCTCAAGTTTTAAAAGTGTTAATTTGGTCGATGATTAGTGTTAATCAGACTTAGAAAAAAAGAAAATGGAAAAGAAAAGCAGAGGACATTTTCTGCCAAAAAAGACTTGTGGAGTTTTGGAACGCCACAAGTCACAAGTTACCTAGTATATATACTGATTGAGGATTATAAGAGACTGATGTGACACTTCTCTATAGTCACCATTCCATCAAAAAGTTAAGAAAATAATGATTTCTTTGTTTTTCATGTTTTAGGCTTTTTTCCTCATTTTTCTATTATAAGCCTATTAAGCGTACTGACAACGCATTAAAATGGATGTTGTTGCTGATAGGTAAATTAAAGGCCCATTTATTGTTATTACTAATTGTGAAAAATGTAACTGTTAGCCAATCCTTTCTTTTGTTGTTTTCTTCTTAGTTTTCTGTTAACAGAATTTAAAATTTAAAAAATGCTTAAATACACTGTTCAATTAAATAGGGAGACATTCAATAAAATAACAAATGAAACGCCCGATTCTTCAAGACCTTTTAATTCCCCATCCTTTCTAGCCTTTATTAAAATTCATTATGGAGAAAAGAAACGGTCAAAATGAGTATAAAAGCCCAACACAATATAAAGGATGTGTCATGCATGCAAGGAGAACGAGAAATCCAATGCATAGAATTACAGTATGTTGTCATTACAGAGTGCCTATGCTTAGAAGAGGATGCCATACATGATGCAACACGTTATCATTGTTGCATAGGAGGAAGAGGACCAAATTCCCCCTGTAAGTCAATTGAAAAATGGGTGTTAATCCTTTTCTTTTTTTATTTATTTCAGGGAGTTATCATTTCTTCTGAAATTATTGTCGTTACTGGATATTTTCTATGGGGATAAAGGAAATAGTGACACAGAGAAAATATTGAGAATTATTATCTTTATAAATTGTACATAAGGATTATTATGTATATATTTGATGTTTTTCTGTACAAACAAGCACAATCTCCTATATATGATTGAGTTTCATAACATCGTATATCTTTTTTGAGATGTTAAAATATGCAGTTCACTGATCGAGTCTTACTGTGTTGGTTCTTTCTCTACATTTTCCATAGGAGGAGAGGAACTAAAGAGGCTAATGGATGGTATTAATATTGTACGTGTATAATAGTCAAAAACCCTCCTAAACTATCACTTTTTTGTTAGTTTCATACTTAAACTATGGGTTGGTCACGCTACCCCCTGAACTATCAATTTTCATATTCAAAACCCCCCTGCAGTGCCAAGTGGCATGGAGAGTGACTTCACTCTCTTTGTTGTGTGTGGAAAAATAAAGTATACCAATAAAAAGCATCCATGTGGCATTTCTTTTCAATTTCTAAAATTTAAATATGCTTTTACTTATTTATTACTTATTTTTGTCTTTTTCCTTTCTTCTTTTCTAATTAATTATTTTCTTCTTCATAACTCTTTTTTTTGGGCCAATAACAATAAACTAATTGAGACCCATTAACCTTAGAATAATAAGAATACTAAAAATAATTTAATCAAATGTGATATATTCTGTTGTAATTTACAACCAAATTTTGTCAATAATGGTCATTTTAATTAAAAAGACATAACCCTTAACATACATTGTATCATTTTAATATTTTAATACGCAAGTTCTCAATTGAGTTTATTATAGTAGAGTAAATTCAGTTCTATATAATAATTAAATTTACTATTGTTGGTTAATATTTATTATTTTAGAAATATGGGTTTTCAAGTAAGGTAAAAATTTTTGATTTTCACGGAAAATTAAAAGAAAAAATTAATAGTTTTTTTTTTTAAAAAAAGATCAAATAAGAAATAAGAACAACTACTTTAAAAAATTAATTGTATGGATGCTCTACAAAGAGAGTGAAGTCACCTTCCATGCCATTTGGCACTGCAGGGGGTTTTGAATATGAAAATGGATAGTTCAGGGGAGTAGCGTGACCAACCCATAATTTAAGTATGAAACTAACAAAAAAATGATAGTTTAGGGGGGTTTTTGACTATTATCTCATCTTTTTTTTGACACACTAAAACTTTCTTTTGACACACTGAGACAGACACCGTAGCTTGCCACTTATACCGTTTGATTTGTATTCTTTCATCAATTTTAATCTGTTAGCTTTTCATTTCATCTTTGAATAGAATCAAATTCGAAAAGAAAAGTTTTACTATCCAATGAAACAAACATACCAAAATAAGTCAGGCTGTATTTGATAAAAAAAGACATTCTTCACGTAATAAAGTTACATCAACACAAGAGCTGTATATAATAAAAAGAACACTGTTCTCGCTTTTTCAATGAAGTAAATTGCTGAATTATATAAAAAGACACGAATTGGTATAACAAGATAAATCGTTTCTTAGTATTTTGCTTTATTGTCTTCTCAAAGCAGTTCAGAATTTACAATATGTTTGCTTGTGTGTAAGTATGTATGAAGAAAAATAAGAAGATTTATCCATTCTATTCTCTCATGACTACGTATGTGTTCATCTTTCCTTTTGAATATTATTATCTTTGTTTTGATAGGTTGTATGTTTAATAGTTGGAGAAGTATAAGTGATAAATTCCTCAATTACAAATTATAGTGAATTATATGTAGTTATACTCAAAAGTGAATCAAATGTTACTCAAATTCAAGTTTAGATCTCCAACTTATATATGCAACCATTAATCTTAATCAGGACTGAATTTAGAAGATATTCATATCAATATGAAATTCCATGGAAACAAAAGTTGAATGTTTTATACACTATAAAAAAACAGTAGAAAGAAATTAAAGATACTTAATTATTATTCAAAAATCAATCAACGATGTAAACTTTTATTGTTGTAGAACACAGACATGACAAAATTGATTAAACCCTTTCATTTAATTAACGATGAGGTATTCTCATATTTTTAGTCTTAATACGAAATGAATCTGCTTTGTTATTTTTAACATTCGATATTAGAAAACAATCATTTTGTAAGATCAATAAGAGGGTTTTTAAAACCGTGCGATGCGCGGGCAAGTTACCTAGTTAAGATAAAGAAAACAGAAGCCGTCTAAATATTGATCGATGTCTTGTCACCTGATATAGTTAATTTATAGACTTCTCTCGGTGATAGAAGTCTTTTGTTTACCGACTTAAACCCTTCGTCATCTACCAAAATTCCATTGGGCCAGAGTCTTAGTGGAATTCAAATATTGTTGTTAGTCAAATTCCTAACATAAATTCTGAAAATAATTATACATAATGATACACAAAATGTAGTAGTATAATTTTGAATCATAGAACGTCAAATTTGAATTAAGGAGAACGAAAGAGGTCAGGCAAAAAATCATTCCAAATCAATAAAAATATGTAATGAATGGAGAATTAAAAAGTCTAAAGGAACAACAAAAAAAAAAATCACAATATTACTTTCCGTTTTCTAATATCAACAAAAGTTCAATAAAAATGAAGAAATCAAGCTCAAAAAATTAATTTCAATAATTTATTTCAAGAATGAAAAAGAAAAAAATTGGTAATACCTTAGCAAAAATTTCTAAAAGTTGTCTCCTCTGTTTTGCGGTTGTCTAATTATTTTGGCTGCTCCTTCAAAATAAAAGCCAAACATTGAAAAATATTATAAGGAAATACTACCAATTATATTAAACCTAAACCTAATCGAGGCAAAGTCGTAAGTGTGTAGTGGTTTCTAGGAATCAAAATATGAACTCCATATATAAGTATAATTTATAAAATATACCCCAAAAAAAATACAAACCCAAACAATCTGTACAAGAAAAAATAAAAACCTGAGGCAAAATCAAACCGATATTAATGGGGAAGAACTCAAGCACAATAAGTTTTATTCAACCAAAAGACATCAGGAACTTTATTAGAGATGTCTGGTCAGTAAAAAGAGAGAGAGAGAGAGATACCTGGTGAGTACTCATCCGTAAGTTGTAGGGGTTGAGCTCTTCTTAATGTGCCATACATCATTTAAAATATTGAAATTGTTTGTAGTAGTTGTCCAAAAGGATTCAAACATTTAAAGAAGTTTCATTCTCATTGCAACTAATATTTGTAATTGACTAAATCTAAAATATTCGTGTTTAGCTTGAATAATAGCATGAAATATATTCATTAGAATTCTTAAAGTTCTATGTCCAATTGACTTAAGTTACAACTTTTTCGAATTTATCATTAGGAAGGACATAACACAAACAACCAAAAAACAGGAAACTGATTATGATTAGAATACCATTTAACATTTATAATCTAATACACAAAGTTTCAAATAATTTTAATCACCCTCAAATTATATCTTTGAAGAAATAATTTATCTTAAATATAATAAATAAGATATAAAAAATAGTAAAAAGATAATTTTGTCTACTGTAGAATCTTTTAATGAAGGGCAAAAAGTTCAATCAATATTTGCTAAGGGCCTTCATGCTTTTAATATAGTATAGATATAGATAGATTATATACTTGTGGTGATTTCAAATTTCTTATATTTGTTACATGAAAATAATGTCCAAATATATATTATATTTAACTAGTGAATTTGTAGGCGCTTCGCACGGTTAGAAATGACATTAATAAATTTAAACGTAAGATGAGGCAACTTAGTTGAATCATTATCTGGCATGCAACTCAGTACAATGGATATTTACAGAGAGAATAAGTGCTTTTTTCTTTTGCTATTATTTATTTTTTAAAGGAAAAAAAGTAGAAGATTCGAAACTAAAAAAACAATTATTCAAATGTCAAGAACAACAGAATTTTAAGACAATTTCCTGCATATTAGAAAACAATTACTTAATTTAAAAAGATAAAAATGTTGATAATTTAACAAATTATGCTTACAATTCATAAAACGTTTCATAATGTAAAGTACAATTTCAATTATCATTATTCTATAATGTTAATCCATTCAAAGTAAAGGTACAAAGCTCTTTATAGTTAGTTACAATAAAAATTAAAGCAATTTTACATACATATAACCTATAGAGAAAAGAAAAATAAAATCAAATAAAAAAGAGTAGCTTGATGATATCAATTATACTTGTAGTGCTTCGGTATTGCTTGTGCATGTCTCTTTTTGATCTTGCTATGATTAAATATAAGAATTTTGGGAAGAAGAATAATGTAAAATGAAGATGTATATGCACAAAATAAGATACTTTAAGGAAGTGCACTTACAACAAAATATGGGATACTTATAATGTGCAATATAGATCAAACACTTTTACTCAGTATTGACATGTAAACTACCGGAAAACTATCTTGATCCTGCCATGGGCCCATGGTATCAAAAAGTGTAGTATAAAAATGAAATTTAGTATATTGCAACTCAGATTAATTAATCAGAATTTTCCTTCTATCACCAATCACCATTCACCAACAAAGTCTATGAATCTAAAATACCTCTCTTATAGATACAATAAATAATTATATAAAATCTACTTATAGATATTTTTTTAGGCGGGATTGAAAACCAAGCTTCGTTAGCAGTAAAACCTTTTATCAGCTCTTTAGCCAAGTTGTCTACATCAATATTTTAAAACGCGGGCACAAGAAGAGGCATTTTACTTATAATTAGGTGAGGCGTAAGCCTCGAGACATGGGGCGTAAGTCACATGAATCTTATTTTTTAATTAATTTTAAATTAATAAAATAGCATAATGAGCCAAAAATATCAAAAGTACATAAAAAAACTTAAGAAAATTAAAAATAAGAAAAAAGATTATAGAAACCAAAGATTTAACCTTTTTAACTATTGTAAGAAATTGAATAATGTTATATTTTTTATGAGATACAATTAAACCATAAGGCCTTAACTTTCAAACAATTAAAAATAAAAATTTATTACTATAAAAAGTGAATAAACAATAAAATTTATTACTATTATAATTTAAAATATTAATTCTTCATTGATAAATATAAAATTGCTTCTAAGTTGTAAAATAATTGAAATCTAACAATTTTGAGTGACAGAAATAAACATGAAGACCAATAAGAAGTGATTATATAAACATCGACTTTCAGATTAAGTATACAGATGTTATTCACCCTCATGATATTCTCAATTATAATACATTTAATATTATGTCTCGTTAATTGAGCTACACTCAAGTTTTAATTTTCTATAGATGAATATAACTTCATTTTTAAAGAAAATTGTGGGTGAACAATCTTAATTAGGGAATTGGACAGATCATTTGCATAGGTTCAATAGAGCGAGTCCCAAGCGTTGAGTGTTGGACGTGTTCTGGACGCACCGTCGGGTGCTTGAGGCGTAAGCCTCATGGATCTAAGCCCCGCCCGAAAGTCTCAGAGCGTTTTGCAAGTGCCCCGTCCCGGAGCGAGTCCCGGACGAATCCCAAAACTGTCTTTTAAAACAAAGGTCTACATCTCCCTCCACTCCAACTTGTTTCATCTTCATCCAAACTTCCTTTTCAAATTAAAGTCCCGGTCTGTTAATAATATCAAATAAATTAGTAAACTATGATATTAAAAAAGCATTACCATCATCATAACAGATCTTCTGCGTATTCCTAAATAAATTTATTTTACCATTAAAATATAAAACAAAGCTAAATGCCTTATACTAAAAAGCTTCAAACAAAAACTTCATTCAAAAGTAAGATCGTAGACTTAGTAAATTAAAAGGCTTCAAAGAACAAAGGAGGAGAATTGAGATACTTACCTGATCTCCCTTCAAATTAGTCTGTTGTTTTATTTTTCTCAATTAAACTGTCCATTGTAAATCATGTAAAAGGAAATTTAGTAATTACAATTGATCATTTGGTAAAGAAAGAGAAGTGTAGAGCTTTCTGTAAATACAATTTTGTGAGCTAGCCTCCTCAATTATTTGATGAGCAATCTCATATCTAATTCTACTGGTTGATATCCCTGGCTATAAAGATGCGATTTCCATTCACCAGTTGAAAGAAAATTCTTGACTTCAATAAGATAAGATGCCTTTTAAGCTTCAATAAGATTCATTTTTTCATTCTTAAACACAATAATTAATGGAGGAGTTACTTTTTGTAAACTTAAATAGGGAGAGGGAAAAATTAACTTTTTAGAGTTATTTACATTTTAAAATTTGAAAAAATATGAAAAAAGGAGAAAAAAGATAAATGTGATTCTTGGCCATAGAGGCATGCCACATCATCACTTTAGAGCTTAGCTTTATTTATATACTAGTTAATCTACTAGTGAACTCGACCGCGCTCGCGCGGTCATTAAAAAATATATAGTTAATTAATCATTGATATAACTTCTATAATAACAGAATGAATATTTACTCTTATATTAATTTCTTTTTCAATTTATACTCTAATCGTGATACTACCAATTGTTTATATAGTTATATTCTCAAGGTTGATTACTATTTTGAAAATATTTTAAGCTTTTTCTCATTTTACGTATATGTATTGGAGTATATTTAACTTCACGACCTACATTGTACTCTTCCTCTAGAATACTGTCAGCCGATACAAATGTTTGCATTAGAGTACAAAATCTTCTTGACTATGAAAATAAGAAGATTATTAAATTTTTACTATTTATTTAAATGTTCTCATTTTCTTCTTTTGATCTTTTTTACTCTTTTGGGACATTTTCTTTTTCAAAGGCCATTCAATTACTAAATATTTTCAAACAAATTTATTGATGAAAAAAGAAAGGAAAAAAGGCCAATCTTAAAAATACAATAAATGAAGAGGATGAGAGAAAAATATACAATTGTAAGAACACTTATTTTCTTCACATTTTGATGAAATGGTTGCTAAAGAGAGATTATACTTACGATCTTTTAATTCACCATTTAAAAAATCATGATCTAGAGAGAGCCTATATAATTAAATTTTAATGCAGAAAAAAGAATTGCGGCCTTTATATACTGAATAGTGCATACAAGATACAACAAAATATAGCAACAACATTTGATATAATTGATATACGAATACTAACTTTTAAAATAAAATACAGTAACTTTAAAGTTAATAAGAACACCTTTATGTATTGGTTAAAAACTGACTACATCTAAAAAGGCGACACGTTTTCGCCACGTGGCACGGGCAGAGATTTCACCGGACAGACACCTAGCGGGCAGACAACCAGCCAGGCGGTTACCACGAGCAGACCCAGAGAAACAATATAACGCTTCCCAGGTCAGCACGATCTGAATAAGCAGTTATTAAACCTGATCATGCGCGATTACTAAATGAATGGTCATAAAGGCAATAAATACACAATCCAGCGGTTACGTATCCAACGGATACGTGCCCAGCGGTTACAAAACTCAACGGACGCCTATCAGACCTATAAATAGCATTTGTCCTAAACAATTGTAACATAACTTTACTTCCTGTCTACAACATCAATAAGAATACTCTCTCTTACTCTCGCTCAAACACTGTTCTTTGCTTGCGTACTTTGCTCTTTAGTTTTTAGGTGCGATCAGTAACGAGGAAGCCTCATCGGGGTCAGGCGATCCAATACGGTTACCTTTATCTACTTTATTTACGCTTTAATCTCATCCGTTTCCAAGTACATTCTGCTTCCGTATTATTAACTATTATTACTGAAAATCGCAAATATATTAATAATTAGCAACTAACGTAATCTCCCATTTGAACTCTGAATCTAAACTATTGATCGTGACTCCGCAAATATAAATTTAATTGTTAATTGGCCTAAAATTGGATCTAGGTTAAATAATTTGGCGACCACAGTGGGAGCCGGTCAATAGCCTCTATAGGTTAATAGTTTACCTGTTGTATACGACTTATCCTTTCTTATCAATCTTTTGTTTTTACAACTAACATGGCAGAAAGCGATTCGCAACGAACTATCGTGGGAGGAGAACAGGTACGTACTCCTTCATCAAGTCCCAACTATTCTCCCGATTACTCGTCCGACGGGCAGCAACAATCTTCCCAAGGACCGGTCAGGCAGCGAAATAGGCGTAGGCACTCTCAGAGCGCCACTCCGCCTAGGAGAAGACACTATAGGAGTCTCTCCCCTGGCCAAGGGAACCTCCAGGAGACACTCTATGCATTTATGCAGGAACAAGCAGAGGTCAACAGAGGGATAAGGGAGGCGATCAATTCTCTCCGAGGGCAAGCCCCTCCAGTCGCAAGAGTTGATGCTGCAGCACCAGGTCGAGATGCCCCTTCCTCGCACACTTCAAGACAAGGTGGGGAGCGAAACAACAGAGGAACCGTGGATCCAACGACTCAAGTCAACCAAAATCGAAACGGAGGATCTATGGCGTCTACAGAAATGAGCATCGTCGTGGAGGCCCTCACCAAACAATTCAAGGAGAGCCAGGAAGCGCATCAGAAGTCTCTCCACGAGAGAATCGATCAGATACCAGGTGCTCCACCCACACTAAAGAAAGTTGATGTCCAACGCTACTCCCAGCGGCCTTGGAAGAAAGAAGCAGCCCCAAAGGCGATACCTAAGACGTTCAAAATGCCAAATATTCTGAGATATCATGGAACATCCGACCCCAATGATCATCTCATGATGTTCAGCAACTTTATAAAAGCTAGCGATCTCACCGATGAGGAGATCGAATCTGTCCAATTGAAGAAGTTCGTAGAGACCCTAGCGGACGGAGCTCTACGATGGTACTCAATGTTGCCACCAAACTCCATTGGGTCCTTCGCAGAGATGGCTGAGCTGTTCGTGAAGGCACACGCCGGCGCTCAGAAGACGGAGACTCGCGTAGAAGATATCTTCGAGATCAAGCAGAGGCCCGACGAGTCTCTCCGTAAATATGTGGATCGCTTCCAACGGGAACGTATGATGTTACCCAAGGTACCGGACAGATGGGCAGCGATCGCGTTCACCAACAGTTTGGATATCAGGAGCTCAGAGGCTACGCGCAGGCTATACGAATCCCTTCGCGAATTCCCAGCAGCCAACTGGTCGGACGTCTACAACCGCTACAACTCAAAGGTACGTATTGATGAAGATAAGTTGATTGGATTAGGTACCCGAGGAAGGACTCAATTGCACAGCGGCGGCCCTGGCGGGAAGGCGGAGACGGAGAGGTCAGACGTGCGTTACGAGCCGTACCCTGACCAGTCACGCAACAACTCCAAAGGACGCAGCCGCAATAACAGAGGGCTATCCCGAAGAGAGGATTCCGAGTCGAGCCCCCGTGGAACCCCGAGCCTACCAAGCTTCAACGTCGAAATGACTGAAGTAGTGGTGGCGCTCAAAGATATGGGAGAGAAGGTTAAATGGCCGAAGGACATGAAGACCGACCCAAGCAAGCGAAACCAGGACCTATGGTGCGAATTTCATCGCGACCACGGTCACACCACCGAAGACTGCAAGGCCCTAAGGTATGAAATTGCACATTTGTTGAAACAGGGATTCTTGAAGGAGTTCCTGACTGAGAAGGGAAAGCAAACCCACGCGAAGGCTCAGCAGAACAAATCTGGCCCTCCACGAGCATCCTCCCCGAAGAGGACAGTCAATGTTATCTCGGGAGGGATCGAAGTGGATTCCGTCACTTTCACGGCGAAGAAGTATGCAAAGGTCTCCATCACAAAGACCAAACGTCCACGACCAGAGGAGATCATAACATTTGAAGATTCAGACACCGATGGATTGCAGTTCCCACACGCCGATGCATTAGTCATAACGTTGCGCGTGGCGGAATTCGACGTCAAGAGAGTACTCATCGATGCGGGCAGCTCTGCGAACATTATTCAATCCCGAGTTGTAAGGGAGATGCAGCTGTCAGACAAGATCGTGCCAATATCTCGAGTTCTCTCTGGCTTCAACATTTCGAGTGAGAAGACCCTTGGCGAGATTACTCTTACGAATCTTGCTGAAAGGGTAGCAAAGGAGACGATATTTCATGTTGTCGATGCGGACCTAGCTTACAACATCATCTTGGGAAGACCATGGATCCATGATATGCAAGTCGTTCCTTCCACTTATCATCAGGTGTTGAAGTTCCCATCTGAATGGGGAGTGCGTGAGGTCCGAGGAGAACAACGCTCTGCTCGAGATTGCTATTCAGTGGCCCTTAAGCTGCCCGAAGAAAGCAAATAGCAATTACAGCAACCGGGATTAGATATGCCAAACGAAGAAGCAAAGTACGAGGTCCCGGAATTCATCACAAAGCTGGACGAGCGGAAAAGTTACATGCCGACCGTAGAAGCTTTGGAGTCTGAAGAATTGTTCGCAGACAAGCCGGAGCGGAAAGTCTACTTAGGGACCGAGTTGAGCGAACGCTTATGAGGAGATATCCTCCAGTTCCTCAAGGAGCGGCATACAACGTTCGCCTGGTCTCATGCAGATATGATAGGTATTTCTCCAGATATTATTTCTCACAGGTTGAATGTCGACCCATACCACCACCCAGTAAAACAGAAGACGCGACAGCAAGGAGCTTTTTGGAATCAGGTCATCAACGATGAGGTCGATCGGCTGTTGAAGATCGGATCTGTACGTGAAGTCAAATACCCAGACTGGCTAGCCAACGTGGTCGTTGTGCCCAAGAAGAATGGCAAATGGCGAGTCTGCATTGACTTCACAGATCTAAACAAAGCCTATCCAAAGGACTCATATCCCCTTCCCAGGATAGACCAACTGATTGACGCAACAGCCGGGCACGAAGTGCTTACCTTCCTCGATGCATACTCTGGGTACAACTAGATATTGATGGATCCCGATGACCAAGAGAAAACAGCGTTCATAACCTGCCGAGGTACGTACTGTTATAAAGTTATGCCATTTGGGTTGAAAAATGCAGGTGCAACGTATCAGCGCCTAGTCAATCGGATATTCCATGACCATATCGGTAAGACTATGGAAGTGTACATCGATGACATGCTGGTCAAATCCAAACGGGCAGAGGACCATCTAGAGCATTTAAAGGAAGCTTTCCGAATTCTCGATCAATACAACATGAAGCTGAACCCGGAGAAATGTGCATTCGGAGTCGGATCGGGAAAATTCCTGGGCTTCATTGTTTCTCAGCGTGGAATTGAAGTCAATCCCGCTCAGATCAAAGCCATCGAGTCAATTCCAGACGTACTCTACAACCGGAAGGACGTCATGAAGTTGACTGGAAGAGTGGTAGCCCTGCAAAGATTTATATCCCGATCATCAGACCGATGCAAGAGTTTCTTCGATGTTTTGAAGCAAAACAAAGAATTTGATTGGACTCCCGAATGCCAACAAGCACTAAAGGATCTGAAAAAGTATCTGTCCAATCCACCACTACTCTCTACACCTCAACACGGGGAGCAGTTGCTGATTTATCTGGCGGTATCAGAATCCTCGGTAAGTGCAGTTCTGGTTCGAAAAGAAAAAGGTAAACAACTTCCCATCTATTATATTAGCAAAGCTTTAATTGACGCAGAAACACGCTATCAACCTTTGGAGAAATTGGCTTTAGTACTAGTAACTGCTGCTCGTAAGTTACGCCCTTATTTTCAAAGTCATTCAATAGCTGTGGTTACAACGTTTCCCTTGCGCAATGTCTTGCATAAACCTGAATTTTCTGGAAGATTAGTTAAATGGGCTATAGAGCTAAGTGAATTCGATATTACTTATCAGCCTAGAGTAGCAATAAAGTCACAAGCCCTAGCAGACTTTAGCGCTAATATATATCCTGAGGCAGAAAAGGTTGCCGTTCTGTATGCTGGGCAGGCTCCTAGCGCGTGGACCCTATACACTGATGGCTCCTCGAGTGTCAAAGGGTCCGGTCTCGGACTGGTTCTCATTACCCCCTCCAGTGAGACCGTCAGGCAGGCCATCAAGTGCCCGTTTATCACTAACAATGAAGCCGAATATGAGGCTGTGATTGCAGGATTGGAATTAGCCCGGAGCTATGGAGCAAACATCATCAAACTCAAGAGTGATTCTCAATTGGTAGTCAACCAGATAACCGGAGGCTTTATCGCACGAGAATCCAGAATGCAAGTGTACCTTGCCCGTGTGAAAGAACTCTTGGCATAGTTTGACGAATGGGAGGCACTCCAAATACCGCGGGAAGAGAACCATGAAGCCGATGCTCTCGCGAATCTAGGATCAGTAGCAGAAATGGGGGCGGCCAGCTCCTCAGCTATCGTTCAACTCCTCTACACGACCGTAGATCGAGAAAAGTTCGAAGTCAATGCCATAAACGCAACTTGGGACTGGCGGAATGAAATTATAAGTTATCTTATTCATGGAACTCTGCCCGCCGACCCGAAAGTCGCTCGCAAGCTTAAGATAAAAGCTGCTCGGTATACAATCCTCAACGGTGAGCTTTACCGCAGGATGTTCGCTGGACCCCTTGCAAAGTGCCTCGGACCGAACCAAACCAACTACGTGATGCGGGAGGTCCATAAAGGCTGTTGTGGTAATCATTCTGGGGGCAAGGCATTAGCCCGCAAGTTGATTCGTGCAGGATACTACTGGGATAAGATGGAGAAGGATACAAATGAGTTTGTCAAAAAATGCGACAAGTGTCAGAGGTTTGCACATCTTCTTCATCAGCCGGCAGAACCACTCCACTCAATAATCTCCCCGTGGCCATTCATGAAATGGGGAATGGACATAGTTGGGCCTCTCCCCGCGGAGCCAAGAGGAGTACGTTTCTTGTTGATCATCATCGATTGCTTCACCAAATGGGTTGAAGCAGCAGCATATGCAAAGATACGGCAAACGGAGGTTATTGACTTCCTTTGGCATTTCGTCGTGTGTCGCTTTGGAGCACCTAAGGAAATAGTCATGGACAACGGCCCGCAATTTATCGGCCAGAAAGTGACTAGGTTCCTCGACGACTTGCACATCAAAAGGATCACATCTTCTCCCTATTATCCGGTTGCAAATGGACAGGCGGAGTCGACAAACAAAATCATCGTTGAGTCACTCAAGAAGCGCCTTGAACAGGCAAAAGGGTGTTGGGTAGAAGAACTACCCGGTGTGCTATGGGCTTACCGGACAACAGTAAAAATGAGTACAGGTGAGACACCATATTCATTAGTATACGGCGTGGATGCCCTAATCCCAGTCGAAATCGGAGAACTCAGCTTACGGTATGCACATGCCACTGAGGAGTCAAACTCAACCAATCTCTCTGAAGAGCTGGACTTCCTCGAAGAGCGAAGGGAACTAGCCCTTGTACGGGTAGTCGCCCAAAAAGAACGGATTGAACAATATTACAATCGGGGACTGCGCGTACGAAGTTTCCAGGTTGGGAATTTTGTACTAAGGAAAGTATCCCAGAACACACAGGAAGCAAATTCAGGGAAGCTAGGCCCTAATTGGGAAGGCCCTTACAAGGTAGTTGCATCAGTTGGCAAGGGATCTTATCGCTTAGCACGACCAGATGGCTCGATCATCCCAAACAATTGGAACGTGATTCACCTCAAAAGGTATCACTTCTGAGTGGTAAAACGGTCAGTGATTTTTTTTTCCTAACTTTTATTTTTGTGGCAATTTTTACTTTTATTATACTTCTTCTAAATGGTACTAACGGCCTGAATAAGGTCAGATCCGTTTAGCTCAACTGGTAGAGCTCGAAGTTTTTCAACTTCGCGGCTGTAGGTTCGAATCCCACAACGGACACACTCCTCGTTTGGTTTTATGTGTTCTTTTATCTACCACTTGCCTTAACTCTTTTTATGTTATCACTTACTGTGTTCCAACATAAAAACAAGGAGGGTGGTAAGAGGCCCCTGTAGGTAGGCCAGATTAGACCTCCGTAAAGGCAAAAGACCTTGTGAAAAGGCGAGTTTTCAAAAACTTTTATGTGACAAGCTTCCACGAAAATAAGAGAAGTCAAAGTCATTCACAAGGCCAGCGACTCGGCCAGAGTTCTGCAACGGCTTTCGACTATCAAAGCGATAAGCAAAGTTGCTCGCAAAGGCCAACGATTCGGCCAGAAATCTACCGACCACGACTCGGTCAGAATAATAACATCTGCGCATATTATTCATAATTTATGACTTCTTCCTTGGGAAAGGCTAAGTTAAAACATTTGGACAGACTTTTGGAGGCCAGAACTTAATAAAGTTCAAACTTCAAAAGCTCCTAAACATAAGGCATAAAAGCCACAATACAAACGAAAGATCAAAAATTCAGGCTAAATGTAGTCATTGAATTAAAAAAGATCTGGAATTATACACATGATCCTAACAAAATGATAAAATGCCGAAAACGGCTGGCAGAAATTTTGTAGAGTGATCAAAGGCCAAATGGAACCGGCCAAACAAGGATTGAAGTGTCCCTAAGAGACCTCTATCCACAAACAATTAATCTTGCTCTCGCTAGATGCACAAGCTAATGAAATTTTGGGGGCATCAGTTTTTGGGGCTACGACCAGAACTCGACGTACCAGCTCTGTCAATTCTGCCATCGCCACCCAAATTCTCGCTATCATCCTCATCTTCATCTTCGTCTGCCTCAGACTCCTCGGGAGAGAGATTCAGCGCTTGTCTTACTCCGCGAACAGCACTCTTCGTTCTCAGCAGCGTCTCCTAAACATTGATCTGCTTAGTCTGGACTTCCTCAAGCAGCGTGCGCTTAGCCTCGAGTACAGCAAGCTTCACCTTGATTTCAGATTGATCACGCAGGTTTGCCAAGTCCTTAGATAATGTACTTTGAACACTTAGCAACTGGGCAATCTGGTCCTTAGCAGCTTGAAGCTCAGCTCTGACTTTAACGGACTCTTCATTAGCCCTTTGCAAATCCATCTCGAGAGATCCACGGTCACCGAGTGCTCTGTTCAACGAAGCTTTGCATTCTTCAAGTAGAATCTCCAGACCCTGGGCAGAACGTGTGAACCCTTCCCTCTCTTCAGAAAGAAGGTCCTTCTCCTTGGTGAGCTCGTTAATTTGCTCAATCCGCTCGTTGTTAACCTCAGTCAATCGGTTAACTTCACCCCCAAGAAGACCACACTGCTCAGCCAGGATCTTATTCTCCTCCAGAGCCTTCAACAGCTCTTTCTTCACTTCGACAACTTGATCGACATTGTTGATCCTGGAGCGGGTCATCAGCTCAGCAGACATCATACTTAACTGAAGAGATATAGGAAATAAAGTTAGAAGTCTGAAATCAAATTATTTCAGGCACAAACGACATTAAAAAATCACTTACCCGGGCAGAATCGGCGGCGATTGCAAAAGCCAATTCTTCATCACTCATTTCCCTCATTGTCCATTCCTCTCGGGGACCAATGAGCGATGAGACCGCCTTGACTAAACTGCCCGACCTGGATACAAAGTTGACATCAGAGGCCAGGTTCATGGTATACTTCCTCTCGCAGAACTTGGGTTCCCAAGCCTGTTCAGAAGGGTAGTTCGGTCCAAACTTGTAGCGAATGCACCGGATGTCTCATCTAGTCTGACCATCGATGACTGACCGCCAGACAAGCCTTGTTGTCGACATATCAGAATCACCCTCTGCTCCAGGGTCCTTCATGTCACATTCATGTAAACCAACGGGCGCCGCCCCCTCAGCGGCCACATTCTCCAGATCCTCGAAATGGAACATACGAGGACCTTGGCCACCCTCTTGGGGGGTCTCTTCTCCTATTTTTTCTTCTTCTTCTTTTCTTTCTTCTTCCTCACCCACTTTCTCTTTCCCTTTGTCCGCACGGGAAGGAGCCGCCTTCACCCCGTCATCAACTCGGGACTCCTCTCCGGAGTTCGGGCAGCAGCCTCTTCCTCAACCTTCCTTTTATCACTCCGAAGATAAGGTTTTCGCACAAGGGGTTCATTGCTTTCAGCCTCAGTGTCTGAAACAAAAATTACCTCCTCGTCTAAACCCTTTTCCCGTGCAGACTCGGGGACTTCGACAGTAGGCTTTGCACTCTCCCCTACAGACTCTGCCACGTTGGCTTTGAGTAAGGATCCGCCTCCAGCAGCTGAGGATTGCCCGGTAGCAACGGAAGTCTTACGAGCAGACTTCTTCCGTGCTCCGCCCTCATCTTGGCCTTTCTTTTTCCTCTTCAAGGAACCAAGGCTACTGGACAGAAGCTCCTCACCGCCTTCTCTTCTGCACAGTGCCTCCGCTGAAGCTAGTATAGATGCTGCCTCGTCGTCGGGATCTACAGCGGGAACTGCTTGAGAAGGAGGGGCGGGGAAAAAATCCCCTTGAGTACCCAAACCTACAGAAACGTGGGGTAGTCAGATATGGCAAAAGTACGAAGAAAAGTAACAACTTTAAAGAGAAAAAATTCTCACCGTGAGTTTTCACGATCAGACTCTTTTTCGTAGCAAAATATGTCCACTCCCTTTGCTCAGGGAGAAACTTTTCCAAAATCGCCTCAACCCACGCCGTCAGCTCATCGACTGTTATGAGCCCGTCGTAGAGTCGTTTGGCGGCTGCAAGGAAGAATCAAAGGGATAATCAGACAAGAAGAAAAGAGGAAGCACGAAAAACTCTAAAAGAAACTCGGGGACTTACGCTTCTTATTCCAAACCTCAGGAAGTAAAGCCTTGGAGTTGAGGGACAAGGCCTGAGTACGCACGAATACATACCGGTGCAACCAGCCCCCGTCACTTGTGTCCTCAGAGCTGTGCACCAAGCCTTTGCTCCCGCGCATCCTAACATTGACAAAACTGTCCTTGAAGATTTGTATACTGTACAAGGAAATGAAATGCTCGTATTCAAAAATTTGATCGGTTTCTTCCGCAAACCAATCTATAAGGGTAACTATTCTATATGCGCTGGGGCACAGCTGCCCCGGACAGAGTAAATACTCCCTGCAGAGCCTCTGAAGCACAGGGTGCAGGGGTAATGTACACTCAACTGTAAATGGGTAGGTGCACATGGCCGTCCACCCAGCCCTATGCGAAGTAATGTTCTCCGCTTCAGACACCGGCAAGAGGGGGATACTTGCGTCCCAGTTGCAGTCCATTCTAACTTGTGGGATCACCTCCGACGTAATCCCAGACTTGAATCTATACGCCGGCCATAAGCGTATATCTCCATAATTATTGATGGCCTTGATATTACAGTCTGGTTCTAATTCACCCCAATTTTTGGGTATAATCTCTGCAGCAGTAGCCTGAGTGGCCTTGGGTCTGGGAGTAGCTGTAGAAGAACTACCAGCTGCAGCATCCGTGTTTTGGTTTCTCCTAGCTTTTGAAGACATGATTCAGGAAAAGTTAAGAAATTCGGAAACAAAGTTGAAAGGTACTCAAAAGATTCTCAAGATCCAGCAGATAAAAGATAAAAACAAGTAAAGGGATTTTGATTCAGCAAACCCCTATTTATAGGAGTAAAAATCCGGCCCATCAAGTTCCCACAAGACACGTGGAGGATATCGGGAAGGCCACGATCAGATCCATCCGTCGAAAGAAGAAGTAGGTTTCACCAACTTTCGAAATATCATCATTATACTGAAGAGCAGCGGTCACCTCGCGATCAACAGCCGACGCGTGCATGTGATTGAGGCGGTTAAAATCATTATTTTTACCCTTGGGACACGCAGTAGTCACCTCGAAGCAGGCTGCAGGCGCGCAGATGTGCCAGCTGCAGTTACTTTTTTTTACTGCGCATTTAATGTGCACGTCATGAGGATTTGTCACGTAGCTGATGAGGAACGTACGTCACCCAGTTTCGTCATATGAAGATTGGACTTTGCAAAATGAAGATTCCCGCCAAAATTCACATCCACTCCTCGAGCAGAAACTCTACTCGAGAAGTGCGGGGACGATCTGTATTGGATAAAAACTGACTACATCTAAAAAGGCGACACGTTTCCGCTACGTGGCACGGGCAGAGATTTCACCGGACAGACACCTAGCGGGCAGACAACCAGCCAGACGGTTACCACGAGCAGACCCAGAGCAACAATATAACGCTTCCCAGGTCAGCACGATCTGAATAAGCAGTTATTAAACCTGATCATGCGCGATTACTCAATGAATGGTCATAAAGGCAATAAATACACAATCCAGCGGTTACGTATCCAACGGATACGTGCCCAGCGGTTACAAAACTCAACGGACGCCTATCAGACCTATAAATAGCATTCGTCCTAAACAATTGTAACATAACTTTACTTCCTGTCTACAACATCAATAAGAATACTCTCTCTTACTCTCGCTCAAACACTGTTCTTTGCTTGCGTACTTTGCTCTTTAGTCTTTAAGTGCGATCAGTAACGAGGAAGCCTCATCGAGGTCAGGCGATCCAATACGGTTACCTCTATCTACTTTATTTACGCTTTAATCTCATCCGTTTCCAAGTACATTCTGCTTCCGTATTATTAACTATTATTACTGGAAATCGCAAATATATTAATAATTAGCAACTAACGTAATCTCCCATTTGAACTCTAAATCTAAACTATTGATCGTGACTCTGCAAATACAAATTTAATTATTAATTGGCCTAAAATCGGATCTAGGTTAAACAATTTAGCTGCTAAACAGTGAAGAGGATTCCAAGCTACCAAACAAATATACCACTTCTTATCCATTATTTTAAAACTATTGTATATAGATCAGAAAAATTATTTACACCATAATATAACAAAACAATAAAAGGAAAAGAAAAGTTGTATATCTGTATATCAGTAGTTGATGTTTGGCATTTTATGCCTATATTTCCTTAATATTTCCTCACGTTTTAGTACCTTATTCGCTCGTTTTATAGCTTGTGACTGTGGTTTTACACTGATTTTATGTCGTGTGTATGTAGGTTGTTATGCAGTGTAATTGGAGCTTTTAAGAGCATGATTGAGCAAGAAAAGATTGGATTTTGATTGAGGATTGGATCGAGCACACGAAGGCACGACACGAGCGAGCAAAAGAGCGGACGAAACAGGAATTTGGCTGGGCGCTGTGGGGCATGCCCCGCGCCCCCCAAAGCGCCAGCCACCCCAGCGCGTTTTTCCATGCGGCGCAGGCCCAAAGCGGGCTGATTTCGACGTCCTCTGTCCAACCTCACGCGTTCCGAGGCGCGGGGCGCCCGTTATAGCGCCCCTTGTGCGCGTTTTTATGTCCTATTTCGTCTAGGCTTGGGTCTAACTTATTACTAGGTGTTTGTAAACTCTACAAATACTCTTTTACTTAGTTTTACATGGGAGTTGAGACTTTGGAGCAAGTTTTGGAGAAGAGGGGAGGAGCCCTAGATGTCTTCTAACCAAGTTCTTTCTCTCTTTCTCTTATTCTTCTCTTTAATTCTATAGTTTGTTCGTCTAGGGTTAGAGTAAATACATGAAGGTTGATGTTTGAAAGTTGATTTCTTCCTATTGATTTACCATTATGGATTGTTTATTCTTTCTTGATCATAATTGTTTGATTATAACGGCCGTATAATTGAACACTATCTACGGTTCTTAGATTGAACTCGACAGAGGGAATTCATGAACGCAAATAAGAAAGAATAGAACTAGTTTGTGAACCCGGGCATCGGGGAACCAATTCGCGGGTAGGATAGACATATACTTGCTCGCCTAGCTTAACTAATCACAGAATTCGTTAATGCGTGCACGTGATTCAACCCATAGACATATAGGGATTGGAGTAGCCTGCATAGACCGTGAAGAATCGAAAGGTTTTCATGGGTACAATTAACCTGTAGTTAGCAATCTAGGAAATCAAGAAGTAGAATCAACTGGAAAACTCAACTGGATTGTTTGTAACTCTGACCCTGGACCTTTTATTCTTTATTGATAACAACTATAGTCTGATCTCGAATACTTGATTTCAGTTACTTGTTTTAATTATTGTTTTAGTTAGTAAAATCTCAACCATTGGAAAAGATCCCTGAATAGTTTTTAAGAAATTATTTGCTAAGATTCAGTCTGAATAGTCCTCGTGGGAACGATACTCTACTTATCACTTTATTACTTGTCGACCACGTATACTTGCGTGTGCGTTTGGGAGCAACAAGTTTTTGGCGCCGTTGCCGGGGACTAAATTGACTGTTTTCTTTTTGAACAATTTATTATTTTCTGTTCAGGTTTAATTTTTTATTTTTAGTTTATTATTTTATTACTAGTTTACATGGCATCTTTGAATGAAAGTGGGTTGAATGTTGATTCTTGTCTACTTTGTGGAGGAACTCACTTTTGGGAAAATTGTCCAACTCTTTCAACCCTGCGCGATTGGTTATGTGAATTTTCTACCACCTTTGATTGGAATTTTTGTAAATTGTGTGGTGGTCGGTGGAATGATTGTCCTAAGTGTCATGCTCCTTCCCCCAATAATTTTTGTGATGATTCTAATGATGTTTGTGAGCTTGACAGGAGCGATAAAGTGCAGGTTGTTAGCGAAACATGGCTAATGGAGCAAGCCAAACTCTTAGAAGCTTATAGGGATTTCAGGAGTGAACTTACAAATATGACGAGGCAATTTATGGAAGAAAGGGTTGTGCTCGGGCAAGAGATCAACGAATTTGGCTTGACTATTCACGACTTGGAGGAGAATTTGAGTGATATGATTGAGGTGTCTGAAGCTCAATTATCAGTTGTCGTGCTTAGTAGATTTGAGATAGAAGAGCTTAGAAGCCAATTTGAGGAGCAAAAAGTGGAATTCCTACCACTCGACCCAATATTAGTTGATGATGCCAAGGTTGAGGAAATTACATTAGAGTCAAGTGAAGAAATAGAAAACATCATATTTGAGGACTCTAGTGTTTGTGCAAGCGAGGGTGTCAAAAGTAATACAACTTTAGAATTGAAGCGCATTGGACCTCATTCCAATCATTTTTCAACATTGTGTTTGGATGGTGACATGAAAATTAAGCCACCCGAGCCTATGAAGAAACCAAAGGAGGAGGAACAAGGTGCCTATATTTTAAAGTTTGTAATGCCGAGGAGACAAAACGACATCCCTCATTTAAAGGCCAAGAAGTGCAAAATGCGACAATGGTTACTTGGTCCTTTTGTATTTTTGCCACCACCCCAATACCATAACTGTAAACTTGAGGCAAAGTTGGGGATTCAATTCATAAGTTCAAGGTGGAGGAAAAAGTGATGAATTTGTCTTCGTCGTGCCGCGACGTTAACTAAGGCGCTTCTCGGGAGGCAACCCGAGTTTGTACTTGTATTATTTTATTTATAGTCTCACGTAGTTTTTGTTTTTCCTTGGATTGCAGGTTCATGTAATGGCGAGTCTAAGTGTGGGGTGTCCTCACCCGTGCCTAATATTGATGACCTGTTGGGGGAAGTCTGAGTACCTCATACTATATGGAAGCTTGGAGGATGCTAGCACCAAGGACTAGAGTCTTCAGGGAAGTTTTCTTTACCTTGCACTTTCTTATTTTTAGCACTGAGGACATTGCTTAATTTAAGTGTGGGGTGGGGAACTACCCTTTATCTATTTTTGAGGTTAAGGATGCATGTACCGCAGGATTTTCTTTTGTCACTTGACTTCATTTTGATTTGTTTCTTGCTTTAATATATGAAAAAAAAAATTGTCATCCACCCCGTGGTTTTTCTTATGGCCTCGGTTCTTTTCCACGGGGAGACCTTTGAACCGGGTAGTTTTTTATTTTAGGATTAGGATAGTTAGTAGAGGTGACCCTAGACGAAAAGAAATAGGTAGAATGCTAGGTGCCTTTGATTTGTTTGATACCGGTGGACTTGAACTCATTGCATGTGCTATTTGTGGTGTCCTTGGGTTTTAGTTGTGATGCATGCCTAGGAGAAAAATGGAATAACCCCCTTGAGATGCTTGAGTCCGCTTGCTCGACTTGATTGTGAACTTTTGTGCATTAGTGCTTAATTTTCCACAAGTTGCACTCTAGACGCTTGATTGAGAGTTGTTGATGGAACCTTTTTGTGTGGACCATGTGCAATGTGTGTTGTGAGGCATGTTCTTGTTTGCTCCATGTTGCATATTAATGTCTAGAACTTGCCCCGTGTGTGTGCAAAGCGAAATCCTAGGTTTGCTCTAGTCGGGAAATGATACAGGCCTTCTTTTGATTTGCCTACCCTTACATATACACCTTGGACTTGATTGTTGTGAATTCTTTGACCTTTTTGTTGGCACCCACACCCCGAGCCTACCCACTTGTTCTAAATTGTTCTCTTTTGGCCCTTTGCTCCTTAAGCACTTTAGTTAATATTGTGTTGTTACTTTGGAGTTGTGGTTGGATTTTGGGAGGTTTTTGAGTGGAGCTAATGAAGGGGAATAATTGTGAAAATTGTGAAGTAGTGAAAAGCATTGGCAAGGTTGGAAGTTAATGAAATTGAAAAGAAAAGAGAAAAAAAAGTTGTGGAAAAAGAAATAAAGAGAAAAGAGAAAGATATCCCTTCCTTGCTAGTGTGGGCTTAAAAAGAAAATATGCTACTACAAAAACTTGTTGAGAAGGTGTATGTGTGATAGTTGTTGATTGGGTGGCTTGTTGAGAATTGTGTTTGAATTAAATGTGATGTATTAAAGTGCTTAGGGAGGTAGTCACTATTACCATATGTATCCTACCCGCCCCTTAGCCTACATTACGACCTTTCTAAAGTCCTAGTTAATCCCGATTGGGGTGAGCCTACATTAGTGGAGTCCTACACTACGGGCAAGCTTATGGTACGTTGTGTGTGACATGTGAGCCTTTCATGAGAGTGAGTGAATTCATTTGTTATTGCCCCCGTTCTATTCATGATAGTTGTTTTTGTGTGTGATCTTTGGGGGGCACACTCTTTCATATTGGTGAGGGCATGTGGTTTGCATAAAATAGGTAAAGTTGATGGTTTTTGGTTGAGTAGATAGGTGCGATTTTGTGGGAGCATGGTTGCATTAAGTTGA
Organism: Petunia x hybrida; assembly: GCA_037355625.1. NCBI lineage: Eukaryota > Viridiplantae > Streptophyta > Magnoliopsida > Solanales > Solanaceae > Petunia > Petunia x hybrida. Next base: position 739,921 of record JBBBVM010000574.1, on the reverse strand, counting down.
GTTTGTGCATTTGAGCTATTTTGGGGTGGCTGTTCTCATATTTTTGGTTTTGGTAAATTATTGGCATGTTGTGGATCCATAGTAGTCATGTGTGCATTGGTTCAATGGTCGGTATCAACCATAGTCATAGGCAGACCTGTTTTACCTAGGTTGGAAGTTATTTGTGATTGCTCGAGGACGAGCAAAGGTTCAAGTGTGGGGTGGTGATGTTTGGCATTTTATGCCTATATTTCCTTAATATTTCCTCACGTTTTAGTACCTTATTCGCTCGTTTTATAGCTTGTGACTGTGGTTTTACACTGATTTTATGTCGTGTGTATGTAGGTTGTTATGCAGTGTAATTGGAGCTTTTAAGAGCATGATTGAGCAAGAAAAGATTGGATTTTGATTGAGGATTGGATCGAGCACACGAAGGCATGACACGAGCGAGCAAAAGAGCGGACGAAACAGGAATTTGGCTGGGCGCTGTGGGGCATGCCCCGCGCCCCCCAAAGCGCCAGCCACCCCAGCGCGTTTTTCCATGCGGCGCAGGCCCAAAGCGGGCTGATTTCGACGTCCTCTGTCCAACCTCACGCGTTCCGAGGCGCGGGGCGCCCGTTATAGCGCCCCTTGTGCGCGTTTTTATGTCCTATTTCGTCTAGGCTTGGGTCTAACTTATTACTAGGTGTTTGTAAACTCTATAAATACTCTTTTACTTAGTTTTACATGGGAGTTGAGACTTTGGAGCAAGTTTTGGAGAAGAGGGGAGGAGCCCTAGATGTCTTCTAACCAAGTTCTTTCTCTCTTTCTCTTATTCTTCTCTTTAATTCTATAGTTTGTTCGTCTAGGGTTAGAGTAAATACATGAAGGTTGATGTTTGAAAGTTGATTTCTTCCTATTGATTTACCATTACGGATTGTTTATTCTTTCTTGATCATAATTGTTTGATTATAACGGCCGTATAATTGAACACTATCTACGGTTCTTAGATTGAACTCGACAGAGGGAATTTATGAACGCAAATAAGAAAGAATAGAACTAGTTTGTGAACCCGGGCATCGGGGAACCAATTCGCGGGTAGGATAGACATATACTTGCTCGCCTAGCTTAACTAATCACAGAATTCGTTAATGCGTGCACGTGATTCAACCCATAGACATATAGGGATTGGAGTAGCCTGCATAGACCGTGAAGAATCGAAAGGTTTTCATGGGTACAATTAACCTGTAGTTAGCAATCTAGGAAATCAAGAAGTAGAATCAACTGGAAAACTCAACTGGATTGTTTGTAACTCTGACCCTGGACCGTTTATTCTTTATTGATAACAACTATAGTCTGATCTCGAATACTTGATTTCAGTTACTTGTTTTAATTATTGTTTTAGTTAGTAAAATCTCAACCATTGGAAAAGATCCCTGAATAGTTTTTAAGAAATTGTTTGCTAAGATTCAGTCTGAATAGTCCTCGTGGGAACGATACTCTACTTATCACTTTATTACTTGTCGACCACGTATACTTGCGTGTGCGTTTGGGAGCAACAGTAGTATACTCCAAGGATTTAATACTAATTTTATTATACCATGGCAACAATAAAAAGAAGTTCACAATTAGAAGGGTAGGAACTAACCTTAACGATGGACTTTGCCTTTTCTATTAACAGGTGACATTAGATTTGTGAGGTCACAGTACATTATATATTGACTCCCTCATAAATCTGGAGATTAATGTTGGCAATATCTTCTTCTCTGGCTACTTGGCCTAATTTCTCATCTTCATATCCTTTCCACTTGTTGAACTTCTTGTTGATTCACAATTGAATAAGAAAAGCTAGGATCCGTAATATTTGATTTGAATCTACAGTTTGCATTGTTTGCACATCTCTAGGTGTGTGTGTATATATATATATATATATATATATATATATATATATATATATGTCTGCTGAACAATTTATGGTTTCTTCTATCTCCCAAAAATATATATGAAAGGATGAAATGAAGAGGATGAAGAAGCTATATCACGATTCACGCCAAGTGGTTTATCAAGCATATCATTTTTCTTTCTCTACCCCAATTTGATTCTAATTCTCTTTACATTATATACAATTGATTGATGGATATTGGGAGTTAATGGTGAAAACGTGGGCTATATAAATACTTTTATTGGTTGCTTCCGTTTCAGATTATGATCATGGATGCTAATTAAGCCCTTACAATTAATTAAAAATTTTAGTGGAGGGGTGGGGGATTTGTTTGATTATTTGGTGAAATGGTTTCTGACTTTGTATGCTAATGAATTACGCTTCCAATATTCAATAAGGCAGCCATTTGTGATTATCATTAACTTCACATTCAATCTAAACATTTTCTTTACTACCAGACTTTTCATTGCCCTCACATGGATTGAATTGAATTGAGTGAAAAGAAGAAAGTGAGAAAAATAGACCAAAATGAGAAATCCTTGGTCATAGAGGCATGCCACCTCACTTGCCTATGTTTCTCAATTAGAAGATATATAGATTTAGTCAAAATAGAAAATATGATATTTCATAAGTCTTAAAAAAAGGTATCAAATGTATATTAAAAAAATACAAAACAAAATACAAATAATGGAAATAGCTTAACAAATAATTCTTTATGGGAAAAGTTTAAAGAATTTCGCACCAATTATATATGCTATTTAGGATTTCCTCCAATGGAAACAACGTAAGTTCTCTCATCTTTTCTTATTATTGAAATGTTTATAGCATTTAAAGGAAAATTTTATTAACTATTGATAAATAATAATATTTGTCCGAAGAATTTTTCTGCTTCCTGTCTAAATATTATTAACGGAATAATATTAATCTCTTGCCTCCCCTAAATAAATTGGTGAAAAATATGCATATTAAATCTATTGCCTCTTCCTAATATTTGTCTCATTAATTTCTTTCTTCATTATTTGGATGCACAAAGAGTCAATAACTTATCAGTTACAAAATGTTGATTTTAACCCGGAGAAAGATAGCAAACATGGATAATGGAATGCCTTGGAAACTAAATGTAAATCTATCATCTCAATTTCCTAAATATCTATCTTTTTAAAATGTACTGATGAACAGTAACAATTGGATAATAGATAAGTATTGTTCTTTTAAATTTCTGTTTATTTTTCAAACATGAATAAGAAAAAACAAATTTAATTGAGAGAAATAAATATGGTTTGACATAAAAGTATGTGAACTCTCCAATGACTAATTATAATACGTTGAAAGATAAATATAGATGGTTAGATGACTTTTAGATCTATACTTTTCAACATTTTTTATCTCCTTATTAATGCCTCTAATTCATGATGCTATTTATAGAAAGTTGTCCTCAAATTTACATGTGTTTTCCAGCGTTAAATTAAAACTCTATGACTATAATACGTTATGAATGGCACAATCATGTTTGGACTTGTCGATTTAAATTTTACGACGTACTTAACACTTGTTTGTAATATTCTAGTGTAACAATCTTTCATTACTCCGTCATTTGATGCGCTATTGTAGTCCGTATAGTTTTGTCTCCAAATCCAACTCCAAAGTACCTCCAGAGTTTCAAGTTTCTAATTTGTTAGCTTCAATATGTTTCTCTCCATTTTTCCAATAATGAAGAAGACATAATTGCAAATAATTGACAAAAACTTACCTTTTGAAGACCTAATTGTCGACATGATCTGATCCAGTAAAACTTTTAAATTACGCAATGAAAATGATTTGAATTAGTTTTCTCAAATACGTATGATGTTCGGCATTTTATGCCTACTTTTCCTTAATATTTCCGCACATTTGAGCTTATTTTGCACTTGTTTGATAGCTTGTGAATGTGGTTTTGCGCTTATGTTGTGTTGTTTGTGTGTAGGTCGTTGCGCGATGCATTTGGAGCGTTTCGGAGCTTGATTGAGCATGAATTGGTTGAAGGATGTTTGAAGATTGGATTGAGCACACGTAGGCGAGACACAACCCGAGTTTTGGAGCGGAAAAGAGCCAAATTGGCTTGGCGCTTTGGAGGCCGCGCCGCGCAAGCTGTAGCGCGCGGTGGCCTGCGCTTTTGGGCACGCGACGCGGGCCAAAGGCACGAAGCCTGGTGGCGTCCTCTGGTCTTGTGCACGCTTTTCGGGGCGCGGGGCGCCCGCTATAGCGCCCCTTATGCGCAATTTTACCCCCTATTCCTTCTAGATATGGGTCTAACTTATTACCAAGGGTTTAGAAACACTATAAATAGTTTATTACTTAGTTTTTGTAAGGAGTTCTTGACTTTGGGCAAATTTGAGAGCTACATACTCCATTGAACAAGGGTGATTATTAACTCTTTCATCTATTTCATCAATTAATTCATTATTACATCAAATCATTGCCTTGTGATTATGAGTATGTGTGGCTAATTTCCTTACGTTCTGGGGTTAGAGTTTTACATGAAAGTTGATTGTTGAAGATTGATTTCCACTAATTGAATCCCATAACGGGTTACTTATTCTTTCTTGATTTCACTTGTATAATTGTTAGAGCTCGATAATTATGCATTATCTATGGTTTTTAGGTTGAACTCGAAAGAGAGAATCTAATTACGTAATAAGAAAGAATAGAACTAGTTTGTGAACCCGGGCATCGGGGAACCAATTCGCGAGTAGGATAGACATATACTTGCTTGCCTAGTTTAACTCATTACAGAGATCGTTAATGCGTGCATGTGATTTAACCCATAGACATATAGGGATTGAAGTAGCTTGCATAGGTTGTGAATAACTGAAAGGTTTTCATAATTACAATTACTCTGTCAGTTAGTAGCCCGGGATTTAAGAAGTGGAATCAATTGAATACATCAACTGGATTGTTCGTAACTCTGACCCTGGACCGTCCTCTTAATATTGATAACACCCAAAGTTCGCACCATTGTTTGACTACACTTCCAGCATTTTAATTACTGTTTTTTGGTTACATAAACTCTCACCAATTAAGAACAAGACCCCTGGATAGTTTGATAGAAATTGTTTACGAAGTATTAGTCTGCATAGTCCTCGTGGGATCGACACTCGACTTAGTCACTTTATTACTTGGCGACCGCGTATACTTGCGTGTGCGTTTGGGAGCAACAAGTTTTTGGCGCCGTTGCCGGGGACTATTACGGACTAATTTCTTTTTGAACGATTACTTAATTTCTATTCAGGTTTAATTTTTTTGTTGAGTGTCTTGTGCTATTTCAGGCTACAGGTTTTTGCATGCAAAGGAATAAGAAGGACGAACCACTCGCCCCTTTTGATCCCGAGCCTGAAAGAACCTTGAGAAGGTCAAGAAAGGAAGCAAGAGATCGAGAAGCACTAGCAATCGTACCTGCTTCTTTACCTATTGAAATGGCAGAAGAACAAGCAATAGCAGTGCGAGATGTGGCGCTCCCTAGTCTGAAGGGGGTGGAGTCTAGTATTGTGAAGCCTGCTATTACTGGAAACTTTGAGATCAAGCCCGGCATGATTCAGTTGTTGCATGTGACGGGGCAATATGCTGGATTACTTCATGAAGATCCACAGCAACACATTCAGAACTTTCTGGAGATCAGTGATACTTATACACCAGCGGGCGTGCCTACTGATTATGTTCGTTTAACCCTGTTCCCATTTTCATTGATAGGGACAGCAAGGAAGTGGTTAAAGGCTGAAAAGCCTGGGTCTATCACTACTTGGGAGGACTTGGCTAAGAAATTCTTGGCTAAATTTTATCCGTCTGCTAAGACAGCCCGGCTGAGGAGTGAAATCATGTCATTCAGGCAGTTAGATGGTGAATCGTTGTACTCAGCTTGGGAGAGATTTAAGGCTCTATTGAGGGATTGTCCACACCACAACCAGTCCAATGAGGTTATTGCACACACTTTTGTTGAGGGGTTGAATGCTCACACGAAGATTGTGGTAGATGCTGCTGCTGGAGGTCAAGTACTGGCTTTGAACTTTGATCAAATTTATGAGTTACTTGACAAGTTTTCGCAGAGCAACCCTGATTGGCAGGGTGTTGGTAGAGCTATTACGCAGAAGTCTGCTGGGGTACTTCAATTGGATGCAGTTTCAGAGCTAAGGGCGAAAATGGATGCTATTTCCAATCAAATCAGCAAGCTCACTTTAGCGCAGACTCAACAACCAGCAGCTCCAGTGCAACAAATTCAGACTTTTTGTGAGGTTTGTGGAGAGGATCATGCTACTGACGTCTGTCCATCTAATCCAGAGTCAGTATATTATGTGGGTAATCAGAACAGATCACAGGGCCAGAATCGCAATCAATATGGTAACAGCTACAACACGGGTTGGCGCAGTCACCCAAATTTTTCTTGGAGGGATAGTCGTGAGCAACATCAAGGCAATGAGAGGTCCCAAAATGCACCACAGCAGGGATCGCAGTCGCAGAGTCAGCCACAGCAGTCGAGTTCAGTTGAGGATATGCTTAAGAAAATTCTTGCAGGGCAGCAAAAGCTCATGGATGAGTCAGCATCTCAGGCACAGACAATTAAAGACTTGAGCAGTGCACAGAAAGATCTTGAGAGGCAATTGGGGCAGCTAGCTGAAGCACAAAACAATAGACCTCGGGGTGCTTTACCGAGTGATACAGAGAAGAATCCTAGAGAATTTGTGCAAGCAGTTACTTTGAGGAATGGAAGAGCTTTGGAAGAAGTTCCCCCAAAGCCAAAGAAGCCTGTTGGTGAGTTAGAGCCAAATGCTGATAGGGAGGTGGAGAAAGAAGCAGAAAAAGTAATTGAAAAGCAGCCCGAGTCTGCTATTGTGAGACCACCACCACCTTTCCCGCAGAGACTTCAGAAGCAGAAAGTTGATGCAGCATGCAAGAAATTTTTGGAGATCTTGAGTCAAATTCAGGTAAATATTCCTTTGGTGGAGCTTTTGCGGGATGTTCCCAAATATGCTAAATACATCAAGGATATTGTTGCTAACAAGAGAAGATTGACTGAGTTTGAGACAGTTGCACTTACTGAGGAGTGCAGTTCCAGAGTTAGAAGCAAGCTTCCGCAGAAATTGAAGGACCCTGGCAGTTTTACTATCCCTTTGAAAATTGGGAAACATGAGGTTGGTCGTGCTTTATGTGATTTGGGTGCTAGTGTGAATTTGATGCCTTCTTCAGTTTTTAGGAAGCTAGGCTTGGGTGAGCCACGGCCCACTACTGTGACTTTGCAGCTGGCTGATAGATCTTTGACATGCCCCGAGGGGATTATTGAGGATGTGCTTGTACAAGTGGGTCAGTTCATATTACCCGTTGATTTTATTATTCTTGATTATGAAGCTGATCCTGAGGTTCCTCTCATCTTGGGAAGAGGATTTTTGGCTACTGCTGATGCTGTTATTAGAGTCAGAGCTGGTAAGATGATCATGAAGGTAAATGGGGAAGAAGCTGTGTTTAATGTGTTCAGAGCTACCCAGCTTCCTTCTCATTATGAAGAGTTGTCCATGATAAAAGTGATAGATGATGAGTTGACTGCTGATGAGAGGCAATTCTTGGCTTCTAATGTTGATTCTTTGGGAAGGGCACTCTTATGTGATGATGATGATATCCTGAAGGATGAAGATACTGAAGAATATGTGGAGGTTCTTAATATGCAGAGTAGATTCATCCCAGGGTGGAAGAAATTTGAGGAGCTTGATAGACCGTTGACCTTAGCTCCTGCTAAACCGTCTATTGAGAAGGCTCCTAATCTTGAGCTCAAGCCTTTACCCGCACATTTACGTTATGCTTATTTAGGTGAAGGTAATACTTTGCCCGTGATCCTTTCTTCTTTGTTGTCTGATGTGCAGGTTGAGAAGGTGTTGCGGGTATTGCGAGAGCGCAAGAGAGCTATTGGCTGGACTATTGCTGATATTAGAGGGATTAGTCCTTCTTTCTGCATGCATAAAATTCTCTTGGAGGAAGATCATAAGCCATCCATAGAGCAGCAGAGGAGGCTAAATCCAATCATGAAGGAGGTGGTGAAGAAAGAAGTTATCAAGTGGCTGGATGCTGGCATTATTTTTCCTATCTCTGACAGCAAGTGGGTGAGTCCAGTGCAATGTGTTCCTAAGAAGGGGGGCATGACAGTGGTGAAGAATGAGAACAATGAGTTGATTCCTACAAGAACTGTTACAGGGTGGCGAATTTGCATTGATTATAGGAAGCTCAACAAAGCCACCAGGAAAGATCACTTCCCACTCCCTTTTATTGATCAGATGTTGGATAGACTTGCAGGCCATGAATATTACTGTTTCTTGGATGGTTATTCGGGCTACAATCAAATTGTGATAGCTCCTGAAGACCAAGAGAAGACCACTTTTACTTGTCCATATGGCACCTATGCATTTAGGAGGATGCCATTTGGTTTGTGTAATGCTCCAGGGACTTTTCAGCGGTGCATGATGGCTATTTTCACTGATATGGTGGAAAAATTTGTGGAGGTGTTTATGGATGATTTCTCAGTGGTTGGTGACTCTTTTGATGAGTGTTTGAAAAATCTTGATGCTGTGCTGAGCCGTTGTGAAGAAACGAATCTGGTGCTGAATTGGGAAAAATGTCACTTTATGGTTCAAGAAGGCATAGTACTTGGGCACAAAGTGTCAAAGCAGGGGATTGAGGTTGACAAGGCGAAGATAGAGGCTATTGAGAAATTACCACCACCTATCACTGTTAAGGGGGTGCGTAGTTTCTTGGGACATGCAGGGTTCTATAGGCGTTTCATAAAGGACTTCTCCAAAATTTCCACTCCCTTGTGCAAATTGTTGGAGAAGGATGTGAAATTTGTGTTTGATGATGCTTGTATTAAGGCGTTTGAAGAATTGAAGAAAAGGTTGGTGACCGCACCAATCATCATTGCTCCTGACTGGTCTTTGCCGTTTGAATTGATGTGTGATGCGAGTGATAATGCTATTGGGGCTGTTCTAGGCCAAAGAATTGGAAGAATTTTTCACTCCATCTATTATGCAAGCAAGACGCTTGATGCAGCCCAGTCCAATTATACCACCACTGAGAAGGAGTTGCTAGCCGTGGTTTATGCTTTTGATAAATTCAGATCTTATTTGGTTGGCACTCGTGTTGTTGTCTACACTGATCATGCCGCAATCCGGTATTTGTTTGAAAAGAAGGACTCCAAGCCGAGACTTATTAGATGGGTTCTCCTATTGCAAGAGTTTGATGTTGAAATTCGAGATCGCAAGGGGACTGAGAATCAAGTAGCTGATCATTTGTCAAGGCTGGAGAATAAAGATCATGTAGATGAAGGGCCTGAGATTAAAGAGGTATTTCCTGATGAGCAACTTTTTGCTCTTGATAAAGTTGAAGAGCCATGGTATGCTGACATGGTAAATTTTCTTGTGAGTGATGTGTATCCCCCTGGGGCAACTGCTGAGCAAAAGCGTAAACTCCTTCATGAGAGCAGGTTTTATGTGTGGGATGAGCCCTATTTGTACAAGATAGGTGTTGATCAACTAGCGAGGAGATGTGTTCCAAGGGAAGAAGTAGAGCCGATTCTACAGAGCTGCCATTCCTCTCCTTATGGTGGCCACCTTGGTGGAGATCGAACAGCTGCAAAGGTACTTCAATCTGGTTTCTTTTGGCCTACGCTATTTAAAGATGCTCATGCCTTAGTGAAGCAATGTGATCGTTGCCAAAGAACGGGTACCATTACTAGGCGTCACGAGATGCCTTTGAACAATATCTTGGAGATTGAGCTGTTTGATTGTTGGGGTATTGATTTCATGGGTCCATTCCCACCTTCTATGGGAAATAAATACATCCTTGTAGCAGTTGATTATGTATCTAAATGGGTGGAGGCCATTGCACTTCCTACAAATGATGCGAGTGTGGTGGTGAAGTTCGTGAAGAAGAATATTTTCACTCGTTTTGGGACACCGCGGGCTATCATTAGTGATGAAGGTACGCACTTTTGTAACCGGTTGTTCAATAAGCTATTGGCTAAGTATGGGGTTCGCCACAAGGTGGCTACTGCTTATCATCCCCAAACTAGTGGCCAAGTGGAAGTGTCGAATAGAGAGATCAAGCAAATCCTTGAGAAGACTGTGAATGCCTCGAGGAAGGATTGGGCTATGAAGTTAGATGATGCTCTCTGGGCCTACCGAACTGCTTTCAAAACACCTATTGGAACCTCTCCGTATAGGCTTGTTTATGGTAAGGCGTGTCACTTGCCAGTTGAACTAGAGCATAAGGCGTATTGGGCAATTCAAAAGCTCAATCTTGATATGGCCTTAGCGGGTGAGAAGAGGATGCTTCAATTGCATGAACTTGAAGAGTTCCGTTTCCATGCGTATGAAAATGCGAAATTATATAAGGAGCGGACCAAGAAATGGCATGATAAGCACATTGAGCGGCGTTCTTTTGAGCCCGGGCAGCTTGTATTGTTGTTCAACTCGAGGTTGAAATTGTTTCCGGGTAAGTTGAAGTCGAGATGGTCGGGGCCTTTTGAAGTTGTTCGTGTTACCGCACATGGAGCGGTTGAATTGAGAGCCCAGGATTCGGAGAACACATTTTTGGTTAATGGTCAAAGGGTGAAACATTATTGGGGAGGTGCGGTGAATCACCGCACTTCAATCACTTTGAGGGACCCTGGATTCATACCCGTCGTGCCACGACGTTAAATAAGGCGCTTCTCGGGAGGCAACCCGAGTTTGTATTTGTAATAGTTTAGGATTTTCTTTTCATTTTATAGTGTCACGTAGTTGTTGTTTTTGTGTGTCGTTTTTGCAGGAGTCGGGTGAGCTAAACATGGTGCAATGAATGCATTGAGGGGTATGGGACGTCTCGATACGTGCCCCGCGCTTGGGTTGTACTTAGAATAGAAAAACGGTGCGAAAAAATGTGCGTTTGGGAGCAACAAGTTTTTGACCATCCCAAATTGTTAGCACTCTTTCTTCCTTACTTTCACCACAAACACTCTCTACACACACACTAATTCACCTCTAACAATTGGAATCATCCCAACTTTTGTGCAATCACTTCTAACATCATCAAGTAAGTACATTACTACTCTTCCTTCTCCATAACATGTAAGTTATCTTCATTATTGCTCATGGGTGATCCTCTTAACTAGTTGCAAGCTTCTTCATAAAAATTCAATCTTGATGTGCTAAATTGTCTAGAATGCTTAGTATAGGACTTGTGACTTGCATAAAGAGATCTCCTAACAATTTGGGAGGGTTGATACATTACAAATTCCATTGAAATTGCTAGTTCCAAGTTATGCACATTAGGTGTTTGTGAAAAAGCCTCAAAGATTAAATATCAATGACATTGTGAATTCTTGAGTAGCAATGCATTCCTTAGGCTTCCTATGAACACTAGATGTTGCGTACACACTAGAATGGATCATGAGGCACCCACACTAGCTTGATTTTAAAAATTCAAAACGTAGCATATTTTGCTCAAAGCTAGTTTTGTTCAAGTGTGGGGTAGCCCGTGCTATTGAATTGAGTGGTTGACACATTGAGTGTGTGATAAGTGTGGGGTGGTACCCGTGAGCTTGACTTGTATTTTTGGTACTTAGCGATGTATCTCACATTGATCTTTGTATTTGTATAGGTACCATGGTTGCTACAAAGCATAAGGCTAGTTCCTCATCTACTGCGGGTCCAAGGAGAGCATCAACTCAAGCCGGGCCTTCTTCCCCGGCTCAAAAGGGCAAGGCACCGGCCAAGCCCAAGGCAAAAGCAAAAATTCCAAAGGACGCGGTGCCGATACCACGTCCCGGAGGAAAGACCCGGTATGGCCTCTCTTGTGTGAAGAAGGGGGAGTGCCAAACGTGGTACAAGAATGTGAGGCTTGCGGGGTACATACCCGAGCAAGAAATTGATAAAAGGTCGGTAATGCAAAAATTTAGAGAGGTGGCCGAGATGATCATTGCCCTTAAGTGGGACTCGGTATTTGAGAGTCCGGGGCCCGCCAACTTGGACATGGTCCAAGAACTTTATGCTAATTGGGAGCCCGATGAGGCGTGGAGAGATGATGATTTTGTGACGGTGAGGGGAGTGAAGGTGAAATTAGATGCGACGGCATTGAATGCCTTTTTGGGGGTAGCTAACCCCGACTATGATGAGTTGAGGAATTACATCAAGAAGCCGGACTACACGGCATTGAGGGAGACTTTGTGTGGTGAGGGCTCCACGCATAAGTGGGCGCGAGGAGCGTCTGGGCGACATAAGTATATGCACTTCTCCCAGTTTCTAAAGCCGGCACGTGTATGGATGCGGTTCATTAATGCACGGATTCTTCCATGTTCTCATTACTCCGAGGTTACTAAGACTCGGGCGTGCATGGTATACTTTTTCATGACCGGGAGGCCGGTGAACATTGGGTACTACATGTTGAGGGTGATGAAGGAGGAAAGGCTAGAGAAACATTGTAGTAGGTTGTATTTTGGGAACCTATTGACCAGGTACTTAGAGAAGGCGGGCGTCCCCGCAGATGAGGTTGGGGATCGTATTGTCCTTGACTTCGGGAGGCCTTTTGACATTGCTTCGGTCAAGGGGGTGATCACTACAGCGCCGGTGAAGCTGACGGCGGACGATTGGCGGGAGACAAATGCCAACTTGGCCGCGCGTCAGTACTTGATGATGGAGGCTATGGCCCGTCAGGCGGGTGTTGATATGGCTGCTATTGACCGAAAGGTCCCACTGACGGAGACCTCGAAGGTCTTCCTGGGTGAGGTTGAGGCTGGTACGCTGGATCCGCGGGAGGATGAGAACACTGATTCGGAGATTGTGGCCAATGATCCGGATAGCGAGTATGAGACTGATCATGAGGCGGAGGCCTAGATCCCCACTCTCGCGTACCACCAGCTTTCAGGGCAGTTTTCTTTTACTCTTGCTTTTGCACTTACTTCTTTGTCGCACTGGGACATTGCTTAGTTTAAGTGTGGGGTGGGGTACTGCCCTTTATTTAGTCTTTATTTTTGAGGTTTAGGATGCATGTACCTTAGGATTTTTATTTTTGTCACTTGACTTTATTTTGATTTGTTTCTTGCTTTAATATATGAAAAAAAAAATTGAAAAAAATTAGAAAACCAATGAAAAATTCCAAAAAGATTTTCTTTTTAGTTTTTATTAGTGGTACATGGCATCCGCCCCGTGGTTTTTCTTATGGCCTCGGTTCTTTTCCACGGGGTGACCTTTGAACCGGGTAGTTTTTTATTTTTAGGATTAGGATAGTTAGTTTTAGATGACCCTAGGCTAAGGAACTAGGTGGAATGCTAGGTGTCTTTGATTTGGTTGATACCGGGGGACTTGGACTTGATTGCACGTGCTATGTGTGGTGTCCTTGGTTTTAATTTGATGCATGCCTAGAAAAGAAAAAAATGGAACAACCCCCTTGAGATGCTTGAGTCCGCTTGCTTGACTTGATTGCTAACTTTTGTGCATGATTGCTTAAATTTCCACAAGTTGCATTCTAGGAGCTTAGTTGGGAGTTGTTGATGGAGCCTTTTTATGTGAACCATGTGCATTGTGTGTTGTGAGGCATAAATTTTGTTGCTCCGTGTTGCATATTAATGTCTAGAACTTGCCCCGTGTGTGTGCAAAGCGAAATCCTAGGGTTGCTCTAGTCGGGAGATGATACAAGGCCTTCGTTTGTTAGCCTACCCTTACATATACACCTTGGAAAAATTGTTGTTGTGATTTGAATTGACCCTTTTTGTTGGCACCCACACCCCGAGCCTACCCATTTATTCTTAATTGACTCTTTTGGCCCTTACTCCTTAAGCACTTTGTTAATATTGTGTAGATGATTGGAGTTGTGGTTGGATGTTGGGAGACTTTTGAGTGGAGCTAATGAAGGGGAATATTTGTGAATTTGTGAAGTAGTGAAAACATTGGCAAGGTTGGAAGTTGATGAAATTGAAAAAAATGAATTAGAAAAACAAAAAATGCAAAGTTGAAAAAAAAATGTGAAGAAAAGAAAAAAAAAAAAGGAGAAAGATATCCCTTCCTTGCTAGTGTGTGATTGAAAAAGAAAATATGCTACTTGTGAGAAGGTGTATGTGTGATACTTGTGCTTGAAATTAAGTGTGATGTATTAAAAGTGCTTAGGGAGGTAGTCACTATTACCCAAATATGTCCTACCCGCACCTTAGCCTGCATTACGACCTTTCTAAAGTCCTAGTTAATCCCGATTGGAGTGAGCCTACATTAGTGGAGTCCTACACTACGGGCAAGCCTATGGTACATTGTGTGTGACATGTGAGCCTTTCATGAGAGTGAGTGATTTCATTTGTTATTGCCCCGTTCTATTCATGATATTTGTTGTTGTGTGTGATCTTTGGGGGGCACTCTCTTTCATATTGGTGAGGGTACGTGGTTTGCATGAAGTAGGTAAAGTTGATGGCTTTTGATTGAGTAGATAGGTGTAATTTTGTGGGAACATGGTTGCATTGAGTTGAGTTTGTGCATTTGAGCTATTTTGGGGTGGTTGTTCTCATGTTTTTGAGTTTGATTAAATTGTTGGCATGTTGTGGATCCATGGTAGTCATGTGCGTGTTGGTTCAATGGTCGGTATCAACCATAGTCATAGGCAGACCTGTTCTACCTAGGTTGGGGAGTTAGTTGTGACTTGCTCGAGGGCGAGCAAAGGTTCAAGTGTGGGGTGGTGATGTTCGGCATTTTATGCCTACTTTTCCTTAATATTTCCGCACATTTGAGCTTATTTTGCACTTGTTTGATAGCTTGTGAATGTGGTTTTGCGCTTATGTTGTGTTGTTTGTGTGTAGGTCGTTGCGCGATGCATTTGGAGCGTTTCGGAGCTTGATTGAGCATGAATTGGTTGAAGGATGTTTGAAGATTGGATTGAGCACACGTAGGCGAGACACAAGCCGAGTTTTGGAGCGGAAAAGAGCCAAATTGGCTTGGCGCTTTGGAGGCCGCGCCGCGCAAGCTGTAGCGCGCGGTGGCCTGCGCTTTTGGGCACGCGACGCGGGCCAAAGGCACGAAGCCTGGTGGCGTCCTCTGGTCTTGTGCACGCTTTTCGGGGCGCGGGGCGCCCGCTATAGCGCCCCTTATGCGCAATTTTACCCCCTATTCCTTCTAGATATGGGTCTAACTTATTACCAAGGGTTTAGAAACACTATAAATAGTTTATTACTTAGTTTTTGTAAGGAGTTCTTGACTTTGGGCAAATTTGAGAGCTACATACTCCATTGAACAAGGGTGATTATTAACTCTTTCATCTATTTCATCAATTAATTCATTATTACATCAAATCATTGCCTTGTGATTATGAGTATGTGTGGCTAATTTCCTTACGTTCTGGGGTTAGAGTTTTACATGAAAGTTGATTGTTGAAGATTGATTTCCACTAATTGAATCCCATAACGGGTTACTTATTCTTTCTTGATTTCACTTGTATAATTGTTAGAGCTCGATAATTATGCATTATCTATGGTTTTTAGGTTGAACTCGAAAGAGAGAATCTAATTACGTAATAAGAAAGAATAGAACTAGTTTGTGAACCCGGGCATCGGGGAACCAATTCGCGAGTAGGATAGACATATACTTGCTTGCCTAGTTTAACTCATTACAGAGATCATTAATGCGTGCATGTGATTTAACCCATAGACATATAGGGATTGAAGTAGCTTGCATAGGTTGTGAATAACTGAAAGGTTTTCATAATTACAATTACTCTGTCAGTTAGTAGCCCGGGATTTAAGAAGTGGAATCAATTGAATACATCAACTGGATTGTTCGTAACTCTGACCCTGGACCGTCCTCTTAATATTGATAACACCCAAAGTTCGCACCATTGTTTGACTACACTTCCAGCATTTTAATTACTGTTTTTTGGTTACATAAACTCTCACCAATTAAGAACAAGACCCCTGGATAGTTTGATAGAAATTGTTTACGAAGTATTAGTCTGCATAGTCCTCGTGGGATCGACACTCGACTTAGTCACTTTATTACTTGGCGACCGCGTATACTTGCGTGTGCGTTTGGGAGCAACAACGTATCTCCAAAGATTGAAGAAAATAAGTATAAATCGAGAAAACACAAAAAAAACAAAAGGCTGAAAACACAAGAAACACTTATAAAGGTAATAGCCGAGGAAGTGTAAAACTTCATGTACACTTCCATATCTGGATAGTGAAGCTCCATCTTGTAACCACAAGCTTTCGTATAGAAAAAAGGGATTAAAGAACTCCACGAAAAAAATCAAAAGAATCATGTGTAGTAGTCAGAATTTTAACTTGCACAATATAAATATAGATCCAACCTTTTTTTTTGTTCATTTTGTTCGAAGTTCTTCTCTGATCTAACCACAACATATGCCTGTCAATCGAGCTAGGATCGGCCTGGACCAGTCCGTTAAGAGTCGGTTCATCGGTCCCGGTACCGGTCCGGTCGGGGCCATTACCGGTCCGGTTCGAACCGGTCTTTTTTTCAAAAAATTGAAGTCCGGCTTGGCCCTTAGCCCATTAAGCACCGGACCGGTCCAATCCATTTTTTTTCTTCTTTTTTCTTTTTTCATATTTTAGCTAAGTCTATCGCTTTGTACTTGCAACTGGAATGACATATAATCCTATATAAAAAGACAAGGAAGGTGAAAGCAGGAAAGAAATGATCAAACATTTTGAGAATCATATACTTTGACTCATTGATGGAAACCAAGTTTAATCACTATGTTAATTTGATGCACTACTCATGAAGTAAAAGATCACTGTTATTATTTTAAGTAAGTACTATCTCATCATTACTATAGTACGCTTAGTCAAATAGATACAAATTTAATACTACAACTGAAGGGTGAGAAACTGAGACTATCAAATTCTCTTACAACGAAGAAGATAAGTTGTATAAAATACTTAATTAATATATATTCTTGATTAGCAATGAAAAAAGAGTAAATGAATATGTTCATTCGTTGTACTTAATGAAGGTAAAAATATCTTTGATACTATTGCATATTGAGGGATTCTAAAAGGGACTAAATGCTACATTATATTTTGTATGATTCTTGGCAAAAGCATGTCTTAGTTTCCCTCGATATATAGTATAATTTTTCTATGAAAAAACCGATCCGGTCCGGTCCACCAGTGGGCCAAAGACTGGTCTTTTACCGGTCCGGGCTAACCGATCTTTTTCCGTAAGCCCAACTCAGCCTGCAACCCGCTTCCTCCTTGTTCCGGACCGCTTATAATGAACCGGTCCGATCCGGTACCGGGCTAGCCCGGCCCGATTGACAGGTATATTGGGTAAAAATTGGCTCTCTATGAGTCGCCTCGGCAACATGATTTGATAGCAACAGAGCACGTGATGACAAACCAGAAACCGAAGCTAATGAGTGGATCGCCGAAGTCAGGCACCTAGGTCGTCACCAAAGGGGAGCCGCAAGCTGAGCTTCGGTGACATTCACCTCGGTCAAGCAGCAAGGCCCTACCACCGAGGTCATATACTTAAACCTCGGTGAAACGCCTCGAGTCAAGCGGCTTTGCAGCCCACTACTTCAGCCCACTACTTTGCCCATTAACTTCATCCATAAATGCTCCAGACGTGGGTTTGGCCATAAACAGGTCATGGAGAACGTGGATGAGTTCTTGAGCCTATAAATAGTACTTCATTACATTGTAGGCATTCAGAAATATATACAGAAACTCTGGAAAAATTTGTACTCACTACGATATATTGAAATCATGTTATTTCCTTGCATTTTACGATTATTCTTGACGTTTTCTTGACTTTGATACGAAAATTTGCTTGTATTCCAATCCAAATTCGATTTGTGATCCTAAACTGATTTAGGCCCATACAAATTGGCGCCGTCTGTGGGGATATAAGCAGAAACGCTTTGTTCCAAAGTTAGACGTCCTTTTTCGTTGAAGTTCATAACCTTTTAACGACGATATGGCTGACAGCAGTAGAAATCTTGATGAACAAACTGACGTTCTGTCGAACCAACAGTCATCTCCAATGACAACTGAAGCCTTTCAAGCTTTTGTTGTCGCTTCGCTAAGAGCTCTTCAAGAGCGACAGGATGAGCAAGCTCACATCAACACCGAATTCCATGCCTCGTTAGAGGCAAGGAACAGCTCAGCACCGAACGGCACCCAGCCTTCGGCTCCAAATGGAGGCATCCCGCCCTTCGTTCCTACGGGCGCGATAATAGGGGGACCTCCAAATGGGGCCACATCTGGGGGTTCGGGAAATATACCGAGCACAACGCCACACTTCGGGACGATTCCCACCGTGGCTGAAACTACACCTTCGGTTGATGTTGAGAGATTGACCAGAGAAATTGAAGCTCGCGTCAAGGCTCGCGTCGAGGCGCGTGTAGAAAAACGCCTCGAGAGCGTCCCCGGGGTGGCTAAGACCGAAGACGAGCTTGACATAGATCAATACAGGGAGTTACCATTCAAGCCCGAAGCAGCACCTGCCCCAACTCCCAAAAATTTCAAGTTCCTCTTCTTAAAGAAGTATGATGGGACCACCGATCCCAAAGAACATGTAACTGAGTTCATGGCGATGGTAAAGAGCAATGACTTAATGGCAATAGAGCTCAAGTCAATGTTCTTGAAAAAGTTTGGCGAATCCTTGGAGAAAGGAGCGCTGCGTTGGTACATGCGCTTACCAGCGGGGTCAATTTCGACGTTCAAGGAAATGGTTAATGCCTTCGTTAAGGCCCACACCGGAGCACAAAAGATTCTCCAAAAGAAGGAGGATATCTGCGAGGTCAAGCAGTGGCCCGGTGAGCCACTTAAGGAGTTCCTTGAACGCTTTCATGCTGAGCGCATGGAGCTACCTCGAATGGATGACCAGCCATCGTGGCATTTGAAAAGGGTATCAATGTTCGCAACTCCGACGCTGCCGCTGAGTTGCGAAAAGAGCTTCAACAATACCAAGTTCTGAAGTGGGAAGATTTACTCAAACGAGCCTACTCCAAGATAAGGCTGGAGGAGGCTGAGTTTAAAAGCCGAGGGTATAATTACAAGAATCGAGGTGAATCCTCGCATCGCGCCGAGGCGTCGCGAGGAAATTCGAAGGGGAGGTATGAGCCATATATCTCCACGAGGCAGCCTGTCAGCCAAAGGTAGGGGATTTCCTTCGGAAATTCGTTTGCAAGCCCACATATAAGCCAACGGCTCGGAGGAAAAGTTCACACTAACTCGAACCAAAGAAATTCCTCAGGCCCAGCTTCGGTTTCTAAGAATAAAGAACTACCTCGGATCCCTGACTACAACTTTAATATATCGACCTCGAAGCTGGTCAACGTAGTCAAGGGAACTGTCGGGTAAGAATACCCAAAGACATGAGAACTCCAGCGGACAAAAGAGATCAGAATTTGCACTGCGAGTTCCATGCGGATTATGGCCATCGAACCGACGACTGCAAAGCACTGCGTCTCGAAGTGGCACATTTGTTGAAGAAGGGTATGTTGGCCGAATTCCTTACCGACAAGGGAAAAGACAACTACACCATGAACCGAGGTGATGGACAGCCACCTCAGGCTCCAACCCCTGAGAGAATTGTAAATGTTATTACCGGGGGTTCAGAGGTGAACGGGGTTAATTTCGCAGCTGCAAAGAAATTCGCCAAGCTGTCGATCACAATGGAAAAGAGAACTCGAGTGAGAGGCTCGGGTAAAGATATTGTATTTGATGATGATGATGACTGTGATGGGATGATGTTCCCTCATCACGATGCCTTGGTCATCATGTTGAGAATCAACGACTCGGATATCAAACGAGTCTTGATTGACCCCGGTAGCTCGGTCAACATAATCAGTTACGGGGCCATTAAGAAGATGTGGCTTAAAGGGGAAGTCATCCCCAAAGCAACAGTGTTGACTGGCTTTAACAACTCCACGGAGAAAACTTTGGGTGAAATCACACTCAAAATGTTTGGTGAAGGAGTTAGCAAGGAAACACTATTTCAAGTGTTGTCTGAGGACATAGCATGCAATGTGATCCTCGGCAGACCATGGATCCACTCCATGGAGGCTGTTCCCTCCACGCTTCATCAAGTGATCAAGTTCCCTACTCCTTGGGGGTTCGATCAATAAAGGGAGAGAAACGAGTAGCAAGAGAATGCTGTTCGGTTCCGTTGAGAAGTGGAGTCGCCCCGACTGGGCCAAAATAATAGCAACTAATACAGCCGGGGTCAAGCAAGGAGAACCTCCGAGGAGAAGTTGAAAAGATCCCCGTGTGCATTCAAGAGCCTCGGAAACAAAAGACCGAGGACTCAACTATTGAGGAGTTGGAGTCTTTCACTTTATTGAAAGACTTTCCTGAAAGAAAGGTATTTGTCAGCTCGGAGTTGGACCCAGAGTTGAAAAAAGCAATCATTGAAGTCTTAAAGTCCAATAACGATTGCTTCGCTTGGTCCCATTCGGACATGATTGGTATCGATCCGGAGATCATGACCCACAAGCTGAATGTAGACCCAAAATTCACCCTGGTGAAGCAGAAGAAAAGACTTCACGCCGGGGTCAAAAAGAAAGCGATCGAAGATGAAACCAAGAAGCTGCAAGAAAATGGTTTCATAAGGGAGGTGAAGTATCCCGAATGGCTAGCTAATGTGGTCGTCGTGCCTAAAAAAATGGCAAGTGGAGGATGTGCGTAGACTATACTGACTTGAACAAGGCTTGCCCTAAGGACTCTTACCCATTGCCACAAATAGACAGGTTAATAGACTATATGGCTGGACACAAACTATTAACCTTCTTGGACGCGTATTCGGGCTACAACCAAATCCTCATGGATCCGAAGGACGAAGAGAAAACCTCGTTCATCACAGACCAAGGTACTTTTTGCTATAAAGTGATGCCCTTTGGTTTGAAAAATATTGGGGCGACATACCAAAGGCTAGTATGTCGCATGTTCAAGGAGTATATTGGAAAGTCTATGGAAGTCTACATAGATGATATGCTCATCAAGTCAATTCGAATGGAGGATCATCTAAATAATTTGAGGAAAGCTTTTGCTGTTCTGAGGCAATATGGCATGAAATTAAACCCTGAGAAGTGTGCCTTCGGTGTAGGGTCAGGCAAATTCTTGGGATTGATTGTCTCTGAACGAGGAATCGAAGCCAACCCAGATAAGATCAAGGCTATCGAAGAGATCCCCGAAGAGTTGACCGTGGTAAAGAAAGTTCAGCGCTTAACTGGCCGAATCGCTTCCTTGAGTCGATTCATCTCAAGGTCCTCGGAGCGATGCCAAAAATTCTTCTCTGTCTTGAGGAAGCATAATCACTTTGAATGGACACCGGAGTGTAAAGAAGAGCTGAAAAAGTTGAAACGCTATCTGGCTAACACGCCATTGCTCGCCAAGCCAAAGGAAGGTGAAACTTTGTTGGTGTACCTGGCGGCATCCGAGGTGTCAGTCAGCGCTGTGCTGGTTCGGGAGGAAGATGGCAAGCAACAGCCCATCTATTATGTGAGCAAAACACTCCTCGATGCTGAGACCAGGTGTATTGGATAAAAACCGACGTCACTCAAAAAGTGACACATGCTGCCACGTGGCACGGGCAGGGGTTTCCACGGACAGACATCTAACGGACGGATGACTGGCCAGGCGGTTACCACGAGCAGGCCCAGAGCAGTAACGTAACGCTTCCCAAATCAGCGCGATTTGAATGAGCGGTTAGCTAATCGTACGCGATTGCTTAATGAATGATCATGAAGGCAACGGTTACACATCCAGCGGTTACGTATCCAACGGATACATACCCAGCGGTTACAAACCCAACGGATGCCTATCAAATCTATAAATAGCACTAGTTCCGAATCATTGTGGGGGACATTCTCTTATCCATTTACAATATCAATAAAAATACTCTTTACTCTTGCTCAATACTGTTCTTCATTTACATTTGTTGGATACTTTGCTCTCAAGCCTTCAAGTATAATCAGTAACAAGGAATCCTCACCGGAATCAAGTGATCCGATACGGTTCCTTCTATCTACTTTATTCGCTCTTCAATCTTATTTGTCTTTGATTATCTCGTATTATTTTTATATCGTCATTTACCGTCATCGCATCTCCATTTGGAATCGTGCATATATTCGTAATCTTGCAATTAATGCAATCCTATATCCAAATCGGCTAAACTCTTAATCTAAACTATTGATCGTGACTCCGCAAATATAAATTTAATTGTTAATTGGCCTAAAATCGGATCTAGGTTAAACAATTTGGCGACCACAGTGGGAGCCGGTCAATAGCCTTTAAAGGTTAAAAGTTTATCTTTTTCCTTTATTCTATCGATCTTTTGTTTGTAACTAACATGGCAGAAAGCGATTCACAACGAACTATGGTGGGCAGAAATCAAGTACGTACCCCTTCACCAAGTCCTAATTACTCTCCAGATTACTCGTCCGACGGGCAGGAACATTCTTTCCAAGGACCAAGCAGGCAGCGGAATAGGCGTGGACACTCTCAGAGCGCAACCCCGCCTAGAAGACGACGCCATAGGAGTCTCTCCCCTGACAAAAGGAACCTCCAAGAGACGATCTTTGAATTTATGCAACAAGAAGCGGAGGTCAACATGGGAATAAACGAGGCGATCAACTCTCTTCGAGGGCAAATCCCTCCAGTTATGAGGATCGATCCTGCAGCCCAAGGACGAGACGTTCCTTCTTCACATACTTCAAGGCAAGAGGGAGAACAAAATGCGGCCAACAATGGAGGAACCGCGGATCCAACAGCCCAGGCAAATCAAAATCCGAATGGAGGATCTATGGCATCCACCGAAATGAGCATCGTCGTGGAGGCACTCACCAAGCAATTCAAAGAGAGCCAAGAGGCGCTTCAAAAGTCTCTCCACGAGAGAATAGATCAGATACCAGGTGCTCCCCCCCACATTGAAGAAAATTGACGTTCAATGCTACTCGCAAAGGCCGTGGAAGAAGGAAGCAGCCCCAAAGGCGATACCAAAAATGTTTAAAATGCCAAACATTCCGAGATATTGTGGGACATCTGACCCCAATGATCATCTCATGATGTTTAGAAATTTTATAAAAGCAAGCGATCTCACCGATGAGGAGATCGAATCAGTGCAATTGAAAAAGTTCGTGGAGACACTAACGGACGGAGCTCTACGATGGTACTCAATGTTGCCACCAAACTCCATTGGGTCCTTCGCGGAAATGGCGGAGTTGTTCGTGAAAGCCCACACAGGTGCCCAAAAGACGGAAACCCGCGTGGAAGATATCTTTTAGATCAAGCAAAAGCCCGGCGAGTCTCTTCGAAGATATGTGGACCGTTTCCAGCAGGAGCGCATATTGCTACCCAAGGTACCGGACAGATGGGCGGCCATTGCGTTCATGAAGAGTTTGGATATCAAAAGCTCAGAGGCTACGCGCAGGCTCTATGAGTCTCTTCGCGAATTCCCAGCAGCTGATTGGCCAGATGTCTACAATCGCTACAATTCTAAGGTACGCATTGATGAAGACAAGCTGATAGGAACCAGTGCCCGAGGAAGGAACCAGTCATGAAGCGGTGGCTCCGGCAGGAAGATAGAGTCGGAAAGGCCAGATGTACGCTATGAACCGTACCCTGACAGATCACGCAACAACTCCAAAGGGCGCGGTCGTAATAACAAAGGGCTATCACGGGGAGGTGATTCAGAGTCAGATACTCGTGGAGCCCCAAGTCTACCAAATTTCAACGTAGAAATGACTGAAGTGATTGCAGCCCTCAAAGATATGGGCGAGAAGGTCAAGTGGCCAAAGGATATAAAAACCGATCCGGGTAAATGAAATCAGGACCTATGGTGCGAATTCCATCGCGACCACGGTCACATGACTGAAGATTGCAAAGCCTTAAGGTACCAGGTCGCACATTTATTAAAATAGGGGTTCTTGAAGGAGCTTCTAACCGAGAAGGGAAAGAGAACTCATGCGAGGGCTCAACAGAATAAACCTGGCCCTCCACGAGCATCTTCCCCAAAGATGGTAGTCAACGTTATTTCGGGCGGGATCGAAGTCGACTCCATTGTTTTCACGGCAAAGAAGTACGCAAAGGTCTCTATTACAAAAACCAAGCATCCACGGCCAGAGGGAACAATAACATTTGAAGATTCGGACACAGATGGTTTGCAGTTCCCACATGCTGATGCGTTGGTTATAACACTACGCGTAGCAGAGTATGATATCAAAAGAGTGCTCATTGATGCGGGCAGCTCTGCAAATATCATCCAGTCACGAGTTGTCAAAGAGATGCAACTAATGGAGAAGGTCGTGCCAGTATCGCGAGTTGATGCAACCCAAATTGCATCGAGACAGAGAAAATACTCCCTACAGAGCCTCTCGAGTACAGGATGTAGGGGTAATGTGCAACAAACTGTGAATGGGTAGGTGGTCATGGCCGTCCACCCAGCCCTATGAGAAGTAATATTCTCATTTTCAGATATCGGCAAAAGGGGAACACTCGCGTCCCAACCGCAGTCCGCTCTAACCCGTGGGATCATCTCCGACATGATCCCAGACTTGAATCTGTACGCCGGCCATGTGCGTACATCTCCAAAATTGTTGAAGGCCTTGACACTACAGTCTTTTTCCAATTCAACCCAATTTTTGGGGATAATCTCTGCAGCAGTGGCCTGAGCAGCCCTAGGTCTGGGGCTAGCCGTAGAAGAACTACCGACGGCAGCATCCATGTTCAGATTTTTCTTAGCCTTTGGATACATGGTTAAAGAAGAGTCGAAAGTTAGGAAGATTGAAGAAAATTCAAGGGTTTTTCAAGACTCGGAAGTTGTAAAGCGAAAGCAAGTAAAAGGGTTAAAATTCAGCAAAACACTATTTATAGGAGTGAAAAGTCCGGCCCATCAGATTCTCATAAGACACGTGGAGGTTATCGAAGAGGCCACGTTCAGATCCAACCATCAAAAAAGGAAATAAGTTTCGCTGAGTTTCGAAGCAGCGTCATTGCCCTGAAGTGCAGCGGTCACCTCGCAACTGGCAACAAACGTGTGCACGTGACTGAGGCGGTTAAAATCATTACTTTTACCCATAGGACGCGCAGTAATCACTTCGAAGCTGACGGCGGACGTGCGGACGTGCCTATCGCAGTTACTTTTTCCATCGCGCATTTAATGCGCATGTCACTAAAACTTGTCATGTTGCTGATGAAGCGCACACGTCACTGAGGTTCGTCATGTTGCAGATGAAGGATGGACTTTGCAAATAAAATTTCCCGCCAAAATTCACATCCACTCCTCGAGCAGAAACTCTGCTCGAGAAGTGCGTGGACTATCTGTATTGGATAAAAACCGACGTCGCTCAAAAAGTGACATGTGTCTGCCACGTGGCACGGGCAGGGGTTTCCATGGACAGACATCTAACAGACAGATGACTGGCCAGGCGGTTACCACGAGCAAGCCCAGACCAGTAACGTAACGCTTCCCAAATCAGCGCGATTTGAATGAGCGGTTACCTAATCGTACGCGATTTCTTAATGAATGATCATGAAGGCAACGGTTATACATCCAGCGGTTACATATCCAATGGATACATACCCAGCGGTTACAAACCCAACAGATGCCTATCAAATCTATAAATAGCACTCGTTCCGAATCATCGTAGGGGACATTCTCTTATCCATTTACAATATCAATAAAAATACTCTTTACTCTTGCTCAATACTGTTCTTCATTTACATTTGTTGGATACTTTGCTCTCAAGCCTTCAAGTATAATCAGTAACAGGGAATCCTCACCGGGATCAAGTGATCTGATACGGTTCCTTCTATCTACTTTATTCGCGCTTCAATCTTATTTGTCTTTGACTATCTCGTATTATTTTTATATCGTCATTTACCGTCATCGCATCTCCATTTGGAATCGTGCATATATTCGTTATCTTGCAATTAATGCAATCCTATATCCAGATCGGCTAAACTCTTAATCAAAACTATTGATCGTGACTCCGCAAATATAAATTTAATTGTTAATTGGCCTAAAATCAGATCTAGGTTAAACACCAGGTACTCTCACTCGGAAAAACTAGCACTCGCTTTAATTGTTACTGCTCGAAAACTACGACCTTATTTCCAATATCACCCAATAGCGGTAGTTTCAACTTTTTCTTTGAGAAGTATATTGCATAAACCTGAGTTATCGGGGAGGTTGTCAAAGTGGGCAGCAGAATTGAGTGAGTATGACATCACTTATCAACCCCGAAAAGCCATCAAATCCCATGTCTTGGCTGACTTCGTAGCAGATTTTAGTGTTGGGATCCTACCCAAAGCCGAAAAGGAGAATTCAATGTCGAAAGGAACGGCTTCGGGACTATGGATACTTCACACCGATGGGGCAACTAATTCCAAGGGTTCGGGATTAGGTATAGTGTTGAAAGCGCCCACCGGGGAGAAAATCAGGCACTCCGTTCGGTTAAAAAAAGTAACCAATAATGAGGCTGAATACGAAGCAGCTTTTGCATGCTTGGAATTAGCCAAGGAAATGGGGGTAGAAAGAATTGAGTTGAGATGTGACTCACAGCTAGTGGTAAACCAAGTGCTCGGCGAATACACGGCTCGGGAGCCCAGAATGAATCTATTCTTGGACCGACCGCAGAGGATTCTGGCCCAATTCCAATAATGAAAAGTTAAACAAGTACCTCGAGAGGAAAATACGGAGGCCGATACCCTAGCAAATTTGGGTTCGGCCATAGATGAAGCACACTCGGGGACTGATTCAGTGGTTCGATTGCTCTCTGCGCAAATAAGAGAGATGAAATTACAAGTCAATTCGGTGGACCACAAGTGGGATTGGCGGAGTAAGTTTATCTGTTACTTCGACTCGGGGACTCTCCCCCAAGATAAGAAAGAAGCCAAAAAGCTTAGGACCCAAGCAGCTTCATATCACATGATCGAGGGAAGTTTGTACAAAAGGTTGTATTGCGGCCCGATGGCCAAGTGTTTAGGTCCAGACAAGGCAAGATATGTGATGGCCGAAGTGCACGAGGGCGAGTGTGACAATAAATCGGGGGGGAAAGTCTTTGGTGCACAAAATACTTAGAGCTGCATACTACTGGCCCACCATCAGCGCAGACGCAAAGGCCTTCGTTGGAAAATGTGATAAATGCCAACGCCACGCACAAATGATTCATCAGCAAGCCGAACCCCTACATTCGGTCGTGTAGCCATGGCTTTTTATGAAATGGGGGATGGATGTTGTTGGTCCCCATCCGAAGGGAAAATGTGGTGTTCGGTTCATTCTCATTTTAACTGATTACTTTACAAAATGGGTGGAAGCAGGAGCTCTCACCGAGGTCAAATAGAAAGAAGTAATCGATTTTATTAAGAAGAACATCATCTACAGGTTCGGTGTCCCAAGGGAAATCGTTTGCGACAATGGTAAACAATTCATGGGAGCAGCCATCACTGATTTCTTCAAACAATGGGGAATCAAGAGAATTGCTTCGACCCCCTATCACCCAAGTGCCAATGGCCAAGCTGAGTCTTCAAACAGGATAATAATTGAAAATCTCAAGAAAAGGCTCGATGAGAAGAAAGGTCCTTGTCCCGAGGAGTTGCCAGGTGTGTTGTGGGCCATGCAAACGACAGAAAAGAACGACACCGGTGAGACCCCTTTTTCACTTGCTTACAGTATGGATTCCCTTATCCCCGTGGAAGTGGGCGAACCAAGTCTTCGGTACGCTCACACCACCGAGGATGCGAATCAGCAAGCCATGCGCATAGAGTTGGACTTGCTCGAGGAGAAAAGAGAGTTGGCCTTGGTTTGGCTAGTTGCACAAAAAAGGCAGATCGAGGCATATCTTAATAGGAAGGCCAAACTTAGAGATTTTAAAGTTGGCGATTATGTGTTGAAGGCTACGAACCAATCAACGAATGAGAAAAATGGGGAAAGCTCGTCGCAAACTGGGAAGGACCTTACAGAGTCAGAACAATTGTTGGTAAAGGATCTTATCAAATTGAAGATCTGCAGGGCACACCCGAACCCCTGAATTGGAACATCTCCAATTTAAAACGGTACTACTCTTGATATCGAGGTAAGCGCTCCTCGATGACTTAAAATTTACATTCAACCTCGAGCCGAAAAATGCTCCTAGGGCCTCTACTGAAATGTACTAACTTGCTCCTCGTTTCATTTTGCTTGACCTTTTCAGGAAGCGGATAAAATGATTTTCAGTGCTCGGATCTTCATCAAGATTCACACCCGAACACTGGGGGGAGTAAGGGGCGGTTTGCAACCGAGGCCGACACTGAGCCTCCCAACCGAAGCCTATATATTCGATAACTGGGGACTGACACCCGAGGAATAGATTAGTACATTGTAATTACGCCCGATAGTGGCATGTTGTCAATTTATTTTTACGCCCAAGGTCTACTTCGACTTGGCTTTATGTAAAAAGCTGATTTTGGCTCGTTGATATTATCAATGAAATAAACTTGATTCCATATATCTTTGTTTCTATAATCTTGCACTCCGAAGTTGCACTTTAAATGCATCGACTCGAGAACGAGACGTCGTTCTAAGTTTGCATCGATTTCATTTAATTAAGTCTTGCAAGCAAGTTATCTATTTTAAATGTTCGGTTCATGCAAAAACTAACATTTAAGATGAAATACAAAATCATTTCATTGATAGGCCCGAAGGTCCCAAATTTATACATCAAAAGGACCCGAAAGTCCAAAGTATGAACCAAAAAAAAAAGGCTCGAAGGCTTACACGAAAACAAAAAATGTAAACGGAAGTCTAAGCCTCGGGGGCGTCATCTCCCTCTTCGGAATCCCCCTCGGCGTCTTCTTCATCATCACCCTCTCCTTCGTCCTCGCGCGAAGCCTCACTTGATGGAAGATCATCGATGATAGCTTGAGCTTGTGCTGCCTTCTCTTCGGCTTTGGAAATTTCCTCTTCCAAATTGAGCTCACCAGCACGGCACTGCTATCCAGCTCTGCCCTCTTGGCCTTGATCTTAGCTCTGTCTTTGCGATCAGCGATTTCCTCTCGAAGAGCTTCAACCTCGGCCTCACGAGCTGAAAGTTTGGAGGTCTCACCCTCCAACTTCTGAATATGGAGCACATGATTTCTCAGCTGCTCGTGGTGCTTCTTGGCCATTTCTTCAAGCTTGCCCTTAGCTTGAGACAGCTCGGCACTAAGTTTTGCAACTTCAGCTTCTAGCCTCGAGCGCTCAACCTGGAAGCCATCACCGAGGGCTTTAATTTTTGCTTCAGAAGAAGCTTCGGCTTCATGCAAATCGGACTGGGACTTGGACAACTTAGCCTTCAGTTCTGCTATTGCGCATTGAAGCTGTCCCTTTGCCTGTCCCATGCACGGGCAATGCGCCGAACTTCTTCATCCCTCGAGGTCTGTACCTCGATAGTCCTCAATGATAGAATAAAGCTCTGAATGGAGATCAATCAAAAAATCATTGTTAGCTACTAACCGAAGACGAAGGTAAAGGTAAAATTAAAAGACGATGAAACTTACTCTGATAGCGTTGGCAGCGATGGTGTTGTATAGCTGGCCTCGAGAGAAAGTCTGCACAACTTTGTCTTCCTCCGGGCCAAGCAAAGGCATAAGGCTCAAGATATCACCTCGGCCGATCGCCAGCAAGTTCGAAGAAGATGGCACTTCAAGCTTCCGAAAAGGCCCCACCGAGGATGTAATCCTCGCGGGCTCGGATTGCGCCCGAACCGCGCCAACTTCAATCTCCCTCTCGATGGCAGCAGATCAAACTTCCCCAACTTTGGCCTTGCCTTTGGCTTTGGCGACTGCCGCCTCGGGGTCTTGCTCCTGGTCCTCAAGGTCCACGACCTCGACTGCTCTTCGAGCCACTAAGTCCTCGGCGGCAACATCATCAGGCTCATCGATTAGCCTTCGGCGCGATTCCGCCACCACTTCGGGCCTAGAGGAAGTAGCAAACTCGGTGCGAGGGTTTTTTCTTTTCACACCTACGAAGGGCAACATAACAGAATCTTGAGCAAGGGAATGAAAGGAAATAGAAACCAACGAGTCAACCGAGGGCGATATATACCTTTTGAGGATCCCTGACTCGAGGATTCCTTTACAGTCTTCGAAGCCTTTGAAGCCTTAAGCTCTTTCAAGTCTCCAGCTAAGCCAACCACCGAAGCGATGTCATCATCTGACTCGGTATCTTCATCGTTCTTCTTCTTTCCTTTTCCTTTTCTTTTCTTGTCTTTCTTCATGTTGATGGCACGATTTGAAAAACCTAACACCGAGGGGAGGAAAGTTAACAACCAAAGCAAGAGCTTCAAAACAACATACCAAATGAAACACCACAGAAAACTTACCGTGCCTCTTATACTGCCAGCCAAATTCAGCAGCCATCTTCATCCACGTTCGAATTGGGCGCTCATGAGCCCCAATCACAGCCCTAACCCATTTGGTCAACCCCTTGGGAGGAACGATAGGAAACTTGTTGGCTGAAAAACAAAAATGAAGCGGGGTTAGCAGACATGAATGATCACCGAATAAGAAATAAAGAGCGAAGGGACACTTACGCGTGTTGTTCCACTTCTCTGGAAAGTTGGGTTCAGCGGATAAAACGCTGGTCTCCAAAAGGACGTAGGGATCACTTCAGTCTCGGTCCCCATGATCCTCGCTCTTATGGAGAAGCGCATATTTACCTCGGTTGTTTAGAGCCACAACCCCGGCTTTGTGAAAATAAGGGTAATAGAGAGAGATGAGGTGCTGTAAGGCGAAATCTACCCCGGCTTTGGTGCTCAGCCAATCCATGCACTGAACAACCCTCCAGACTTCGGGGCCTAGCTGAGCCAAGCATAAGTTGTACGCTCGGCAAAAATCGTCGATAATCCTATGAACGGGTAGAGTGAAACCGAGGGTAAAAGGGTAAGTGTATGCAAAGGACAACCCCTACACATGCTGGCATACTCTACTAGTTGGGTCGGGGATGATCACCTTCACCTCGGGCCCAAATCCACAATCCTTCTGAACTCGCTCTATGTGAGCTTGTGTTATGCGAGTCGGCTTCGTGTTCACTGGTATATTCCTATTCTTCTCCTCCTGATCAGCAGATTGTTGTTGTAGCTTAAGATCTTTGCTGTTGTCGAAGTGTGAAGGGATAATATGATGAGGTTCGAGCTCCTGCTCGAGGGGAATTACCGGCCCGAAGGTCCCACCTCGGTGTCATGCCCACCTTCGGTTGAGGGCAGTTCACCCCGGATTTCAGTTTCGGCCTCGGTGTCACTCTCGCCCTCGCCCTCGGCATCGTCGCCCTCACCATCGTCAACCCTATAGATGACATCATCAGCACCACCTACCACCATGTCGTCATCACCGACGACGTCATCTCCTTCTATGCTGACGACATCTCCACTTACCGTAGCGGTGTCGCGCCTGGCCCTCTCCTTACGCCGCTTGGAGCCACTAGCGCTTGAGGTCACCTCTCCGCCACCCTCCGCTTTTATTACCTGCAATGCCAGCACGGTGGTGATAAAATCGCCACTAGCTATAGCGGCGGCGTAGCGTGAGATCCTCGCTCTCTCACCAGAGTCACTTGAATCTTGTCTAGAATGCGTCGTAGACATGGTTATAGAATTAAAAGTTTAAGGTCTTTTGAAGATGAGAATTGATCAGAATAGGGGAAGGAAACTTTGGTTTTTCTTTTATCACTGTTGCTTGCAGATATCAAGAATGACGAAAATAATTTGTTGAGGAAGTATTTATAGGAGGGGGAAAAGCAAGTGGAGCAGCTTCCATCATTGTAACCTTGGGAAAATCAAAGAAGACGACGCGACCGTTATGAGCGACTGACACGTGTCGATGAATAGTAATCTGAAGAGACGCGAACCGTTGACAAAATTTGAAACGCTTGGATAAGATCAAGCCACGTCGCTTTCCCGCGGAGTTTCACTCCACTCCTCGGTAACTTCGGTAATTAACCGAAGAGTGGGGGGACTATCTGTATTGGGTAAAAATCGGCTCTCTATGAGTCGCCTCGGTAACATGATTTGATAGCAACCGAGCACATGATGACAAGCCAGAAACCGAAGCTAATGAGTGGATCGCCGAAGTCAGGCACCGAGGTCGTCACCGAAGGAGAGCCGCAAGCTGAGCTTTAGTGACATTCACCTCGGTCAAGCAGCAAGGCCCTACCACCGAGGTCATATACTTAAACCTCGGTGAAACGCCTCGAGTCAAGCGTCTTTGCAGCCCACTACTTTGCCCATTAACTTCATCCATAAATGCTCCAGACGTGGGTTTGGCCATAAACAGGTCATGGAGAACGTGGATGAGCTCTTGAGCCTATAAATAGTACTTTATTTCACATTGTACGCATTCAGAAATATATACAGAAACTCTGGCAAAATTTGTGCTCACTACGATATATTGAAATCAAGTTATTTCCTTGCATTTTACGATTATTCTTGACGTTTTCTTGACTTTGATACGAAGATTTGTTTGTATTTCAACCCAAATTCGATTTGTGATCCTAAACTGATTTAGGCCTATACAACAGGTATACCACAACCTACTATCCAGAGCACTACTTGTCGTGAACATGTATAAATAAAATAGCACATCCACATTTGGTGTGAGAAACATTCACAACCCATGTTATGATATCAAAATTTGTGTTTTACATTTACTACTACATATTCAATCCACTTTAACAGAATTAAATTAAACTTTAATCTCCAAACGGTTACCCTTCTGACAATGCATGCAAAGGTTTGATTAAATATATGATCGACATAGAATAGAATTTCTTTTTTTCATATATATATATAGATTAATTTTAAAAATAGATGCAAAAGAAAATGAGCATGATGAATTGCTTAGCACCTTGAAAACTCAACATTTAAAAGTTTTAGTGCTACACCCGTCACTTCTTACAATAAGGATACATTGGTCGAATATTTTTGAAATATTTATTCATAGAACATCTTAGTGAATTTACGTAAAAAAGAATTCGACACAATACACATTCCACTATAGGTTATATATATATTGAGCACTCTTCTAACAAAGCTGGAAAAGCACTCAAATCACTACGAATAACAATTTGCAATCTTCAAGCACCATAACACAGACTGTATTCAATTTATATGCATTACGAAATTAAACATGATACAGTTCAATAAATTACATAGGCATTATTAAGAAAAAAACTTTTCATACAAAGAGCTCAAGCACCTTTTTGCTTAGAATTTGTCCTTCTCGGGTGTTGACTTGTATGCCTCTATTCTTGAGGCCCAAACTTATTAGACTCATCTGCAAGGAGGCAAAACATAGCTTATCTGTAGCTCGCCACCAGCTTCTCCTTTTTGGTGATTTATATTATCAACTGAATCTGAAACACAAATTTAAAAAATTAGTAAGTGTGAAATGGCGAACCAGAATGTGCATTATATGTACCTATACAGTTGGAGAAGCCTGCGAATCCATTAAATTAAATTGAGCTAAATCTTAGATAGGAAAACACAAAAGAAAAATATATAGGGATATGAGGGAGTGGATGACAAAGAAGTGGAACATAATGATTATAGCGGTTATAGGAAATGTACAGTTATTGAAAACGAAAAGTTCTGAAAGCTGAAGTAATTATTCCCATTTAGTTGAGTAATTATATTGGCACTTTTAGAGTTTATAAAACAAGATAAAAAGGGAGAATAGCTCACAAAAATAAGAAAAAATATAGATAGGATCCTTGGCCATAGAGAGATGCCACATCACTTCTCTTAGGCCCAGAATTATATCTATACTAGGTAACTTGCCCGCGCATCGCGCGGTCGTGAAAGATCTTATTGAAAATTATTAACAATGTGTGTCATGAAAAAAGTGTAAAAAATTATCAATACTTCAACAACAAAGTTTAAGTGAAAAATCAAGCATAATTAAAATCATTTAACTCAATTTTACTAACCGTTCTATCTCCAAATTTCCTCCCTAGAAGCCCCCACAGATCTGTCTCTGTTCATGAGTAAGGGCTTCTTGTTGTTTCTCTTGCAAATCAAAATAAATTCATCTTCGTTACATTAGGTATATGAAGTTCGATAAAGAAAATATGAGGAAGAAGGAATGCGAAAAAAAGTGTATTACCACATTTATTGTCAGTTTATTTGTCACCATTATTTTGTTTGTTATTTAGTTTTATTAATTATTGCACCAACTTCACCTTAAAACTTCTTTTCCCATAACGTATGGACGTTCGAATGCTTCCGTTAATCGTTTCATTCTTCTTCTGATCTTTGTTATTCTTTCTGGACGTTTTTTTCTGTTGAAGTAATTTTCAAAGACCAATCATTTACAAGATATTTCAAAAAAATTCTAATTGAATGACGGTAAAAGAGAGGAAAGATAATATTAGAATACATTAAATGAAGGGATGAGAGCTGAAAAAAAAAGGATGAGATGAATCTATCGAGTTCTTAGAAACACTTGATTTTTTTTTAATATTTTGATGAAATTGTAAACTAAGAGAGGTGACACATCACTCTCTTGTATAGCTCAATTAATATATAAGTGCGATCATATAGAATAGCTCATTTGATTATTATCAAAGTTAGTTTTAATACCAAAAATTTTAATATTCAAAGAGCTTTTCCTGTCTAACAGTACAAACTGATTAGATTTCAAAGTTTGGTCCATTTTATAACTATTTAACACATGGTTTAATATTTTTATGTACAACTTTCATCAATTGATGATTTATAATCTTTTAAAAATAATTATTTTGATTTTGTGTAATCTAAACAATGAAACTAAATTTTTTTTGGTTTCTCTCAAAATATGAATTTTCAGTTGTACATTATCTTTATGTATATAAGTTTTTTAATTTTTCTTTCGATAGAGAGTTTGTGTTAATGCTTTCATGATTCGTTCCTCATTAAAATCTTAAAAAGCGTCGGGCAAAGAAGAATCAAAGAACAAAATGGAAATGACGCTAATAGAGATTAAAAAATGCATACTATTTTCAAGACCCATTTTAGTAATACAAATTAGCGATCATGTATGTCAATGTTTGTTCATAGAGCAAAGTTTCTCCGAAAATGTGAATACTATTGCATTTAAAAATTTGGGTTGGAAAAACATTATTAATGCTATGAGATAATTTGAGAAAACAATAACTTGATATAATTAATTGACTCGTAGTGTAACCTTGGCAAATTAAATTAAAACTATATATTCTAACATCACATGTGAATCTATGTCAATATTCATTTATATAGCACAATTTCTCTAAGATTAGATTCGATCAAAACGTCATCCTTAATTTTACATCATCATCATAATAAAAATGTTATCCTAATAATTTACTTTTCTTCTTTTGTTCCTCCTTTCTAAAAAAGAACGGAAAACAATGAATTGAGAAACCAAATATCAAACACGTTAATATTACTTTGTTTCACAAATGAATACTAAACGAAATAAACCTTCTGAAAGTAATCCAAATAAAAATTGTTGAACTAAGATGATTACTATTTTAATCTTTGGAGTGACCAAAGATTTGTTTTCAAAAGTTTCTCCTTGAAAAACTTATCTTCCTCGTCATCAATTATCACCTATGTATGACATAAAAAATTAAAATTATTAAAAACAGTGACATAATTCAATATATGAAAATCATATAAGTGAATGGTTGGTAAAGCAAATTATATAAACCTACCATTTCTTAAAGTGAAAGAAAAAGAAGTAAAAATGAAGTTCATACACTCTTCATGATCTGTGATTCTGCTAAGTGCATGTTTCTTCGTTTAATCCAAGAGCAACATACAAATAAGAAAAACATCAAGTAATGATTAACATTTTGGAAATGAAGTGTTATAACATTGCAGACAGAATAAAGGGACATACATGTACTGTTTGTTCATATTTTTTGCACTCTCCATTCAAATAGTTTAGATATCTATCTTAAAAAAAATATACAAAGCAAATATGAGATGAAAATGGGGTGAAAGTTCATGTGCGATGAGAACATTGATTTTATAGGCACGAATACTCAAATAGGAGTAGTAACGTAATCCTTAATAATTGACATTAAGTAATAATATTGATTGATTCTACTTTATGGTATCATTTATTGTCATGCAAAACTGAAATGAAGAATTGAACGGTGCTTTATTCCATTGCTATGCAAAACTAAAATGAGCACTGAATTGGTGCTTTAATTCATCCGTTTCAATTCCACCTACTGATTATTTTTGGACCATAATAAGGAAATAACACAAATTTTTAAGAAGGAGAGAGAAAAACATGGCTTGAATTGAGTGAAAAGAAGGAAGTGATGAAAATAGGCTAAAATGTTGACTACTTGGCCAAAGAACTATGCCACATCACTTGGCTATAGTTCTCAATTAGTAGAGATATAGATATAGATATAGATTTACAGCACGTTCTGATATACTGGCCTCTCTTATGAATGCAACTTTTGTAACATTTTGATTCATTGTTGAAACGGTTTCTTTGATTCATTAATTCAAGGATCATTGCTTTGAGAAATTTCAGTAATGTTGTTAAAGGAAGATGAAAGAAAATGTAATGTAATAACTTTATTATTGTGTCTAAAGTAGTGATTAAAGAAATTAATGAGACACATTAAAGGAAGAAATAAATGGGGTATTTTAATTTTTATGCAATTTTTTTAGGAAAAATATAGGAGGAAAGAGCTAAAAAAAGGAGAAAAAAGATAAATGGGATTCCTACATTATGAGACATGCCACATCACACCTCTTGAGGCTTTGCTTTATATAATATATTGACTAGTGAATGGGACCGCGCTCGCACGGTCATTAAAATTTTTAAAAAAATTATATAGCTAAATAATCATTGATATAATTTTGTAATAACATAACGCATGTCTACTTTTAGATTATTTTATCTTTGATACATACATCAGTCAGTAATACTACCAACAGATCACTTTATGAGAATCACGCTCTTTTGGTCTCAATTGTCCCAGCGATATCATCTTAATTGAGATCATATAGCTAGGCTTAACCAATTGATCATGCGCCCCTTAAATCTATATACAATTGTAATCATAAGCTAACCAAGTGCGACAATAAATGTGAAAAAATGATACCATAAGAACCAACTTAATTCAAAATCATAATTATGCATTTAACTCTGTACAACGAAAGTTTATAAATAAGAGATCAATATGTGGTTTCTGCTTTTGTTATTAAAATTAAACAAAAAAAGACCCAAAAAAGAAAAAAGAAAAAAGGAAGCAACTATTCACAAGGGCAAGAAAAACCGAACTCAAAGACCAAAAAAATTATAGCCAAAATACTATTTCCTCAATATCAAACACGATGACTTAATTTTGCAAAAAGAAAAAAAAAATGTAAGATACAAATAGTTAACGGTTGTTTAATTTGTTAATAGGAGTATAATTTGTTACGTAGAGAAAATTGGCAGAAATTCCAGAAAAGAAGACTTACAAAATTGACTGTTCATTGTTCAAAATTCAGATAACAGCTAGTGGATATTG
Organism: Petunia x hybrida; assembly: GCA_037355625.1. Classification (NCBI taxonomy): domain Eukaryota; kingdom Viridiplantae; phylum Streptophyta; class Magnoliopsida; order Solanales; family Solanaceae; genus Petunia; species Petunia x hybrida. The sequence continues at coordinate 702,529 of JBBBVM010000574.1, read as the reverse complement.
TACAATTTCAAGACTTTGCTAGATGATAGTTTCAGTGGTTCACGGGCTGTGCTAGTACTGCTATTGCGTAACAATCATCATATATCTCTATAACGTTATGTTTAATCTAAACTTCTCTCCACTAATAATATAAACGGCCTCTATACATGTAACTAAACTATCGACTTCACAAAGGATATCTAGATTTCTTGTCTTTCTCAACTACGCAAGCTTAATGGAGAGTGGAATTGTTTGATGTACCATTTGGGCATAGGAGGTTGTGTATGGAGAATATGACGATCTATCAGAGTACAGATTGAAGAATCCATTACGTATTTTCTACTTTCCTTCTCCATTAATTATGAGAATGTTAATGTATATATCAACATAAATGGCCTCTATTTTGGCCATGTTTAGTGACTAACTTTATTAGCAGATTGATTAGCACGTTTGTTGAAAATAAAAATAAAAAATAAGTAGAAAAACTCCAAAATAGATGTATAATTAATCCACGCATTTAGATTTTAGCTTATGACATTTGTTTTTACCAAGAAATTGACAACTCTTAAGAAGAGAAAATGCAAAAACAATATATCGTTGATAAGTAAAATAAAGGTATAGATATTAATACTTGCATTTTGTATGATGCTTTTCTTTCTTCCAAGAAGTGTCACTAATTCTTATATATGTATGTACACATGCATAGAAAATATCATCCTAATAAACATAAAATCGATCGATTTATCCCCCCAAAAAAGAAGAAGAAATAGAAGTACAAATATAATGGAAACAAAAGGGAAAAAATCAAACCATTTATATGCTTGTTAGCCTCCAATCTAGCTCAGCACTTAGCTTTCTTCTGTCCCTTTTTTAATCTTTTGTTCTTTATTATTTTCATCTTCTTCCATTCCTTATCTCTCTTATTTAACAAATTATTACTCTCCTCCGTTTGTCAGGGAACAATATGCGTCTTTTTCCATTATTTTTTTCCTTATTGGTTTCTTCTAGTCAACCAAACAAATTGCTGAATTTCTTCTTTATACGCTGTAAATCCTATAAATCACCTTCTTCCCTTGTTAACACTCCTTACCCTTATAAATTGTTCGCCAATGTCTATATAAGTTCAAAGAGAAGAATGATGTGTTGTAGGATTTGTCACAACACTAACAACATGTGCCATAAAAAAGAGCAAAAGACTGACAAAATTTCAATAACAAAGTTTAAATGAAAAGTTAGGCATCAATGCATAAATTCATTCAAGATAAAATTTCCACTTCTACCTCTCGTTGAAAAACCCACAGATTTGCCATGTTCTTAAGTTAGGGAATCGACTTGTTCTCCTTTCTAGCCATGTGCTTTTCAAGAAATATATTGAAATTTCTCTTCTCATGGGATTGATTTAGAAGGATCTAATTGATTTTTCTTTGTTTTGCAACGTCAGGAGCTCCACTATTTTGTTGGAAGATTCAACTTGAACTTCTACATCATATACTGGTTCCTAATGCATAACTAAATAACTTCTTTGTTGGGTGTATGTAGGTTGTGTGTACTTGGTTTATAAAGGAAAAAAAAGGTCGTAAGATGGAATGTGAAGAAAAGTGTTATTAGTTTTATTGCTAGTTTATTTGTTAGTATTATTATGATTGTTACTTATAATTTTTCATTAATTATTATGGCAGTTTCATTCTCCTTTGGAAGGAAGAAAATATATTCTTTGAACTTTTTTCATTCATTCTTTAACGTGTGTTATGTGTTGATGTTTACTAATAAATGCTTTCACTAACCGTTTAACTTTTTGTTTACCCTTTTTACTCTTTTCAAGCGTTTCTTTGATAAAGTAATTTTTAAGTAGTATTCATTTGGTGTAAATGCTTTCAAAAAATTTCTCTCACGGTAAAAAAAATAAAGCGGGGAAAAGAAAATTTTAAAATACATTAAATGAGAAGAGAGGAAAGAAAACAATTGTTAGAAATGCTTGTTTTCTATACATTTTGTTTGAACATTAATTTCATAATTTCTATCTAAAAAATAATATTTATCAAGTCATCATTTCATGATGGTACATCTTTCAGGATTATTTTACATCTTATATAAATTGAAAAATTTAATAAAATTTGGCATTTTAGTTAGATTAAATATGTAGACAATTTAATTCTATGAATCAATCAAATGGTAAAATAAATATTTTATCTTTATTAGCGTTATCATATTCTAATGGATGTCTTGGTTACCTTTATTAAACTGGAAAGTTGAGGATTAGCTTGGCGTTCGCAATAATGCTGAAGTTCTAACCTCTTCATCGACTTTGTCAAGATGTCAGTTTATATACCTCCTTAATATATAGGTTCACCTTATGAAATCATCAATATTAAGATAAATGATACAAAATAATCATAAACTAAGTCATACTTCTGAATTTTTCAATCAAACTTTTTGCTTTGATTGTTTAGAAACTTCAATCAAGTATAGATCAATGCACATAGAAACTTAAGAAAAAAATATGTTTACAGCACTCAATGTGTAGAGTAAAATATATGTAATATGCGTCCTCTAACCTTCCCTTCCTAATTAAATATCATAGTTTCAAAATAAACAACTTTAAAATAAAAAAATTCAATTTATATAGCACCATTTAAAGATTGTAAATATATTCACTGTTTATTAAAATGGGGGAAGAGAAATCTTGAATAAAATTAACAACTCAATTGATGCCTGGAGAGTGTTTCCATGAAAAATATCTCCTCCACAAAATGAAACAATATATCTACCAAAAGTTGCTCTCTATCTATCTTTGCTGGCTACCAAATCATTATAATCCATATTTTCTGGGGTTAGTCCTTTAGTCTACTACTAATCCAGTTTAAGTATAACTAACTAACCTCTAGAAGTATTCAAACCATTACCTCAAAGGCGAATTAGAGAATCAGGAAGCCAAAATTATCAGATAAAATAGGAGTAATGGAATCTTATCAATTCTTCTTTTACTATATTAAACTCTATGCATTCCTCAACCCGTACAGTACATTGAATATACATAACTACAACAAAATTTTTTAGTAGTTAATATATACGTAAAATATAATACCATGAAGAACTTGATACACAATTGTCAGCGAGCTTCTGCAAGAAAAAGATGCCGGGATGGATATATCTACTTCTTTCCCCTGTCTTACAGAAGATTGTCTGCCATTAACATTTTAAATTGTAGGAACATGTCATATCAATTTCAAATGGAGCAAAAGAAGTAGCTCAGTGCCATATGATATAAAAATTTGTGATTGAGGAGGTAGAAAGAAATTACTATATACAATCCGCAGTGGAGAACTGATCCTTAACGTTGGTGATCATACTATATAGTGCTGCTCATTATTTAATTGCAAGGAAACCCTTCAAATTCCTTAATCACTGACGACATCCGTTTTTTCCGTTTCCAACTTCAATGAGTCATTTAAGTTAAAGATTCATGACTGAAGCTTTAATACAGATTGAGACGTCTTCTTTTCCCTTCTAATAATGCATCAACAATTAATATATTAAAGATTATTGCATTAAAATGAGAGAAAAACAAACCAAAATTTCAGATTAGAGTGATAAGAAGAAAGTGAGGAAAAAGGCCAAAAATTATGAATCCTTGACTATTGAACTATGCCACATCACTCTTCTATGTTTCTGAATTAGAAGATATATAGATATAGATATTAGTATATATGCCCGCGCATTGCACGGTAGTAGAAAATTAATATTTATTTTTAGTGTCTTATCTTATAAAAGACTATCAATTTTACTAATAAAATTGTTTGCATTATTCTTTACATTTTATATTAAATTCTGTAACAAAAAGAATCATAAAAATATTTCAAGTTAATATATGAAAATAGAGTAATTAAATCTAATAAATTAACTTATTCAAGAAAGAAGGTAAAGTAAATGAGAAAAATAAAAATTTAGAAAAATTTGGGATGTCACCGACAATTTTTCTTCTTCCTCTAAGATAAATTAAGTTATATTACTTGTAATAACATTCATAAAGTAATCAAATAGGTACTTAAAACAACTGTACTTTGTTGGGTTCAAATGCAGTTCAAGATGCATGTGGTAGCACTTAGTGCAATCAAATTAGGCAAATGAACTTGAGGCTTTTGTCCTGCACTCTATACATGACTTCTATTCCTCCTGAAACTTGCAGATTTCATGCCCATTTTGCAGAAAATGCCATTGAATTTGTGTGTGAAAATACATTTCAGCGATGAACTTGAAACCACTTTGTATTTCTTCATCTCTTCTTCCACCATTCTCTTCAAGGTGTCCCTAATATCCCCTATGCCCAAGTTATTGAGATGTGAGGGCGTGGATCCTTGTAAAATTCCGGAAGATTGTGATGTTTGTAGACTTCATTAACAGCTAATTCAATTTGCTTTCTTATCTGGGGTAGGCCTCCGGCTACAACTTCCAGTGACATGAACGTGTGAGTTGAATCATCATTGACAAAGATGTCCCATTTGTTAAAATCTATCCAGCACCACTTATGAGACTAAAGCTTCCGGCCACTACTAAAAATACAGCATTTTCAGACCGAAATTCGGTGGGAGGCTTCGTCCGACCGACGCGGTGGGATAATTCAATGTATTTTTATTAATTTTTTTTTTTTTTAACATAGCCGACCTCCGCGGTCGGACACGAATTATTTTTTACTAGCCGACCGCTGCGGTCGCCGGTCGGTCGCCGGACAGAAAGTATACCAGACGGAGCAGCCCGTTTTTTTATTTCCCCCTCCACTTCTCTCTCTCTCTCTCTCTCCTTTCTTTCTTTCTTTCTCCCATTCCTACCCGACCCTAAACCCAAATCTACTAAAAAAAACACTCTTAATCTCTAATCAACAAGATTTAACATCAATTCCATTCCTCTACAACTTGGTAAGTTTAATTTTCATAGTTTTCTTCAATTTTTCCCCAAATCCGAAACCCTAACTTTTTTATCTATTTTTTTTGTAGTTCTTCCATATATCAAAGTTGGGGATTGTACATTAGTGGTGGTGGAGTACAAAACCATCCCTTGAGGTGAGTTTTATGATGAAACACCAATTTTTTTTTTAAATTTAATTTTAGCTCGTTTTTTGTCATTTTTTCCTATGTTTTAAGTTTAGCTCATGAAAGTAATCCATGACATAGTAGTTGCTATTTGGTTGTGAACTAGGTTACATTGTGTTGTTGTTTGGTTTGGGAATTGTTGAAGCTAGTTTGACATTTTTGTTGGTATTGTTAAAATTAGGTTGATTGAAAAAGTGGGTGTTGTTAAAAAAAATGATTGGGTTATTGAATGCACATTTAGAAGATGATAAATTGGAAAGTAACACTTTGAATGGGTTGTTTTAGTGAAAAAGTTGGTGTTCCATTGAGAAGAGTACACTTTGAATGGGTTGTTGTTGATGGGTTCCTTTAGTAGTGTTGTTGTTGTTGAATGTTGTTAATGGTGTGTACTAGTGTTGTTGTTGTTGTTGTTGTATTGCTTTGAGATAGAATTGTTGGTGTATAGTGTAGTTTGGTAGTTAGATTCTTTGAGGCATTTCATCAAATAAGTGGTGAGCAACAACTAAGTTGAATAGTTTGCAAATAGTTTTAGATTACTCCAACTAAGTATAGATAAGTAAATAGTTTTATCATTTTGAATTATAAATAGATATAAGTTGCAAACGAGAAGTGTTATTAACCACTAAATGATAATCTTAGAGAACAAATTAGTTAGTAATATAAAAGTAATGTTTGTGTATCAAAGAAATGTTTGTTTAAATATTTGCAATTTAATATGCATCTGAAACGTGTAATTTTTGTGTAGATATGGTTAATGAAAGTCGTAGTTGGATGTATAATAGAAATAATCCCGGCCGGCGGGGGATGAGGGCAGAATTTGCAGTAGGTGTTGAAAATTTTATTGAAAAAGCAAAAACACTTGATGATTTTATACGGTGGGGCCAGATTAAGTGTCCTTGTGTAGACTGCCAGTGCATAAAAGGAAAAAATTTGGAAGATGTTGAAATGCATCTTTATAGGAAGGGTTTTATGCCAGATTATTTTGTTTGGGTTTATCATGGAGAGTCTAGGGATGTGGGGGGTGATGTTCATTTTCAAGATGCTTATGTCGGTGGGAGTGGTCCGTTTGTGGAGAATGATCTTGATAATTATCGAATGAACGATATGGTTAATGATGCTTTTGGGATGTACCCAGAGGAGCCATCCCAACCGAGTACATCGCAACCAAATGTTGAGCACATTCCTAATGATGAGGCAAAGCTCTTCTATAAACGGTTGGAGGAAGCTAGTCGTCCATTGTACGAAGGCTCAGTGCATTCCAAGTTGTCAGTTGCTGTTAGATTGTTAAGTATTAAATCTGATTTTAGTATATGTCAAGCAGCCATGGATTCCATCATTGACCTTATGAATGATCTCAATCCGACTAACATGGCATTACCAACTAATTATTACCACACTAAGAAGTTGGTTTCCACGTTAGGTCTTTCTGCTCAGAGAATTCATTGTTGTGTCAACGGTTGCATGTTGTTTTATAAGGATGATGCAGAATTAGATAAATGTAAATTTTGTGCGGAGCCTCGTTACAAGCCGGTTTTAAACCCTAAAAAGAAGCCGGTACCTGTTAAGTCGATGCATTACTTACCCCTTATACCTAGGTTAAAGAGGTTGTATGCGTCGATGAGTTCTGCTCCTCATATGAGATGGCACCATGATCGTACGAAACAGCCAGGCATTCTAAGCCATCCGTCAGATGGTCAGGCATGGAAACATTTTGATCAGGTGTATCCGGCATTTGCTAGTGAACCAAGAAACATAAGGTTGGGTCTATGTTCAGATGGGTTCACTCCTTTTGATGTCTCGTCTACACCTTATTCTTGTTGGCCCGTATTTGTCACGCCGTACAATCTTCCGCCCGAAATGTGCATGACTAGTCCTTATCTGTTTTTGAATTGCATTATCCCAGGGCCACATAACCCGAAAGCCTCGATTGATGTATTTTTGCAACCTTTGATTGATGAGTTAACGGTATTGTGGTATGAAGGTGTTGAAACATATGATATATCAATGAAACAGAACTTTCAACTGCATGCTTCTTTGATGTGGACTATAAATGACTTTCCAGCTTATGGAATGTTGTCTGGGTGGTCCACTGCTGGTAAGCTCGCTTGCCCTTACTGTATGGAAGATACAAAAGCATTCACTTTGAAAAATGGTGGTAAGATTACATGGTTCGACTGTTGTCGTCGATTCTTGCCAATGGAGCATCCGTTTAGGGCTAACAGTAGTGCTTTTATAAAGAATCAGATTGATTTCGAGGAGCCTCCGCGAAGGTTGTCTGGACGAGAAATATGGGATAGGGTTAAGGTGTATCCTAAGGTAACTGACCAACGACCATCTAAAGCACCTGGCTATGGTATTGATCATAATTGGACTAAACAAAGTATCTTTTGGGAGTTGCCTTATTGGAAGGATAATCTTCTTCGACATAACCTGGATCTCATGCATATTGAGAAGAATTTTTTCGAGGCTGTGTTTAATATTGTGATGGATGTCAGAAACAAGACAAAGGATAATGTGAAGGCCAGGTTGGACCTTGAGAAACTTTGTAGGCGGCCTGAGTTACACATATCTCAAGTTGACAACACGATTTGGCTTCCCAAGGCCAGTTACACATTCGGATTGGATGAGAGAAGAATGATTTGTGATTGGGTCAAGAATCTGAGGATGCCTGATGGATATGCATCAAACTTAGAAAGGTGTGTTGATATGACAGAAGGAAAATTGACTCACATGAAAAGCCACGATTGTCACATCTTCATGGAAAACTTGCTCCCAATTGCATTCAATGGCTTGCCTGATAATGTTTGGAAACCACTTACAGAGACAAGCCTATTTTTTAAGGAGCTGTGTTCTAAGACATTGAAGGAAGAGAATCTTAAGTCGTTGGAAAGTAACTTTCCTGTTGTCGCGACTAAGTTGACAAAAATCTTTCCCCCTGGTTTCTTTAATGTAATGGAGCATCTTCCAATTCACCTCGCGGAAGAGGCACTATTGGGAGGCCCGGTGCACTGTAGATGGATGTATCCTTTTGAGAGGTAAGGTCTCTTAAATTAGTCCTTGACTCATTTTTTTAATTCATCTTAAGTAAATTAATTAATATAATGTATTGTGCAGAATTATTGGCAAGTGTAAGCGGGACGTGAAAAATAGGAACCAAATTGAGGGGTCCATATGTGAGGCATATCTGACTCGAGAAACTTCTCATTTTTGTTCTTATTATTTCGATCAAAATGTGCCATGTTTGCGAAATAGGCCGGATCGACATGATGATGGAGACAACAATGATCCGAATTATCCACCATTTTCTATATTCAATCAACCTGGTAGAGGAAAGTTAATGACCGAAGTATGCAAGTTCAATGACCGGGACAGAAAAGCAGCTACAACTCATGTTTTGTTGAATTGTCCCGATGTCACTCCTTTTTACAAGTATGCTTCTTTTTAAGTATTTAAAACCTAATATTCAAGTTTTATCAGTAATTTAACTAATGAGATTTTTTGGATCATCCAGTCACTTTGTTGGAGAATATGGCGCCTCTGCTGTTTATGAACAATTTTCAGATTGGTTTAGAGAATTTGTAAGCGTTACATAAACAAATACATAAGTTTTTTGGTATATATATATATATATATATATATGTTGGTTTAATGTGTACAACTATCTTGAACTTTATATAGGTACTTAATCCGGATAACGGCATAAACTTCCCATTGTTGCATGATATATCTCACGGGCCTTATTATAAATACAAGAGGATGTCTAAGTACTTTGTTAATGGGTACAAGTTCCATACTAGAGAATGGTCCTTGGGGAAGAAAAAAAACAACACCGGTGTGTGTGTGAAAGGTGGTACTGGTGACCAGGATGTAGACTTTGATTACTATGGTGTGATTGAGGAGATTTTAGAAATAGAGTTTACAGTAGGTTGGCCTCGTAAAAAATTGGTGCTTTTTCGTTGCAAGTGGTTTGATCCGAGTCCAAAGGGTACGAGGGTAGACCCCTGTTCTAAAATAGTTGAAGTTAATCACAAAAGGTCATATGGACATTATGATCCTTTCATCATTGCCCAGAATGTGAAGCAAGTGTGGTACGTTCCTTATCCACCGACAATGAACAAAGCCAAAGCCAAATCCAAATCCAAATCCAAAGCCAATTGGTGGGCTGTTCTAAAAGGCAAGCCGGTGGGAAGAGTGGAAGTAGATGATGTATTAGATGTTGCATATCAAAATGAGGTATCTACCGTTCCCTTGACTGTGGATATTGAATTAGCCGACCAGTTGCAACATAGTGAAGGCATCTATGAACAGTTTGATGAATCGGTGGTTAGAGGAAGAAAAAACACTTCTAATTTTGGAGAAGGAACATCTAGGGCTAACGAGGAGGATGAATATATGGATGACGTTGAAACAAGTGAGGAAGAATTTGTTGACAGCGATGAGACGAACGAAGAGGAGGAAATAGCCGATGACCTTAACGCGGATGATGATGATTGACATGTTCGTAGTTGGTTGTTTTTACTTTACTACAATTATTTGCACTACTTTATAAATGTATTCCATAAAAAATTTTAATTTGATTATATTGTGCTAATTTATTGTGCTTATTTTACAGATATGTCATCTTCGGAGAAGGCTAGGGGGAAAAGAAAGGTTCAAAGTACCTCGCCTGCTTCAGGTCATACTACTCCTCCTGGACTTGTACCTCATATGCTTCCTACACATCCTCCGTCTGCATATGCTCCAGATTTTTTCACTCCTCCTCCTGCCTTTCCCCCTGGCATGCCCTCTACGACATCGCCTGGTTATGTTGTTCGTCCTTATGGCATCAGTTCATCATCCATGCCTCAGCCATCTTCCAGTCCGTCACCATCCCCTTCATCATCTACTCCTTCTGATCCGAGCTCGGTGGACCCTTTGGTACCACCTACTATTAAGTATTATGATCCGAGCTCGCCTTATTACATTGGTCCTGCAGGATCATATGATGGTGACGGGAGGGTAAGGCTTTATCCTGAGGGTAGTCGTGGGTAAGTATTATTTTTTGTTATTTTTTAAGTATTTAATCCTACTATGAAGTTTAATTTTTTAGTATATTTATTAACACTAGAAATTTTTATCTAGTTTTACTCCCTCGATGGTGGCTACTCCTATAATCACCAAATGAATTAAATCTAGATGGACTGAGCCATGGCCATCCTGGGGCAGGGTACCGTCCGCGGTAAAGATGGGCATGTTTGACGATTTTAAGGTAATAACTATATTTTATTTTTTAATAATTTAGTTAAGTGTCACTTTTTTAAAAATCTAATATTTTTAATTATTTCAGGCAAAGTGTATATGGCATCCTGCATTTAATAACATTGCCGAAAGCAATTTCCTTGGAAAATGTGCAGATAGAGTGAAAGGTAACCTGTATGATTGTCGGGCCAAAGGAAAGAAGCCCGAGTGGATATACGATCACGTTTGGGCAAAATATCTAGAATATTGGGATAGTGAGGAATTTAAGAAGAGGAGCGCCCAAGGAAAAGCCGCACGAGCCTCCGAAAAGGGTGGATCGCTGCACACCGGGGGTTCGGTTAGCTCAGCGACTCAGCGGATGATATTGGTAACTTATTAATTAATTGTATGTATTATTTTATGTAACTCACATTAATTTTCTATCTAATTTGTTATCTTTTTAATTTTGTAGGAAAGGCAAGAAGGGCGGCCAGTTCGTGTGCCTGAAATGTTTAAGAAGAGGCATATATACAGAAACAAAAAAGGAGAAGAAGTGTGGGTCGAAGAACGCGCTAAAGAGCTATATGTAAGTTATTAAATTCAATTTTTAAACTTATTAAATCCGTCAATATTTGTAAATATAATTCTTGTTATTAAAAATTTTTTCAGGAAAAGGCTATGGCGGTCTATGAAGAAAGGATTGCGACTCAGGCATCCGAGTGTGGTAGCAGTACCCCAGCTGAAATGACAATAGAGGAGGAAACCGCACTATGGTTGGAGGTGAATGGCGGAGTAAAGAAGGGAAGTGCTTACGGCCTTGGATCGCAGTTTGCCTCAGAACGTCTAAATCCAGGTTTTGGCACTTACATTCCTCCTGCTAGTTCAATTAATCCCTCGGTGGAAACCTCTTTGCGCAATGAAATCGAAGAGCTTAAGAGAAAGAGTGAAGAAGAACGTTTGCGCAATGAAGAAAATATGAGAGTTATGCGGGAAATGATGCAGAACATTATGTCTGGTGGTGCGGACAAGGGAACGAAGGGCAAGGGCAAGGGCAAGGGCAAGAGCAAGAGCAAGAGCAAGAGCCGGGGGAAAGGCAAGAGCAAACGTCAATACATCTCTGAGTCGGGTTCTGAGTCGGGTTCTGAGTCGGGTGCTGAGTCTAGTTCTGAGGCAACGGAGTAGTGATAATGGATTGTTGATGTATTAGACTTGTTTTAGAAATGTTTTAACTTGTTTGGATCACTATTCGGATTGGATATGTTATGTACAATGTTAAACTTTCTATTTAAAGGCAATAAGCCTTGTTTAGACTATTATTAAGGCTTGAGAAGCCTAATCTTCTTCTGGGTGCTGTTTTTTCTGGTTTTTACAGGTGGTGTAGCTCTAATTGCAGGTTTTTTATTGCAGGTATTACACTGTCTACCGACCGCAGCGGTCCGAAAGCGGTCCGAAAATTGGCAATTACCCAGCCCAGAAATAAGAAATTTCCCACCGCAGCGGTCGCCTGGCCCACCGACGCGGTCGCTCAGCCCACCGCTGCGGTCGCCCAGATTCCCAGATTTTGTGCAATCTCCCACCGCGTCGGTCGCCCAGTTCAACGTTATTTTTTACACCTATAAACTAGGCGACCGCCAGCCGACCGAATGTCGGTCCGATGGCCGACCGCGGCGGTCGGACAGCTCTGGGCGACGACTGATTAGGCGACCGCCTTGTTTGGTCGGATATCGGTCGTCTAGCCGACCGCTATCCGACCGGAAGGGCGGTCGGAAAAGCCCTGATTTTTAGTAGTGGGCGAAGCATGGAGACAATTGAAATAAACTAATGCTGGAAGTAATTAACTACTATTAAAAGGACTATGTCACATGCTAAAACTTCTAAAGAAATTTACTGCTAAAACAAATCAATAGATTCTAACGTTAATTTGTATGGAAGAGCTATAAAATATAAAAGCAATATAATATTATAATATAATAATGTTTAAAAGCAGAAACGACGTTTCAACCATTTTTCGAATCAAGGTAAGAGATCTAGTTCTCAACACCGAGACTCACATATTTATCTCAACTTCTTAAATAAAACAATGAGAACAAATTAAAGTTCACTTTATATAAAGAAAATTGAGGTCAATTTCTACCTCATATTTCACCGAATTATTTACTTATGATCAGTTCAAGTCGAGCACTTTCTTTTCTCCGGCCCCTTAAGTCATCTGTCCTAACATTAGCATCGTTACCAAATTGGACTTGTCAAAACTTGATGTCTGAAAAATCAAAAAGGAGAACAACAAATCAATTTATGATAATAAATTTTACATAGATGTTTACAAAGAGGAAGAGGACAACAAATTTTCTAACAAAGAGTTGATTATACTGTAGATTTTCTTCTAATCAAAAGCACCCAAAAAAAAAGGAAAAAAGAAAAAGAAAAAAAAGAGAGATAGAAGAAGAAACCTCCATGAGAAGATTTTACATGGTGAAAGCTCTTTTCTAATTTTGTTGTTATTATAGAAAGAGAAATAAATAGGGGAAAATGAGCCAATTGTAACTCCCAACGTTACAGTACTCCAGTGAGTGAAAGAAAATGTAATAACTTTAAAGTAGTGATTAAAAAAATTAATGAGACACATTAAAGGAACAAATAATGGGGTATTTTTATGTTTATGAAATTTTTTAAAGAAAAATATAGGAGGAAAAAGCCAAAAAAAAAAAAGAAGAGAAAATACATAAATAGAATCCTTGGCCAAAGAGAGGTGCCACATCACCACTTTTGAGCTTAGAATTATATATATACACTAGTTAAAATACCCGCGCTTCGCGCGGTTACGGAAAAACTCATTAATCTTATACAGCATAATTTGTCCTTATATGAATATTAAGAAAAATAAAAGAAGATTCATGTAAACACTAAAAATCTGAGAATTAGTCTATGTGAAATTACTGAAAGAGCTCAATCAATTATTGTCTTCACTAAGTTTTTCAACCATAATATTTTGTTCTTAATGTAATTTATTTACAATGTTGATTGATCTGATATAATTCAAGCATCCTTTTCTACATTTTTTCTATTTTTGCAAAATAAATGTTGAAATTCTTGTATTAAGAACTTAATCAATTTGAAGATTTCCTGACATCAGTATGTTTAAGATGGTTTTCTAAAATAAATATGCTTAAGATCGATTTTCACTTGTGAGTATAGATAGACTGGAGATGTAAATTTGCACTTCTGTCACTTTTTGAAAATAAAACATATCAAATATTATATTTCACCACAGCTTGCAAATGAGATAACATTCACCGTAATTTGTGAGTGAGAATAGCATTGCAGACACTTTTCTAAGCATTGAATATTTACCTAATCAAAATAAAGAGTGATTAGTGATATTTAAAAAATAAAATAAAAATAGGAAGCATCGAGAGAAAAGAATACATATGTAGTTTCTAAACAGTTTTGAACATCCTTAGAAACTCTTCTCCAAAATCCACCGGTCAATCCAATTAATTTCTGTGTAGTCTTTTTATATAGATGTTTAAAATATATTATCAAAAGATGAACCCTTCATCTTGACCTTTTCTTCTCAACAGTACTGAAATATTCAATATATATATATATGCACTCTAAGAATCAATCTGCAAGTTCACAAAAGAAAAGTCTATCGATCAGCTATGTGAAAACAAACACATAAAAATAGAGAGTAAGAGAATGAAATACAAATGAACAATTTATCATATTATAAAATTTTAAATCTTCGTAGAAAGGTAAACTATCTACTTCACCGAATAAGAAGTCCAAAATTTTCTAAAGCTTCTACAACTTGAAAATCCCTCATCTTTCTCCATAACTAATACTGTATTTACTACTACATTACACACAAGGGAAAAACACGCTATGTAGAACAAATATTAGTACAATCCTAATTAAAAAAAAAAAAGGAAAGAAGCAACAAAATGGGGATAAAGTAAATGAATGAAGTTTATTATTTCAACAAATCATGTTAAAGCTTACCATTTCCTTTGTAGGGTGAGTGGCATAGAACAAAGGGACTAAATGGCTCCATTGATGTGCTCTCTTGATCATCACTCTGAATGTACATGTAGAATGAACGTTCCTATTTTTCCATTGTCAAAATACATTGAATAAGTTAAGCAGACAAGATTACAAAAAGTAAGAGAATTAAGTATCGTTAAACTCTAAAGAAAGAAAAGACAATCTCATGAGCCGGTAAAAAGTAAAGTATATACAATATAAATAGCAACATAATTATAACACTTGTACATATTTAGCTCTGACATGGGGCTATCAACGTGTGTATGAATAACACGTAAAGACTCCATTTTTTCTCCCTATTTTGTTGGAAGCTGTTGTTATTCTTCAAACGTTAATATATGGACGTTGTGTTTCTTTCCATTGCTCTTTGCCGTTTCTTATTTTGGATATAAATGCTATTAATTATTGAGAATTAAATATAGAAGGAGTGAGTTTTGTTTGGGCATTGCCGTTTCTGATGAGAGATACAAATAATCATTAAAACTCTAGCAAAGTGATATAATAAGTAATATCCACATTAAACCTCTTCATTTCAACAAATAAATAATTAATTTGTATAGGAAAAATGAGAGGGATGAAGGGGGAAAATAGCAAAAATATAAGAAAAAAGATAAATAGAATCCTTGGCAAGAGAGAGATGCCACATCACTTCTCTTAGGCCCAGGATTATATATATATATATATATATATATATATATATATATAGTAAATCTACCTGCGCGTTGCGCGTGTGTAAAAAAACTCTTAAATACGGTTGAATATTAATGCCATAATATTAGTTAGTAAAATTAATTTTGACCAATCAATGTACTAAAGTGCACAAATAGCGGTTTTTGCAATTGCTATTGGGAGAACAATCACTTTCTTAAAAGCATTTATATTTCGGTTGCTTGTCCATCAAAACTACGATTAAATCTAGTTCAGACCTGATTTCTAAAAGTTAAGCTTCAACTTGATACAATTTAATCGCACAATCTAAAAGTAGCCTCAACTTCAAATCCATTCCTAGCTTAGATTGTTATGACTGCATAGTCATTTAATGGTGCTTTGCAAATAGGCTATTCCACAAAATTTTTAGTTAATCATCTATCATCTCTTCATGTATCCTTTAACTACCTTAAGTTGAATTGCTAAACTCATTATCAAATCGTTTGCCTTCCCCTTTCCCAACGATAAAATTCATACAAAATAATTTTTTTCCCTTTTTATTCATTTGTGCTATTAAATAGTCTCAATTCTACTTTATATGTCATAGTTTGATATATAAATTAGTTCCGACATATTTTCAAGGTTCATGTTTTGAAAAAGATTTTGTATATGTTAAAACTACTCTAAGTCAAAATAGTTAAGAATTAAAAATATTTAAAATATCATGGTTAAAAAAACCTCTTTGGCACCCTAAATAGAATAGTAAATATTATTATTTTTATGGAAGAGAGAGAGAGAGTGTGTGCGCACTGATCCGGAAAAAAATAATATGCACTCAGTTTTGTGAAGTAGAGTAGGAACAAAAATAATCTACCGAATTTCTCAAGTTTTATGGGTAAAAATCAAAAATCTATTTTAGAAGTATATATGTATTAAACAATATGCATAAAATAATTAAATACAAATAACATCAACACATTTTCTAACAATAAACAACATCACCACACCAATAACTAAATGCACGATAATTTGACATGTGCAAAAGAATCAAACAATCTTATGAATCCACAATTGGCAAATCTTTTGGCATACTGGGAGTTCATGATAGCGAAATGAGCATTTGTCACCGTTTCTTTCCTTCATATGTACACTTAAATTTCTATATCCCTTGAATCTAGCATCTTACTCTCTAGTTCTAGGCTAACTATTTTCTTCTTTTGATTGATTTTCAAAAATTAAGTCAGTACAAAACAGAAAAGCATCATAAAAAGCCTTTCAAGAAGAAGACATCAAAAAACAAATTTGAGGGATTGTAGACTACGATATGTTCACGAAGTCAAAGACGTTGGGGAAAAAAATTCTTAAAAAAAAAGATGAAAATAACAAAAGTATGTACCTCCTTTACACGATTCTCAATTTTTGATCCTTCTGCTGCTCTGGTTTAAGCAAAGAATTAGTACCCTTATATAACAACTATCATAAAGCTTGTCTTGACCCTTAGAATTCTCTTATTCATCCGTTTGTTGATGCTCATATTCATTAGAATTATTAATCATTAATATCAATTATTGTATTAATAGTAATTAACATTTACTCCTAACAGTTAGTACTAAACGTTATGAAGGATTAGTAATTAATAACTGAAATTTCAGCCACTTTTTAATTTTAAAATTAAGGAAAAGAGCACAAAATTGAGGTAAAAGATAAATAAGAATCTTGGCTTATGGAGGGTGCCACATCACTACTTTTGAGCCTAGCATTATAATATATATTGACTAGTTAACATGTCCGCGCTTCGCGCGGTTGTAAAAGATATAGGTAAAGTACACATACTGTATTAGTACATGTTTATTAGAAGTGTCTATTTTTTGGTATCTCAATACTAAAAATAACAAAAAAGTACAACTATATAATGTTAAGGTGTTCGTCTATTTCACGAAGGAAAAAATCATTTTTAGAAGCTACCTTGTCAATGTATATTTAGCTTTCCAATATCTGGCTACGTTTACATATCTTATGCAATTTAACATGAGTAAAACTCTAAAACAACCCAAAAATGTGTAATTACTTCAAAAGGCTATATTAATAAATAAGTTTATTAATCTTAAAGGTCTTACAATCACAAAATAGCAAAAATATAAACGTCTAAGAAATTGAAAATCAAATGTATAAAAATATACATATGAAAAAGTAAAACAAAAAAGGAGATACTTTTAGGAAAAATGAAGGAGGAGTTGGAAATAAAAGAACACAGAAGGAAAAAATATAATTATAGCGAGCTCCAATTTTGGAGCCTTATTGTCATCAGACTTGCCATTTGCGTTCCCCCTCTTTTCTTTTTCCTTCGATGTGCTTCTTCATATATCATATTCCCTTATTTTCCTTATTCAACTTCCGTTTTTCTTTTATCAAATCCAAAAACAAATTAATCCTTCGTTGTCCTACATATCTTGAATTGTTGTTATGATATCCCCTCTCACCTCCTGTCTCCCGCACCAAAGAAAAAAAATACAAATCAAATTTAGTATATATTACTGGAATTCATTGACATAAATATTTACTAGGTAAAGAAAGTGAACGAAATTTACAGTCTTGAGTATTTTCACCGAAAGTTTGTTCAACAGAGACTTGAGAGTACTTCCATTTAGAGCCAAAAGCCATAGCTTGTCTCCTCAACCGCCTGTACTTTGCAAAAATATAAATTTCTAAGACTAAACTAAAGTAAAAAAAAAAAAAAACGTCACCTATATTTTTATTTAAACAAAGAAAGGAAATAACAATTAGTCATAGCAGCACAACGCGAAAAGCTCAAAGCATAACTCTGCAAACTATTTGACACTTCACTGGCGATATTTTGGTCACAACTTCCTCGTATACTTTATCTCTTTGAATTAAAAACTTGACTTCGATTAATATTCCATCATAATCTACAAACAATTGTCAAAAAAGTAAAATTGCGTATTAGCATAAGCCAGATGTAATCATGTTTATTCCAAGATTACCTTAGAGGTGAATGTTATTGCCAAGGTAACAATGTAACTTTAAAGATAAATCTTATTGCTTAGGTAATAACATATTCTATATTTGTAAAACACCTAGTTACTACTCGAAATAATATGAGCCGAGCTTGATCGTTAGAATAATAGGACTATCAACTTCCTTACAAGCGGTAAGCACTTCTATAAATTTTCAAAAAATAACAACATACAGATGGACGTGGTGTATGGATCGAGAGGGGAACTAAATTGAAAAAAGAAGAAGTAATAAGATAGTATACACATGAAAAAAGTTAAAATTCGTTAGAGCTGAATCACACTGATAATATTTGATATATAAGTTATTCTTAAGAATATAAAAACTATCAAGATACTTATGATAATCATAGTATAAGCAAAGGTATAGCCGTATCTACTATTACCGGATGGCTATATTATTGTCAGCTTCTTATTTATCTCTCTTTTGTTTCGTATACCTTGTTGAGTCGATGTGCTGATATTGTCCATATAAGGCTGCATATAATCTTTCTTTTGTTAGCGCTGTAGGAAATGGTAAGTATTATCTAGTGATAGGGTGACTACTCCTTTGAAACATGAAACTTTTAATAGTTGATTTAGAATGCTATAGAGACGGAGCTTTTAGGATGCTTCGAAACATGTCCAGCAGAAAGAAGCAATATATCCTTTAGGAATGGAGCCAAAAGGGAGTTACAAAATTGTTTTGAAGAGGTAACATCACACCTTTAATTGTCATCTAATTAAGGCTATCAAATTGTTAGCAGTTAATGTTGTACAAATGAGGACGGTAACCGGTGAAAGTATCAATATTCTGTAACCGAAACAAAAACCTTCCCTTATTCACTTTATATATTTAAATTTTCTAAAAGAAGGTACCGAGGAAAATGGAGAAAAAATGACAAAAAAGATAAATAGAATCCTTGGCTTTAGAGAGGTGCCACGTCACTTTTCTTAGGCCCTGGATTATATATATATACTAGGTAACTTATCCGCGCATCGTACGGGCTCAAAAACTCTCTCGTTGATCTTACAAAATGATTATTTCCTAATATCAAAAATTAAAATAACAAAGCAGATTCACCATTCATGTGAAGACTAAAAATATGAGAATACCTCATCGTTAATTAAATGAAAGAGTTTAACCAGCTTTATCATTTCTATATTCTACAATAATAATTATATAATTGACCATTTTTTTCAATATTAATTAGGTAATTTTTTTCTATTTTTTTTATAGTTAAGAGTATAAGACATTCAACTTCCGTTCTCAGAGAATCTCATATTGATAGGAAGATGTTGTAAAATCAGTCCCGACTAAAATTAAATATAAGTAAGTTGGAGATCTAAACTTGAATTTGAATCACATTTACCTCACTTTTGAGTATAACTATATTACTACATTATTTCACCATAATTTGCAAGTGAGGAGTTTAGCACTGACACCTTTCCGACCACTAAACATCTTGAAGTTTATTCGGTTTGAATGTTTCAATACAATTATATTTTAAAAGCACAGCAAAACACAACTTAATTAATAATAATTACTCAACATAAAAATTATAACAGTCGCAAGAGTGTGGCAATACATTTATAATTCGTCTTGTCAATTTTGTATACTGTATAAAAAGGGAAGAGAACAAACTGAAGTAAATGAAAGAAAAATGTTACTTCAATCTCGCAAACAGCCAATTTTGTCTTCTTCTACCTTTGTTTCCTTATATTCATCTTTCTTCTTATTTTGTTTTACAGGGTTGCACTCCTCTCCATTTCTATGGAAAAATGTACTTTCTTCTCCATAATTTTTTTCCCTTACCTTAAGATCCCTCTTTTGTCTTTTTTTTGGAAGATTCAACTGTAATTTCCAAACGATACGCAGGTTAACATTGATGGAGTAAAATTTCTTTGTAAATGCACAATAAAAGTGCATTACAAAGTAATTGTACCAAAATATACAGACACCTAGCGAAGTATTTAAAGAAAGAAATGATTGATGAATTACAATAAATAAAGTTATGGGATGGAAAAGATTTGCTTCAGTATTTATAGTACCCAATTCGATCAGTAATATAAAGAGATGGTAACATATAATAGAATTAATGTGTGTATTTAATTAGTAATAAATTTTTTATTGAATCACCAAATTTGAAACGGTAATAGAGAGTAAAGAGTCCTTTTCTTATCGTGCTCTCCGTTTTTTATTTTCTACGCACAATATATGAGGAGAGCATTGGGTTGAATAACAGACGAAAGGAAACATTTATTGCTACTTTTTATAACCTTTTCTTTATATTGGTTGTTTTCATTAATGTGTTGCAGCCGTTTTATTCTTCTTTATGAAGAAACTTGATTTTTTTAAGCTCTTTTTTCCAATAAAAGTTGGATTCACTTAGCAAAATGAAGTGAATTGGAAATGAGTAAAAATGGTCCATATAAGCGAATCCTTGGCCATAGAGGCATGCCACATCACTCTTCTATGTTTCTGAATTAGAAAATACTAGGAAATTAGCGGTCATAAAAGACTTCTTATTTTATGATATAATCTTTTTCTTGTATCCGATTCTTAAACTAAAAGCCGACTCATGTGAAATGTAAAACTGTTCAATAGAAAACTATAGAAGTAAATTAAATAAAAGATTTTGATCAATTTTCTCTTGTCTATATTCTCCAGCCATAATATTTTGTTCATAAATGTAATTGCCTCTACAATGTTGATTGATCTTTTATAAAAATCATAATTATTTTTTATGTTTATATACATTAAAACTATAAACTTTTCAACTTCCGGAGATCTAAAAAATCTGTATTAGTTAACATTTGCTCACTTTTTTTTTAATAATATTTACATGATCAATAATTGTATCTCACCCGAGGATATTACAATTTATACTTTGCCAAGCATTAAATGACATTATCAAAATAAAAATAATAATATTTAAGAAAAAAATAACAAACATGAGTGAGAAGAATACATCTATCTTCAATCTTATTATTTTTGTCCATGCACCACCTAAAAATACATTGAACGTTGAGGGAGACGAATAATGGCAATGATACATCCTTGAACATTGAAATCTGTAGCAAGTATTTCATCAACCTACAAATAATTAATTTTTTTATATAAAATGCAATTACAATAGCTATAGCAAACAAAAACATAGTTTGACTTCCACATCAAAGAAAAACAACCTCAAGTAACGTCAAGACTTAAAAGAAATTTTGTATTAATGCTTAATAGATATTGCAATAAAGAAGAGTAAAAGGCTATCATAATTATGAAATAAAGAGGAGACAATAAAAGGCTATAATTAGCTTCACCTGCATAATTACCTAAATGAAATAAGTAGGAGAAAACTGAAGGTCTTTTGTGTATTATTAAGCATTTTTATTCACAAAACAATTTTTAAAAAGGGGGAATAAGGAAAAATATAAATTTTGGTGGGGATAAGGTCTGCGTACATCCCATCCTCCCCAGATCCAACGTGTGGGATAAAATTGGGTATGTTGTTGTTGTTGTATGGATCTTGGCCAAAGAACTATGCCACATCATATTGTTCAATGAGAATGCGAGGAGAAACAAAAGTTAAAGATTTCTTTACATTTTGAGGTGAAATAGTGGTCATAGAGGCATGCCACATATTTAATTTATTTTTGTAATACCCAAATATTGAAATACGTTATAGGAGTAGTAGAAGTATTTTAAATATAATTTTACAATTATCTTTAATTTGTGTTATTTTTCTGTTTAAAAAAAGAGAGGGAATTTTTTTTTATCCAATTCACATAAACAAATTTTAATCTTGTTGTAATTTTGCCTTTATTTTTGCTTCTCATTTTTCCCTCTTACCTTACTTCCGTACTCGTTAATTTAATTTATCCGAAGGCATGCTTAATTAATTCATTTTCATTCTTCTTCTCTAACTTACTCTCACATATCATAGGCAGCCACGCTTTGCCTTTGACTCTTTCACTTTCCATGCATGAGACGCTTATCCTACCCATTTGTTTGTCCCATCTATATGTGTGCGAAGTCCAAATTTGCTAGTTCACATGTACTCTGTATTTACATAAATTTTAATCCACATCTTTCCGAAAGGTTACGCAAAGACTTTCAAAAAGATTTGTTTAACTATATTTTACGGTAAAAAAAAAGAAAAATAGAAGTTGTAATACTCTCAAAATTTATAGCTGCATCTAGCGATGCATATGTAGAGCATATATACAACAAAGCAAAAATCAAGTGAATTAATTGGTCAAAATTCTAGACGTGAACGCTGATTAGTAAACACCAAAAATTTAAATCTGCAAATGCATTAACCCATACAACAATGTAAACAATTTCCCTCCACATACAACAACGAAAAAGAGTGTTGGTTAAACAAAATTGAGTTACTAAGCAGACTGACCCAGGACCACTTTCTATTTTGAGGTCCTATCCCAGCGATATTTACAGAAAGAGTCACTAATCACTAATTATATTAAGCAGACATGGTTAAAAAGAATTGAATCACTGAGAACCTAAAACGGAATAATTTTGACCCTTTCAACATATTCGAAGTAAAAGAAGAGGGAGGACTAAAAAGTTTAATGTTTATCATTTACGCCATTACGCTGACTCCAAAATGCTAGAATAATCTTCCCAAATCTGGTTCCTGCACAAACATCAGAGTAAAAAAGGGAGATATAAAAATTGCAACAATGTAGGTTGATGCACCACATCATGAATAGAAACTTTATTACTAATACTAACATTTGAATTTAGAGCAGAATTATCTTACTTCCGCAAATGAGATGAAAAGCCAACGAATGATATGGAACTATTTAAAGAAACATTAAAGAGGAGATTGAAATCCATGTTAAATCTGTATCTCCCGTTGATTCAGACCCCTAACTTTGTCAAATTAAAATTGTCTTAGTTTTATTTTTATATCTAGTTAATTTAATTATTTAATACAACTTTGTCTTAAAAAAACATCAAATCTCAACGATCTAAGATACTCCATATAACTTGTAATAACATTCATAGAATAAAATCACTGTCACCGTTAAGCTCTAGTTCTATTTTAACTCGCTATTTTCTTCACGTCCTCAAAGCCATTTGTTCAAACATTAACGTGATTACCATATTGGACTGAAATCTTGAGATTTTATACTATTAAGATTCACAAACATAAAGTTAAAAAAGAAACAAACAAATTATTGTAAGATAGTAAATAGATTTTACATAGATGTAAGATAAGCTGGAAAAGAAAGTAACAAAAAGTAGAATATGCTTAAAACGTGAAAAGGAGAAGAAGAAACCTGTGGAGGAGATTTGTCATGGTGAAGTCCAAAATTTTTTGATCTTATATAGTAAAAAAGATACACCTATTGAATAGGAGGAAATGAGTCATTATGTAACCTCCAAATGGATAAAGATTATAATAAAAGACTCATAATAATTATGGGTAATAAAATAGGTTGAATAATATTAATTCATGACCAAATTATTCAGTTAATTACCCTCTCTTAAAGTTCTGTAACCGAACTCATAATGAAGAAATTATTGCTACTTCTTTATCTTTCTCCTTTTCTTTAGTACATAAATTGTGATCAAAACCCCAAAGCCAATTGAGGAGATTGGAAAGTAGCCAAAAGTGAATGAAAATGATAGTTTCTTGGCCTTAGAGAGGTGCCACATCACTTGGCTATAATTCTCAATTAGTATATAGATAGATATAGATATATATTGATTGATTGATTGACTAGGTAACTTGTCCACGCATCACGCGGTCTTATAAGCTTCCATTAGATTTATGAAATAATTATTTTATAGAACATTAAAAGTACTTGAACACTTCTATTCCATCGGTTTCAATTTGTATAAACCCATTTGACTTTGCACGAAGTTTAATAAATAGAGAACTTTTTGAAAGTTGTGGTCTAAAATAAGCCATAGATTTTCATGTGACTACAAATCATCTCAATAAAGGTAAAAGTGAAAGTTTGTTTCCAAATTTAAAAAGAGGTCATTCTTTTTTAAAACAGACTAAAAAGAAAATAGGTTCATCCAAATTGAAACGGAGGGAGTATTATTTTAATAATTTTTTAATACATAAAAATTTTTTAGCCTTCAAAACACTTGAGTATAAATATTGAGATTTAGTTCAAAGTCTCCAAAAAATTTGTGAGACTGCAAATATGAAGTTTTCTAGAAAATATTTCTAGAACTTTGAACTAAATGCAACGAAAATGACTATCTCTAGAATTTAGTTCAAGTTTTTAGAAAAAATTACTGTGGTTTTAGTGGCCATTCTTCAAAAAGCTTTGTTTGTCCTTGAGATTTTTTCATTTTACTAAAAATATTTTTGAAAAAACATGTTTGCCGATAAAAAACTGTCAATTTTTCAATATTTTTTAAAAGTCATGGTGGCTTATTAATGTTATACTCTTTTTAGAAAACCAATATTTACTAATCTAACATATTTTGTCAAATTTCTACCTTTTGATGATTCTTTTAATACTTCTAAAAAAATATTTAATTGAAAGAATATGTGTTATTTATTATGGGTGTAATAGCAGTGTGAATCGTGTTGCTCTTTTATCTTCCCAGCGACTAATGACATTGAACATATGTTTATGTGTGTAACTGAAACGACCTCGGTCAGTCGTTTCGGAAGTTAGGACTTCGATTGGCGTGCTGATAATTTTAAAATATTCGTAATGTCCATTAGAACCTGTCTGTAAAATTTGAGCTAAATCAGACCTCGTTTGGTAGGCATCGGAAGAAGGTTTCAGTTGTTATTGGCGATAAATATTAAAAAGAGATTTTCGAGCTCGGTTTTTTGCCGAATGAGCTCCGATTCGAAATCCGAAAGTGCCGTTAGGTTCGTATGATTATTTGTAATTTTTGTAAGCTTTCGAAATCGAATTTCGATGTTGTTCGGCTAGCTTCCGCTAAAATGCCGAAAGTTAAATAATTTGACTTCTTTTCCATTTAAATTCGCATCTTGAGTTTCGGGAGTCCGATTTGAAATCCGCCTTCGCGAGTATGTTACATATATTTTGTGTAACTTGTATGCAAAAGTTGGAATTATTTCGAATATCGTAGGATACCGTTTTAATTTTCATCGTGAAAAGAAAAAAAAAAAAAAAGAAAAAGGAAAAAGATAAAAAAAAATGAAAAGAAAAGACAAAAATGGAAAAGACGGTGAATGAGCTATATAAGCTCTTTTGGATAGAAACAGAGAAGGCAAATGGAGAATCGCAACAGAGAAAAATAAAATGACGCAGTAGAGAAAAAAATGCCAGAAAATGAGAAAAGGGGCCGGGAAAAAGTAGAATTTTCACCCTGAAACATTCAGGTAATGATCCTAATATATTATTTGAGTTTATTACGTGTGTTTAAATATATTTTAACGGTAAAACTTGGAATATTAGACATCGTTTTAACAAGTTCAATTAATAGTTTGAAGGGTCAAATGGACCCCGATAATGGAATTAATTATATATTCGTACTCAGTGAGTTATGGGCAACATATAAATGTAATTTATTTGGGGTTTGATTATGTTGCCTTAAACCCTGTATATAGGCCTGGCCTGCGTATTGCGTATGCAAATAGGGTATCAGGTTCCTACCTGGGTTGCCCTAAGATGTGAGGAATGAAGCCTTTATCCCTATTTGATATATTTTTCTGCTCATTGAACACAGTGGGATCGTTTGGCAATAAATCCAAAAGAATAAAGCGGTTGTTGGGCAGCAGTGTTAACTTTGGAAGAGGTAAGTGTTTATATCCATTTCTTTGGAGGCACCTGGCCTCGTGGATTTTCTACCACGTGTTCCTTACGTGTGTAGCTGCCGATAGGCGTACTCATTACGCCTTAGCTTTGGATTTATATTCTGTATTATATATTATGTCCTGTTATTGGCATTGCATTGAGAATCTGAGTATTGTACTTTGGCTGTAAGTTGGCATCTACTTCCCGGCTGTCGATGAGAGTCCCGCGCCGGTGAAAGGTTATTATTGCATCACATTGCATTCATATGCATTATATGTCATTCATATGCATTACATTGCATATCATATTGAGGGCAGGAGTATTCCGCCCCAGGAGCAGGAGTATTCCGCTCCATTGTATTATATTGAGGGCAGGAGTATTCCGCCCCAGGAGCAGGAGTATTCCGCTCCATTGTATCATATCGGGTGCAGGAGTATTCCGCCCCAAGAGAGTGCAGGAGTATTCCGCCTCTGGTTTATATTATATCGGGTGCAGGAGTATTCCGCCCCAGGAGCAGGAGTATTCCGCTCCAGTTGGTTATCAGATTGGGTTCCCCTCGAATGCAGGAGTATTCCGCTTCGAGATGGGAGGACGGGCACATGTGACCCTTTGCATCACATTTCATTTCATTTCATTTCATCTCATTTCATACTATTGGATAGACTTACGATACATGACTACTGTCCTGCTTATATGTGCATTGCTTATTTGTTGATATGTTTCTGGCTCGTATCCCCAGTTGAGTTTATGGTTTCATACGTGTTTCCGGTTGTTATCTGGCTCTGCCTTTTTATAATTTAAATAAAATGAATTTGGTCTATCTATTTCTTTTCTCCCTGGCTAGCTATCCTATTCTTTGAGGTGGCTAGTCTGCCCCACTTATTGAGTCCTTTTGACTCACCCTCGTTTGTTGTTTGTTTCTTGTCTATCTATTTCGTTTCGGCAGGTTCGCTCCAGGATTGAGTTCGCCGCGTTGTTCAGGAGCGAAGACGACTTCAGCTGTCAGGGTGAGCCAGATTTATTCCGGATGGCCACCAGTTTATTGTTCATTATTTCAGTTGCATTTTGCTCCCTTCAGGAGGTATCTGTATTCTTTTGTACTCTTAGATGTCTGGTCTGGATAGCCCTAAACCTAGCATGTTGGGTAGTCAGCTGTAATTTCTTTTGTACAGCTTAGGGGTATCAGTATGTCTGTGTTTTTATTTTAAATTTTGTCCTTATTTGTAAATTGTTATATTTATTTTCCTGATTTATTTGGTAAGGGTTCGCCCGACGGGTCTAGGGGAGTATGTCGGGTGCCCGCACGGCCTAACCGGATTCCGGGTCGTGTCAGTTGGTATCAGAGCCCAGTTTAGAGTCTATCCAGACTAAGACAGTGTCTAGTAGAGTCTCGCTGATGGGTACGTAGACGTCCGTACTTATCTACGAGAGGCTACGATGGCATTTAGGAAGTTTCACTTCCTTCTTTTCTGATCGTGCGTCGGTCTAGGATGCAAAAGTATTTTCATTAATTCCTTCGTGGTAATTGTGAACCCTTGTGCGACAAATCAGCAAACGGTATGAGTTCAAGACGAAGCAGTCTAGCGTGGAGCTAGCACTGACGAGTCCCCAAGTGTTTTTGATCGTGCTAACGATCTAGTTATGGAGGTCCCAGTTGTACGAGCTCCCGATGGGCAAGGGAGCAGGGCCTTGTAGTTCCTTTGGCTCTCTACGATGCTTTTACGAGAATATTGGCGACGCAGATACCGCAATAACCTATTATTCGCTAGGCAGCTTATTAGGTCGCCGCATAGGCAGATGTTCGGACTTACAGAACTCTTGTTCCAGTTCCTGATATTGCCTCAGTAAATTATGTTCTAGAGGCAGCATGTGTTGCGTCATCAATTGTTCTGGCTGGTTAGCTAGCCCGAGTAATGGCTCGGTACGAGTGCTCGAAGAGGTTGCATTATTTTACGCGGTTGGACCTTCCGATATTCTTAAGCAATGCATCAGATAAACCTCGCAATTCTTTTTAAAATAAAATGTTGTCAGCGTATCCTTCAAGCTCTTGATTATATCGAGCGGTATGGTGTTGATTATTCTTTTTTCCAGTTTCAGGGGTCCAGTCTGGAATTGGTGGGCCGCTCTCTTATTAACTAACTTGGTTCGATTTTTCTTTTGGATTCATGGAAAAAATTCCTTTCGAGTAGTGAGCGAGATGAAAAGTGTGGCTAGTTTGAGTGGATTGGACAGGGTAGCCTGTCGGTTAGCCTGTTGGTGTTTCATAATATGAGATTGAATTCTATAGAATGACTGAATATGCATTTGAACTAGTCCATGAGCCTTTCGAGAGATTCAAAGATTTATTGATGATCTTTCTTTTTCCTTGAGATCCCAGATGGCTCGAGAGATTGAGGTCGGGATTTCATTTGATATTGTTGTTGATATTGCTCGAAGGTTCGGGGCATACCATAAGTTAGAGCAGGAGAGCAAGAGATCCCGTGGCCCTGGTGGGCAAACATGGTACCTCATTTGGAGGTAAGAGTTCTGATTATTTTGGGAGGTCACCTTCCAGGGTATCTCAGCTTGTGTCACGTGATTCTTAGAGTGTGCCAGTAGCCCATCAAGATCAGATTTAGTCTTTTCTTTACAGCTATCAACAATCTGTCCAGCTTCCTTTTTCAGCGAAAAGGTGGTATCATTGTCGTGAGTCTGATTATCCTTTGAGGAGATTTCCTGTTATTATTGTCGTGAGTCTGGGTATCCTTTGAGGAGTTTTTCCTTACTTCGGCAAGTAGGCAGTTGTTCTTTCTCCTGTCATCAGGCACCTGCACAGTCGCAGGGAATTTCATTTAGATCTCAATCAGCCAGAGAAATGCCACCATCCAGTAGAGGTCGAGAGCATGATGGCAGTGGTTCTTCTAGAAGTAATTGTTAGGGTAGTGGCTCAGCTCAGCTGCAGAGGCAGTTCTATGAACTGCTAGTCTGGCAGGATGCTGAGGCATCCGATGTAGTAGACCCGTGTGTTTCTTCTTCCCTTATCTGTAAGTAAGATTTATCTTTCCGATCGATCTAGAAATGGTGTGTCTTATCATGTTTCGACGGTTTCCTTGGATATTGTCATAATTAAGAATCGGTTACGGTAGAGGGGTGAGTTTCTGATACGATTTATTCCTGGCATTTATGAGACCCTACTAGTTTTTCTAGTCTAAATACGAGAGATTTGACAGTGAGTGTCGCTATTGTTAGCTTGGCATCTTGTTACGCCACCTTCTGTTATTATGTCAATTCAGTTTACCTCTCTTCTCGAAAATCAGTGTTGGTAGGATGATGGAATTCTTATTCGTTACCATCAGGAAGTGTCGTTGTGTAAAGTGATTTGTAAGAAATACTCGATCTACGTGTCTCCTCTTGGTTCAAGATGCTAGTAGAGTCATGTTATTCCATGAGCTTCTCTCAGTTGTAAAAGAGTTTACTGATAAATTGTCAGAATTTCGTTCTTATTGGAAGGTTAAAATTGGTATGGATGTTTTTCCATAAAGCTTATTTAATGTCTATCTCTTCAATTGCGATTTTTGGCACGCTTGACGCGAAAGTAGTCTAGCTTTGGTAGTCAAGCAAATAAGAAGATGAACTTCCTGAAGCTCTGATTATATCTATCCTCGATCTATTTCCATTTCTTCTTCGTCCGGCACTAGTAAGCTTGGGCAGTTGGTAGCCGCTTGTGATGTTCCCTGTGTTGAGCCAGAGTACGTGATATTGTGGCCGGGTAAGCATATTATTATTTTGGAAGCATATTATTGTTTTGGAAGCATATTATTGTTTTGGCCCAGTTGTCTCATCTTGTTATCCGCTTAACATGTTTATGTTATCAGTTTATCCGGGTATCCATTCCCATGTATAGTATAGTGCTGGTTTTGTTTTTGTGGATCATCCAGTTTCAGGGGAGACTCTGCCGAAATTTTTATATAGAAGTACCATTCATCAGGCGGTGGTGTTTACGGCAAAGGTATGGAGTTGTGAACTTGAGAATTGCAGCTGTTTGGCAACTCGAAAGGGTAGTTGGTAGCTTAGGTCTGCCCACGTTCAGCTTTTAGCTAAATCTTCTTTAGTCCAGCAGACTGTGCGAGGATGGTTATTCCTATTCAAATAGCTGCATGAGTTTGTGCTTTAAGTGGAGGAGTCTTCCTCCAATTTATACCGAATCATAATATTAAATCTCTAAGGCGTTGCTGAAAGCATAAATTCTGGAAAGATGACACGACTTTAACTGGCTGGCAATTAGAACACTAAGCCACAAATTCTGTTATGTCACACTTCATTTCTTCCCACCAATAAATCTGCTTAAGATCATGGTACATCTTAGTCGAACCTGGATGAATACTGTATTTGGAATAATGTGTCTCTATCATAATCTATCTACGTAAATCTGCAACATCAGGGACACAAAGTCTATCTTTATACATGAAAACACCGTCAATAGTAACCCTGTATGGTGACTCCAATTTTCTTCTGGCTATCTGTCTGTAATCAACTTTATTGCTGGTATTCTGCCTCAGATGAAGATCCAACTACATGTCTCTTTTATTTGCACTTTTTCAAGTTATAATATTTCCAATCCAAAGACAATACCCTGAAGTAGATGTTCGGTCTGAAGATCATTCCTGGTCTGCATCATACTATCCAGTAGTAGTTGCATGATCCTTATCCTTATACGATAGACCCTGTTCAGATAAGCCTTTGGCATACATTAGAATATGAGTAACTACATTCCCACGAGGAGCTTGCGGAACAACACTAAGATCAACTAAGATGTTGCATCGTGCGTTCGTAAAAATAATATGGCTTGCATCAAATCTTCTAGAGTGTGTAGTGACAAGGTACTTCAAAATCTTCCCCTATTGTATCAAGCGTGAGCTAATTCTTAGTTCCATCGACTTATTCTATATCGAAAGGTATATCGAAGAGGTGATTATCGGCTGAATCATGTTAACCCATTCAAAGTTTCATGTATCTTACTTCGAAAATGTAGAACTCTCCTCTCGTGATCGAGAAAGGCTCAGTGTAGTCAGAATAAGCTCGGGCAATGGTGTTATCATATTATCCAGATATATTTTATTTTAAAAGTTCAATATGCGTGTTATAATTCTGGTCCTGTAATCAAGAGATAAGGTCCGTGGGATAGTTAATGAAAGTCGTGCAAGTTCTTTTCTTATCAGCGTGAATCTTGTTTTAGACTTAGGCTCGTTCGAGGACGAACGAGAGTTTAAGTGGAGGAGAATGAAACGACCTCGGTCAGTCGTTTCGGAAGTTAGGACTCCGATTGGCGTGCTGATAATTTTAAAATATTCGTAATGTCCATTAGAACCTGTCTGTAAAATTTGAGCTAAATCAGACCTCGTTTGGTAGGCATCGGAAGAAGGTTTCAGTTGTTATTGGCGATAAATATTAAAAAGAGATTTTCGAGCTCGGTTTTTGCCGAATGAGCTCCGATTCGAAATCCGAAAGTGCCGTTAGGTTCGTATGATTATTTGTAATTTTTGTAAGCTTTCGAAATCGAATTTCGATGTTGTTCGGCTAGCTTCCGCTAAAATGCCGAAAGTTAAATAATTTGACTTCTTTTCCATTTAAATTCGCATCTTGAGTTTCGGGAGTCCGATTTGAAATCCGCCTTCGCGAGTATGTTACATATATTTTGTGTAACTTGTATGCAAAAGTTGGAATTATTTCGAATATCGTAGGATACCATTTTAATTTTCATCGTGAAAAGAAAAAAAAAAAAAAGAAAAATGAAAAAGATAAAAAAAAATGAAAAGAAAAGACAAAAATGGAAAAGACGGTGAATGAGCTATATAAGCTCTTTTGGATAGAAACAGAGAAGGCAAATGGAGAATCGCAACAGAGAAAAATAAAATGACGCAGTAGAGAAAAAAAAGCCAGAAAATGAGAAAAGGGGCCGGGAAAAAGTAGAATTTTCACCCTGAAACATTCAGGTAATGATCCTAATATATTATTTGAGTTTATTACGTGTGTTTAAATATATTTTGACGGTAAAACTTGGAATATTAGACATCGTTTTAACAAGTTCAATTAATAGTTTGAAGGGTCAAATGGACCCCGATAATGGAATTAATTATATATTCGTACTCAGTGAGTTATGGGCAACATATAAATGTAATTTATTTGGGGTTTGATTATGTTGCCTTAAACCCTGTATATAGGCCTGGCCTGCGTATTGCGTATGCAAATAGGGTATCAGGTTCCTACCTGGGTTGCCCTAAGATGTGAGGAATGAAGCCTTTATCCCTATTTGATATATTTTTCTGCTCATTGAACACAGTGGGATCGTTTGGCAATAAATCCAAAAGAATAAAGCGGTTGTTGGGCAGCAGTGTTAACTTTGGAAGAGGTAAGTGTTTATATCCATTTCTTTGGAGGCACCTGGCCTCGTGGATTTTCTACCACGTGTTCCTTACGTGTGTAGCTGCCGATAGGCGTACTCATTACGCCTTAGCTTTGGATTTATATTCTGTATTATATATTATGTCCTGTTATTGGCATTGCATTGAGAATCTGAGTATTGTACTTTGGCTGTAAGTTGGCATCTACTTCCCGGCTGTCGATGAGAGTCCCGCGCCGGTGAAAGGTTATTATTGCATCACATTGCATTCATATGCATTATATGTCATTCATATGCATTACATTGCATATCATATTGAGGGCAGGAGTATTCCGCCCCAGGAGCAGGAGTATTCCGCTCCATTGTATTATATTGAGGGCAGGAGTATTCCGCCCCAGGAGCAGGAGTATTCCGCTCCATTGTATCATATCGGGTGCAGGAGTATTCCGCCCCAAGAGAGTGCAGGAGTATTCCGCCTCTGGTTTATATTATATCGGGTGCAGGAGTATTCCGCCCCAGGAGCAGGAGTATTCCGCTCCAGTTGGTTATCAGATTGGGTTCCCCTCGAATGCAGGAGTATTCCGCTTCGAGATGGGAGGACGGGCACATGTGACCCTTTGCATCACATTTCATTTCATTTCATTTCATCTCATTTCATACTATTGGATAGACTTACGATACATGACTACTGTCCTGCTTATATGTGCATTGCTTATTTGTTGATATGTTTCTGGCTCGTATCCCCAGTTGAGTTTATGGTTTCATACGTGTTTCCGGTTGTTATCTGGCTCTGCCTTTTTATAATTTAAATAAAATGAATTTGGTCTATCTATTTCTTTTCTCCCTGGCTAGCTATCCTATTCTTTGAGGTGGCTAGTCTGCCCCACTTATTGAGTCCTTTTGACTCACCCTCGTTTGTTGTTTGTTTCTTGTCTATCTATTTCGTTTCGGCAGGTTCGCTCCAGGATTGAGTTCGCCGCGTTGTTCAGGAGCGAAGACGACTTCAGCTGTCAGGGTGAGCCAGATTTATTCCGGATGGCCACCAGTTTATTGTTCATTATTTCAGTTGCATTTTGCTCCCTTCAGGAGGTATCTGTATTCTTTTGTACTCTTAGATGTCTGGTCTGGATAGCCCTAAACCTAGCATGTTGGGTAGTCAGCTGTAATTTCTTTTGTACAGCTTAGGGGTATCAGTATGTCTGTGTTTTTATTTTAAATTTTGTCCTTATTTGTAAATTGTTATATTTATTTTCCTGATTTATTTGGTAAGGGTTCGCCCGACGGGTCTAGGGGAGTATGTCGGGTGCCCGCACGGCCTAACCGGATTCCGGGTCGTGTCAGTAACAAATTAGACAGTGTTGTAAAATAAAGTAAATACTACAAGGTATAAACAAGAAATGTAGAGAGATTGCAAGAATATTAAGGAGGAGAGGAAGAGTTTTTCTTATTATCTTCCAAGTATTCAAGTGTTTTAAGTGTATATTACAAAGGAGGAGAATACTTTCTTATATAGAATGTAAAAGTCATCCAAAGGTTACAAATACTAAGTGACCTAATTAATAGGTACTTGTAACATACAAATGGTTCATGAACACTTAGTAGTGGAGAAGTGAATGGACATCCACAATAAAGTGGATTTATAACACTCCCCCTTGGATATCCATTGAAGATAATGTGCCTCGTTAAAACCTTACTAGGAAAAACCCAGTGGGAAAAAGCCCAGTGAAGGAAAAAGAGTACAGACATCATGTAATACGCATTGAGAGCTGCCTCATTAAAACCTCACAAGTAAAATCCAAGTGGGATAAAACCTTGTTAAGGGAAAAAGAGTGCAGCGCGTATTTTACTCCCCCTGATGAAAACATCATTTAACATCTTGAAGACAACATATTGCGATCTTATATATCAGCTTCTCAAAGTTGAGGTTGGCATTGACTTAGTGAAGAGCTCCATCAAACTATCACTGGAATGAATTAATTTCATAATTCTCTTGAAGATCACCATTGGAAAGTAATTTTGCTAAATAACCATCTCCTTTGGTTGTATCTCCATTTTAGCTAAATTATCCATGCAATATTTCATATAATATTGCTGCATCTTCGTCTTCAAAGGAAATACCACACTGTTGCTGAATATTTTGAGTCCTTGATCTCAATCACCAATATTGTCGCATATCTTCCAGCATGACTATTATATATCTCTTCATAAATTGAAGATTTAGCAGCAACAATTGATTTTATAAAATGCCATAACATAGGTATTCTACCACGACAAATAAATACCAAGTTGATATCGGGCTTTGTGGATCAAGTAGATATCATATATTCATCTGATGCCTTCGTATTGAGGAAGCACAAAATCTTACCAATAAGCTTATAACAAAAGCTATAACCAGTGGAGTATATTTGGTAAGATACTTCAATGCACCAATTGCATTAAAATATGATATTTCAATATAAAGAAGCTCGCTAACGCGATTTCACCACATGTGGCCGGATTGTTTTAATCCGTATAAATATTTGTGAAGCTTCATTGAATAGGTTTCCTGCGAACCTTTATATGCTTCAAGCATTTTGAATCTTTCAAGGATTTTAATAAATATATTGTTATTCAATGAGCCATATAAAAGACTGTTGCAACATTTATACGCATATCAAGTCTTTCATGCACTGCCAGACATACAACATATCTAAAGGTGATTGCATCCACCAAAGGAGAATATAGCTCCATATAATCAATGTCAGATCTTTGTGCCTCAAGTTGTACTTTATATTTAACGACTTATTTTTATCAATATTTTTCCACAAAAATTTCTTTGTATACCATAGGCTTTGTACCTTCAGGTTTTTGAACTATAGGTCCAAAAACTTCACGTCACCCGAGTGAAGCCAATTTTACTTGAGTGCATTTTTCTATTTTGACAAATAATTTCATGTCTGTATTCCTAACAGACTTAAGCTCAAGATCCTCATAATCATATAAATATTGAGCTTTATGTAAGATATCGTCGACGATAATTTCATATCTCAGTTCCCAATGCGACATAACATATTGAGATCTCTTCATATTCAGTATTCAAGTACCTGAACACTCCTAATGAGGTTTTATGAAGTGTTATGTCGTGGGCTACTTTAGAGCCCTGCCTCCTTATTTGACCATCATAATCATTTGCTCATTTCTTTTTTCAAGGATTTATCTTTGGAACCGAATGGTCTACCACGCTTCAAGCGTCCCTTAGACTCATTTTTATAAATAGATTGTCCTACCAGGACATCAAATCAATTTGGAGCATTAGCAGCTGGAATATAATATTTAGCTTTGGGCCAGTAATGCGTCTGGCAGTGACTTGCATTATCTTTAAATGAGGATCATTATCAAATAATAATTTAATTTATTTATTCCTCAGCGGCTTTAATTTCTCCACCTAATGTTAGCCAAACTAACATTCGTTCCCAACCTTATGTGGGATCCATCTTTGTGCATTGTGGTGGAGCAATTGATAACAAATCGCACATTACAATTATTAGATGGAAAATATTTTGTTCCTGACCATGAACCAATTTTGAGGGGAATTCATTTGGTGGCATGTCGCGTACTAGTGCTGCTTTATGGATATACCATATCTCATACCTGATTTAGGTAGCATTGTTCTCATATGCATGGTTTAGCAATTGGAAGCTTTCAATATATGAATCTGCTAAACCTGCTTGCCAACATTATCAAGATAACTTGTCTTGATTGCATAATCTGGAAATTTGCTCATAATCAAATTTGTTTGAGTAAATACTTAACCTCGCAAGTACCATTGCAGGTTTATAATAACGCACATGTGACATTCTCATAGATGCATCTATCATATAATAATTATATGGTCCACATGGCAGGTGAACTTGCCCATATTCACCTTTATACATTCCAGAAGTACGGGGATCATGATCCCAAATTTAATTGGTCGAATAATTTATTTATCTTGAGAACAAGCAACACAAAGAGAATTCTTGAAGAATCCTGATTCTTCAGTATACCCATGCAAATTCTCAATTATTTAGCTTATAATATTTGAACCGGGATGGTCCAACAGGTCATGCCAACTCATAAAGTTATTCATCTAGTAAACTTCTGGTTTACTATAGCATGAACTTTGTAACAATAAAATAAAAGCCTACTATGGCATGCACATATGATTCTACCACACTTATATTTTGTGTAGAACAACCTTGAGGAAGAGGCGAGGAGCTTTTCAAGCACATATATCTCACCCGACATTCTTATAGTAATATAAAGATATCCATATCTTTCCATCAATTTTAGTCTCTTATCCATTTTGGCAAATGTATTTGAAACTTTACAAGTTTCTTTTGAGACGTATTACAATAAAATATTTTATCAATCTCATTCCTCCAGATAGTAATAATTTGGCTCCTCCGGAGCACTCAATTAGTTTTGTACTAGCATATATTTCATGACACCATCCATATGGTGAATATCTCATTCAAGGAGAAAAACTTATAATTATTCTCATGGTCAAATCATTATATGCAAGATCGATTTCTTGCTTTACTTGCTCTTGTGTAATACACAATAATACATAATTTTGACGTACGTTTTGTACGTGAGCAATGACCATTCATGCCACAGTAAATAATAGATTCATTCTACTCGAACCTCTTCTGGAGGTGAGTTGTGGTACTTTATCAACCACGCATGGGCACATCCGTATTCATAACTTTTATCATATATTGCCACATTCACTTCCAGGAATGGGTCTACATTATAATATTTATTATAAAATTGTCTCATTCACTTCAGGAACGGACCATAATCATTTTGGACGTTCCTCACATTCACATAACGCATTGATGACATTATTATATTTACCGTTTGAACGGTTACTTTTGAGAACCCTTATTGTTCTCTTATTTATTTCACAATGATGACTATTATTCGTCCATTGCCACATCCACGACCATGGTCTCTACCATGGTAATTATTTTATCGTAGTTTGGACAAAAACTATTTGTCTTCTTTTAGATATAAAAATATTTTTCCTTCTTTCAGGCATAAAATTATTGCTACCACATTCCTAAGATGAATGGAGCATGTGTTGCTCCCACATTCACCTTAGGCAGGGAATTGAACTTGTACTACTCCCACATTCATCTTAGGAATGGAGCACGTGTTGCTCCCACATTCACTTTAGGAATGGAGCATATCCGATTAACGGACTTCATAATTTTATAAATAACTCATTATTTGCCTCTGTCATCATTATAAGATCAATATGGTGCATTAGGACCTTATCCCAATGTCTTAACCGCATAAAGGCGTGTTAGGCCATAATGTGTTGGAATCTGAACCCAAACATCTTATTATCATGGTGCGCCAGGACCTGAACCTGGTGTCTTACCCTCATGGTGCATTTAGGCTTGAATGCACCCGTCTTACTTTGACAAATGTCAAGCCTTCAAATATATCACCACTTTGTGAATACAATATACATAATAATTGAATAAAGTTCCGTATTACTTATGAAATAATACCACTTTTATGGTTGTATGCAGAAAATGGTTCGATTGTTTTAAGTAAAAGAATTCATTCTCAGATTTACATGAATTTAATTAAAAATGCAAAGAAGCTTGACTTACCTTTTATGTCAGTTATGTTAATTAGGAAGTGCTGCTAATCTATAACTTAGACTTAGCATACATTTTCTACTTGGATAAATGTACAGACCGAACCCAACGTAAAGCTTTACAAATTCTTAATAGCGTCTAGCTGAATTTTAGAGAAATGATTTCATTTCTCTCAAATTTCTTTATCGCCTGTAATTATAACGATAGTAACATAGAATCTATAGCTCATAATAATTATATAATGCGTCCAAGAGTCCTTTTTTAACAGAAATGTGATTCTTGAACATCTGTATAATAGTTTCTTGAAATAGAATAATCCACCCTTCCTTGGACATTAACCTTCATGAAATATACTCTTTATAGTAGTATCTAAATTTGTGTCTCGGCGTCCATAACATCAAACAAATAAGCTTTAGGTGGATGAAACATCCCAAAACGGAAGTTGTGCCACCGTAATAAATCAATATCTTACTTACAGCCAACAATTCATGAACAAAAAATACGTTTGATCAGTTTAAGAAATGGTGATGAAAGGCTTACCTTTTTTCACTTAGTGTTACTGATTAGAATTTCGGAACTATTGTCGAATCCCAAAATGATTCTGTATATTTTCTTCGATATATGCTTTAATATATGGCCAAGAGTCCAAATTGTATTTTAGGTGGAAGGTTTGAGCACCTTTCATGCTATAACAAACTGAAAATAGGACACCAGAAGCTTGTTTAGAATTGTCATGGCAGCATAGATAAATTTTAAGATTAACGAAAGATAAAATATGAATTGAGTTAGAAGGATGAGAATGTATCTTGCATCCAGCACATGGCTTCCATCAGTTGTACGCAAAACCATACATCCTTCTTCATTTCTTTCCAAACGCATAATGAAAATAAAGACTCGTACTGATAACGTGTTGTAAAATAATGTAAATACTACAAGGTATAAACAAGAAATGTAGAAAGATTGCAAGAATATTAAGAAGGAGAGGAAGAGTTTTTCTCATTATCTTCCAAGTATTCAAGTGTTTCAAGTGTATATTACAAAGGAGGAGAATACCTTCTTATATAGGATGTAAAAGTCATCCAAAGGTTACATATACTAAGTGACCTAATTAATAGGTACTTGTAACATACAAATGGTTCATGAACACTTAGTAGTAGAGAAGTGAATGGACATCCACAATAAAGTAGATTTATAACAGACCGCTAATTAATAGGTACTTGTAACATCCAAAAGGACGGCTTGCCAAGCTACACAACCAGTAAATTTGCTTATAGAGACAAAGTTTTCCTACAAAAAGGGCTGGCTTCACATCCAAACAGGACGGCTTGCCAAGCTACACACTCAGAAAATTTTGCACCATAACCAACTTTAGCTATTGGACTCGGAAAACTCTTGTACTGCAATAAGCTAACTTTCTTAGAATATACTTACACCATATTTATTTTAAGGACCAGCCTTTCCATCCATTTAGAAAAAAAGAACAAGAGAGAAACTTAGCAAGACATAATTTATTGAAAGACATCTATTTGTATTTAAATATTGAGTCAATCACGCTTATTTGTGCTGAATTTCCATAATTATTCTTTTATTCATTTGTATTTTTATAAAAATTATTTATAGCATTAAATATTAGCGAGTTAGAAATCCTATATAGCCTAAACTAGCCGCGCCTAAAGTTGTACTAGCAGTAAGTCTCTCTTTAATTTTTGGGATTTCATTCTTTGAAATATTATCCTTACTTTTTGCATGACAAAATATATTTTCAAGTCATATTCCTTTAACTCTGTGATATCTTCTTTCCTTTCTGGTCATGCACTCCTCCCCCGAATTCATATATCACTCCACCAAATTTGTTTCCATGAGAGTTTACTAATCCCACAAAACACTCCAACAACTTTTCATTTCCCCATTCGGTCACATATATTCGTACAATTCTTGTATATGATTTTCCCTTTTCCTTTTCTTATGCATATTATTAATGTCATTTATTTCTTACATATTATATCATTAGCTTGAGATTTCATAGATAGAAAAGATTTGAATTTTTCATTTATTGTTCCTATTTTATTTGTATTAAGGATCTCCGCGTCTAGTAAATGACTAATTTCATTCTTTTACCTTATTTTGCACCCCAATATCAACTATAAGTATTGAATCTTTTCTACAATGAAAAAAAACTCACTCTTCTCTGATCCCTCAAAGCTCATATTGGCTCTAACCCCTTCTTCTTTAATAAACTTTACCAGCTAAAAACATCTACTAGCATATTTATTCTTGTCTCTCTCTCTTCCAAAAAGTTTATTACTCCCTCCGTCCCAATTTGTTTGTCGTAGTTTGACTTGGCACAAAGTTTAATAAAGTAAGGAAGACTTTTGAAACTTGTGGTCTAAAATAAATCTTGGATATTTGTGTGGCTATAAATGAGTCAAAAAGTAACTTTAGAGTTGAATTATTGCCAAATTTAGAAATATGACAATCTTTTTGGGACAGACAAATAAGGAAAGTATGACAAACAAAGTGGGACAGAGGGAGTACTATTATTCTCATTCATCTAAAGTACTGGTGCTAGTTTGAAGGCTAAAAATTACATCATGTTTGCTTATTCGTGAACAATCATCTCTGTTTGTTGCAAAAGTAGAAAACTCAAGAGTCCCGTACTAATTTTTTTAATGCAACTCTCGGTGCTATTATAAGTATGTTTGTATATTTTTTTAGGCCTTGTTATGGCCAAGAATACTAACTTTGTCTGCAGGTAGTGACTTAGACTAAGGATGTCTCATGAGCCATACCTACATGATATGTTCTTACAGGTTTATTCCATAGAAGGGAGAACCAAAAGTTCCAGGAAGAAAACTTGGAAATAAAAAGGAAACAGGCCCAATTTTCTTATCCTT
The DNA here is from genome assembly GCA_037355625.1 of Petunia x hybrida. Lineage (NCBI taxonomy): Eukaryota > Viridiplantae > Streptophyta > Magnoliopsida > Solanales > Solanaceae > Petunia > Petunia x hybrida. The sequence continues at coordinate 661,879 of JBBBVM010000574.1, read as the reverse complement.
TGCTTTATATAAAGTTTGTCTCTAATATTTGTATTATTAGGCTTATCCTGTTTGTATAAAGGATGCAATACAAACAAAAGGTAAGCGTGGAAATTGTGCAATATAGTGTATAGGATAGATACAAATGCACTATGATGTGCAATGTCGAAAACGTAGCAAGAAGCTGCCATATACGAGCTAAAATAGGGGCCCTTTTCTTCACCCTTTCCTTGTTTTTTTTTTGGACTAAAATCGTAAGCTGTAGTTGAAAACTGGTTAATTTTCTATTAAATAGGGATGTTTTTAAAACTGAGTCTCGTAGAGGGACGTTATCTTAAAAACATAATTGGGCCAGATTTTTGAAAGTTGGGGGCCTACTTGTTTTAAAAGAGTTTTGGTCAAAATTTTTAAACTTCAGACCTATTTTACAAATAATCATAGAAAAATGACTCTCTTTATCTTCTCCAAGTTGATTAATAATTTGGAGTGGAGTAGGGCCTTTTGAGGTCGAGCCCTAAAAAATCAGTTTATATGTACATATACATGTTTTCAGAATTCTAAACCAAAAGGGAAAAAGTGCATATGATTACGAAATATGGTATGAACTATTTATCGTATATAAGTAATGTATGGGCCTAAATCGTTTTTAGGTAAACAAATAAATTTCGGATTCGGATACAAGCAATTCTTCGTATCAAAGTTGCGATAACGCGAGAAAAAGATATAAAATGCGAGAGAATAAACTGTATTTCAATATGCGAAAGTTGAGTACAAATTTGGGCAGAGTTTCAGTATATCTTTCTGGATCCCTATTACATGAAATGAACTGCTATTTATAGATATAAGCCTTGCCCACGATCTCCACCATCAGTTGCCATGTTGTCCCACGACCTGGATGTATAGTGGCTGAGTTAGTGGGGTGAAGTAATAGGCTGCAAAGCCGGACGAACCGAGGGGAGTCCACCGAGGTGAGAGCTTGACGTCCTCGGTGGCTTGGCCCTGTTGCTTGACCGAGGTGATGGCTACCGAAGCTCAGCTCACGGCTCGCCTTCGGTGACGCATCTTCGGTTTAAAGACCTCGGCGATATATCCAATCGCCTCGGCGATCACTTAGTCGGGACGTGTTCGGTCGTTAAGATTTGCATGACCGGGGCGGATCACCGCGGGTCGATTTTTACCCAATACAGATAGTCCCCCCACTCCTCGGTTGACTACCGAGGTGACCGAGGAGTGGAATGAAGTTTTAGCGGGAAAGCGACGTGGCTTGATCCTATCCAAGCGTTTCAAATTCGGCCAACGGTTCGCGTCCCATCAGGTCATTTCTCGCGGACACGTGGCGTTGATCCATCGGTCGTTTGAACTGTCGCGCCGCACTCTTCGTTTTTCCCAACGTTATAATGATGACGATGACGTCATCCTCTTTTAAAATTCCATACCTATAAAAGGTGCTGTTCATCAAGCTTCTTCTTCACTTATTCCATAGCAATCAACAGTAAGAACTTGAGAATTCTTCCAAATTCTTTCGACTTCATAGAAAAAAGCTTCCGTTTTCGACATCATCATCATGTCTACTACCATATCACGGCAAGACTCGAGTGATTCTGGTGAGAGGGTGCGAATCCCACCCACAGCCGCAGCTATTGCTAGTGGTGATGCCACCACTGCTGCGCCAGTGACCACCGCGGTCGTGGTTGAAAGCGGCGAAGTATCATCGGGCGTTGGGTGCGTGAAGCGCCGTAAAATGAGAGCTATGCGCCAGCTGGCGGTGGAGGAGGAGGAGGCGCCTCAGGTGAGGACGACGATGTGCTAGACGACGCCGCTCTACGCAATTTTAGTGATGCCCTCCTTAGAGACGATGACGATGGAGGGGATGGTGAGGAAGTTGGCGCCGAGGGCGGCGATGCCGAGGGCAGAGGTGCCGAGGGCGTAGATGTTGCCGAGGGGGGATCCACGGGGCCATCTATTCCCCTCGAGCAGGAGCTCGAGCCTCATCAGATAATCCCCTCCCACTTTGATAATACTAAGGACTTGAAGCTGCAAGCCCAAACGGCCGATCAAGAAGAGAAGAATAGATATATTCCAGTGAACACCACCCCGACCCGCATAACTCAAGCTCACATTGAGCGGGTTCGGAGGGAGTGTCGCTTTGAGCCCGAGGTAAAGGTTATCATCCCCGATCCCACAAGTAGGGTGTGCCACAATATCGAGGGGATGTCCTTCGCTTACACCTATCCCTTCACCCTCGGCTTCTCTCTCCCGGTGCACAGGGTGATCGATGACTTCTGCCGGGCCTACAACTTATGCCTGGCTCAACTTGGCCCCGGCGTTTGGAGGGTGGTCCAATGCATGGACTGGCTAAGCACAAAAGCTAAAGTGGATTTCACCTTCCAACACCTCATCTCGCTCTACTACCCCTATTTTCACAAGGCCGGGGTAGTGGCGCTGAACAACCGAGGCAAGTTCTCCCTTCTCCACAAAAGTGAGGATCATGGGGACCGGGGCTGGTGTGACAGATACATTTTGTTGGAGACCAAGGTCTTATCCGCCGAGCCTGATTTCCCCGAACGGTGGAACAACACACGTAAGTACGCTGCCCTTTTCATCTTACTCCTCGGTAGTTAGCCTGCGTTAACTGACTTCGTTCTTTTGTCATTTCTTCAGCCAATAAGGTAGACATCGTGCCCCCGGCAGGTTTGACTGAATGGGTCAGAGCGATGACCGGGGCTCGCCACCGCCCCGAGAGGACGTGGATGAAAATGGCCGCCGAGTTTGGTTGGCAATGCAAGAGGCACGGTAAGTTTTGGCGATGTTTTGATAGGTGGGCTTTTTTAAGACTTGGACTTTGCTTTACTAACTTTTCTTTTCCTCGGTCTCAGGTTTCCCAAACCGTGCCATTAATACCAAGAAGAGTAAGAAGAAGAAGGAAGAGAAGAAGAAAGATGACGAAGAAACCGAGTCAGATGATGATCTGGCTGCGGTAGCCGGGGAGTATAAGGGTTTGAAGGCTTCTAAGTCTTCAAAAACTTCAAAGGGAGCCCCCGATCAGGGGACGTCTAAAGGTAACATTTCTCCTCGGTTCCCATCGTGACTTATCATTCCTTTTTTTAATAGTTTCAACTTCTCCTTCGGTTGTAGGCGTGAAGCGGAAGAGGGCTACCTCGAAGAAGCCGTCCCGCTCGGTGACTCCTCGTACCGAGGCGGAGATTCCTCGCCAGCCCGAAGCAGCGGCTGAGAAACGCCGAGGACTGGTGGATGAGCCTGAGGATGAAGCGGCTGCTGAGGTTTGGGCTCGAGGAGGTGCAGATGTTATTGACCTCGAGGGTCAAGAGCCCGAAGCGGAAGTTGCCACGGCAAGGGCTAAGGGTAAAGCCAAGGTCTTGGAGGTCGGCGCGACTACACTTGGAGAGGAGGCTGGAGCCGGGGCGGTAAGGGCTCATTCCGAACCCGCGAGGACTTCATCCTCGGTGGGTTCTTACCGGAGGCTTGAAGTGCCCACCTCCTCGAATCTGTTAGCTTGCACCGCCGAGGATCTTTTAAGCCTCACACCTCTGTTGGGGCCAACCGAGGATAAGCTTGTGCAAGAGTTTACCCCCGGCCAGCTGTACAGTACATTGGCTTCTAACGCTGTAAGGGTAAGTCTTATCAAATTTGAGTCAAATATTTTCAACGTTTACCTTCGGTTCGCTGCTGATTTTGATTCTTCAAACTTTGTTCAGGGCTTCATCCTTTCACTGAGGGCCATCGAGGTCGAATCCGCGAGGACTGCCGAGGTTCGGCGTGTATCTCGCCTATGGGACCAGCAAAGAGACAAATTCAAGGCCCAGATAGCTTTGCTGAAAGCTGATTTGGCCAAGTCCCAGGCCGATTTACGCGAAGCCGAGGCGAACTCTGAGGCCAAGATCAAGATCCTCGGTGACGATTTTGAGGCTGAACGTTCGAGGCTGGGGGAAGAAGTCGCGAGGCTGAGCGGCGAGCTGTCTCGAACCAAGACCGAGGCTGTGAATATGGCCAAGAAGCACCAAGAGCAGTTGAAAGATCACTTGCTTCATATTAAGAAGCTAGAAGGCGAAGCTCTCAAACTTTCGGCTAAGGATGCTCAGATTGCGGCCCTGAAGGATGAAATCGCCGATCGGAAAGATAGGGCCGCTCTTAAGGTGAAAAGGGCCGAGCTCGACAAGCGGTGGGCCATCATCAAGTCTCGGCTAAGGCTGCTTAAGCGGTGCCGCGCCGGGGAGATCAACTTAGATGAGGAGATCGAAAAAGCCGAGGTCAAAGCGACCAAAGCTCAAGCTATCATTGAAGAGCTCCCATCAAGTGAAGCCTCGAGCGGCGATGAAGAAGAAGAAGAAGAGGAAGAGGCCGAAGGGGGCTCCGAAGATGGAGGTGATTCTCCCGAGGCATGAGTAATTTTAGCACTTCTTTTGTAAGCCTTCGGGCTTTTTAAGTTTGTATTTTGGACCTTCGGGTCTTTTTGAATGTAAATATTCAGCCTTCGGGCTTTTAATGAAAGTATTTGCATCTTTACTTTGTGTGATGGCCTTTTAAGCATACCGGACACTTTGATGCAAACTTTAATTAAATCTTGCGAGATGTAGACAAAATCTGACCGATGCAAACCTAGGACGACGTCTCGTCCTCGGGTCGACGCATTGCGCGGCTTCAAAATGTTAAGATTCACACAGATAAAATGAGTGTAATCGAAGTCATTCTTATTGATATCGACGAGCCAAAAGTCGGCTATGTGCATAAAACCAAGCCGAAACGGACCTTGAGTAAAATTTCAAAATAAAAGCAAACTGACAGCATGCCGCTACCGGGCTAATTTACAATGTTCTAAATCTAGTCCCCGGTTGTCGGATAGATAAGCTTTGGTTGGGAGGCTCGATGCCGACCTCGATATCAACCCTTCCCACTCCCCCCCAGTGTTCGGTTGTGAATCTTGATGAAGATCCGAGCACTGGAGTCGGTTCGGTTCGCTTCCTGAAAAGGTCAAGCAAAAAGACGGAACGAGGAGTAAGTTAGTACATTTTCTATTAATGCCGTGGGAGCGGAGTTCGGCTCGGGGCTGTTTGATTTAAAAAGTTTGAAGATATTTACCTCGACTAGAAGTAGTACCGTTTCAAATTGGAGATATTCCAATTCAAAGGTTCGGGCTCTCCTTGCAAACTTTCGATCTGATAAGAGCCTTTACCAACAATTGCCTTGACTCTATAGGGTCCTTCCCAATTTGCGATGAGCTTTCCCCCGTTCTCTTCTTTGGTTGATTGATTCACGGTTTTCAACACATAATCCCCAACCTTGAAGTCCCTGAATTTGGCCTTTCTGTTGAGATACGCTTCAATCTGCCTCTTTTGAGCAACTAACCGAACCAAAGCTAGCTCCCTCTTCTCTTCGAGCAGATCCAACTCAATGCGCATTGCTTCCTGGTTTGCGTCCTCGGCCGTATGGGCATACCGAAGGCTTGGTTCGCCCACCTCTACGGGAATGAGGGAGTCCATGCCATAAGCCAATGAAAAGGGAGTCTCCCCGGTGCTGCTCTTTTCAGTTGTTCGCATGGCCCACAGAACCCCGTGCAGCTCCTCGGGCCAAGGACCTTTTTTCTCGTCGAGTCTTTTCTTGAGATTCTCAATTATGATCCTGTTTGAAGACTCGGCTTGGCCATTGGCACTTGGATGATAGGGAGTCGAAGCTATTCTTTTGATCCCCCACTGCTTGAAGAAGTTGGTGATAGCAGTCCCCATGAATTGTTTGCCGTTGTCGCAAGCAATTTCTCTTGGGACACCGAACCTGTAGATGATGTTCTTTTTGATAAAGTCGATTACTTGCTTTTGCTTAACCTCGGTGAGAGCCACTGCTTCCACCCACTTGGTGAAGTAATCAGTCAACACTAAGATGAAACGAACACCACCTTTTCCCTTGGGCAATGGTCCAACAACGTCCATTCCCCATTTCATGAAGGGCCACGGTTACACCACCGAATGAAGAGGCTCGGCCTGCTGGTGGATCATCCGCCCGTGGCGTTGGCACTTGTCACATTTTTGCACAAAAGCCCTCACATCGGTACTGATCATGGGCCAATAATACCCAGCTCTTAATAGCTTACGTACCAAGGACTTTGCCCCCGAGTGGTTGCCACACTCGCCTTCGTGCACTTCGGCCATCACGTATCTTGCCTCATCGGGACCCAAACATTTGGCCATCGGGCCGCAATACAACCTTTTGTATAGATTGCCCTCGATCATGTGATACGAGGCAGCTTGGGTCCTTAACTTCTTCGCTTCTTTCTTATCTTGGGGGACAGTCCCCGAGTCGAAGTAGGAGATGAACTTACTCCGCCAATCCCATCGGTTGTCCACCGAATTGACTTGCAGCTTCATCTCTCTCATTTGCGCAGATAATAGCCGAACCACCGAGTCAGTCCCCGAGTGAGCTTCATCAATAGCCGAACCAAGATTCGCCAGGGCATCAGCCTCGGTATTCTCCTCCCGAGGCACTTGTTTAACTTGCCACTCTTGGAATTGGGCCAAGATCCTTTGCGCCCGATCCAAGTACAATTGCATTCTGGGCTCACGAGCCGTATAATCACCGAGGACTTGGTTCACCACCAACTGAGAGTCACATCTTAGTTCGATTCTTTCAACCCCCATTTCTCTGGCCAGCTCTAGACCTGCTAAGGCCGCCTCATATTCTGCCTCGTTGTTTGTTACTTTCTTGAATCGAACCGAGTGCCTGACTTTCTCCTCGGTGGGTGCTCTCAAAACTATGCCTGACCCCGAGCCTTTGGAGTTTGTCGCCCCATCGGTATAGAGTATCCATAAGCCCGGGGTTGTTCCTTTAGCTTCGGCGTTTTCTTTTTCAGCCTCGGGTAAGATTCCAACACTAAAATCTGCCACGAAGTCTGCCAAGACTTGGGACTTAATGGCGGTCCCAGGCTGATAGGTGATGTCATATTCACTTAATTCTACCGCCCATTTTGATAACCTCCCCGACAACTCTGGTTTATGCAAAATATTTCTCAAAGGGAAAGTTGAAACTACGGCTATTGGATGGCATTGAAAATAGGGTCGTAGTTTCCGAGCGGCAACAAGTAAAGCAAGAGCTAGTTTTTCCAGATGTGGATACCTGGTTTCAGCGTCGAGGAGTGTCTTGCTCACATAGTAAATAGGCTGCTGCTTGCCATCTTCTTCCCGAACCAGCACAGCACTTACTGATACCTCGGACACCGCTAAATAGACTAGCAACGTTTCACCTTCTTTTGGCTTGGCAAGCAACGGTGCGTTAGCCAAATACTGTTTCAAGTCTTTCAACGCTTGTTTGCACTCCGGTGTCCATTCGAAGTGAGTGTTTTTTCTCAAAACGGAGAAGAGTTTGTGGCATCACTCCGAGGACCTTGAGATGAAACGACTCAAGGCGGCGACTCGGCCAGTCAAGCGTTGAACTTCTTTCACCCCGGTAAGCTCCTCGGGGATTTCTTCGATAGCTCTAATTTTATCAGGGTTAGCTTCGATGCCTCGTTCAGAGACAATGAACCCCAAGAATTTGCCAGATCCAACGCCGAAGGCGCACTTCTCGGGATTCAACTTCATGCCATATTGTCTCAACACAGCAAAGGCTTCCCTCAGATGATTCAAGTGATCCTCCATTCGGATCGACTTGATGAGCATGTCGTCTATGTAGACCTCTATAGACTTTCCAATATATTCTTTAAACATGCGACATACCAGCCTTTGGTAGGTCGCCCCGGCGTTCTTCAGACCGAAGGGCATGACTTTGTAACAGAAAGTACCTCGGTCAGTGATGAACGAGGTCTTTTCTTCGTCCTTCGGGTCCATGAGGATCTGATTGTAGCCCGAATATGCATCCAAGAAGGTTAATAGTTTGTGTCCAGCCGTGGAGTCTATTAACCTGTCGATTTGTGGCAATGGATAAGAATCTTTGGGGCAAGCTTTATTCAAGTCGGTGTAGTCTACACACATTCTCTACTTGCCATTCTTCTTCGGCACAACCACCACATTTGCCAGCCATTCGGGGTACTTCACCTCTCTTATGAAACCATTTTCTTGCAACTTGGTGGTTTCATCTTCGATCGCCTTCCTTTTGACCCCGGCATGCGGCCTTTTCTTCTGTTTGACCGGGGTGAATTTTGGGTCCACATTCAGCTTGTGGGTCATGATCTCCGGATCGATACCCGTCATGTCTGAATGGGCCTAGGCAAAACAATCATGGTTGGACCTCAAAACTTCCATGATCGCCTCTTTCGACTTCGGGTCCAACTCCGAGCCGATGTGCACCTTTCTTTCTGGAAAGTCTTTCAATAGAGTGAAAGAATCCAGTTCTTCGATAGTGGAGTCCTCGGCTTTCTGCTTCCGAGGCTCTTGGACGCATGCCGGGATCTTTTCAATTTCATTTTGGAGGCTCGCCTCGCTTGATCCCGGTTGCGTTGGTTGCTATTTTTTGGGCCCGCTCGGGGCGACTCCACTCTTTAGTGCGACTGAGTAGCACTCCCTCGCTACTCGCTGCTCTCCCTTGATTGATCGAACCCCCCAAGGCGTTGGGAATTTGATCACTTGATGTAAGGTGGAGGGAACAGCTTCCATGGAGTGGATCCATGGTCGCCCGAGGATCACATTATAGGCCAGATCCTCGGGCATGACTTGAAACAGTGTCTCTTTGGTGACACCCTCAGCGAATGTCTTCAGCGTGATTTCACCCAACGTCTTCTCTGTTGAGTTGTTAAAACCAGCCAACACTGTTGATTTGGGAACGATCTCCCCCTTTAGCCACATCTGCTTTACGGCCCCGTAGCTGATGATATTTACTGAGCTGCCGGGGTCAATCAAGACTCTCTTGATGTCGGCGTTGTTAATTCTTAGCATGATGACTAGAGCATCGTGATGGGGGAACATCATCCCATCACAGTCATCTTCATCAAACACGATGTCCTTGCCCGAGCCTCCAACTCGGGTCCTCTTCTCCATGGTGATGGAGAGCTTAGCAAATTTTTTGGCTGCGGCGAAGTTTACGCCGTTTACCTTTGATCCCCCGGTGATGACGTTGACTACTCTCTCCGGGGGCGGAGCCCGAGGTGGTTGCCCATCACCTCGGTTCTTTGAAAAATTATCTTTCCCCTTGTCAGTGAGGAATTCAGCCAACACTCCTTTCTTCAGTAAGTGGGCTACTTCGAGGCGCAAAGCTTTGCAGTCCTCGGTTCTATGACCATAATCTGCGTGAAATTCGCAGCGCAGGTTATGATCTCGTTTGTCTGCCGGGGTCCTCATATCTTTGGGGATTCTTACCCCGGCTGTCCCCTTGACGATGTCGACCAGCTCCGAGGTCGATATGCAGAAGTTGTAATCTTGGATCCGAGGGAGATCCTTTCTAGGGCCCGAAGCGGAACTCGAGGGGTTTCTTTGATTCACGTTGCTGGGTTGAACCTTCCCCCCAGCCTTTGGCTTACGTGAGAAGCGGGGTATGACTTTCCGAGGGTGTTGCCCAACCTCTGGCTAACATGTTGCCTCGCCGAAGTATAAGGTTCATACCTCCCCTTCGAATTACTTCGCGGCGCCTCGGCGCGATTCGAAGTTTCACCTCGGTTGTTGTAGTTGTAACCTCGGTTTTTGAATTCCGCTTCCTCCAATCTGATTTTGGAGTAAGCGCGCCTATGCAGATCCTCCCACGTCAGGACCTGATATTGTTGCAACTCTTTACGCAATTCAGCTGCAGCGCTAGAATTGCGACTGTTGATACCTTTTTCAAGCCATGATGGCCAGGGTGTCATCCATCCGAGGCAATTCCATGCGTTCAGCGTGGAATCGCTCAAGAAATTCTTTAAGGGGCTCGCCGGGCCACTGTTTCACTTCACATATATCCTCCTTCCTTTGGAGGATCTTTTGTGCGCCGGTGTGAGCTTTGACAAAGGCGCTGGATAGTTCTTTGAACGAGGAGATTGACCCCGGCGGCAAGCACAAATACCACCGAAGAGCGCCTTTTTCTAACGAACTACCAAACTTCTTTAAAAACATGGATTCGAGCTGTGTGGACGTCAAGTCGTTGCTCTTTACCATGGACATGTATTCCCTGACATGCTCCTTGGGATCAGTCGTCCCATCATACTTTTTGAGGAACGTGAGTTTGAACCCCACAGGAGTTGGAGCTGGCGCTGCTTCGGGCTTATAGGGCTGCTCCCTATACTGCTCGATGTCGAGGTCGTCTTCCTCCTTGCTTATCCCCGGTACGCGTTCGAGGCGCTTTTCAAAGCGCGCCTCGATGCGAGTCTCAATTTCTCTACTCATCCTCTCAACGTCGACCGAGGACGTTGTCTCTGCCACTGTGGGAACCGTCCCGAAGTGTGGCGTGGTAGTTGTGTTGTTTCCCGAGCCCCCAGACGTGGCTCCGTTGTGAGGTCCCCCTGTTATCGCGCCCGGAGGAACGAAGAGCGGGATGCCTCCACCAGGAGCCATGGGCTGGGTGCCGTTAGGGGCAGCGCTGTTTCTCGCCTCTAACGAGGCGCGAAGTTCAGCGTTAATGCTGACTTGCTCATCCTGCTTGGCCTGGAGAGCTCTTAACGTTGTGACAACGTACATTTGGAATTCTTCCGTTGTCATGGGAGCGATGGGCTGTTGGCTCAACGGAACGCCACCCCGATCGCCGTTATTACCACTGTTATCGTTATCTGCCATAACGTTGGATCGAAAATTTCTACAAAGAACGAATGCGAAACTTTGGAACAAAGCGTTACTGCTTATATCCCCACAGACGGCGCCAATTTGTATGGGCCTAAATCGTTTTTAGGTAAACAAATAAATTTCGGATTCGGATACAAGCAATTCTTCGTATCAAAGTTGCGATAACGCGAGAAAAAGATATAAAATGCGAGAGAATAAACTGTATTTCAATATGCGAAAGTTGAGTACAAATTTGGGCAGAGTTTCAGTATATCTTTCTGGATCCCTATTACATGAAATGAACTGCTATTTATAGATATAAGCCTTGCCCACGATCTCCACCATCAGTTGCCATGTTGTCCCACGACCTGGATGTATAGTGGCTGAGTTAGTGGGGTGAAGTAATAGGCTGCAAAGCCGGACGAACCGAGGGGAGTCCACCGAGGTGAGAGCTTGACGTCCTCGGTGGCTTGGCCCTGTTGCTTGACCGAGGTGATGCTACCGAAGCTCAGCTCACGGCTCGCCTTCGGTGACGCATCTTCGGTTTAAAGACCTCGGCGATATATCCAATCACCTCGGCGATCACTTAGTCGGGACGTGTTCGGTCGTTAAGATTTGCATGACCGGGGCGGATCACTGCGGGTCGATTTTTACCCAATACAAGTAATACTATCTTAACAATGCTATTTTTTATCTAATTTTTGTTTACCTTATGAAAAATATTTCTTACAAAAGCTATATTTATATATTTTTTATATAAATGACCTCAATTCAAAAGTCATAAGGACAATGATGCTTTGACAATTAATGTCAAAATATCGTTCGAGACGGCTAACATCTCTTTAAACACTATAATTTTTTTTGTTCCTACGTTTGAAGAACTTAGTGTATATTAGGGGATTCAGAACACGTTTTCTCATACTTTTAAATCTGGTCAGATTACAATTTTACAGAGGCGACATTAGTTCATGATTAAGTTGAGATTCTGGCCACTTTAAAATTTGTAGTTGAGGTTGAGGCTAAAATTGTAAAATAGGCAGAAAGTCGGACTATATATGAGAAAGTCCAGAACGTCAAAAGTTGCAGTGACAGTAAGTTTATAGATTTAATTTGAATTGCTCAAAATATCCTATTTTTTAGTTTGGCTTGATCCAATCTCGGTGGAATAGATTTACTTTAAGTTTGAATTGTTTCACTAACTGTTAGTTTAGCCTATATTTTACAATCTTTCGCATAGCTAGCTCTTTTTGGCATGTTTATCTTTATAATCTCAAAATTCAAATCCGATCAGGAACTATTTTTTATGGGACTCAGGAAGTGCCTAACACCTTCTTCCCGAGTCACAAGAATTTATTACCTTAGAATCTCTACTACTATGACTTCTCAGAGTTAGTTTATACCTTTAAACGCTTTAAGTGCCCTAATACACCTAATTAAAAAATATGTTAGGTGGCGACTCCAAAACCAACTCAAACGAGTTACCTAGTCAAACCCGACCTTCGAACTCAACCAAAAGCTCGAAAAACAGGGTGCGACAGGATCCATGTTAAATATAAATAAATATGTTTTATATATTTATTAGAATATTTATTTTTTTTAAAAAGAGAGAAAGTACATGTCTATTGAAAATAGTATGAAGAGTTGTGTCTCCTCATAATTAATACAAGGAAGTCCTAAATTGTTGGTTATTTCCTACTCCCTCCGTTCCACTTTAGATGAACCCATTTGACTTTGCACGGAGTTTAATAAAGAGAGAAGACTTTTGAAACTTGTGGTCTAAAATAAGTTATAGATATTTGTGTGGCTACAAATCATCTAGGGATGCGTAAAAGTGAATATTTCTTTCTAAATTTAGAAAGAGGTCATTCTTTTTGAAACAGACTAAAAAGGAAATAGGTTCATCCTTTTTGAAACGGAGGGAGTATGTTTCTTTTCTATGAAAGCAGAAAGAAGATAACTTCTTCTTCCTCCTCTAGAAAAGAAACAAACCTACTTCTCTCCAAATAGTTGGAATAGAAAACTTTCTTATTTTCCGTGAAGAACTTCGATGGAGATTCCTAATGAAGATGATTAGCAGTCTTTTCCCACACAAAATAGTCTTCTGTAACTCAGTACGTCTTAGACTGTGAACTATATAGCGTAGTTCATATTCATATACATGTGATTATATTGTTTACTTGTGAAAAAATATATAGATAAATCATGGGCAAATTATATGTTCCTGGATTGTGTATAATCCTTCACTAACTTAAAAAAGGGATTGATCTCAATATTATTAATTGATCCCCCTCTTTGTCCCTTGAAGGATCCCCAATGATGGAACCAATTGTTATTTTAGGAAGAAAATGGTCAAGAGGAACAATCATGTTGTCCCTCAACTTTTGATCTTGTGGTCTAATTTACTACCAAAAAAGCTACCTGGGAGGATTTTAACTTTATCAAAGTCTCAATTCCCTAATTTTGAACTTTGAGACAAAGTTCTATAAAGGGTGGGATTTGTAACGAGTCCAATTAACCAAATGCTTTGAAAAGTAGTACTTTTGGATGAATAAAGAGTACTAGGTGTTGGAGTTGTTACTTAGACGTTAATTTCTATTTCTTCACTTTAGTTTTGCTATTTGCGGAATTACCTTGCAATTTTTATAATTTCAGTTTTTAAGTCCTAAGTTGGTTAGGCCGAGGTGATGTTACTAGCTTGACACTTGTCCATTTCACTAGTCCCAAAGTTACTAACAAGAGCATTTTCTTGTTAGCTATTTAAATATGTTATGTATCACCAAGAGGATTATGAATGAAAATACATACGGGATAATGAATGTGCAAGTTGGTAACCGCCGCGTAACCAATTTTCCCGAGTGAAATCCAATCCTCTGCCATGGCTGCCGCCGCTGGTAATCTTTCTTCCTCAAATACTCCGCCGCAATCTCAACTTCCCCAATCTACAGAGTCACCATCTACGGATACATATGACTCCATACTCAATACTCAAAAAACCCCATCCACAATTCCTTTGAAAGAGATCACATATATTCAAGGTGAGCCATCAATTCTTTGCGAATCTACGGACTTTGACCAATTGTCTTATGAACAAAACCTTCAGTATGCCGCCATTGCAAAATTTTCTTATGGAAAACCTGAGATACATGAAATTCGTCGAGTTCTTCCTACCCAATTAGGAATTAAAGGTAATTGTACAATTGGGTTACTTGATAATCATCATATTCTGCTTTGTTTGTCACTTCTTGAGGATTATCCGGCTATAATGTCTCGAAGCTGGTCAATTACGGTGTATAATCAGATGTACTTGTGTCGTATGATCAAATGGACTCCATGGTTTACACCAAATGAAGAAGCATCAATTGTTGTTGCTTGGATCTCATTACCAGGTCTTCCACCCAACCTATTTGCCAAATAAGCTCTGTTCTCGATCGCTTCCGTGATTGGAACCCATTGATTGTGGATAAGGCCACAAATTCTATATCTCGACCTAGCTGTGCCAAAGTGAAGGTAGAAGTTGATTTGTTAGACAATTTGCCTCATAGGACATTGCATGTCCTGATATATATATATATATATATATATATATGTATTGGTGTGATTAGATCAAAATGGCAAGAGATCAGGTATGATTTTCTTCCATCTTACTGTCGACATTCCAAGCTTCAAGGACATAGTGTAGATAATTGTTGGGAACTTAATCCTGAACTCCATCACACAAGACAACCATCAGTGGTTCCCTATATTCCTAATGCTAAAGAAGAGGCACCTGCAATTCACATTGGTAGGGCTCATACTCTTCCTGCTGTGACTACTAGATGGAATGTTGTTAAAGATAATCGTGTATTTCTTACTCATGCTCAAGAGAAATGCTCTGAGAATCTGGTGATTAATAACTCATTCGTTGCTTTGGCTATTACTAAAAAAGATGAATTAAATAATATCACAAGTGAGCAATGTGCTGAAGTAATACAAAAGCCTTCACCCCCTTCACACAATCTCAAGAAGAAAGAACATAATAAGCATTCGGGAATGAATAAAATGAGTGAAGATAAGATAGTCCAGACTGCTAAGGATGGAATATCTGCTCAGGAGAATGCTGACAAGGCACCCACTCCTAGTGATCAACCAGAAAAGCAGTACACCCTGCAAAAGAGTAAAGAAGAAGGGCAGAGGATTACTAATGTGTATGACAACCAATGTATGAATTTTTCTGGTATTGAGCATGCTCAATCATCTTATTCCCATACTCCTAGCTCATCACACACTGGACAATAACATGTAATTAGTATTATCGTTCAACAGGGGACCAAAAATAGCACAGATAATGGCCACTCAGTGTATTGTGGCACTACTTCACTAGATATTGGGCAACAACAACATCATGGGAATTCTTGTCCCACCAAGCAAAGATCTCACTCCTCTGGCAAGCTGCTGCAAGCTCTTGTCATTCATGACCTAAAAAATTTATCACAAATTGCTCAAGAAGTTAGTTGCACCATTTCCCCTGTGGAAGAAGATGAGGACATTTCCTGCTATATCACTGAAGCTGATTTATCACCGAGACAAATCGTTAGAATCAAAAGACATATCAAATCCAAAAGGTCTCATCAAAAGGCTCCTGCTCCCACAAGAATTCAGCTAAAGAGAGGGCCATTTAAACCAAGATTTGCTGATGCTTAAAGCACTTATATGGAACATAAGATCAGTGAAAACACACACCAAAAAAAAAAAGCTTTTCCCAAGGTTATAAGATTACACATGAAACATCATTTTGCATTTGTAGGACTTATGGAACCTTTTCAGCATTCAAGAAAGCTTACTAATTACATAATAAAATTGGGCTTGAATTACGTAGTGGCAAATATATCTTATAAGATTTGGCTATTTGTAGATGAAGATTATACAGTTGAACTATTGATGGATACAGAGCAACAACTCTCTTGCAAAATCACTCATCAGGTCTCTCAGGAAGCTGTATTGGTTACTCTTGTGTATGCTAAATGTGAGACAACAGACAGAAATATTATGGGATGAACTTCAACTATTGGCAGATACATACCATTTACCATGGCTTGTGGGGGTGACTTCGATGTGGTGTGTAAGACCCATAGAGTATTCATTGTGTATGCCCCACATCATGTAATTCACAGGCAGATACATATGGTATTTACATGATGTGGGGCATACGGGGAGTACCTACACTTGGTGGAATGGTAGAACAAATGAAGACTGCAGTTTTGCAAGATTGGGCAGAGTGCTAGTGAATCAAGAATTTACTGATCTGTTTCCCTTAACTGAAGTTAAGCACTTGGGCAAGTTCTGATAACTGCCCATTACTTGTTTCTTGTGGCACACAGGTCCAGCAAAGGGAAAAACCTTTTAAATTCCTAAGTTTCTAGGTAAAAAAACCAACATTCCATGACATAGTTCGACAAAACAGGCTGGTGGACTTTGTTGGAGATCCTTTTCTAGTTTTTCATCAGAAACTAAAAAAGGTGAAAACTACATTATCCTCATGGAGCAGGCAAGAATTTGGTTATATTGTTCAATAAGTAGCTGTGTTGGAAGATATTGTTAAAGTTAAAGAGTAGGAATTTGAAATCAATCCTTCTCCAGAGTGCAGAACAGTGTTGAAGAAAGCACAAGCTGAGCTACAAAGATATATGGGAATGGAGGAAGAATTCTAGAGCAAAACGCTGGAATGAGTTGGTTTCAAGATTGAGACAGAAATACTAGAGTTTTTCAGTCTCATGTTCAAGGTAGAAGGAGAAGACTTCGGGTGCAGAAAATTCAAACATCTGAAGGAGTCTGGCTGGAGGAAGAACAAGCAATCTCTCAGGAAGCTATTTCCTTTTATCAGACACAATTTACACAAGATAGAGACATTGACAAATTTGATTTTCTCATGCATGTTCCTAGTGTCATCATGTTATGTTCCCGGGATCGGGTCACGGGGCGATGAAGATAGCAGAGCTCATCAAAGGGACCTCCAACCTTAGGCTCATTAAAGGGAGCTCTCACCTTAGGCTCGTTAAAGGGAGCTCTCACCTTAGAATTCATTAAGAGAGAACTCTGATCTCTTATTTCTTTTGTTGAATTATGACTTAGGTTTCATTCATCTAATGTGCCCTTTAAATAGGGAGTTACATCCAATAAGAAGACTTAACCCTTAAGAAACTAGAAACCCTAAAGAATATTCTAGAATACTAAAAAACCCTAATCCTTAAATAACTAGAAAACATAAATCCTATTCTAGAATAACAATAATACTATTAATAATAATACTAATTCTACTAAGCACGTAACATTACTCCGCTCCTGAAAAACGAGCTTGTCCTCAAGCTCGAAATTTGGATAAGACGAAAGCTATCCACATCCTCTCCTTTGCTTCACACTTGTATTGGTCTCAATGTCTTCCAAGAGTTTCTCCATGACAAAAACCCTAGCTTCTAGGGCTGCCTCCATAGCTGCTAATGCCTCCTCCACAATTAATTTGATTTCATCGCCCTTCGTGTTAGGCTCTGATACCAATTTGTTATGTGCCCGGGATCGGGTCACAGGGCGATGAAGATAGTAGAGCTCATCAAAGGGACCTCCAACCTTAGGCTCATTAAAGGGAGCTCTCACCTTGGGCTCGTTAAAGGGAGCTTTGACCTTGGAATTCATTAAGAGAGAACTCCGATCTCTTGTTTCTTTTGTTGAATTATGACTTAGGTTTCATTCATCTAATGTGCCCTTTAAATAGGGAGTTACATCCAATAAGAAGACTTAACCCTTAAGAAACTAGAAACCCTAAAGAATATTCTAGAATACTAAAAAACCCTAATCCTTAAATAACTAGAAAACATAAATCCTATTCTAGAATAACAATAATACTATTAATAATAATACTAATTCTACTAAGCACGTAACACATCACAGATGACCAGAACTGTAGTTTAATTCATACACCATCGGCTGATGAAGTCAAAACATCAGTCTTCTCAGAGGTCAAGTGTCAGTGGTCCTGACGGGTTTACAAGATTGTTTTACCAAACCTGTTGGGAAATTGTTGGCCCTGATGTAACAGCTGTGGTAGCAGCATTCTTTGAAGGGCTTTTTTTACCCAAGTTCATAACACATACTCACCTAGTACTACTTCTAAAGAAGAAGAATGTTAGGACCTTCTCAGACTTAAGGCCTATAAGCCTTAGTAATTTCATCAACAAAGTGATCTCTAGAGTACTTCATGACAGGTTGGCTCATCTCCTTCCCTATCTTATTTCACCTCAGCAATCTGGATTTGTAAAAGGAAGAAATATAGTAGAAAATGTGCTTTTAGCTCAAGAAATCATCACTGGTATCAGAAAAGGAACAAAAAATGCAAATATCGTCATGAAGCTGGATATGACTAAAGCTTATGATAGGGTGGCATGGATCTTTTTACTAAAGGTATTAAGAGCTTTTGGCTTTTGAAAACAGTTGATTGCTATGATCTACAGACTGCTGAGCAACAATTGGTATTCTATCTTGTTAAATGGTTAAATATTTGGGCTTTTCCCATCATCTAGAGGAGTAAAGCAAGGAGATCCACTCTCACCCACCTTATTCATTATGTTTGCTGAAGTGTTATCAGAAGCCTTAATTCCCTATTTTCCTACAGATTATACCAAAACTTTTCAATGCCTAAATGGAGTCCTCCAATTAATCACCTTGCTTATGCGGATGACACTATTATTTTTACCTCAGCTGATAGCACAACCTTGAAATTAATCATGGGAGTTCTCACTGCCTATGAAACATGCTCAGGGCAACTCATCAACAAAGACAAAAGTTCATTTTATGTTCATCACAATACCAGTGTCATGGTAGTAAGGAGGATTAGTCATATTACTGGTTTTGCTGTTAGCATCTTTCTGTTTACATATCTTGGTTGTCCACTCTTCTACAGTAAGAAGAAGAAATGTTACTATGATGGAATCATTGGGAAAGTGAGTGACAGACTCTTATCTTGGAAAGGCAAGCTTTTATGTTCTTCAGAGCATGCCTTTGCACCTGTTATCTGCATTGAACTTCCTATATGTGTAATCAAGCAACTTCATAAATTGTTTGCTCAATTCTTCTGGAGCAATAAAAATGAAACTCAATATAGACATTGGGTGGCTTGGGATAAAATGTGCCTACCCAATGCTGAGAGGGGTTTAGGCTTCAGGTCCTTATATGAGGTTTCCACTGATCTTCTCTCTAAACTGTGGTGGAAACCAAAGACTACTTCATCATTATGGGCTCAGTTTGTGAGAAATAAATACTGTAAAAAACAAGCTCTCAATCAGATCATGACAACTGGCTCTACAGTGTGGAAGAGGTTACTGAAAATAAGGGACCTTGTTGATCATGAAATATGGTGGCAATTACTCTCTGGATCTTCTGACTTTTGGTTTGACAATTGGACTGGTATTGGTGCTTTATACTATGTTATTCCTGAAGATTGGCCAATGATGAGTCTGTGGTGCATGTGTCTTCTGTGGTTACTAATGGGGAATGGGAAGAAAATACTCTTCAGGAGCTACTACCAGGAGATATTGTGCAACACATTTTATCCCATATCCTCCTCCTAACTGGCTAGACAAAGATGATAAACTTTGGTGAAAACTAACCTCTATTGGGAAATTCTCAGTTACCAGTGCTTGGAATTACCTTAGACACAGAGAAGAACCTCAAGCAGCTTTTACATACATGTGGCTGAATTTAAAATCTCCTTCTTTCTTTGGAGAGTATGGAAAAGTAGAATACCCACAGATGATGTGCTTGCCAAACTGGAGTTTAACTTGCCTTCGATGTGTAGCTGTTGTGAAGACATCCCTAGGCAGGAAACCATCCCACACATTTACCTTCATAGTCCTGCTACAAAGAAGGTGTGGAATTTCCTTGGACACCATATTGGTATCAACATCTAAAACATGCCATTATCACAAGTCATTACTATCTGGTGGACTTTCCCTTGTTGCTCCAAATTACAACCTATCTTCAAGGCAATGCCAGCTATTATTCTTTGGGGACTCTGGAAAAGAAAAAATTCTATTAAACATGGTCAGCATTACACAACAGTCCATTTGATCAATCAAGTCACTATTACTATTCATAAAGTGGAAGTACTACACTATCAGTGGATGCAACATATCTCTCTTGACTGGCCGAATATCATTCGTCATCTTACATCTTATAAACCCGAGTTAGTTACAAAAAGAGTATGGTGGAGCTTTCCTCCAGGTGGATGGATTAAGTGCAACACAGATGGAGCTAGTAGATGAAACCTAAGGAGAAGCTCCTTTGCTTTCTGTGCTAGAGATAGTAAAGGTAATTTACTATATGCTAAGTCCAAAGAGATTGATGAGACATAAAATGTGGAGGCTGAAGCTGTTGCAATATTGGAGGCTTTATTTTACTGTTATAAATCAAGTTATACTCATGTCATTATTGAAACAGAATCTCTGCTCATGCAACAAATAGCTATTGGTCACAGAGACCCTCCATGGAGAGTAGCTGCTATTATACAATCCATCCTGACCATCAAAGAACAACTCTTTATTCAATTTCTTTATGTCTACAGAGAGGGGAATACCTTGGAAGACTACCTTGCTAACCTTGCCTTAAATTCTCAATCATCTATCTGCGTGCAGTCATTTGTAGATATGCCTTCTCAAGGGAAGCATATCCTCAATCTTGACAAAGCACAATGCCTTACTTTTAGAATTAGATACAAGAAAGTCTTGAAGAAAATAAGCTTTCCGCTTTCAAGGACATAGCCTGTAATGTAGTGTGGTTTTGTTAGGTTGATACAACTACAATTTTTTCTTTCATCTCAGTAACTCCATTTTGTATAGTTGTGTAATACATTGTTATTAATAAAATGATCACTAGGCAATTTTCCAAGTAGATATTTGCATAAAAAAAGAATGAAAATGCATACTTCTTTCCCAATTTTTTTTAAAAATCTAGTGTGCAAATTACAGCGGGTGAACTTCACCAATAGCCAATATTACCATTATTATTTAAAAATTAGCCAGTATTTACAATGTAATTAATATTCATCAACAATTTAAAATAGCGGCGAACTTAGGGACTTGGTGTTATGATGTTTCGAACCAAAATACTGAACTTGTGTGGGAAAAAATACGCCACTTATGATTACGGGGATACGAGTCTAGCTAGAGAGACTAAACTTAGTTAACAAGTCACCGAGCGCAAAGGATACACGCCTGATTCTCAAGCCACGGCCGCCGGTACAACCCGTATGGTGCAAGGTATACATCCCGCCGCCTTAGAGTTAACAGTCTCCAAGTTAGGATTTTGTATATACTATTGTCTTGAGTAAACAGGCTCACGACCTTATAAGTCTTTGTATTTTAGCATAATTAGGACTGGGTAAATTATAACTATAAATACCCCTCCTTACATTGTAATGTACCATCAAGTGATTCACACAGAATCCGGCTATTCTCAAGGAATAAGATTATTTACTTTCTTGCTTATTACTCTTCTCTCGATTTTTACTTACTTTCTGATGCCGGGCAAACTAGCTCGAGACCATTCACTCGAAGTCAAGCCAAGGATATACAAGACGCTCACCTACACTTGGTTTGGAGAGGCGTGGATGATACGAGCTCGGGAGAGGACTTAAAGACAATGCATTGGAGCTCAATCCATGTGGAAACAAGGCAGAAAACAGTGCAGGAAGTAGGGGAGCAAAACAGGGCAAAACAGGGGAACACCTGCTGAGCTTACTGCCTGACGCTGAACTTTTGTTCTTCACGATCGCGTGCACCACTGTCGCGATCGCGAAGGGGAAACTTTTTGTCTTCGCCTTCGCGCCTTGTCTCGCGCGACCGCGCACCAAGCTTTTAAGTGTGCCTCGCGATCGCATATACTCCTGCGCGATCGCGATGAATACTTTAGCTGTTGCGGACCAGAATGTGGGAAAACATTGTAAAGGGGTGTTATAAATACACCCCTCTCTCATTTATTGCTTTTTAGCTTACTTTGAACAAAGAACATTAATGAGCATTGCTCTTGAACACTTGTAACCATTTTGGCTTGAATCAATTGGATGAATCTAAGTTGCTCTTCAATCCGTCTTC
Source organism: Petunia x hybrida (assembly GCA_037355625.1). NCBI lineage: Eukaryota > Viridiplantae > Streptophyta > Magnoliopsida > Solanales > Solanaceae > Petunia > Petunia x hybrida. The sequence continues at coordinate 640,119 of JBBBVM010000574.1, read as the reverse complement.
GATCATTCTATTTGCTCGAGCCTCGTGACTCTTGAGGATAGTTGCATAGTGTTAGGTGATTCTTTCCAATCATTCGGGGTGTAACGGAACAAGTTCTTCGTTGCTACTTGAACTTTCGTGTGAGTCTCGTCTCGCTTTTATCTCTTTATCGCTTTCGTAGATTTACCCTGCATCAGTTGGTATCAGAGCAAGGCTAGGGTTGCGTTCTTACGAACCCTCGTCCTACTCTTCGTGCTTGTCATCTTTGTTTCTTGTTTATTTCCTTGTTCTTGTTCTTGTTATTTGAAAAGGAAGAAAAAAATTCAAAAATTGGAAAATCACAAAAAAATTTGCTAGAAATCGTTGGTTGTTACGATTTTGTTGGTGTTGATTATCGGGGATTGTTTGTTTACGTAATCTCGACAATTGGGGACCAACAAAACACGTTTTGGAATTGAAAATCAAAAGTTGAAAATTTTGAACCCTAGGTTGAATATTTTGCAAAATTTGCTAGAACTCGATTGATGTTATGAAATCTTGGTTGTTTGGTATCGGGGTTTACTCCTTATAGTTTTCCCGTCGTTTTGATACCACCATAACATCATTTGGAGTATTGGAGTGAAATCAAAATTTTGGTTCTTGAAGGTTTTGAACATTTTGAAGAACTTGACTAAAAATCATCGAAACAAGTTGTTTGATGGTTGTTTGTTTGCTTAAACCCGTGGGAATTGTTTACTACAGTTGAAAACACCATTTGAAAGCTTGAAAACTGAAACAAGTTGAATTTGGGTTGTTGTGTGTGCCAAAACTGCAGTTTTCTGTCGAGTTTCTGGTTCTGCTGCACAGACCTGCGCGATCGCGCAAGGTCTCACGCTATCGCGCCCAAAACTGAATTTTGTACATCGTGATCGCGCCTCTCTGCACGGGATCGCGAAGGGTAACAATATCCAGAATTTCCTGAACTGGGACAGAATGTTCGCAAAGGCATCGTAACAGTTTCCAACCACCAAAACTCCCATAGCATCATCAAATATGGTGAGTTTCTAGATCACAAACCAAATTTCATCCAATTCCGAATCCGTTTAGTGACGATTCGATCTTTGAACATTTGATCGCGTCACTTCCGGTTAGTACTTTGAGGGTAACACTTCTACCCAATTAGTACTAATCCATTGTGCGAATAGGATACTCGTGCCTAGAAGGAGAGTAGAATTCAAAGAAGATTCGTAGTTAATTATTTGGTTCAAGTGCGCACCAAATAGCTTAGCGTTGATCGAGTCCCATTGAATCCACTCTTCCCGAAGAGCATTTGGTTCTTGTAATTTGGATTGATCATGGAGGAGGTTGCGCAACTACGAGGAGGCCATTGATTTCAAGTTTGTGTGAAACCAACCCCAAACTTGAGTTAACCCGAGCGACAAACAAAAGTGAGGGAGTGAGTGAGGACTTTTACTCTAATCTCGTTTCTTGTTTTTTATTGTTGTAGGTACATGGCGGAGGAGAAAGCAAAGAGTACTATTGAGGTTCCAACCGACGTCTTGGCTAGTTTGTTAGCCGAGGTGAAGGCCCTAAACCTTAAAATAGAAGCTCTTGAAAAGGAGAGGACCCCGAGTGTCCCAAAAGATACCGGTGAAGGCACTAGTGATGATTCAATCATGAAACCGGATCAATATGCGGAGCTAGTTCGTCGACAACAGTTGAGGGATGAGGCTCTTGCTAGAGAGAGATTGTTGGGCAATCCCCAACCCCTGGCAATCCCCAAGGAGATGTTCCATTCCTAAGGCCCCGGAGAAACATAGCACCCCTTGAGCAAGTTGATGAAGCTCAAGAAGGGGAGGGTCTCGGACTTGATGATGATTACTTTAATGCTCCCTATCCAAATAGGAGAGCGATGAATGGAGGCCGAGGTGTAGATAGAGGTCGTGGGCGAGGTCAAGGACCTCCAAGAGCTTATATGGGAAGAAACTTGGGAAGGGAATATGAAGATGTTGATGACAACTATGGGGTTCAACCGGAACCAAACCGTGGGGGTCGTGACACAAATCTCAATAGTGTCAAGATCACTATCCCTCCTTTCAAAGGGGCTAGTGATTCGGAAGCATTTCTTGAATGGAAGATCCAACTAGAGCGGGTCTTTGACACAAATGATATGATCGAGGAGAAGAAGGCCACTTATGCTATATCTTCATTTGAGTCCTATGCCTCTACTTGGTGGGAATCCATCAAGCGATCAAGGAGAAGACTTGGGTTGCGGATGAACATCACTTGGGAAGAGTTGAAAGAAATTATGAACAACAAGTATGTGACTCCCAAATATCGACAAGAGCAACTCAAAAGGCTCTATGAATTGAAGCAAGGCTACAAGTCCGTTGATGAGCATTTCAATGACTTTGAGAAAAACCGGATGGCTCTTGATATGGAAACGGAAGATGAGGAACAAGCTATCATCCGTTTCAAAAGTGGCTTGAGTAGGGAGATTGCCTCCCAATTGAGACTTCACATCTTCCACTCCTTACAAGATGTTTGTGATGCCGCGGTTGAAGCCGAGAAGTGGCTCAAAGAAGAGAAGGCTCCTCGTTATAGGAGTACTACCACTACCACTCCATCAACTCGCACCAAAGAATGGAAGAGCCCATATGCTAGTGGGGCAAGTGGGAGTCGAGAAGTGAAGAAGCCTTTTGAAAAGGCTACCCCGAAAAGCGACCACAAGGAGGTTGGAGGTAATTCTAAAACTACTTTAAATACCCCTTCTCCTTCTTCTTTCCAATGTCATAAATGTAAGGGTTATGGCCACTTTGCCAAAGAGTGCCCTACTCGGAAAACAATGATTGTGATGGATGATGGGTTGGTCTATGAGGGGGAAAGTGAGTCCGAAGGTGAAGTTGAGGAGGAGGGTGAGGAAGTTGAAGGTGAAGAGAGAGCGACGGAGGGGGATGATCCAAATATGTTCCTTGTGGTGCGTCGCATTTTGGGAACCCTGTTGAGTGAGGAGAGGGAGGATGAACAAAGAGAAAACTTGTTCCATGCCCGGTGTAGAGTGAAGGGACAAGTTTGTTCCATGATAATTGACTCGGGTAGTTGTGCAAATATGGTGAGCCAATCCTTGGTCTCACAATTGAAGTTGACTACCATTAAACACCCGAGCCCCTACCGTTTGCAATGGCTAAGTGAGTGTGGGGAATTGAGGGTAGTGAAGCAAGTCTTGATTAGATTCAAGATTGGGAACTATCAAGATGAACACATGTTTGACGTGGTGCCAATGCAAGCTTGCCACCTTTTGTTTGGAAGGCCTTGGCAATACGACAAACAAGTGGTTAATGATGGCCGGGCCAACACTTACACGGTTAGGCATGAGGGGAAGAGGTTTGTGCTTACACCTTTGACCCCAAAACAAGTAAGTGAAGACTATCGGCGCATGAAAGAGTTGAGGGAAGCGGCTAAGGCCAAGTCCCCGATTGTGGCCAAATCTTTGGCCGAGACTCCACTATCTTCCACCGGTCGCATGTGTGCCATGATGCAACCGGGCGAGTACTTGAGAGGTAATGATAGCACCAAGATGCTCATATGCCTAGTGCACAAAGGTATGGTTTTAAATTTCGAAAGTGATTATTTATCTAACCCTAACCCTTTGCCTAGTGCCATTGACAATGTTTTGAAGGTCTATGAGGATATGTTCCCGGATGAGATGCCGGATGGATTACCTCCCTTGAGAGGTATTGAACATCAAATTGACTTTGTCCCGGGATCTCAAATTCCAAACAAGCCGGCATATAGAAGTAATCCCGAGGACACAAGGGAGTTACAAAAGCAAATTGATGAATTGCTCACCAAAGGTTTGGTGAGGGAGAGCTTGAGTCCTTGTGCCGTGCCCGTGATCCTCGTTCCAAAGAAGGATGGCACTTGGAGGATGTGTGTGGATTGTCGAGCAGTCAACAAGATCACGGTAAAGTATCGACATCCCATACCTCGTTTGGATGATATGTTGGATGAGCTTAGTGGTTCTACTGTCTTTTCAAAAATAGACCTTAGGTCCGGCTACCATCAAATCCGGATGAAACCCAGGGATGAATGGAAAACCGTATTCAAGACCAAGTTTGGTCTATATGAATGGTTGGTGATGCCCTTTGGCCTTTCCAACGCACCTAGTACTTTCATGAGACTAATGAACCACGTGCTTAAGCCGTTCATCAACAAATTCGTGGTCGTCTACTTTGATGACATATTGATTTATAGCAAGTCAATAGGCGACCACGTGGGCCACTTGAGTCAAGTACTTGAAGTGCTACGAGCCGAAAAGCTCTATGCCAACTTTAAGAAGTGTGCCTTTTGTGTTGAAAAGGTTGTCTTTTTGGGCTTTGTTGTTAGTGTCAATGGTGTGGAAGTTGATGAGCCCAAAGTTGAAGCCATTAGAGATTGACCTACTCCTACCACCGTTTCTCATGTGAGGAGTTTCCATGGCCTAGCTAGTTTCTATAGGCGCTTTGTTAGAGACTTTAGCACCATTGCCGCACCACTCACCGAGTTGGTGAAGAAAGATAAACCTTTTGTGTGGGGAGAGCCTCAAGAGAGAGCTTTCCAAGAATTAAAAAGTAGGTTGAGTACCGCCCCCTTGCTACAATTGCCCGACTTCGAGAAGGCTTTTGAGGTTGAATGTGATGCCTCGGGGGTGGGAATTGGGGGTGTTCTCATGCAAGAAGGGAAACCCGTTGCCTACTTTAGTGAGAAGTTGAAGGGCGCAACCTTGAATTACTCCCGTATGACAAGGAGTTGTATGCCCTCGTGAGAGCTTTAGCCCATTGGCAACACTATTTATGGCCTCGGGAATTTGTGATCAAGAGTGATCATGAGTCACTCAAGCATCTAAGAGGCCAAGAAAAGTTGAACAAGAGACATGCCAAGTGGGTGGAGTTTATTGAGTCTTTTCCCTATGTAATTCATTACAAGAAGGGCAAGGACAATGTTGTAGCCGATGCGCTTTCTAGGAAGTTCGCCCTTACTACCACTCTTGCTTCTAGACTTATGGGTTTTGAGAGTATAAAATCTTTGTATGAACATGACCCAAAGTTCAAGAACATTCATGATGCTCTAGTGAGTGGGAAGCGGGTGGAGAAGTACCAATGGGTAGATGGCTACATTTTCAAGAAAGGGAGAGTATGTGTCCCCGAGTCCTCTTGGCGAGAATTGCTAGTGCGTGAAGCACATTGTGGAGGCTTGATGGGTCACTTTGGGAGGGATAAGACTTTGGCTATTCTTATGGAGCATTTCCATTGGCCTAAGATGGGGTTGCATGTTGAGTGGCTATGCAATGCTTGTTTAGATTGCAAGCACGCCAAGTCTAAGTCGAATTCCCAAGGCTTGTATACTCCTTTGCCTATTCCTACTAGCCCGTGGATGGATATTTCGATGGATTTTGTTATGGGATTGCCACGGTCTAGAGGGGGACATGATAGCATTTATGTTGTCGTGGATAGGTTCTCCAAAATGGCTCACTTCATTCCTTGTAAAAAGAGTAGTGATGCACACCATGTAGCTTCTTTGTTCATTGATAATGTGTTAAAATTGCATGGCGTGCCTCAAACCATTGTGAGTGATAGGGACACTAAGTTCCTAAGCCATTTTTGGAGATGCTTGTGGGGTGCCCTTGGCACCAAATTGTTGTTCTCTACGTCCCACCACCCTCAAACGGATGGTCAAACCGAGGTGGTGAACTGAACCTTGGGGTCTCTTCTTAGAGCTATGACCCGAGGTAAGGCCGGGACTTGGGTGGAGAAGTTACCACTCATGGAGTTTGCATATAACCGCACCTTGCATAGAATGATTGGCATGACTCCATTTGAGTGCGTTTATGGTTTTAATCCTTTGATTCCACTTGATCTTACCCCTTTGCCAAGGGAAATGGTTGTTAATGTTGAAGGTACAAGCCGAGCTAAGGCCTTGATGGAACTCCATGCCAAAGCAAAGAAGAACTTGGAGGAAGCTTATGAAAAGCTAGCCACCAAGAAGAACAAGGGGAGGAAGAAGGTGGAATTCAAGAAAGGAGATTGGGTGTGGGTGCACTTCCGGAAAGAAAGATTTCCAAGCATTCGAAAAGGGAAGTTGGCACCCCGAGGAGATGGCCCGTTCCAAGTGATATCCAAGATCAACAACGATGCCTATGTGATTGATCTACCCGGTGAGTACAATGTTTCAAATACTTTCAATGTTAGTGACTTGGCTCCTTGTGATGTAGGTGATGCCGTGGAGGATGACGCCTTAATTTCAAGGACGAAATCTTCTCAAGAAGGGGAGGATGATGCCGGGCAAACTAGCTCGAGACCATTCACTCGAAGTCAAGCCAAGGATATACAAGAAGCTCACCTACACTTGGTTTGGAGAGGCGTGGATGATACGAGCTCGGGAGAGGACTTAAAGACAATGCATTGGAGCTCAATCCATGTGGAAACAGGGCAGGAAACAGTGCAGGAAGCAGGGGAGCAAAACAGGGCAAAACAGGGGAACACCTGCTGAGCTTACTGCCTGACGCTGAACTTTTGTTCTTCGCGATCGCGTGCACCACTGTCGCGATCGCGAAGGGGAAACTTTTTGTCTTCGCCTTCGCGCCTTGTCTCGCGCGATCGCGCGCCAAGCTTTTAAGTGTGCCTCGCGATCGCATATACTCCTGCGCGATCGCGATGAATACTTTAGCTGTTGCGGACCAGAATGTGGGAAAACATTGTAAAGGGGTGTTATAAATACACCTCTCTCTCATTTATTGCTTTTTAGCTTACTTTGAACAAAGAACATTAATGAGCATTGCTCTTGAACACTTGTAACCATTTTGGCTTGAATCAATTGGATGAATCCAAGTTGTTCTTCAATCCGTCTTCGATCATTCTATTTGCTCGAGCCTCGTGACTCTTGAGGATATTTGCATAGTGTTAGGTGATTCTTTCCAATCATTCGGGGTGTAACGGAACAAGTCCTTCGTTGCTACTTGAACTTTCGTGTGAGTCTCGTCTCGCTTTTATCTCTTTATCGCTTTCGTATTATGGTAGTATTAGTGGTGATTGTTTAGAGGGTAATGGGAATGGTGGTATTGTCAAGAAGATGAAAGCATTTGTGTTGGTGGTGGTAAAGTTGGTTTTATCTGGTGGTGCAAATGTTGGTCAACGAGTTGATATGGAGACAATATAATTAAACAGAGAGAGAGAGAGGGAGAGTAATGTTTGTGGCATTTGAGATACAAATTGAGGGATGGTGACTGTTAATGGATTTTTTCGGCAAGGGTGGTGGCAGGTAGGCAGATACGTGGTGGTGGTGGTGGCAGCTACTAAAGGGAAAAAAAGAGGAGCAAGAAAAAGAAAAGAAAATGGAAAACACACACACAATAGACAAAAGAAACGTAACAAAATTAAGTTCTAACATTAGTTGTTGCTTCTCACTCTCTCAAGGAGAGTGTGTTTCACTCTCTATGCCACATAAGCAGTTAGGGTGAAATTAATTCCACTTCAAAATTGTTCATGAGGGTACTAAGACCCCCACAAATTTAAGGTGTATCACAGCAAATCCGCTTATAGTTTAAAGGGGTAAACATGTATTCCTATACGACCAATTTTAGGCATACACAGTTTGGCACCTAACGTGGGGCCCAGGCAATTGAAGGTATCTACGAAAGAGGAGCGCATTCATGTCAGACAACAACAGCGATGTCCCATAGAACACCGCCATCATAGTCCAACAACCGGCTCATAACTCGGCCAACATGGCTAAAACTATGATCGGATGCCAGGAAACGATATCTAATGGCTCACTATTGAGGCCAGCATCTCGCCGAGGGTCCGTGCCCTATAGTAACCTCCTCAAATTAGCGATCACAGGCCATGGGACCCCACAACCCGTGACACGATCTTCAAGTGACCCAGGGTCAATGCTGACAGAGCCAGAACGGTCATGGTCTGCAAAACCCATCATAAGGTGACCAAAAGGCCTTGTATCAATACGATCAAATTCAATGATAGTGATAGACAGCATGCCTTATTCCCATACCACGATGCCCTGATCACCCTCAGGGTATGTGACGCTGAAGTCAAGCGTGTGGTGGTAGATCCAGACAGTGCTTTGAATATTATCCACTAGGAGGCCACCAGTCAGATGGAATTACAACATCAGATAATCCCCAGTCCATATACGATAGCCATCTTCAACAACTTTAGCGAGAGATCCATGGGTGAGTTGCTCCTGCCAGTCCTCATTCCCGGGGTAGTGAAGGTGACATCTTTCTAGGTAATGACATGCGATCTCTGGTATAACATCATCTTAGGAAGGCCCTCGATTCACGAAGTACATGCAGTGTCGTCAACACTTCATCAAGTCCTCAAATACCCCACCCCGTGAGGAGTGAAAGAGATTCAAGGGGAACATAAGCTGTCTAGAAGCTGCTACGTAGCCGCCGTCACGTGTGCAGTATAGAAGGAGGCCAAGAATCAGCAAAAGGCGAGGGAGCCAGACTCCGAGAACCAGCCGTCACACCCGCAGACTCAGAAAATGAGGAGAAGATCGCTAAACCAGACAAAAGATTCCACGTGGGGCCAAACTCTCGACCGAAGCGAAGTAAGAGTTCGCCAACTTCATGCGTACTCGGCAAGGTACCTACGCATAGACACAAATCGACATGCCCAGAATTTCAACTAATGTTATAATGCACAATCTAAACGTCGACCCCAACTTCAAGTCGGACAAGCAGAAGAAACAGCCAATCAACCGAAAAAGGGGATGGCAGTCCATAAAGAGGTGGAGAAATTATTGAACAACGGATCCATTATGAGGTTCAATACCCCGATTGGTAGTCAAACATCGTAGTCATCCCCAAGAAAAATTGTAAATGGAGGATGTGTATGGACTTCGTGGACCTGAATAAAGCATGCCTCAAATACTCTTTTCCACTGCCCAACATCGATCAACTCATCGATTTAACGGCAGGCCACGAAGCTCTCAGTTTCCTGGATCCAATCAGATCCTCATGAACCTAGATGACCAAGACAAAAAACCTCTTTCATCACGGACAGGGGGAGTTGCTACCGAGTCCCTTTGGTCTAAAGAACGCAGGAGCAACTTACCAGAGATTGGTAAAACTGATGTTCAAAGATCATATTGGCAAAACTAATGGGGGATGTTTCTCGGGTTCATCATCACTAACAAAGGGATAGAGGCCAACCCTGCCAAGATCAAAGCAATCGAGGCCATACTAGAGGTGCTGAAGAGTAAAGTGGAGGTAAAAATGCTCAACAGACGGATAGCCACGCTCAGCCGGTTCATTTCCCGATCTTCATAAAAATGTCACCAGTTTTTTAACATCTTGAAGAAGAATAAAAGTTTTAAGTGGACGGAGCAGTGCAGCCAAGCGCTTCAAGATCTGAAGCAGTATCTTTTGAATCCTCCACTGTTGACCAAGCCACGCGAGGGAGAGTCATTGTTATTATATCTGGCGGTGTCTGAAGTTGCTGTTAGCACAGTACTTGTACGAGAATATAAAGGAGTGCAGTCTCCCATATACTACGTCAGTAATCCTTCCTAGACGCTGAGACATGCTACCAGCATTTGGAGAACCTTGCACTCGCACTAGTAATGGCAGCGAGGAAGCTACGACCGTATTTTTAGAGTCACATGGTCATCGTAGTTTCCTCCTTCCTGTTACAAACTATTTTGCACAAGCCCGAACTCTTGGGTAGGCTAGCAAATGGGCGGTAGAGTAAAGAGAATATGACATCATCTACCAGCCGCGTACGACCATCAACTCACAAGTTCTTGCAGACTTGTTGCTGACTTCAGTACCGTTATGATGCCAAAAGCTGAAGTGGAGTACAAGATGATGGAAAGTGTTACCCCCCGCAGAATGGGTGATCTACACCGATGGAGCCTCGAATATCAAGAGAGTCAGTCTCGATTTCATGATAAAATCTCCGACCAAGAAAACCTTCTGAGAGGCCGTCAGTTGTCCGCTAATCACCAATAATGAAGCAGAATATAAAGCACTAATTCAAGCACTTGAATTAGCTTATATATTGGAGGCCAGGGAGATCAGTCTCCTTAGCGACTCTCAGTTGGAGGTCAACCAGATAAATAGGGCCTACACCGCCAAAGATGCTCGCATGCAGGAGACCTACCTAAGGTGGAGAAGCATTTGAAAAACTTTCAGACATGGAAGGTCGATCAAGTACTAAGAGAAGAAAAGACAGAAGCTGATGCCTTAGCCAGTCTAGCGGCTGCTGCAAATATGAATGCAAACAGCCTGAGAACCGTGATCATACTAACTTATGCAGACGACAAGCACCATGAAGTTAAATGTCACAAGACTCATTTGGGATTGGCGAATCCCAATCATCGAATATCTGGACAAAGGGACACTCCCTGTCGATAGCAAGGAAATCAAGAGGTTGAGAGTGCAAGCGGCCCGTATAGCTTAATCAATGAAGAATTGTACCGTCGTATGTTCAGTGAACCATTGGCCAAGTGTTTGGGGCCATCACAAGTTGATTATGTGTTAAGAGAAATCCACGAAGGACCGTGCGGACACCACTCTGGTGGAAGATCTTTAGCTCGGAAAATAATCAAGGCGGGCTATTTTTGACCCCGAATGGAGGACGACACAAGCAAGTTCATCAGAGCTTGCGACATCTGTCAAAGATTCGCCCATGTACTTCATCAGCCAACAGATCTTTTACATTCTATAATCGCCTCATGGCCTTTCATGAAATGGGGGATGGATATCGTAGGACCTATGCCCAAAGCGCCTAGAGGTGGCAAATTTTTTCTCGTCATGACGGACTACTTCATTAAATGGGTTAAAGCAGTAGCCTACTCTTGACTCCGAGAATATAAAGTGATACAATTTATCTGGAAGAACATTATGTGCCATTTCGGCATTCCGACAGAAATCACATGCGACAACGGGCCCTAGTTCATAGGGGCCGAAATCACAACTTTCTTAGAAGAATTGGAGATAGAAAGGATAACACCTTATCATCCAGCAGCCAACGGTCAACCTGAGTCTTCTAACAAGACTATAGTAGGAGCCTGAAAAAGCGAATCAAGAAATCCAAAGGCAAATGGCCGGAGGAACTACTAGGAATTTTATGGGCTTATCGCACCACAGCAAAAGCCAGCACAAGAGAGACTCTATTCTAACTAACATACAGGACGCCTGCCATGATCCCCGTAGAAATAGGAGAATCCAACCTGCGGCAGTCATTTGCCTATGAAGGATCAAATAACGAGGCTTTAGCAGCTTCACTAGATGTCCTCGACGAACACCGAGAGATAGTAGCTGTACACCTAGCGACCCAGAAGCAGCGGGTGGAGCAGTACTATAATGCGCGAGCCAAATATCCATAGCCCCGGCACAACTTAAGTTAAAGTAATACACTCACATTTTGCTATAAAAAGTAGAGTACACTACTCTCTATAAGCTAGATCACTTTTAGTTAAGCCACTAGGCATTATTCGTAAGTTTAAATCGTCAATTCAACACTTGCACCAACATGCCGGTGGGGACACCCGCCCGTATCGTGATGTTAACACTTAAGCACTCGAGTGGACAAGTACAGACGTTCTAGCTTGAATGCAAAATATCCCGTAATATACAACGGGCTAAAGACGTCCCCTTGTGGGCGTGGGCCCTGCCTTAAAAGCCGTCTATCACAGATGCAAAATAAGCCATCACTTGCCGATGCATAAAACAGCACCTAACAGAGCGCCAACCCGTCTTTAATAGACAAACGGCCTGAAAGACACCCAAACAATGATGTTTTACTACACAACAAGTAATCACGCAAGTACGCACAAAATATGGATGAACATCTATTTTCATTAATATCAAAGCCCCGAAGGCTTATAATATACAATATCATTACAGGTATTCTTAAGAAACTAAAAGGCTTCAATAGGCTGAAACTGCAAGTTCCTTCGAATTTGCACGGCCGAAGATTCTTCATCTGGATTGTAGCTCTTGCATCGAAGTTTCTCTTGGCACAGAAGAAGACATTACAAACATAATGGCCCAAGCGGCAACATCTTTATGATGCTGCGCCACGGGCATCGAAAAATCAGTCCAACAGAGGAATCCCTCAGTAGAACGGCGGAACAAGTAGTGCAGGAGCCGACAGTTTCATCTGGAATCACATGGAAAGACACCAATGTGGAACCACTGGTTGCTGCGGGAGCGCCATGTTCCCCCTCTTCTCTAGACGATTGGAAACCGATGCAACCTCCTAACCACAAATCAGGGTAGAGCTATACAACCACCTTAAATGCAAGATTTTGGAGAAATTGACTACCTATCAACCCCCTGGGGAAGGAGAGAATACCATCGGAAAGACCCTGCCTCATCAAGTGGCGCTATCTCAGGACGATTTGTCCCATATAGCCAAAAGTTGAGTAGATACAGAAGCATTGCTTGGAAGGCATCCTTCTGCTGAGGAGCTCCCTTGACAAGAGAAATATCACAACAACCACTGCATTAGAAAATGAGCACACCGTAATCAATTCACATGCCACAAAGTAGACGTTCCTGAGAAGATTACACTCTACGACTCTGGGGACTTTGCTCATTCTGTAACCAATGAAAGAGTGATGAACAATAACTATGGAAGTATCTCTACACTCAGCTTTCTTGGATACCATCCATCCTGAATGAAGAAGTTGTTCTGGGAATATCAGACCAGGGTCAAAGGCAAACATCTTTCGAAGAAAATGGACTATTCTTTCATACGAAGGTTTTGAGAGTGACGACGTATTTTTTGAAGGAGTTTGAGATTCTCATCTATCATGAAGCCCATATTTATAGGCGGAATGAGATAAGGATGGAGCATGAAACGGTCAATGTAAATATGGCCTGGAGATATAAAATGATTCGGCCAAGTAAAAGGCGTTTATAGGAAAGGTAATCGACATCAGCCAAGCAGGTGAAGACGTGTGGGATTCTAGAAGAAGTCAAGCGCCAAACTCGGTTAAGGGACTGTGAGTTTCAAGGAGTCAGTGAAATATCTTTTCACATCCTTTTTTGCATACCTCTTTTACATCCTGACTGCTTACGTCAGCACTCAATAAGAGGGGAGGACTGACTATGTAGGCAAAATACGCCACATATGATTATGGGGATACGAGTCCAGCTAGCGAGACTGGACTTAGTTCAAAGTCACCGGCCTCAGAGGATACACGCCTGCTCCTCAATCCATGGCCGCTCAGTCGGTACGGACGTAGGGTGCAAGGTATATATCCCGCCGCCTTAGGGTTAACAGTCTCCAAATTAGGGTTTTGTATATACCACCGCCTTGAGTAAATAGTTTCACGGCCTTATTAGTCTTTGTATTTTACCATAACTAGGACTGAATAAATCATAGCTATAAATACCCCTCCTTACGTGGTATTGTACAATCAAGCGATTCACACCGAATCCAGCTCTTATCAAGAAATAAGATTATTTATTTTTTTACTTATTACTGTTCTCTCGATTTTTAATTACTTTCCTGCGTATTTACTGTATTGCTTGTGACCCCTTCATAAATTTAATTGTTTAACCTATACGATCAATTTTAGGCATAAACAGAACTCTAGGACAAAAATGCAATTTGCGCTGCATTTTAGTTTTTCAGTTCAAAACTTAAGGACACCAAGTTCTAAAGTTTTCCCCAATTATGGATTTTGGTTAAATGTTAAATATTTTATAAGTACTAGCTAATCCCTGAATAGCAGCCCCTTGGAGTGGCCGGTCGCGGAGCCGCCTTGCTCCAAGGGGGTTCAATTGAACCACATTTGTTGAAAAATTACATTGTATTTAGGATACAAATTAATAATATTTTTACCGTATATATAGCTATTGAATCTCCTAGAAATTATGAAAAATTCTAGTAAAACTGCAAACAGGTTCAAAAATAGTTTTATTTCATAGTTCAAATCCATGGTGCGACATTTTTAAACCCACATACATAAAATTGGGATTAGATAAGCAACACACAAAAATTACCATAAACGGCCCCTATTTGTGAATCTTACCCCAAATAGCACCCTTTACTCGAAATAACAGCTCATCGCAAGTTCCCATAAACGCCTTTACTGCGTCGAATCATTTCATATCTCCAGGACATAATTACATTGACCGCCTCGTGCTCCATCCTTATCTCATTCCGCCTATAAATAGGGGCTTCATGATAGATGAGAATCATAAACTTCTTCAGAAAATACATCGTCTCTCTCAAAACCATCTCATGAAAGAATAGTCCATTTTCTTTGAAAGATGTTTGCCTTTGACCCTAGTCTGATATTCCCATAACAACTTCTTCATTCAGGATGGATGGTGTCCAAGAAAAGTGAGTGTAGAGATACTTTTGTAGTTATCCTTCTTCGCTCCTCCATCCATTAGAGAATGAGAGAAGCCCCCCGAGTCGTGGAGTGTAATCGATTCTAATGATGTTCTCCAGAACGTCTTCTTCATGGAATGTGCACTGATTCCGGTGTGCCCGTTTATTAACGCAGCGGTTGCTGTGATATTCCTCTTGCCATGCAGGGTCAGGATGCTTAGCCCTTTCAGCTGTCATTAAGATTTGATGTGTGGTTAAAATACCACACATTACATACTTATACTTGAGCTTTTGTTGTGTTAAATTAGTGAAATAAGTGCACTTATCAAGGTTTTGTTGCATTTTGTAGGTTGTATATGTTGGAGAAGAGTTATGGAAGAAACAAGTAAAAAAGAAGCCAAGTTGAAGAAAAAGAAGAAAAGTGGCTAGTCTGTCAAATACGCAGTAGAAAAGTGGCTATGCGTCAAACAGCGACTTAGTTCAACAGCGAAAAAGTGGCTGTCGAGTCAAATTCCAGTACCAGGGTGGCTATATGATGAAAAATCAGCCATTTCTTTGTTTTAACCTAGGGATAATTTTGGGAAAAATATTGTAATTACTTGGGGACTACAAATAGATAGTTTTATCATAGTTTACACATCTTTGGCCACTTTTCTAACTTGGGAGCAAGAATTCATCACCAACACTTTAAGATTGAAGATTGGGTGCACTTTAAATGAGCAATTCTTTATCCCTTTCTTTATTTCTTTGATTTATGTTGCTATATTTTGGTGTAGTTGATGTTGTTAATGGACATAATTTTATGAATATATTTCATGACTATTTATAATTGTGAGTTTTAACTATCTAACCTCTATCGCTTTGGTTGCTTAACTTTTGTGTTCGCGACACTAAAGTTACATGTCTACTTTGCTTACTAAAGACTTGGGAAAGATTAGTTAGCGTAGAATAGTGAAGTTGGCGAGGATTTAGGTTGATAGGCTATTTCATAGACTAACCCATCTAAAAGGAGTTACGCTCGGGAGAGGTCTCCTTTCCTTGGGTCATGAGTAGTAATTTATACGCTCAACTATGGCTTTAACAAGTGCCATTGAGGTAAATCCATTCTAGGTTGGGAGGATTATAGGGATTACATTAGAACGACTCGACCATAATATATAAACCCCGTGCTATAATTGTATCCTAGGCTCCAAACTTGTTTTCCTTGGTTGTGAGAAGACCATTGATCACCTTTACTTGCTTTCCTAGTATAGTTAGTAGTTGTTAATATCGTTTTATCACCTTGTTATCCTAGTTTCGCTTAGTCAAATAGGTTTAGTTCCTCCACTACTTTGATCGCATCACTTTGTTCCTTATGGATTCGATCTCGACTCTTAGTTGGGTAAATTATATTGCGATGACCGTTCATATCTCAATTCGAGGTGTGTGTTGAGCGTTGTCAAAATTGGCTCTGTTGTCGGGGAACAATTGGCGTATTAGAGTAGTTTGAGAAGTTGAACAAGTTGGCTTAGACCCAAACTTTGTGAATTTTTGTCTTGAGAATTGTGAATATTTGTTGTGTTCTTTGTGAAATCTAAATATTTGTTTGTGTGTAGTGTTTATTTATGTTAGTTAGTTAGTTTAGCTTTGTGGTAATTTTCTTGAAATGGCATTATGGAATCAAGATTGGTCAAGTGTTGAAAATCCATATATGATTGATCCTTGTCCTTATTGTGGTGGACCTCAATATTGGAAAGATTATCAAATTATTTCCGGGGGCGAGTTGTTTGCACCTTTTCAATCCTTTGAGTGGAACATATGTCATGAGTGTGGGGGCCAAGATGGTCATTGGGATGGTGTCCTAATATTTTTTATTCTTCTCCTAATGATTTTTATGATGGTGCTAATGAAGCTTATGAGTTTGATAGGTCCAATGGAATCATGAATATGGAACTTGAACCCGAATGGCAAGGCATCCAAGAAAAGTTTCAAGAAGAAATGGACTATCCACTTCACAAGAAGAATGCACTCAAAATGAGAGATGTGAATATTTGATGGAGCGGATACTTGAACGCCATTGTGAGAATGCCTAAGCCTTTAAGGAGATAAAAGAGAATATCCACCAAAATGGCTTAGCAATTTACAATTTGGAGGTTCAATTGAGCCAATTGGTTCACACTTTCAATGATCAACAAGCAAAAGATGTCACTAAGTGTCAACAAAGACTTGATATGGAAGATGAACTCGAGTTCCAAGAAGAACATGTGGAAGAAGAGAAAATTCTTGATGAAGATGATGCCCAAGAGGAAGAAAATGCACTAGAGCCTTGTGTGGAGTTGCAAAATATTATTTGTGAGGAATCTGGTGCAGTGGGATATGAGGATGTCAAAAATGAGGAGATATTGAAGTACAAGCGAGTGGGAAATCACTCCTTTCATTTTTCAACATTATGTTTGGAGGGTGAAATGGAAATTGACTCATTTAAGCCCTTGGAGGAAGTGAGCAATGAGAAACAAAGTGCTTACATTTTAGAGTTTGCAATGCCAAGAAGGCAAAATGACATCCCTCACTTGAATGCCAAAAAGTGAAAAATAAAGAACCAATTATTTGAAGCTTGGCGATTCGTACCACCACCCCGGAAGCACAATGAAAAACTTGATTCAAAATTGGGGAGATAATTCACATTTATAAAATGGAGAGAAAAGTGTGATATTGGTACTCGTCGTGCTACAGCGTTAAAAATGGTGCTTCTCGGGAGGCAACCCGAGTGTTTTAATTTTTTTTGTATTTTTAACTTGTAGATTAGTTTCATTTATTATTTTTGATCATTATATCAAGTTTCAGGATTTTTAGACGTAATTTGGACTGAATTTGGAAAGTTAGGGCAGCCACAAAACTCACAACTCTGTACAAAACTACTCAGGATTTGCTCTCTGTTTTGAAATGGGCGGCTCGCCTCAAACAAAGGGCGGCCCGCCTCACACAATATGCGGCCCCCACTTCAATTTTACGCCAGAGAAGTCAGAAAGAAAACACTCTCAATTCCACATGGACAATAGACATACACACTCATCACTGTACAGATTCATCGTTACTTCACCGCACACCATTACCTCCGATCACAACAGCCATCAGTACGGGCGATCACCCTTCACCTCCGGCGACCCAGTTAAGTTTCCTTCATTCTCTCTTCTATTTTATTTTTCTCTTTCTCCTTCCTGCCTCAAATTCCCATCAATGTCAAACCACCACCCGCCACCACTGTGTCAAATTGACCATCGCTGCGAACATGCTGGAAATAGCCTAATTCAACTCCAAGCGACTCAAGTATGGATCTGTTTACTCTCCTCAATTTTGACTATCCCCTGCCCAAATCCCTTCAATTTTTGCCATCGACTCTTTTCCCTTCGCTGCTACTGTATGATCATTGTCGTAGCGCCACCAGTCGCGCCGTCGCTCAGGTAATTCTCTCTCACTTCTCTCCTTCTTGCTCGATGAATTTCTGCCCCTGTCATCACTCCCATTCCCATAATCCCCATTTGCCCTCTGTACTAGTTTTAATCTTGGTGAGGAATTGGTTGAGAGTGTATCTGTGAGTGCTAAATCTGTTGTGAAAATTTGGGAAAGTCTTGATGTACCCAAGTTGTTTGAAATTGAATAGAGTTTATGCTGCCTATCAGGTGTTTGACATAATGTTTCAATGAAATTTTGGTGATCCTTCACCTGAAATCTTGTTTTAGCAATTTCCTGAGTTTACTTGGTTATTTTATCTTGAAAATGCTAAAGAGATGAACTTAAATTTTTTTGTGGTGTAATTGTAATTATTTGTCGCCTGAGCCATTTGTGTCTATGTGTCTATGCTTGCCAGTGTATTTGAGGCTCTTTAGTGTCAATATTTAGTGCTGTTTTAGAATGAAAATTAGTGAGGGGATCTTGGTTAAATATTGAAGTGGAGGCAGACTTGAATTTGTAACGGGAATATTGTTTGCTAGGTTGGTTGAAAATGATCTGTTTATGCACACACTCCTGAGTAGTTACGCACCCATGCTGGTAAAGTGTGCTAATTGTTTACTGAGTGAAGGAAACTGAGTATGTGAGTTTAATGGTTGAAACAAGCTAAAACAAAACAGGGTTGAAGCTTCTTTGATGCCTCCACTTTTGTAATTGTGCATTGTAAATCTGAAATGAACCGCTTCTCATGTTTTGAAATCTGTGAGTGAAGTTGGATGACATAGTGCTTCTTTGAAAGTGTGTGTGGCTCGAAATACTTATCTGATTAAAGCACACCATAGGAGTTTGGTTTGAAATTGATCTTTCATAGCGTATTATGAAATTTAAATTTTGAAATTCTTGAGGACTGTTACTACTCTCTTGTGATCACTGCATTGCTTGGTTCGAAGCATAGAGTGCCTGATATGTACAGTAGCTTGTCATCTTGTCTGATTTGTTGAGCCACAAGAGTAACATAAAGCTGAAACCGTCTTGAACTTTGTTCACAGAGCGAATGAAATTTGCAAACTGCTTGCTGAATATCCCATTTTCCCCTCTCTCATAATTGAGTGAATCGAGTGGAATAGTTCTTGAAGCTTGAAATACAGAATGGTACTGTTCAAAATATTTTATGAGTGTGCTGTAATTGTTTCTCTTGGGGAAGATGTTGCTTGAATTCATCTGGACACATGCTTTGGAAAGGGCGAATGATGTGAACTATAGTTTGACCGTGAGGCCAAATTTCTTCTCCCTTCCTGATTTTGTACCAACTTGAATATCTTTGTGAGGATGCACTTACTTTACTGAAAACTGATTGTCAAACCTCCTATGGAAGAGTGAGATAGTTTCTCTTGTCAATGAACTCTGGTTGCTTCCATGAATGATCCTTCTTTTGCCATGCAATGATCCTCTTGTTGCTAATACTTTGCATTAATTTTATTAGCAAGTCTGTGAGATTACTTTCTGGAAAGTGCTGTTGTTTTAATCTGTCTCTTGTCACTACATTTTGAAAAGTTTTGTTTTGGCCTGTAATATGTTTTGAGTGTTAAGAGGGGAAGTCTGATTACCCTCACAATGGTTCCCACCTATCTATACTTGTGCCTAATGTGGTATGTGCTGCTATGATAATACTCTACTGTACAGGGAGAAGTCTCTCCCTGATTACTCCTACCTACTTGCTTCTCTCTTAGCTTGTTTCTAAGTTTAGATGATGGCACTGCCTTTCTATGTTTAGCAGGTACATTAAAGATGGTAAACACGTCAAGATGAAATGGAAAGGGAAGAAGCACTGGTTTGACAAGCAAGAGGTTTCTCGAGCAAATGGAAATCGGACAGTCATTTGAAAGGGCAAGGAGGAGCCAAAGCAAGATAAATACTCAGAGACACATTCCAGGGAGCTCCTTAAACTTTGTTTTTCATTGTTTAGTTGCCTTGAGGGCAAGGCAACATTTTAAGTTGGGGGGAGAAGCTTAATTTTTGAATGATTTGTGATGATATGATGTCTTCATGAACTTGGTAGAAGTGATCTTTCTTGAGCATTTTTATACTATATTAGAATATTTTTTATAGTAACCTTTTATTCTTGATTCTTAGTTTAATTTGTGTTCTTGGATAGTATTATATTAAAAAAATGAAAAAAAGAGGAAAAGTTTTTAAAAACAAAAAGTACTCTCATAAACTACGCTTGGGATGTTGCTTCTTTTTATCTGATTCACCTTTGTGTGATACGTAGGCATCCAACTTGGGTGCGAAAGCCCCATTTAGGTCTGAACAACTCATTTTCAATGTAAATACAATTTTTGTACAAATTTTTTTGAAGTAACCTCTTTGGTTTTTCTTTGCCATTGTTCTTTTTCAAGGAAGTAATTATTTTGAACCGGGCATCTTTAGGACTAGTTTAGTAGTTAGTTGTAAATAATGATGATTAGTTATGGATTTTTTCTCCTTAGCCAACTTTTGGCATATTTGGTACCACCACTATTTGATCCTTGCCATGTGAATCTTATTTTAAAAATTGAAAAGCAAAGTAAGTTGGTAGATTGTGTTATGATCTTTAAATTCAACTTTTGGCTCTTGTGTTCACTAATTAGTTCTCATTAGACTATGAGTGAGCTTTATAGTTCAATTGTTTCTAATTAGGACTTGAATATAATTATCTTATTCTCTTTGCTTGTGCCATGTGTGGTGAGGTGTTGGTGTGTTCATTTGAGCGCTTTAGATCTAGAACTTACCTTAAGTGTGCTTTGAAGCGAAATCCTAGGTTGTGCTTGGTTTGAAAACTGATTTTAGGCTTTCCTTGGACAGCTAGTGACCTAAAAAGCCTACCTTTGCATTATGATCCTAGTCAACCTCTTTGTGCCTTATATCCTTTCTTTTGGCAACCATATTATTAGCCCGGACCAATTCTAAGTGCTTAAAGCACTAATCCTCTTTTGGCCCAACCTCCTTGTGCATATTGAAAGACATGCAACTTAGGTAAAAGCCTAAGCTTGGGGGTGACACGAATTAGAATGTGAAAGTGTGGAAGTCAAAGAAAATCAAAAGAAAAGAAAGAGCAAAAAATGTGAGTTGAAAAGAAATCTTGAAAGAAAAAAAAAAGAAAAGAAAGAGAAAAGAAACAAAAAGGAGCAAGTAGAAAAAGAAAGAAAAAGAAGAAAAATAGAATTGATGAATAAAGAGGGGAAAGACTAGTGTATAATCCTCAATTTAGCAAGGTGTAAGTGCAAGAAAAATGAAGTGTGCTTTTTATTTTTGTATAGTGTAGTGCTCAAGGAGGTGTGTAGTCACTATTTGCCCAAATTTATCCCAACTTTGACCAAAAGCCTACATTACAACCTTAATTAAGTCCTAATTGATTTTGAGCCAAGCATTCCTACATTAGTGGAGAGGTACATGAAGGGCAAGCTTATGGTATCTCTAGTATGCATGTTGAACTTCATTTGAGAGAGTGAGTGAATTTTTCAATCTTATATCCCATTTTTGTTTGATGTGCATTATAGTGTGTTTGGGATACTCTTTTGTGTGGTGAGGGCACTTGTGAAGTTGAGTTGAGGACTTTGTTTCATTTTTCAATTGAGGTAAGAGAGCAAAGAAGCACGCTCTTGTGACAAAGAGTCAAACTTTGAATTGTGTCGTGATATATTTGCCTTCTAATGTTTGTGTTTTGATAGCATTAAGATTGGTGATATGTGAAAGAAAAGTTTTATTCACATGGCTTGGCTTAATTGTTAGTACCAACCTATGTCATTGTTGTTGAGCTAAAAATTAATTTTTGACTTGTTGTGGCCTTATGAGTGTGTGCTTAAATGATTGAAATGCAATTTCAAATTTAGCAGTGTGTGCTTTGCTTGAGGATAAGCAATAGTTTAAGTTTGGCAGTGTGATGTGTGGTTAAAATACCACACATTACATACTTATACTTGAGCTTTTGTTGTGTTAAATTAGTGAAATAAATGCACTTATCATAGTTTTGTTGCATTTTGTAGGTTGTATATGTTGGAAAAGAGTTATGGAAGAAACAAGTAAAAAAGAAGTCAAGTTGAAGAAAAACAAGAAAAGTGGCTAGTCTGTCAAATACGCAGTAGAAAAGTGGCTATGCGTCAAACAACGACTTCTTTCAACAGCGAAAAAGTGGCTGTCGAGTCAAATTTCAGTACCAGGGTGGCTATATGACGAAAAATCAGTCATTTCTTTGTTTTAACCTAGGGATAATTTTGGGAAAAAATTGTAATTACTTGGAGACTACAAATAGATAGTTTTATCATAGTTTACACATCTTTGGCCACTTTTCCAACTTGGGAGCAAGAATTCATCAACAACACTTTAAGATTGAAGATTGGGTGCACTTTAAATGAGCAATTCTTTATCCCTTTCTTTATTTCTTTGATTTGTATTGCTATATTTTTGTGTAGTTGATGTTGTTAATGGACATAATTTTATGAATATATTTCATGACTATTTATAATTGTGGGTTTTAATTATCTAACTTCTATCGCTTTGGTTGCTTAACTTTTGTGTTCGCGATACTAAAGTTTCATGTCTACTTTGCTTACTAAAGACTTGGGAGAGATTAGTTACCGTAGAATAGTGAAGTTGGCGAGGATTTGGGTTATTTCATAGAGTAACCCATCTAAAAGGAGTTACGCTCGGGAGAGGTCTTCTTTCCTTGGGTCATGAGTAGTACTTTATACGCTCAACTATGGCTTTGACGAGCATCGTTGAGGTAAATCCCTTCTAGGCCGGGAGGATTATAGGGATTACATTAGAACGACTCGACCATATTTATAAACCCCGTGCTATAATTGTATCTTAGGCTCCAAACTTGTTTCCCTTGGTTGTGAGAAGACCATTGATCACCTTTACTTGCTTTCCTAGTGTAGTTAGTAGTTGTTAATATCGTTTCATCACCTTGTTATCCTAGTGTCACTTAGTCAAATAGGTTTAGTTCCTCAACTACTTTGATCGCATCACTTTGTTCCTTACGGATTCGACTTCGACTCCTAGTTGGGCGAATTATATTGCGATGACCGTTCATACCTCAATTCGAGGTGTGTGTTGAGCATTGTCAGGCTTCTCCTCCAGAACATCGTCGGCGTTCAAGTAGCTCATTCGACAATGTTAGGTTGACCTGCAACTCCTAGCTCCGTTTCTTGGCTGGCAAGGGGATCTAGCTCCTTTCCTTCAGCTGATCAAGGTGTCACCAAGCTCTAAATCCGCTTGTGACTCGAGGTTTGTCACCTAACTCGGCTAGTTTGGCTGGATCGCTATTGTAATGCTTCTTCGCCCGCTGGCTGTGCACTGCCTTGGGGAGGAACTCCTCATTGGCATAGGTTCTCAGCTCAAGCCCTCTCGTCTTCAATGAGCTCCCAATTATACTTGAAGATCGGCGGGGTTATGCACTACCGTTTGACCAGTAGAGGTTGAAGCACATCTTCAGGCTCGTTTGTTATGACGAGAGAAGGACTCGCCGTGCTTAGACGCTTCCGAGGTCCTTTGTTTTGGACAAGATGCTCGAGTGTATATCAGTGATCGCGTGCTGAAGAATGCTCAGACTGACGTATCTCCTGACGCCAGGAAAAACTCTGGGTTGCCTGCTGAATAGGAGCTACAATCCAGATGAAGGATCTTAGTTGCATCAAATTCAGAGGAACTTGCAGTTTTGGCCTTTGAGACCTTATAGTTTCTTAAGAATACCTATAATGAACAGTGTTGTACTCGAAAGAACTTGATTGTACATTGTAAACCTACGGGCCTTTGATATTAATGAAAATATATGTTCATCAATATTTTGTGCGTACTTGTGTAATTACTTGTAGTGTAATCAAGCAGGATTGTTTGGGTGCCTTTCTGGCATTTGTCTTTTAAAGACAGGTTGGCGCTCTGTTGGGCGCTATTATATCTGTTGGGCGCTATTATATGCATCAGCAAGTGATGGTTTATTTTATGTCAGTGATAGACGGCTTTTAGGGCAGGGCCCGCGCCCGCAAGTGGACATCTTTAGCTCATTGTATGTAACGGGGCATTTTTGCGTTCAAGCTAGAATGTCTGTGCTTGTCCACTCGAGTGCTTAAGTCTTAATGGCACGATGCGGGTAGGCGTCCCCACCGACATGTTGGTGCAAGAGTTGAATTGACGATTTCAACTTACGAATAATGCATGGTGGCTTAACTAGAAGTGATCTAGCTTTAAGCGAGTAGTTTACTATACTTTTGTAAATGAAAAGTGAGTGTATTACTTCAACTTAAGTTGTGTCGGGGCTATGATTTAGATCGTAGATAAATCTGATTGTAAAACTGACTAAGTAGAATAGTAGATTTATTGATAAAAGGGGCGCGGAGCCAATAAAAATTTGCGACAATGGGGTTGAGTGCCCGTTTAAAAGAAATGATAAAACAAAGAGCTAGAAAGGAGAAAATGCATGTCCTGAGTATATTGGTCTATCGACCTTTCAAGAGTGGTATTTCCTAAGCCAGGTGATAGTTGTCCCTTCCACGTCCTTGGATGGGTTCATCTCCCTGATAACGCTGCCTCATGTTCCATGAAATATTGGCTTTCGAGAGACGCGGAGGTGTTCTCTGTGGATACTCCATCGGTTGGTACTGCACTTGAGAGCATGACTCGTGGGCCATTGACCTCTTGATTATAAAACTCCCCATTGATCAAACAACAATGAGCTGCCTGCCTTCGCAGCTATCTATTTTCTGCTTTGTTTTCAGGAAGTATTCCTTTGCTCAGGTACTCAATCAATGCATGTCGCCAATATTAAGCGGATCCTGTGTTTGGAACTTCGAGGTTCATCAGGTCCGTGGGAGTTAGCTCGATCACCGTTAGCCGACTGATGTTTGTATCCTCGGCCGGTTAGTCAGCTTTTGTACTTTCCTTCTGATAAATAAACTTCCATCGGCGAAAATTCTTTAGAAGCACCCTTATTTTAGCTAGCCGCTCAGGCGAGCAGATACCCTCTTCTATGAAAACTTCATTCATCCATTCGACCGCCAGTTGGGATCTGTTGTAGAGGCTGATCTCCCTAGCCCCCAATATGTAGGCTAAATCAAGAGCTTGAATTATTGCTTCAGATTCTGCCTCGCCGAGCGCGGGCATATGCAAAAGATCCTCTCGGTTAGTTCTTTAATCCATAGATCGAGGTCGGCTTCTTCGCCTTCAAGAAATGTACCCGTATGGATTGTCCACTGCCCAGGGCTAGCCGTCTCTGCGTTCTTCATCACCTCCTCAACTTCTGATGCCAACTCTATGCTGAAATCGGTAGCGAAGTCTTCCAAGGCCTGTGGCCTGATGGCCACTCGCGGCTGATAAAGAATAACGTACTCTCCAAGTTCTACGGCCCATTATGTTAATCTTTTTTAAAGCCCTAGTTTAGACAGAATAGCCTGTAATGGGATAGAAGAAACCACACTGATCGTATGATTCAAAAAATATGGCAGCACCTCTTGTGTAGCCATTACCACCGCTACCACGAACTGTACTGGTAGTGGAAGGTGTGCTTCTATACCTAAAAGCCTCTTACTAGTATATTATACAGGGAGTTGCCTCCCACCTTCTTCTCGTAGGAGGACTGCGTTCTATGCTACTTTCGATATTGTGACATACAGCAGCAAGTGCTCTCCCGTAGCCTGTTCGATTATCGTTGGAGGCTTTAGGAGGTTTATCTTTACTTGTGCCAATACTTGGCAACAGAGTATTGGCCATTCGAGTCTTCATGCTTTACTATCACCTCAAAAAGTTGATACCACAGCTCTGCGGCTCGTGGGACCTAGTTATTCATCCCGGAAACCCGCTCTCTGAGCTTTGTTATTGCTATTATGGCCCTTTGTGAAATGGACATGTCCCATAGTGGCTCCCTGTCGACCATAATTACTTCTGCTTTCAACCTGGTGTTAATACCCGTATCGGGTGCTCAACTTTCTTTGGGTAAGAACCGCTCACTTCGTAAGTCAAGGACCCCACACGGGGTCGGATATCTGAAGACTTGATGAAATGTCAAGGGTACTCCCTTTACTCCATGTATCCAAGGTCTTCTTTAGGATGACGTCACATGAGAGCCTACAAGTCATTACCTGAAAGGATATTCTACTCATCACGTCCGGGATGGAAACCGGTAGAGCTATTTCTCCGATTGGTTTTTCACAGATGTTGTTGAAGCTGGTTACTTTGCAGGGGCATATTCTGCACTAACTCGTACCGAATGATGTTGATGTCACTTCTTTGATCAATCAAAGCTTGCCTGACCACGAAGTCCAGCACCTTGATCGCCATGACTAGGGTTTCCTGGTGGCCTTCCTCCCCATTCTCCAACCTAAACATGATCTGACCGGCCGATGATTCTAGTTCTATAGTGTCCAAAATTTGGTCGAGCTCGGGTGTATCGCAGATCGCATTAACTAGGGGTGGAAATGGGGCAGGGCAGGGGCGGGGCAGGGGAAAGGGTAAATGGGGCAGGGCAGGGCTAAAGTGAAACGGGGCGGGGCAGGGCAGGGCAGGTGAAAAAGGAAAAATTTTAAAATTAGGCAGGGCAGGGCAGGGTAGGACCCGAATTAAACCGGGTCCGGGTTAAAAAATAAATAGATCCGTTACATACATACTTATTTTCAATTGCCAAATCAAAAATAACCAAAGCTAGGGCTCTGACAGAGAACACCAATACGCCATCTTCCTCAGACCTTTCTCCCCAAAATTTTCCATCTTCAACTCCATCTTCAGATCTTCTGCAAACGCCATTTATCTTCAGATCTTCTACAAACGCCATTTTATCTTCAGGTGAGTTCTCTGGTCATTTATCTTTTATAGTTCCTTCATTTTAGAGCCTCAATTTCTTGTAATTGATAACTATGGAAACTCAAGATGAAGAGAATGCTCTAGGTTCTGCTTCTAATGCTATTTCCGTAGAGGATGAACGTGATGAAGTTATTGAACCGGACCCCAAAAGAAAAAGATATTCCAAAGTATGGAAGCATTATGACCCGATTAAGATTAATGGTGTTCCGTATGGTAAATACAAATATTGCCCTTGTCGATATAAGAATACTAAAAATTGTGGGACGACGTCTATGTGGGAACACAAAGATAAGTGTCCAAATAAGCCGAGGGATTTAGAAAGTGAGGGTGATACGAGGGGTGATGGAAGGTAACAACACTATTTTGATCAAGATGTTTCGCGCAAACAACTTGCTTATGCCATTATTTTACATGAGTATCCACTCTCTATAGTTGATCATGTGGGGTTTCGCAATTTTGTTACAAGTCTCCAACCTTTATTTAAGATGGTTTCTAGAAATACAATAAAGAATGATATAAACAAAATATTTGACAATTTGAAATCAAAAACGTCTAAGTTGTTGGAGAAAGTGTCAAGTAGAATAGCAATTACAACCGATATGTGGACATCGAGTAATAACAAGAAAGGGTTTATGGCTATAACCGGTCATTTTATTGATGATTCATGGAAGCTTCAAAGTCATATATTGCGATTTGTCTATGTTCCTTCTCCGCATGATAAAGAAACTTTGTGTAGTGCTTTAGTAAATTGCTTATTTGAATGGAACCTTGAAAGAAGAATATCAACCATTACCGTTGATAATGCTAGTACAAACAATGCAATGATAAGAGCCTTATTGGATGAAAAACTTAATAAAAGAGATTTGTTGTTGATGGGTCGGGTCTTTCATGTGCGGTGTGCGGTGCATATTTTAAATTTGATTGTTCAAGAAGGGTTAAAGGAGATAGGAGAGGGTATTGTCAAAGTGCGTGAGAGTGTGTTGTATTGGATTGGATCGCAAGGTAGAATTGAGAAGTTTGAAGAAGCCGCACGTGTTCTACACACTTCTTGTAGCAAGAAATTGTCATATGATTGTCCCACTCATTGGAACTCAACATATGTAATGTTGAGAACGGCCATAGAGTACAAAGAGGTGTTCAAGAAGTTGACATTGAGTGACACTAAATATGAGTCTTGTCCTACCGAAGGGGAATGGAGTAATGCAGAAGATGTTTGTGGCAAGCTCAATTTGTTTTATAATTTCACGGAACAACTTTCGGGAACACAATATCCAACTTCAAGTCAATACTTTTCAAAAGTTTGTGAAGTTAAAATGGAATTAGAAGCTTGGGCGAAGAGCTTGAATCCTTTGATTAAAAAGATGGCATTGGCGATGTTGTCTAAATTTGCAAAATATTGGGATGATGTGCATATTTTGATGGGTGTAGCTGCCGTGTTTGATCCCAGGTACTATTATATTCTCCTCTTGATGTAAATTTTCTGTCGTTACAGGGTTAACTTAAGAAAAACCTCTGTCTTTCCTGGAGTGTTGTTGGTCTGAAAAATGTTGAACAGCTTGTCCTATGCCCAGTTCTGGATGTTGAAAGCTGTGTGTTTGAGTTTTTGGTTCAGGTAATACACTGCTGGTGTAAATTAATTTACACAGTCCATGATTCACCCAAAACACACAATCTTGGTGATCAATGCCTTGCGGGACAACTAGTTTTAGTCTTCTTAAGAGTCAAGTTATGATGTCAGATCATTCAATGTTCCCTCCTGGTTATTCTCTGTCTGCATATAGGTCCTTAAAAGTTGTACATCCTTCCTATAATACTTTGTATTCATGTTACTTTCCTGTCAGGTATATATAAAGAGACAGTCAGTGTAACTTGCAGAAGATTTTCTTACAGCTATCTCCATTTTATTTTTGTTGAAGACAGCCTTAATGTGGATTTCTTCCAAGCTCAGAATTTATTGCAGAAGATAATGCTATTAAAAGGAGTATAACTTGTCAACTAGTTTTAGTCTTCTTAAGTTACAACAGATCCCAGCTTATGATACTAGATACTACATGAGTCACTAGATACTGCATATAATTTTGTGTTCACTGAAATGATTTCAGTCTACAGATACCATTCATTTGACTTGCTGCATGTTCTATTAACACATCTTGCATTATCCCAGGTACAAGATGAAGTTGGTGGAGTTCTATGTTCCAGAAATTTATGGTGAAGAAGCTTCAACTAAAATTCAAGAAGTACGGACCCACTGTCATGAGCTCTTTCAAGAGTATAAGAATAGATCATCTTCTTCTCAAGAGTCTTTTGAAGCATCCAGTTCTAGTGGAGTCATTGATCTCACCGAGGGTGATCGAATGTCAAGCTTCGATAGGTTTGTTGCTTTGAGTAGAGCTAATGTCGAGACACGATCAAAATTGGATTTGTATCTAGAAGAAGACGTACTACCTCGAACCCCTAGTACTTTTGATACTTTGAGTTGGTGGAAGACAAATGGATTGAAATATCCTACTTTGCAGAAGATGGCTCGTGACCTCTTAGCCGTTCCTGTCTCCACCGTTGCTTCTGAGTCGGCATTTAGCACTAGTGGGAGGTTGATTAGTCCGCATCGTAGTAGACTTCACCCTAATACTTTGGAAGCTTTGATGTGTGCTCGCACATGGTTATGGAATGAAATAAATGGTAAGTAATTTTTCATTACTATCTTAATAGTTTTTAGCTCTTCAATACTATACTGATACATTAAGTTTTATATTTTTATCTGTAGGTTTGACTTCAACCATCGACAACGTTCCATGTCCAACCTTGCTTGACGAAGAGGAAGAGCCAGAGAGTGTCCTCCCTTATCCTCTTGTAAGTATTTAACTATGCTC
Source organism: Petunia x hybrida (assembly GCA_037355625.1). NCBI lineage: Eukaryota > Viridiplantae > Streptophyta > Magnoliopsida > Solanales > Solanaceae > Petunia > Petunia x hybrida. The sequence continues at coordinate 610,676 of JBBBVM010000574.1, read as the reverse complement.
TCCAATACAAGCTACAAGGAATTGTCAGAATACTAATACAAGCTAGAAACAGTTCTCTACTTCTTATTGCCAACTCCTCGTTATTTCAACTTGTGAAGGTTGCCATCTGCTCCACTAAACTGTGTAATGTTGCTGAATTGTGTTAATATCGAGTCCCTTGAGCTTCACTACTGATTCCACATGCCCCTTGAGAGTATGGATCTCCCTTAACCTATTAACAAATGCAAAACAATCGAAAAGAAAACAGTTACAAGTCATTACAAAAAAAATATGCAATTGAAAATGACCCCTGCAACATGGATATCAATCAGAAGTACCGCGCAACTTCAGCACGCCTCTTGGCCTGTTCAGCAATTTCTGACAATTCCTTGTAGCTTTTGTTGTCAAACATCTGTGAAGAAATTTATTAATGCTTTGCCAACATTCTTTTTGTGTTTTATTTGTGACATGTTTTACACCAATAGTTCTGGGACTGTGGTATTCCACTTTTAATTTTTTTAAAGTTTTTGAGTGGAGTCGACCCTTTGTTGTAGTGTAAGAAATCCTTGCTTATACAGTCAGTTGGCCATTTAAGTGGTTTGCTATTGTGAAAACAGAAACACATATATTGCTGCTATTCTTGATGACTCTTGGATTGATTTTCCATGAAATTTTTGACAGGGCTCTCCATGAAAAAGAAAGAGCTAGTTGCTTTGCTGCTTCAAAAAGTGTGGAGAGGGGTTGAGAGATGCTATTCTTATCTTGCTGTTATTCAAGGACACAATGGACCAGTGAAGTGCTTGACTGTGATTAGTGATCAACAAATCTTAAAATTATGCAATTAAGATTGTGGCAAATGACCAAACGAAGAAAATATTGTGTCTAAGAACCATTTTGAAATGATTGTGCTTCCTAAACTGCTAACCATTTTTGGTTGATCTTAATGGTAAATTGTGTCTAAGAACCATTTTGAGTTGGATGATCCAAAACTGCTAACCATTTTTGCGTTTTTCTTTTCCTTTCAAAGTGTCAAGTTCCATTTCTTCTACTGTGATATCCCATTGCGAGTGCAATAATGCTACGTGAAGTTTTTCTCAATATGCACACATATTGCTTTGTGGTATTGGATACAAGTATAATGAATTGAGAAAAGAAATTTAATCTCATAACACGGGAATCATTATATTTATGAAGTTGAGAAGCAAAAAATTTGCATTATAAATTTTGACATATAAATGGATTAAAGAAAGCTAATTAAAATAAAAAAAAGGGCAAAAAATCAATACAAAACCACTATAATCTTAAATTACAAAAAACTCAAACGGGGCGGGGCGGGGCGGGGCAAAACAGGGCAGGGCAGGGCAGGGCGAACGGGGCAGGGCAGGGCGGGTTAGAAACTGGACATAAAACCAAATGGGGCAGGGCGGGGCAGGGTAAAATTTTGGCAGGGAAGGGCTTAACCCGCCCCGCCCCGCCCTGCCCTGCCCCATTGCCACCCCTAGCATTAACGCACCGCCTATCCTTGGGGTCGAGAGCTCTGGATCGTCTCTCCCCCTCTATGATTAAGTTCTTAAGGTGTCCTTCCTTCGACAAGTGTTCGATCTCGAGCATCAAAGCTTTTACAATCGACCGTGGCATGGTCGTTACTTAGATGAAAATCACAATAGGCCGTTGAATTCTTTCTGGTCGCGCTCTTAATGGTGGGTGGCCAGTGCACCCTAGAGCCTAATTTACCAAAGTGATTGGTGACTAGTTCCACTGCATTCATCCGAAGTCCTTGAAGTTGCGTTGCTTTGAATTCTTCTCGTATGATCCGGTTCCTCGAGAATTATTTTGCTTTTCTAACACTTTTCTGGACTCTGCTTGATACTGAGTCCGTCATGTCGTCCTTCTTCCACCATCTTCTAAAGGCGGGCTTTCTGCTCGCTTTCTTCGTGTGTCTTCGCTGGCTCTAGGGGTGGTTTAGGCTTGAGGTGGAGCTGGTGTAGAGCATTCCATGTTGTCACCGGGTGCTGAGTGAGACTCTACTGTAATTCTCGAGTGGCTAGCGAGCCTTTGGAGTTCAGACTCTTGCCAAAAGCTACCACAGCAATATTGTCGGGAACTGGAGGGGGCTCCATGTATTCCCTCTGGAATCTCTCCAGGTAGTCTTTCAGCAACTCGTCGTCGCGTTGTCGGATCTCAAAGATGTCTTCCATACGTTTCTCCCGCTTTCATGCTCCGGAATGTGCCTTCTTGAATAGATCTTGCATCTGTATGAATAACTCGATTGATCCCAATAGTAGCTGGGTGTACCATGCAAGGTCACCTTTAGTTAAGGCCGAGCTGAACCTCTTTACCAGAGCAGATTGAGTTTCTTCCTTAGAAATCTCGTTGCTCTTAACGGATGTATAATAAGCAGCAATGTGCTCGTCCGGATCAGTTGTTCCATAGTACCTGAGATTATAGGCAGGCGGAAGTATAAGAGTACGCGGACCTGTGCAACACTCACTTTATATGCATGTTTATAGAACTTTTGCTCATCTATGGCGGTAATCTAGGGTAGAGCACGCGGCACGTTACCGATCCGATTGTGGATGACCTTCAGCTCCTTTAAGATGTCCTGAATGACAGGTGTTCCTTTGAGACTTTAGTTGCTGGCCGTAGTAGAGCTTCCAGGGACGGTTTCAATGTTGAGTATTCGATTGGGAACGGAGGCTGGTGACTTGTACACGGGCGCAGGCCCTCGTGGAGACGCTGGCCTCTGGGACGAACCAGTGAAGATCGCGTCCCAACTTTTGTACCATGTTTTCAACCAAGTTGGTCGAGTTTTGCTCTTCTCGATTTGCCTAGGTTTTGAAAAGGCCAGCAATGAAATCTTCGAGTTTGGAGTTGTTTACGCGTGGTTGATCTTCGTTGTCACTGCCTACAGAGATTGGATCTCTGGTAGGGTCATTTGGCTATCCGTCGGGATCGCTGGGATCCTTTGTGTAGTTGTCAACCGCATCAGCAGTGTTCTTGGAAATGTTGTCGTTGTCGTCCAACATGACTGCGCTTTTTTCTTTGTAAAAACCTACAATTTTCCGGGCCCCACGGTGGGCGCCAAACTGTTTATGCCTAAAATTGGTCATATAGGTTAAACAATTAAATTTATGAAAGGGTCACAAGCAATACGGTAAATACCTAGGAAAGTTAGTAAAACTGAAAGAAAAGTAATAAGCAAGAAAGTAAATAATCTTATTCCTCAAAAATAACCAGATTCGGTGTGAATCGATTGATAGTACAATACAATGTCAGGAAGAGTATTTATAGCTATGATTTACCCAATCTTAATTATGGTAAAATACAAAGACTAATATAGTCGTGGGCCTGTTTACTCACGGCGGTGGTATATACAAAACCCTAACTTGAAGACTATTAATCCAAAGGCGGCGGGATGTATACCTTGCACCCTACGGCCCGTACCGGCTGAGCGGCCGTGGCTTGAGAAGCAGGCATGTATCCTCTGCACCCAGTGACTTGTGAACTAAGTCTAGTCTCGCCAGCTGGACTCGTATCCGCGTAACCGTAGGTGGCATAGTTTTTCCTGCACAATGTGAATTCCAGTATTTAGTGCCATCGATGTCCGGTAGAATTAAGATGACTACAAGGAAATCAAATTTCATGGCAAGGTATTTGATGGTGATATTACAACAGAGCCAGTGACAGCCTGACAGGTGTTGCAGGAGCAATAGGTATATGTTCTCCCTTGTGAATTCGAACTATGGAATTAACAAATTGTTTGGAATTCTAGCTAAGTTTCAAGATAAGAAAAAATGATAAGGTCTATGGGAGAGGGCCGGGAGGGGAGGAGGAGAAGTGAAATTGGGAGAAATGGGAGGAAGAAGGTAGGTTTTTTTTTTTTGCCGTCTTAATTGCTTTGGAGCAACTGGTAACGTTTTCTTCGTGTGACCTAGAGGTCACGGGTTCAAGCCGTGGAAACAGTCACTGATGCTTGCATTAAGCTAGGCTGCGTACATTACACCCCTTGGGGTGCGGCTCTTCCGCGGACACTACGTCAGTGGGATGCTTTGTGCACGGGGCTGCCCCTTTTTGGAATTAAGTTCTCATTTCTTCTATATTGGGTAATTTTGGTAAAATGTCTCTCTGTTTAGTAAATAACTCCTCAAAAGTGTATTTTTGTGTAAAAATTTCTTTTGAAAATTTCCCATAAAATTATGGCTCCGCCATAGTGCTGTCATTTTTGGAATTAAAGCCTGCAATACTTTGGCAACGGCCAACTTTGACACATATGGATTTCCATGAGTGCATTTGATACGATTTAAATTTGTTGAGTCACAAGTTCCCGACACAAGTTAGCAATTACACTTACGGCTTATTTTAGAGGAGCATGTTAGCTTATTAGTATTTTATTTTCCTACAATTAGTTCTATAAATAGACCTTTGTAAGACATTTTCCTACTATTTTGAAGTAATGAAATAGTATATAAGCTTTAGTTTAACTCTTAGTTTTCTTCCTCTCTTTTACTTTCATGTTGAATTTTGCTGAATTTTCGTGATTCCAAGTTCCATATCGTAACAAGCAGAATGATGTTTCTTTCACGCTCACTAAGGACGTTTTCTCCAGAGATGTTAAAGGCGATTGCAACCTGGTGTTCTCTCCTCTCTCAATTTAAATAATTCTTGGCCTCGTTGCTGCCGTTTCGAAAGGAACTACCCAGGATCAGCGGCTCTGTTCCCTGAAATCCAAGTCACCTGATGCAGGGTAAAATACGCGGAAGCTAAAACACGAGATAAACTATGCGGAAGCGAATAAACACAAGATAGATGATATCAAAGATATCGGGAAACAAGGATTGGGGAGTCAAGAAACGAGAAGAAAGAACGGATTAACGAATTCAAGACATGAATTAATAATCCAAAAGGGAGAATGAAAACTTGAACCTTACAATGGAATCTAACTAGGTGTCGATCTCCATAGGTTCCAAGTCGAGACATACACGAGCCTCGGGCTCAAACAAGAAGGGCTCGGCCTCTTCAATGTTCTCTCTCAAGATTCTATCTTCAACAATGGCTAACTAATGAATGAAATGGCTAAGGGAAGCTTATATAGTTTTCCCATACATAAATGTGAAATGACTAAAAGCCCCTAGGTCTAGTTAATACATTAGAATCACTTAGGGACAAAATAGGAATTACAACTCAAAAACTAGTCTTCAATTGGCCCGTAAGTAGGCGCCCCGCCTGGACACCATGCAGAGAACCAGGCGCTCCACCACCATAGAGTAGGCGGTCCGCCCAGTGCAGATCCAGAGAGGCTTCCAAAAGTGGGCGGTCCGCCCATCAAAGTAGGCGCTCCGCCTATTGCTGTGGGCTCTTGAAATGCCTCAAATTGTGTCCCTCGAGCCTCTCCTTTGGTGCCTAGGTGCTCCTCCTTCCTGGGCGCTCCGATGCATGATCTTCAAGACGTTTCCGGAGCCCATGCCTTGTGTTCATTGTGCTCTCAAGCTTGGTTCTTGATGGTCGTCGTTGAGGCCAATTTTCCCGGCATCATCCTCCCCTTCTTGAAAGGATTTCGTCCTCGAAATCACACCATCAAAACCTACAATCAAAGCAAGCACAACCAAAATTTCCTACTTCACAAGTAGGTTAGCTTAACAAGAGATAAGTGCAAGTAGTGTTGAAAACACACTCTTGTGATAGAGCCAAGCATCAATACCCATCAAAAAGCGTATATCCCCAAAGGACACAATAAATTCTTGGCTCAACAAGAACAAGCACTCAAAATCATAACAAGCAAAGAGATCAAAGTCATGCAACATATAGCAATCAAATGTCCTATGACCCCTAAGCTTACTATCAACACACCAAGCCTTCAAATCAATTTTATCACAATGCGACACATCGGCTTTGGCATGCTCAACACTCAAGGTGTGCTCAACATATGGGATGGAGTAAGTGAAAAAGTTCAATTCACAACTAACATCGACTACTCCACTCCCCTTCTTAAGAGCATTCTTACACACACCGAGAGGTTCCTCCTCGCCTCCCAAATCAACCCCAAGACAATCCTCCTTATTGGACAAACTCCAAAGGAAGGTCTCCAAAATAGGTCAACACGACCAATACCAAGACCACTCTCCTCACTCGGAGTTCCAAACGTTGGATCATCTATAGAGCCTATCTTGACAAACCATGGTGGTTCGACTCTACCACCGACCCTAGTCCGATACAATTCACCACCACCAATGAGATTGCCTTCAAACAATAGAAACGTAAAGGCATGCACCTCAAATTCATGGTTACACAACAGCATAGAATCAAGACTAGGTCCTTCACTCTCACTCGAGGAGTCATCGAAAATAAATCGATCCATCTCACACTCTAGAGACTCCTCAAGATCAAACCCACCCTCACTACGACACAAGAGACCACCACTATCAATTAAGCAATCAAAGGGAAGAATAAGATTATCATGCAATTCATCTTCTCCTTTATCAAATATAGGTGGGGTGTCATAACAAGGTTCACAAACAAGGTCAACTTCAACATTTTCACTAAAGAGAGGTTCAAAGAAACTCGAGCTTACATCATGATGTGGCTTTTCAACCCTCTCAACTAGTGGTTCATTTTCATACACAAGTTGACCCAAAGGCTCTACACTAGTTGCAAACACATTATACTCATGCAAATCATCAACTAGCATAGAGTTGTTACAAACAAGATCACAAGACAAGGAAGTATCATGCTCAAGGATAGAAGAACAAACACTTACACTTGAGTCGCATCCGGGCTCACTCAATGTACATGAAGCTTCATGGGTAGTTCCTTCACCTCGTAGCTCACATTTGGCATCGCCTTCACCTTGTCTTTCCCTCTCGGAACATGGTTGAGGCTCCATCGGTTTGCCTCCAAGAATACCTACACAAGTACTCAAACAAGTAGAAGAAAAAGCAAAAGGGTTAAGGTTAGAATAAGGGGTGTCCTCACTCTCAATTTTTCTTTTTTCCTCTTTCTTTTCCCTCATTTTCTTTTCAAGGTCGGGTGTAGATTCGGGTGGTGACATCCCACTCACATCACTCATCACATCCTCTCCTTTTTCCACTCTAGGAATGTCACCGGTCACTCCCTTACTCCTCTCTATCTTTTGTCTCTCAAATTCGGGCGAATTGGGACGAGGCCCGAGAATGCCCATAGCCGGAGTAGGTGGACTTTTTACATCAACCCGGAATCTAGGACTTGGAGACTCATCACTTGATGTCTCCTTCTTCTTTGTTGGTGAACCACTCGGCTTTGGAAGTGGCTTCGGGCTCACCTTGTTGACATTCGTCAACTCTTTTGTAGCACTAGTCCCACCATTGCTTGTGTTTGTAGGACATCTTGTTTGCACCCTTTCAATCATGGAATGAGGTTCTTGCTCCTTTCCCCTTTGCATAGGCCTAGAAGGTATACTAGGAGATGATTTGATCTTTGCTCCAAGAGGCTCAAGGTCATAACTCCTTTGGCCCTTGTTCACATAATACCTATCATTCCCAAGATCATATCGCACCTTCTTGCCTTGCAACCATGGCTCACCTAACCACACATCACAATGTTGCATGGGGTACACGTCACACCACGTATAACCCCAATAGCTCCTATGAGATATGCACACCGAGCTTGCTTGGAAACCCACACTCCGTGGTACTTATAAGGATGCTCTAGGGCATAGCAAGGTAGCCTTAACTCATCAACCACCGAGGTACTAATGCAATTGGCATCAGTGTTACCAATCTTGAGCAAGTACCCTCCATTACCTTCCACCTCAACAAGGAACCTCCTTAGACCCAAGTTTCGTATAGGATCATCCAAGTAAGAACTTGGAAGTTCAAGAAACACATCACCCTCAACTTGAGTCTTCCTTATCCCTCCACTAGTGGCAACACCACTAGAATATCCTCCACTTCCCGTCACTCTTCCAACATTAGAAGTGTTATTGGAAGTCGAGGAAGGAGCACCACTATGGAACCCACAACTGCCTCTCGCCTTGGTTCCATAGCCCCTAGCACCACTCCTACCACCACTATTAGAGCAATGTACCCCCGTAACGGTAAGAGCAATACCATTTCTCATTCCACCCTTCACATGGGAACTAGAAGATGCAAATCTCCCATTTCCCATGGAACAACCACCACCACCTCCCATACTAATGGAAGGTCCTCCACTACTCCCTTGTACTCCATTAGCAACACCAAGAGAAGATGCATAAGAACAATTCATATACTCAACATCATCATCAACTCTATCTATGTCACTATTATGCTCAAATTCATCACAAGTAGAGTAAGTAGGATCAATGTACCTTGAAGCGTCACCATCTTCATTTTCTTGACTAGAAGCATAAGGATCATCACATTCATCTTCATGAGCCTCATAGTCTTCATCAATCTCACGATCATCATAGTGAACCGCTTCATCAACATAGGAGCCATGGTTTCCTTCATCATAGTAATGGCCATCATTCTCACCATAGGAACCATAGTCTCCATCATCACCATACGAGCCATAGTAACTCGCATCATCCCCACATGAGTCATAATCTCCACAATCAACATCCGACATCGTTGCAACGCCAAAGCACAAAACCTCCCAAAAGTCACTCCCTCACGTGTATCACTCAATATATGTACACTCAAGAGCGAGGCCTTATCAACTTGGGAACCAAGGTAATCACAACTAGCATGTCCAAGTTAAAGTTCGGAGTGGAATTAATGAGACTCAATGGACGGACGGTTATTTAAAGTGCGCACTTGAGGCCAAAAGAGAATCTACGACTCTTCTTTGAATTCTAGTCTCCTCTACGCACGAATACCCTAATACGCTAAAGAGTTAGTGTTAATAAAGTAGGCCAATTACCCTAGAAACACTAACCAAGAGGTACAGAAGCAAACGGAACACAAAAACACACGAAACGAAGCCAAACGGAGTCACCCCAGGAGTGGGCGCCCCGCCTCTGCAGGTGGGCAGTCCGCCTACTCCAAGATCCAGAGAGCTGAAGAAAAAGGGGCGGTCCGCCTATAGGAGTGGGCGGTCCGCCTACTGGTGCCTTCAGCACGATCCGAAAACGGGTTTTTGGCTCGTTTAGCACTCAAAATCCAACGTTTTCGACTTGTTTTCGATCCTAATGATACCCAAAGATGTGTATGGTGTTTCTAAACATTCCCCAATAGGTTTTAACCCCAATCAAACAACAACAAATCAATTTTGATTCTTGAGCAAGTTCTAGGGTTCTTTGAAAATTTTGGGAATTTGATTTCTTCAAATTTTGAAATACACCACCAAATCTTGTAATTTTGGTATCAAAAGAACGGGAATACAATAAGGAACAAACCCCAATGATTTTTATCGCATGGGTGTCCCAATCCAACAAGTTCCACCAAATTTTGTGAAATTTTCAAGTTTTTCTATTTTTTTATTTTTCTTCAATTTTCAAGAACAAACAACAAGAACAATGATATACTAACACAATGAACAAGGAACGGGGGTTTGTAAGAACATAACCCAATCCGTGCTCTGATACCAACTGATGCAGGGTAAAATACGCGGAAGCTAAAACACGAGATAAACTATGCGGAAGCGAATAAACACAAGATAGATGATATCAAAGATATCGGGAAACAAGGATTGGGGAGTCAAGAAACGAGAAGAAAGAACGGATTAACGAATTCAAGACATGAATTAATAATCCAAAAGGGAGAATGAAAACTTGAACCTTACAATGGAATCTAACTAGGTGTCGATCTCCATAGGTTCCAAGTCGAGACATACACGAGCCTCGGGCTCAAACAAGAAGGGCTCGGCCTCTTCAATGTTCTCTCTCAAGATTCTATCTTCAACAATGGCTAACTAATGAATGAAATGGCTAAGGGAAGCTTATATAGTTTTCCCATACATAAATGTGAAATGACTAAAAGCCCCTAGGTCTAGTTAATACATTAGAATCACTTAGGGACAAAATAGAAATTACACCTCAAAAACTAGTCTTCAATTGGCCCGTAAGTAGGCGCCCCGCCTAGCCAAAAGAGGCGCCCCGCCTGGACACCATGCAGAGAACCAGGCGCTCCACCACCATAGAGTAGGCGGTCCGCCCATTGCACAGGGGCGGTCCGCCCAGTGCAGATCCAGAGAGGCTTCCAAAAGTGGGCGGTCCGCCCATCAAAGTAGGCGCTCCGCCTATTGCTGTGGGCTCTTGAAATGCCTCAAATTGTGTCCCTCGAGCCTCTCCTTTGGTGCCTAGGTGCTCCTCCTTCCTGGGCGCTCCGATGCATGATCTTCAAGACGTTTCCGGAGCCCATGCCTTGTGTTCATTGTGCTCTCAAGCTTGGTTCTTGATGGTCGTCGTTGAGGCCAATTTGCCCGGCATCATCACCTCAACTCTCTTTATTCTCATTGTCAATTCCGTCTTTCCTATGGAGGTTCGCGTGTGATTGTTGCTAATGGTGTTTGGGTCGATTAATCAGTACCTTCTGAGCTTTCTTTCAAGCAGGTCACGGATCAAGTTTACAATGCGACATTATCTTGTGCTGATTTTCTGAACAAGGCAGTCGATCAAGTCAGTGAGACGTGGGTTAAAAGAAAAAATTATGATCTCGTCAAAGATATTATACCTCGCTCATCTTGGTCAATCCACTATAATGGCTTGAGAAGTTTGATGCTTCAGACACGAAAGACCAGGGATTCCATCTCCTCTGTTCCGAGCACCATTCATGATTCATGACTAGCAAATAATCATACATAGCGGTCTTTAAAGGCTTTAAAGTGTTAGCGCTTCCCTTTAAACAGGGTACGGGCACACGTTTCTTCCGCATGTATTTGGTTGCACCTGATGGATAGCCTACCTTAATGCACATGATGAGACATACATATCGTTTTTTAGTATATCTCTGCAATGAGACCTTTTAAAAAAAAAAACACACATTATAAAATTAATCATTATAAATTTACATAAATCTCAAGTAAAAATTTTTGTTATCTTAGAGATTGGCAAAGTAAATAGAGCATGAGAGACAAATGGCATTATAAATTTTTTGTGATAGTAGCTTTGTCTTGAAGATTAATTTTCTACTTCCACTTTTACCTTTATTAAACTACAAATTTTTGGTTCACTCCTACATCAGGAGATTGTTTATGCTACTATTTGGAATCATTCACTTGTTTCCCTGAAAGCTTGATCAAACACCTGACTCTATGAAATGAGTACTTTTTTCTAATACTTGGTGTTTTACAGAATGAAAGCAGCGCCAGGGGAACAGAAGAAGCAGAACAAATGTAATTACGTCAACATCATAAGCATCAGGTTTCAGACCATGATTATCAATACCATTACTCTATGCACTACTGCACTACAAAATGCAAAATTCAAATAATGCTTTGGGACAGTAATTGAAAGCTTATCAAATGGAAATTGAGGCTGTTCATGTTCCAGTTTTCAACGATTATATCATTGTTTGTTACATACATACAAACTTTGTACTATATTGATACATTGCAAAACAGACATGTCGTCGGGCATTTCATCAAGAGAGAGTTGTACATCTAGATCCTTGACCATGTTGACCCCGTGCTTATAGGGTACTCGTCCTGTTTCTTGGCTTTCATATTGCTTCAAACTTCATGGGATCAGAATCCCTTATCAAAACCACATTTTAAAAAATTATGAACCTATGGTCACACTTGATAAAAAGTCACGGCAAATCATGGTCTCCAAGCAGCTGGTGGGGGTGGTGGAATGGGGAACATGGGTGGTACTGCAGAGAATATTGTGTTCTTGTCAATTCCAACATCTCTATCTCCAGATAGAGCTACGAGTGCTGCAACTAAACCGGCATTTCCAGCAAGTGTTGGCTCGGTATAATTGTAATTTGTACGGACATCATGGAAACCATCATTCTTGTCAGGACCAGCAACCATGGCTCCGACAAGAGTATTTGGATTAGGCTTAGATGTATCCCTCCATTTCCATCCTCCTTTACAATTATACTTGACCTTGTTTTTAGGAATTGATGCACCTCTGTGGTGGACATGTTTTGGATAGTGATTGCCAAAGCCCACCAGATAACTCATTTTCCTGGGGTTCTTGCCAAGGATGTAGTCAATCTAAAAGCCAAAGAAAGACAACTGAATTAGCGCCAGAAACAGTTCAACTTTCATCAGACTTAGCTAATAAGTGCATGCTTACGACATATATCTCTTTTCTACTCTTGATTCTTTGAACTTATCACTTACTATGTTACACACCATGTCTAAACAATAATCTACCTCATCTCATCCAGCGCATGGCCCAAAGGGAGGTGAATTCTGTTTGTTTAATAATATATCACATAGAGATCTTTTTATAGGTGATACTTCACAAATTTATTAGCAGAACTGACAAAAAACAATAAAATAAGATAAGTGATTCTTGCAGACATAAAGATAGGAGAGTTCTATTACCTGGGTCTGAGCAAATTTACGTAGGACATCAGTGGAGTAGAAATTGGGTCCACAATACCATCCAGGGGTGTCAGCAGCTGCAAGATAATCGCTGTACAAGGTAGCCAGAAAGGCGGCATTGACTACATATTGAAGAGGCTGAGGCCTTCCATGGTTTAATTCTATCAGCCCTCCTGCAAAGGCCCAATAGATTATATTTGAATTTCCACAGACTCTTGCAAAACTTCTCATATTAACTAGAGAAAAAATGCTTACCTTTCGTGCGGTTAAAAGAAGTGAAGAATGGCAAGAATGAACACATGATTATGCTTGTCTGGTTATGAAACGTGCTTAAAATTTCTTCGTAAGGATATCCAGGGCTTAAGAACAATCTCATACGGCTCAGCAGCACCTAATTACAAATGAAAAGCATTGCTTCAGTACATCAGGGATATCTCAAGGAAAACCATACAGCTTCTTAGATTTACAGGTCAAGAGAAAATGCTACTGGAATAAAAATCTCAAAGATCATCCAACAGATAAAGAGGATATATCTTCTTACTTGTGCTCCAGCAAGCTTGTTATCCCAGCTGAGCACTCCATAATCAGGACCTCCCCAGAAAGCACCAGCATGTTTGGCGAGACCAGGAGTTGTAGCAAGCTGAAGATATGAAGAATTTCCTGTAGCATAATACAGCCAGGATGCACCCCACACAAACTCATCCCAGTAACTAGTAGAATTGTAGAATATTGCAGCTTCATTACCGCTACTGTATCTACCACGCTGTTCCCTGGCAAACTTGAAGAGAGTTCTCGCACCATGGACGAGCTTTTGTGAGTACACCTTGTTGTCCTTAAAAACAATGGAGGCAGAAGCCAGAGCAGCAGCCATCTCGGCAGCAAGATCCGAGCAACTGTGACATTCAGTTACAGGCCGTGGATAATCAATGTCTTCTGGACGCACCCAACAATAGTGATCATTGGGATCTGGCCCTCCAGAAGTATCCCCTATGCCCACCTAAAACAGAACAGATATCCTTTTATGAGATCAAGCAGTCCAAATACATATGGTTATTTTCTCAAATATAGAGAAATACAAAACAAAACGATGCATTCTTTGATGTCGTTTTGGTTAGAAGGATACACTTTAAAGCCAGTCGCAAGATCAGCATTATGCATAAATTTGTAAAAGGAGAACTGATAAAAGATGTTTAGCATGATAAAAGATTCATGATTGAGATGCAAAAGTGATGATAAATGATAAAGCAGAAACAATAATTGCTGAAAACAGAACATTTGATAAATCTTCATACAAAGCCAAGTAATCAACTATTTCAAAATGCCCAATGAATGATTATACCTGTGCGACAATTCGATCAATAGTATCAGCAGAGGAATTGAAGGTCTTCAGGAAGTAATCAGTCCCCCACTTAATAATATCTTTAACATGACTTAGCTCCCCAGCAGCTTCATATTTTGCACTATACTCGATCACACTCCAACTTAACATAGTGAGGGCAAAAGATTGAGGGAAATTAAACTTTATTGCATCTCCTGCATCATAATAGCCCCCAACCAAGTTTTTAAACATAGTTGAATCATCAGTCTTGCCATCTTGCATACCCGAATTTCCCCTCCATGATACATTGTTGTGCTTAGGAAGTTTTCCAGCTGTAAAAAAACAACATATAATTTAACAAACTGTACAAATAACCACCAATCTGACACAAAATGCAGCTATTCAACATTAAACAAAGAGAGAGAAAAACACTCACATTTATGTAGTCCACAATTTGATTATAAATCTGTGATCTTAATTTCAATTGTGTACAAGAACGAATTACCACATTGAAAATTAATTGGCAAAATTGAAAACAGCATTGATCTTCCAATTATTCATACTTTAGAGTAAAGACGAACAATAGATATTTCACTAGTAAAGCAAGCAAAGCAAAGAGACAGATACATAGGACCGAATCATGTATCAACAAACCATTTGTAGTTATTAGACAGTTCGATTTAACTTACATACACCGACAGTGTAAAGAATTTTTACCGAATCATGTATCAAATCATTTGTAGTTATTAGGTAGTCTGTTTAACTTATATACATCAACAACATAAAGAACATTTATACTGTCAGTTGTTTTAACCTGTTGTAACATATTACTTCTCCATGTTACTACTAAATACTAATCCATGAATTATGCAGGATTATTTAAGAGATCTAATAGTGTAAAAATTCTCGATATCATATAAGTGAAGCAAAGATAGTAACTTCAAACATATCAATTGAAGTTTTTTCATAAAATTCGGGTAATTAACTTACAGCGCTGAGCATTGAAGAACATAAGGGCCTTGCGAAGAGCAAGAGTATAATTATCAGGTGGAGGATTATGGTGTCGGTGCTTAGGGACAGTCTTGACAATAAGAGTAACAAAACCAGCAATGACAGCAGCTGCAATGATACTACCGACAATCCACTTAAACACTTTTCTACTGACAATAATACAACCAAGATCCACATACTTCTTCTTCTTTTGCTCAGTTGGACCTAACAACCAACTCTGTTGTGTCTCATCAAGATTCCTTGACAAAGCTGCTTTATCAAAATCTTGTAAGTTCCTGCTCCTATCATCATCTGTTGCTGAATCTGTTGCATTTATCTCTAGTGCCCCTCCCCATGGATCCCTCCCATACATATTTATTTCTTGAGCTAAAAGAAACTAAAACATGCAATGAATACTTTCAAGAAATTGGCGTTTCTTTGATCAGCTCAAGTTTGGATTAAAGAAGGGAGGGATCAGGGACTAATGTAATTAGGAAAGTGAGTGAGAAAGAGAGAGAGAGAGAGCGGGTGGAGTGAACTAGTGGCAATAATGTATGTATAAGAAGAGATGCTGATATGCGTAAATTTACTATTACTACAGTTGTATTGTAATCTTGGTGAGGAAATATATGTAACATTAAAGAGTAGTTGAAGACACCGACACTTCTGCTAAACAGACAAAGACACTTTGCCTAAATTTCCCAACCTCTCTGATGCCTCTTTACTTCCTACTTTTGCATGTAATATTAAGCTTCTTCTCACGGTAAAACACTGAACCTACGATTCTTAATCAAGTGATCTAAATTATCATGATTACCATTTTTTTACATAATAATGTAAGTACTCCATTCATTCAATTAATGTGAACCCCATTTTTTTAGTCATTTCTAAAATAATGGTCCATTTTTAAATTTAAATATAATATAACTTCAAATTTTTCATTTTATGAGTGAGAAAATTTATAGTCACACAATCATAAATTTAAAAAAGTTTCTGTTATTTATTAAATTAAAAGTTGTATTAAAAAAGCAAATTTATGTAAATTAAAACGGATATACTATATGTATACTCCACATGGGGATGAGAGTCATCTCATTTTAAAAATACATTTTATCTAAAATCTTATATTTACCCTTGACATGATTCTTGGACAAATTTAATTTAATATAAAGGATCATTGTTTTTTTCAGGAGAGAGAAAATGATAGATACACCAAATCTTGATTGCCTCATCATTTAATTATTGCTAGTAAAAGCAATTTTGGCACTTTAATAAGTATATTTAGCAGCTTATGTGCTAAAGATGTTTCTTCTAGACATCCAATCAAACACCACACGTAAAATGAGAGGGGGTGTGAATTTTGTTGATCTGCTTTAGTGAATTCTTTCACCTCAAGGCTTATGTACCTAACTATTGGATGAAACAGTGAGGGGCTAAAATGGAATTTCATTGGTGAACCAGCTGACACATTGAATTAGTTTAGATCCAACTTGTTCCACCGACAGAATAGGAAACGTACACTATATTGGCTCAAAATATAAAAAGAAAATAAAATAGAAAAGGGACATAGAAAAAGACAATGGTAGGAGGGTGCAGAGGAAACTATTATTACAACCCCAAATGGTCAAATTATTCTATACTAGTCATGGCGCCGCGCCCAATATTAAGCCGGCTCAGTCCGTAAAATTATACTTCATTTGTTAATTTATGTGATAAAATTTGAATATATGTAAAATTTAAGATAAAAAAGAGTTTTGAAAGTTATGATCATAAGGCATTTCATAATATTTTACGCGACTATAAAATGAGTTTAGGGGATATTGTTTTCAATATAAAAAGCTTTTAGTTTTAAAATTAGCGAAAAAAATGTTAGAACATTTGAAACAGGGTGGTAGTGTTATCATATGTTATCAGTTTTTCTAGTAGGCATTATCTAGCTGAAATTCTAAGTAACAAACAATCATGGTGTTCATTTTTATTCCTTACTCTAGTATAAAATAATTTGATTCATTCCATTATTAAGTATACGAAGAGTCCACTGAAAAGATTGGAGTAGTATCTTCATTAGTTGTAAGGAATTAGTACCCCAATTCAAACTCGGATCAATACATATGATGCCTTAAATTATGCGTCAAGAATTAGTTAAATAAAAAAGTATTGTTTTTGCTATGTACTACATCCATTCCATTTTGAATGTTGATTTAAGTTCTTGGCAAATCCATTAACAAGAATTAGTTAATATTAATTATGGAGGTTGTTTCAATAAATTATTATTATGATATTTAGAGTAGTATATTTACTAATTACCCGTTTGTATGTATAAACTTTTTCATTTTCTTAAAAAGAATTTGAAAAAGAAAAATGTTTGTCCATGAATTTTAATGACTTTTTCAATTTTTTTGGAACATAATTTTTGAAAAATTAAAAAGTGGTTTGGAACACTTGTTCGAATTTTTTCAAAAAGACTTTTTCTTCTCTCATAAAATTCTTTTTTTTTCAAATAAAATATATGTTCAAATACAATTTCAACTTCCAAATACCATTTTTTCAACTAAATTTCAAAAACTCTTCTATTAGAATTAAGGAAAGAAATAGAGAATTCATGTGGTCAAACGAACCATTAAGAAAATGTTATGTACAAGGTGTGTTACACTTTCAATTAAAAGTGTAAGGAAATTGTTAGTGACCTTTGACATACAAAAAAAGAGTAGTAGTAGAAGATAACCTAAAGAAATTACATTTTCTGTGTGTATGTGAGTGAAAAGTTGTGACCGATGTCATGAGCTGAGCACAAAAGGAAATACAAAACTCATTGTCTTCCTCGTTATATCCGAAGTTTCCATTCACAGACCTCAGACCTCCCTCTAAGTAATTGCTTGCATTTTTATGTTTTTGTTTGTTTGAGCTCTTATACTATATTTTTTTTCAGTAGTGTTCTTTTATACATGATATAAGAAATCGTGATGTTTTTGCATCATCATTTTCCCATATTTCACGTAATTAACTCAAGTCTTTGGTGAGTTCTTCTTCTTTATTTTTTTTGTGTTCTTGTTTTAATGAAATATTTTCAAGATTTGTTTTTGTATCATTTTCTAAAGACCAGTTTTGTTTTCTGTCGTGGATCTTTAATTTTTCTTTTCTTAAAGTGATATGGGATGATATTTTCCTCCTTTATTTATCCTCCATACATTTCTAGACTCCAAATTCCAAAAGAATCACATATCGATTTTTTTAGGTGGAGCCATGACGGACTTGATGGTGTTGATTAGATGACAAACCCGTGACTTTTGGTATCACAATGCTTTGGTGTTGCTGACGGTGCCATGATGATAGCATGAAGCTGTGGTGAGGGCGAAGCTACAGCGGTGGCTAAAGCGGTGGAGCTGTGACGGTAGAGCTTGGAAGCTTTTTACGGTGGTGAGGGTGGTGATTCGGGTGAGAGGCTATGGCATCTGGGCCACGTGGGGAAGCACAGCTAATGCTAGTTTCGGGCCCACGTTATAATTTCGAAATTGCTGTTTTCCTTTAATGTACACCTCTTAATGCACGTAGTACAAATGAATGATACATGTTACATTGTGAAATGACTGATTTGCCCCCAGGACAGACAGGCATGTCAACGAAGACCTGCCTGCTGTTTCCACTTATATATGTAGTACTAGGGGGAGGGGTGCCTGTGCTGAGCACAGGCCCAATAGCTTTCTTGTCGTGCACCAACAACAATATATTAAAGGGAAATTTACGCTTCATGAACGTTGACCAAGAATAATTATTTTTTCTGTACACCTTTTCTTGTTTCTTTCTTTCCATATAAATTTTACCCTTTTTAAATATATTTTAAATATATATTTAATATTTTAAATATTATTGATATATATTTAATATATTTAATATTATATTGATAATTAATATGTTTAATATTATTGATATTTAATATATTTAATATTATTGATATATTTAATATTACTGATATTTAATATTTTAAATATATATTTAATATTTTAAATATTATTATGTTGATTAGAGGGATATCAATCAAACTTAAATTTATATTAGGCGTTCAATTAGGTAGATATTAATAAATGACGATGATTTAAGGCATCAGTAACAACCCTATTAATTAAGAAAACAATTCCAAAATTCAAGGGATTGACATTGAAGTGGAACGAATTTTTTCTCTTCATGCATGCTAATCTTCATTCATCAAATATATATTTAGTTAATATATGTATTTATAATATATATGAAATATATTCTATCTATATGTTCTTATTTATTTATGTATTGAAAATTATATTATTATATATAAATGATATATATTGATATTAATTGAATAAATATTACGTGCACAATATGTTAAAATATTAGGTGAATAAATATATATAATATTTATTCACTAAATATTTTTAACATATTGTGCATGTAATATTTATCGTACATACAATATCGATTTATTTATCAAATATACATAATATTTTATATATTAATATTTTTTTCAATATATATATATATATATATATATATATATATACACACACACACACGCGCGCACACACACACAAACACACACACAAATGAATGAAGAGGAGAGAGGAGAGAAATATAACGCGGGGGAAAAGATTAACATTAAGTAATCTTTTTAATTAAGGATAATCCAGAATAATTAAAAAGAAAATAGCATTAACTAATCCCTTCAATTAAGGGATAAACATGTAATGTTTAATAATCATATTAATATAAAAACAAGAATCCCTTAAGTAAAAAGTGAAAGACGAGAATACCCCTATAAAATTAAATACTACCATTTTTGCCCTTCAAAGTAAAATGTATCCCAAATATTTATAAATATTTTTTAATATACATTCTAAGAAAGAAAACAAAAAGAATTACCTTTTTATTCATGCATCGGAAAACAAACATACAATAACGTAAATTCGCAATCTGTAATCGCCGAAGCCTTTTCCACTACCCTAATTAACTAATTTTAAATGACTACTTAATGTATTCACACTAAATACATAATTACCTTTTTATTCATGCATCGAAAAACAAACATACAATAATGTAAATTCGCAATCTATAATCGCCCAAGCCTTTTCCACTACCCTAATTAACTAATTTTAAATGACTACTTAATGTATTCACACTAAATACATATAATGTTTGTCTTTGGGAAATGAGGATATCCCATAATAGAAATAGTACCGGTAATGTTTGATTAGTAATTTATAACTCAGTATGTTGGTATGGTTTCTCCGTTTTTATTTTCAAAGTGACCTTTACATATCTCATAGTTCTTATCTTGTATATATAGTGGTGTGCATCTTTTTTCTTTTGATCTTTTTGTATTGTAGAATATAGAGAACATATTCCTATAATTTTGTCAACATTTCAAGCCAACTGTGCGTAGAGGGTTATAGCAGGAGTTAGATAATGAAAGACATTCGCACATAAGCTAAGGTCATCCATGGAAACCAACGATTGATAAATGTTGATATACACATGATGGATCAACATCATCGCACATCTCAGTTTTGATAGTGTGTTGTTCATTTAAGCGTCCGTAGCTACTTTGATGATCAATGGATGTATGGTTTGTTGGGTATGATGGAACAGGTATTGAGTTCTATCTAGAAATTGGCATTCCAAATTATAACTAGACAAAGCTCAACATACTGCATTTGAGAGCTTTATCAGACACTAGATAATAGATTATTACCAATTTATTAGGCTTTGCTTCTATTTAGACATGTAGTTGAAAGCCAATGTATTGTCATCTAATAATTACTAGCTAAGTCTTGGAATATTTTATCCATCATAGGACCAATCATTATGTTCATCATGTCATATATTCAAAGGTATTAAGTTCATGCCCGGCTCGAACTTGATGGTAATCATTATGTTCATCATGTCATATTTAATGGTAATCTATTTTGTACCATTGATTGTTTCATTTAATTAAGGGAGTTAAATATCATCAGAATATACTATTAGATATAGAGGTTTACCCATTTTTCGGGGCTTCATAATATAATAAATATTAATATTAATATTAAGGAATATATTTAATATGTATTAAATTTTTGGATACAAAAATTTTGGACACCTAAAAATAATTATTTCTTGATGGGCGGATATATATATGTAAAGAGCCCTATATTTAATCTTTATCTCATAAGCTGGTCTGGAAAATATGAGATGTAAAGTAAGATGTTATTGATTTTTTCTTTTTCAAAGTCACCCTGGTTAATAAATAATCTAAATCATTTTCAAAAAGCCCTTACAATTTTTATAAGTAAATTTACGTATATATTTTTTTCTAAATATTTTTTTGTCTAACTTAAACTTAGCTAAATGGTAATAATTTTCTCTTGGTTTAATCAATCAAAATTCATTTGTTATTTTTTGTAATTAAGGCTTCAAAATTGTAAATAAGTGTAATTAAACCCGATCATAAATAAACATGTAGATTACATAAATAGCCGTCCATATATAAATATTTACTTTCCAATAACTCTTACTTTTTGCAGCCACAACATTACTCCAAATATGTAATACTTATATTAATATTAAATTTTAATTATTAATTATTCTATATATTCATTTCCTAGATTAGAGGGATATCAATCAAACTTAAATTTATATTAGGCGCTCAATTAGGTAGATATTAATAAATGCCGATGATTTAAGGCATCAGTAACAACCCTATTAAGTAAGAAAATAATTCCAAAATTCAAGGGATTGACATTGAAGTGGAACGAATTTTTTCTCTTCATGCATGCTAATCTTCATTCTTCAAATATATATTTAGTTAATATATGTATTTATAATATATATGAAATATATTCTATCTATATGTTCTTATTATTTATGTATTGAAAATTATATTATTATATATAAATGATATATATTGATATTAATTGAATAAATATTACGTGCACAATATGTTAAAATATTAGGTGAATAAATATATATAATATTTATTCACTAAATATTTTTAACATATTGTGCATGTAATATTTATCATACATACAATATCGATTTATTTATCAAATATACATAATATTTTATATATTAATATTTTTTCAATTAATATATATATATATATATACACACACACACACACACACACAAACACACACAAATGAATGAAGAGGAGAGAAATATAACGCGGGGGAAAAGATTAACATTAAGTAATCTTTTTAATTAAGGATAATCCAGAATAATTAAAAAGAAAATAGCATTAACTAATCCCTTCAATTAAGGGATAAACATGTAATGTTTAATAATCATATTAATATAAAAACAAGAATCCCTTAAGTAAAAAGTGAAAGACGAGAATACCCCTATAAAATTAAATACTACCATTTTTGCCCTTCAAAGTAAAATGTATCCCAAATATTTATAAATATTTTTTAATATACATTCTAAGAAAGAAAACAAAAAGAATTACCTTTTTATTCATGCATCGGAAAACAAACATACAATAACGTAAATTCGCAATCTGTAATCGCCGAAGCCTTTTCCACTACCCTAATTAACTAATTTTAAATGACTACTTAATGTATTCACACTAAATACATAATTACCTTTTTATTCATGCATCGAAAAACAAACATACAATAATGTAAATTCGCAATCTGTAATCGCCCAAGCCTTTTCCACTACCCTAATTAACTAATTTTAAATGACTACTTAATGTATTCACACTAAATACATATAATGTTTGTCTTTGGGAAATGAGGATATCCCATAATAGAAATAGTACCGGTAACGTTTGATTAGTAATTTATAACTCAGTATGTTGGTATGGTTTCTCCGTTTTTATTTTCAAAGTGACCTTTACATATCTCATAGTTCTTATCTTGTATATATAGTGGTGTGCATCTTTTTTCTTTTGATCTTTTTGTATTGTAGAATATAGAGAACATATTCCTACAATTTTGTCAACATTTCAAGCCAACTGTGCATAGAGGGTTATAGCAGGAGTTAGATAATGAAAGACATTCGCACATAAGCTAAGGTCATCCATGGAAACCAACGATTGATAAATGTTGATATACACATGATGGATCAACATCATCGCACATCTCAGTTTTGATAGTGTGTTGTTCATTTAAGCGTCCGTAGCTACTTTGATGATCAATGGATGTATGGTTTGTTGGGTATGATGGAACAGGTATTGAGTTCTATCTAGAAATTGGCATTCCAAATTATAACTAGAGAAAGCTCAACATACTGCATTTGAGAGCTTTATCAGACACTAGATAATAGATTATTACCAATTTATTAGGCTTTGCTTCTATTTAGACATGTAGTTGAAAGCCAATGTATTGTCATCTAATAATTACTAGCTAAGTCTTGGAATATTTTATCCATCATAGGACCAATCATTATGTTCATCATGTCATATATTCAAAGGTATTAAGTTCATGCCCGGCTCGAACTTGATTAAGGAGGTTTAATCACTCTTTTTATCATTCGCTCATGATATGAGCTCAATTGAAGCATTGTACAACTTAGGCAGAGTTTAACATATATGAAATTCATATTTGAAGTGCATTGTATAGTATTTCAATTGTGAGCCATTTGTTGTTTTATTTCCTTTTTAAATTTGATGTTCGCTTTTCCCGACCAAATGAAAATGAAGTTCTGAGTAGCTTATTTATAGTCCTAGGTTGATTCCTTATGCTACCAGTACTCTCTTCTTGTTAATTGACATTTTTTAGGTTCTTTATTTTGGTTTTAATATGTGTAGTTCATCAATTATGGATAATTTTTTTTGAGAAAATTACTCAATAAGCACATGAGTATTACTTATTTACTGTTTCTAGCCCCACTTTTCACTCCCTTTCTTTCTCTAGCCATTAGGTAATTTATAAATTAATTTACCTATTTTATAAATAATAAAAATTTATCCCTTAATTTAAGGGTTTAGTTAATGATGATATCATATTTGAAAATGTTATTTTAAGAATTAAAGACATGAGTTATTATTTCTATTATTATTATTATTTTTTAAAATCTCTTTATTGTTTTTTTCCTACTGCTAGTTAATAAAACATTTTCTTTCCATTAGTTAGTATGCGTAAGAACATATAATATTTCCATAACTATCAAATTCAACTTTTTTATATTTCCTTTCTCATTGCATATTTATTTATGTTTATATTTTAAAAGTACAAAATGAATATTTCAAGAATTTATTTTTAATAGTTATAATATAATAATGATTCAGTATATTACACACACACACATATAGAGCATATTTTACTTATTTTTCTAATATTTATAATCTTATTCATATAATTATGTTAATATATTTAAAAAATAATTGTGTATTTATGTAGAGATCATAATGAATTTGTTAATTGTGTTTTGACGCCTAAAATCGCCTATATACCATATTTAGTGCAAATCAATTTTTTAATGATTTAAATCCTCCTTGTGTGTGTATATATAAAACAAATATTAGTAATATATAAACAATACATACATAATATTTTAAAAAATTAAGAGAATAATTATTCAAATACACGATATGTATGATATTAGATATTGTACATTTAATAAATAAATATTAAATACATGATATTATTCATACTATTTGTGTAGGGTTCTTTACTATTTGTTTATGTACAATAAACAGGACATAGACAATAATATGTTAAAATATTAAAATATTAGATATGCAAGTATTTTAGGATTACTTAAGAATATTTATTTATATATTATTAACTGTATTTCATAAAAAAATATTTATCCATTGTATTTAGGGATTAACCACAATTTGAAATATTAAATAATATCTAAATTTTTGATACATTTAGTAACTAAATAAATATTACGTACACAATATGTTAATATATAAATATCAATTAAATATTAATATTAATATATAAATTCTAATTAAATAAATATTACATACACAATATATTAAAATATTAAGTGATTAAATATTAAATACACAATATGTAATAAAAAATTATAGATATCATACATATATCGTATATCAAATAAATAATATTAAAATTATATTGATATCTTATAAATATTAATATATAAAATATTAATATTTTTATAAATATCTAATAAAATATATAAAATATAAATATCATACATATATTGTATATCAAATAAATATTAAAATATCATACATATATCGTGTATCTAATAAATTAATATATAAAATAATAATATTTTATAAATATCTAATAAAATATATAAAATATTAATATCATAAATATATCGTGTATCTTTTAAATAAAAATATAAAAATTTCATAATTATATGGTGTATCTAATAAATATTAATAGATATAAAATAAATATTAAAGATCATACATATATTATGTATCAATAAATATTAAGATATAAAATAATAATTCAATAAATATTACATACATATGTTAAAATATTAAGTGATTACATATTAAATATACGATATGTAATATATATTAAATATCTAATAAATAAACATTACTCATATTTACTATTTTAATACAATATATCACTATTTGAATATGGTGTATATTCAATATTTATTATTTTAGTATTTTTTATTTATTATTTTTAGGTGATATGTATTTTGTTTATGCAAATATTAAATATGGCGACTAAAATATAAAAAATAAAAAATGGTATTATGCAAATTCTTCTTTTTAGGTGATATATTTATTTTTTTGGCATTGATATATATCTTTTATTTAAGAAAAATAGTATTGTATAATTATTAACACTAGGATTTTTTTCTATTATTTTAGTGTCATGTTGTGGCTACCAAAAGTAAGGGCTAAAGAATAGTAAATATTTTTATATGGGCTGCTATTTATGTAAAGAACCCATTTTTTTTATCTAATCCTTTGTAGAATTGTGCGCATATCATTGTCATGCACCTTGGAGATGTTTCTATCTAGCTATAAACCTGTCAAACAATCTAATTTTAGAAAACACTAACAGATTGTTTATAGAATCTATCATTTAATTTTTCTATATCTAATTATAACTAAGCCCAAAAGAATATGGATAAATTAACAATTGCATTTTTATGTTTCAACTTCATTGATAAGGGTATACGCGCAAAGCGCGTACCTAAAAATTAGTATAATAAAATATATAAATTACCTGTATGGCTAGAGAAAAAAAAATTTTAAAATGTGTTTAGAAATAGTAAATATTTTCTACTAATGCTCACGTGGGGTAAATTTCTCTAAATAAACGAGGGAGGTGCAGAAATAGCCATTTATTAGCATGCCATTACAGTTTAAGTCGCTTGTGGACGAACTTTTGCAGAGTTAGCCTCTTTGCCTATCTTTAGACCATTGAGGCTGAAGTTCAAGCCAAATTACCCTAACTTCAATCCCTAGCCCCTTGGTCTGAAGTTGAAATATGAGAGAATTGCAAAACTATGACACCATAGGCAGTGATTTGCCTTTTTGACTCCATACAAGTGGTTTAGCAAAAATGACACCCATTAAGTTTAATGAATAAATTCCTTATGAAAATACCCCTACAAAATCTTATAATGACGCCCGTGTCCCTTTGACACCCTTTTACAAGGCAACACTTGACATTTTATCTCTTCTAATATTCTCCTAGATAACTTGAAGGCAACACTTGCCCCTTCAATCTCTTCTCACATTCTCGTAGGCAACTCTCTTTGATCTCTTCCTAAGAGGCAGTACTTGTCGATTTATAACTTGAAGTGTTGCCTTCGGATAAAATGGAGGCCATGTTGCTAAAACCATCTTACGTAGGAATAAAAAGGCAGCATCAGTCGCTTTTAAGGACACGTGGTTAATTATTTTGTTGAAATATTCTATTTTTACTTCTTTTTTTATAGCTTATCTTCATACCAAATTGAAATTTGGTTTGAAGGTGTGCCTAACTTCATACTTTTGGTTCTAATGTGCTTATTTCAGACCAAAAAAACTTAAGTTGAGTTAACTTCAAACCAAGGGTTTATAATTACAAACTTAAGTTGAGAATAGCTAAACTTGCAAATAATTTTTAAAGCGGCTAAAAACTAAATGGGAAGGGTATAATAGGCTGTACAGTAAAAGTTTTATTAAATACACACTTCTGTCTTATGTGGTTCCCAAAAGTAATTGGGGTTGGTTTTGAACCTTTTAAGTTAATCGCATGACGAATTTTTTATTAGTGATCAAGAGGGTATATACTCAAAGATAGGAAGATGGTGTCCCACCATCTCAAATACGAGAAATGGACATCTCCATTCGGGGGAGGAAGACTCTGCGCATGAATATATAATGCACAAAAAGAGCATTCTCGATACCTGATGTTTATCACTAATCATCAAACAAAAAATACATTAGATTTATTTTTGCATCTGCACTTCTATTACTATTAACGATGGTTAATTGATATATATTATTATCTCATTTTACTACTTGAAATAATAAGTTTACTAATATGATATAAACGCCGAGCATGGATATGTAAAGGAGTAACCCCTAGAAATTAACAGCCTGTTTGGATGGTTGTAACTCATCGTATGGTATTGTATTGTCATAATGGGTGCGACGTTTGTTTTGATTGTTTCTCTAATTAACATTGTAGGGTATCGTTAAATTCATGGTTATATAACCATGAAAACAGTCATTTTATGTAACGACCGATTTGGTGGGATCGCGTCATTACCTATTTTTCTCACACATCATGCCCTCACTTATTATTTACATTTTACCCTTTACCTTATTTTCAATTATTAAACTACGGTAAACAATACAGTCTATCCAAACGTTGTACAACACAATACGATACAGTACAATACAATACAATACAACACAATACAATACAACACATTATAAAACGATGGGTAACAACCATCCAAACGGAGTGTAATAGTGGACATTGCCACTCTTTGACATAGCTATTGCTTAACAAGAAGATTTCCTAAGCTTAATTAAGGAAGATGAGAAGACTTTCTCCTTTACAAATATGTAGCGACCACAAAAATAAGTACAAAATAATATTGTGAAACTTTCAAAATCTGAAGTCGCTTTCTTTGTCTTGCCTAGTTCTGAAGTTAGGCATCTATATCTACTCCAACGAACAACCTTTACGTTTCCTTGCCTAAGAATCTGCTACCTGATGAGTTAACACTATTTTGGAAAAGAAGAGTGAAAAATAAAGTAGGACAAGAAAAAATAGTTTGCTGATATATTAGCCTCCTGCAATTATTAATTCAGCAACTGTAAACAAACTGAAGGATATTGAAAATACAGATTCGTACTAATTAATGAACTACTAATATGAAAATGGAGCCCTAAACTCAAGGATGTGATTTTTGCTTCACAAGATACAGTTTATCAGGGAGAAAAGCACAGATTGCCTACATGTGCACTGTCTCATGAAGTGGAAGCTCATCTGTTCGTTTAGTTCACACCGCACACTACCAAATTTTTCTCTAGGCAGACAGGACATGCTATCATCAACCAGGTCGAGAATATCACTCAAGATAGCTATGAAAGAGAAAACTCCTATGCCACCTTCCATCAAAATGAGATTTTCATAACTGATAAGAGACATGGTCAACAGAATTATACTCCCTACATCCCATTTTATGTGAAGGTCTTTTCTTTTTTATCAGTACCAAAAAGAATGACAGATTTCTATATTTAGTAACAATATAACTTTATGAGATAATCTACCGCCGCACAAATTTCTAAAGTATATTTTAAACCACAAGTTTCAAAACTGTTCCTTTATTTCTGCTCAGCAACCACCTTCACATAAATTGGGACGAAGGAAGTATTACCAATGGATTGCCAGATAAAACAAGGAGAATAGAGCAGTGAAAGATCATAATGGGAAGGTCATACTTTAAATAGTGGGTTCATGGCCATAAGGCCCTTCAACAGAAGCTGTTATCTTGTGCTGATGCTGCAAAAGAGCTCCATCCGATGTCTTTCTGATTCAAGATAAGTCTAGAACTTTTTATAAGGATAGCAAGATGATGTTTCCCATCAAGGGGATCGGAGTAGACACCGAATGCGGCCAGGATAATTTTAGAATTAAGAGAAATACCCAAACCAAGGGCATCATACTTCATATCTACAAGTTGGAAATAGGATGAATAAAAATTATGCAAAAAAGAGAATGAACTGCTAGGGAATCAATAATTGATAAGGATTTTTTTGTAGAACAAGTTCAACGGTTCCACAAGGAAAGTATTTAGCTTAAAGTAGGGGCACATATACCTTTCAATATTGAACGCTATAATAAAAAACACTGAAAACATATATTATACTGTTAGCAGTCCTCTAGTCTTAATGTTAGCCGTCCTTATGTCTTAAAACATAGTTAGTTTATTAGATTTCTAAGTAGTAGTCTACAGCTTATCTGTAGACATATTTCCTATTTCTTTGTAGTAGTTATTTGCGGTTTCCTCCAGATTCTTATCTATAGGAAAAGTAGGAAGTTATGTCCTTGTGTTTAGGGGTGGTTATCTTTTCAGTATTGTATTTAAACTCTATTTTACTTCAATGAAAAGTAAGCAGAAAATTATCCAAGTTTTTGAGTACTTTAACTCAAGAGATTGCCGGTTCTCTCTTAACGAATCAGCACCATAGGTCGCAGGAGGAAAACCTATTCCCAAACTCCTAATTCCCTCCCCATTAATTCTGATTTTGTGTTGCATCAACCCATAACTAGATCCATATCAAGGGACCGTAACAACTTGGTATCAGAGACGGGAGTTATGGGAGATCAAATTCAGCAACAACTGGCACATTTGGTGACTTTGTTCCAAGAGGAACGTGCAGCCAATTTGGCCAGACAGGAAGCCATTAATGCTCGCTTAGATGCACTAACAAAGGACTTAGCAAATTCAAAAGCAGACGCTGAATCAACTGAAAATGTTGGTCACAATCGAAGTTGGAAGGGTAAAGCCGTGGCTGGAAGTTCAGGATCAGAAACAGGTGGAAGTTCCTTTTATCCAAAATATACAAAGTTGGATTTCCCACGATTTAATGGCCAAGAGGACCCTTTGGGATGGTTGAACAGATGTGAGCACTTCTTTCGACACCAGCAAACACCAGAAGAAGACAAAATTGGACTTGCTTTTTTTCATTTGGAAGGAGTTGCACAACTCTGGTTTCTTCAACTAGAGACTGATATGCCTCAACCTTCTTGGGATGAGTTCAAACGTCAATGTAATCTTCGTTTTGGACCACCAATTAGAAGTCAAAAGTTGGGAGAATTGGCCAAGTTATGCCAAATTGGATCTGTGGCAGATTACCAAGAAAAGTTTGAGCAGTTAGTTTCGCGGGCTGGTACTCTTACACAAGGACAGAAAATTGAACTCTACATAAGTGGTCTTGCTGACTCTATAGCAGTTGAGGTAGAGTTGCATAATCCACCAGATTTGGCTACGGCAATGAGTCTTTCCCGGCTTTATGAACGCAAGGAACAACCCATTCATTCGCAATTGTCAGATGCTTGTAGATCAAAGATGGCAGATTTCTCACCTCAACAACACACCAGATTTGTCAAGAAATTGACCAGATCTGAAATGGAGGAAAGACGACTTAAGGGACTTTGTTTCAACTGTGATGAACCATTCACCCGAGGTCATCAGTGCAAGAAATTATTTTGGATTGAATCTGTAAACGATAAAGATGATGATTCTGTTGAACAAGAGGGAAATTAACCATTATAATCTTAACAAGTATCACTGGCAGCAAACTTTTATGCACAACGCGTTCCAAACTTCTCGCTTGAGGACAAGCGAAATTTGAAGGAGGGGAGTAATGTTAGCAGTCCTCTAGTCTTAATGTTAGCAGTCCTTATGTCTTAAAACATAGTTAGTTTATTAGATTTCTAAGTAGTAGTCTACAGCTTATCTGTAGACATATTTCCTATTTCTTTGTAGTAGTTATTTGCGGTTTCCTCCAGATTCTTATCTATAGGAAAAGTAGGAAGTTATGTCCTTGTGTTTAGGGGTGGTTATCTTTTCAGTATTGTATTTAAACTCTATTTTACTTCAATGAAAAGTAAGCAGAAAATTATCCAAGTTTTTGAGTACTTTAACTCAAGAGATTGCCGGTTCTTTCTTAACGAATCAGCACCATAGGTCGCAGGAGGAAAACCTATTCCCAAACTCCTAATTCCCTCCCCATTAATTCTGATTTTGTGTTGCATCAACCCATAACTAGATCCATATCAAGGGACCGTAACATATACTTTACTATTGTCACAAAGGAGTAGTGGGTCTGTAGTACTCTGCACTCAGTGGCCTAAAATCTTGAGTCCCCCTTCCTGATCCAAACAATCGTGAGTCTGCCTTTAGCTAAATGTATGTCAAGTGTCAACAGTCCTATGTGACTGACAGAATCTAAGGAAACGATCAAGCATGGAAAGACATATTCCTGCACATGCTACAGTGAAGATGAAATCACCAACATGCAAAATCAGGATTAAAACAAGTACTACATATATTGGTGCATACAGAAGGATATATCAAAGTTTCTTCTCTCACCAGGATGTATTGTTACCCATATAACCAGACCATCTGGAAGGCTGATGTCTCCTGAAGATTGGCGACACTTGTCTTTCCCACTCCGGCAGATGTGTTAAACAAGATAAGAACGTTTGTACTACTGAAAACACTCACAGAGATGCATTCAATATGGGTAATTGACTTCGAACACTATTCGATTCGATACAACTCCATAAGCTCAGTAAACAAAAATTACAGCTTTAGAACTCACTTTTTCGTACAATGTGCTGGCCATGTGCAGAGAAAAGAAACATTGTAGGATGTTCCATGGTGACATGATACCTAATTGCAAAGAAAAAGGTCTGCACAATTAGACGGTGTAACATGTAGCGAAAAAGGGACAAACAATCCAAATAATAGTGCCACCTTATACGAAAAATAGATAAGATTAGACATGCAATTCAACAATTTCAATGTACGTTTCGCTTTCTTTCTTTTTTTTTTTTGT
Organism: Petunia x hybrida; assembly: GCA_037355625.1. Lineage (NCBI taxonomy): Eukaryota > Viridiplantae > Streptophyta > Magnoliopsida > Solanales > Solanaceae > Petunia > Petunia x hybrida. Next base: position 578,970 of record JBBBVM010000574.1, on the reverse strand, counting down.
TTGGGTTAAGAATGGGGAAAATCATGTCAGCGAATGAGGTGAAAGATCTACACTCTACATTAAGTGCAATAAAAACAACTAAGATGAGCAAGAATTCCAAATTCAGATACCAATAATTTATTCTACCATTTTATTAAACATTTACTACCTTTAATCACGATGGGAAGACTCTGACAAGGAGCAAATTCTGATGACATGAACTGGCAAAGTCTTCAACATCACAATTGGGATCTTTGCTCTGGTCTAGTTGTTCTTCCAGGAATAACATCCTCATTCCAACCTCCTTGATACGGAAACGCTGTTTATCTCCCACGCTTGCTGAAATCTCTATAACATCACCTGTTTGCAACGTGTTTCCGATTTCCCAATAACTTAACCACATCATCCGCTCTTCACCTTCAGGAATAGCTAGAAACATAGGATCTTGCTTCCACTTGATCCTCTGCGACAAATTATTGATTGTAATGGACAAACAATAGCCCTCACTTACCATCTCTTTACTCTCCAAGCATGTATACACCAAGCAAAAACTCAAGCCTCGAATTCTATGATTATCAGAAGTAGGCACGATGAAGGATGAATGGAAAGGCTCACTCAATTTCGTATTAAAACAACTTGGCACGTGGCTACCCAGCAAGAATGTAGAGAAGACGCCATTGCAGATAGTACCCCTGAGAGATGAAAATCTTCAAATTTTAAGCAGTTGCATAATTAGTTGAGCATATCCACGAAATATATGCCTCAATTTACACAGAAACAGAAAGATGCACCTGAGCCGGGAGCTTCTTAGGTGGGAGACATTGTAATTTTTCCATGTCATTTTGGACAAACTCTGGAAATTCCATTTCATCAGGATACAATTTCTGAATGTCAAATCTTAATCTAAAAGTAACATTTCTAATCAACTCCAAGTTTGACAGACCAAACTAACCGAGAATTTCTGCATTGACATTTTCAAGAGGTTCTAACTTGAAATTAGAGTTCATCTCAACCAGGTTAGCACAATTTATGTAAAGGATACTGCATGAGCTTGGTAACCCAGATACTTTCTCCGAGGCTATCAGTCAGTTGCATCCACATTCTCAACACCATTTGGCAGTTTAGTTAGTGATTTTAGCCTTGTACACGAATTTAGTGAAAGGTTCTCAAGCCTGCTAAGATATCTAATGCTCTCTGGGGGTTGGCAAATTGGATTTCGGCTCAAACTCAAGTCTTTCAGCAGATTGAGCTTACTAAAATCAATTTGGAGAAATGCCTTATCACCCAGATTGCAGTCAGAAAGCCTTAAAATAACTAGAGAAGTTGGGAAACTGATTGGGGAAACTCTCTGACATATTTCTCCTTCCTTAGCAAGGGCCCCAAGATCATATGCGATGGTTTCACGGCAACATATTCAAGATTTGAGCAACCAGATATATCAAGGGTCTCCAGATGTTTTAACATGCAAACACTTTCTGGAATCCTCCTCAAATTTATACAACCATTGAGGCTTAAAACAGTGAGACCCTCGAGGTATCCAATACTGTTGTCCAGCTCAGTAAGACTTGTACAATATTCGAGAATTAATTGTTCAAGGTTGGGAAGTTCTGAAAAATCAGGAGTTTTACTCAGCCGATAAGAATGGCTGAGATTGAGGAACTTTAGGCATCTAAGTAACTAGTCAAAGGAACAAGAGAAATGAAAAGTTATGTTAGATGCAATGGATGACTAAAATAATGCTGGATAAAATAGATGATAAATGATAACAAGCAGATTATGACAAAGGGCATGCATGAAGTACCTTTGCTCCTTCCCAAAGTTGTTTCACGCTGCTGTAACAAAGATCTATGGCCATGAGGTTTCCCAATGGAAAGTCACTTGGTTGGGATTCTAACTGGAGATAACGCCAACACAACCATCTTAATTTCTTGGGAAATTTCTTGTAACATCCAGAAAATTGTATATTGCTAAGCAACAGAAACTTTAACTTGTGCATTCTTGTGAATGATTCAGTTTCCAGATACTCATTTGGAACTTCCCTAGTGTCCGTGATATGACGCGAGAAAACTGACATCCAATTCCATCTTGGTCGATCTTCCTGAAAATTATTCAGAAATTCTTCAAGTTTACTATTTTTGACATAGTTTTCGCCAGATGTTATCCTGGTTGATCCACGCCCCTTGTGAATATTTCCATCGAGAATGATGCCTTCAATTGCTTCTGTTCCCTAATAAAAATCAGAAACGGACATATAAGAGAAAAGCAAAGGCATGGGTTAAAGGAAAAACAAAAGCCTTCAAGTGATTAAGTTGCTTACAGTTTTGTTTCTCAATACGTAGAAAGATTCTTCATGACGCCACAGTCTACTACGCCTCCCTGGCTCCTCAAGAGATTCTCGGCGAACAATTTCTCTTCCCATATCTTGAATTAACTGATGCATTATTAGCTTATTTTGGTGGATTGATAAGAGATCTCTATCAATGAGGTTTTGAATCCCAAGTACAGTGAAAAATCCATATTTGTCTAGGATTTTGATAGCAAAATCTCTATCCTCCCAGCGAAAGAAACAAGCAATAAGATGAAGGAATAAACCCTTATCATCATCTTCAAGAGAGTCATAACTGATCTTTAGCAGTTCAATAATCTGGTTATTAGGAAGAACTTGCAACTTCTTTTTTGTACTTCTCCATACATCCAGACCTTTCCCTGCAAGGGAAGAACGCTAAGTGCAAGTGGAACTCCTCCACACAGTCTCACTACTTCATTTGAATGTTCTAGAAAACCTTCAACAGGCCGCTGCTCTCCAAAGGCATGCCAACTGAAGAGCTCTAGTGATTCTTCTCTGCTCATAATCTCGACATTATAGACCTTATCAACCAAGTGGGGTTTTAAAATCCGCTCCTCTTGGGTTGTTAAGATGATCTTACTTCCTGGGTAAAATAAACTTTTCATCCCCAATACTTCATTTATTTGATCAGAATCATCCACGTCATCAAGAACAAGTAGGACTCCTTTTCCACATAATGCATCTGAAATCTTAACAATTCCTTCATCATCACATGATACTCTTTCCTTTTTCCTTTTTAGAATGTCAGAAAGTATTTGCTTTTGCATTTTAACTAAACCATTAGGTTGTTTGCAAATTTCTCTTATGTTAAGCACAAAACTGCTACCTTCAAAAGCATGAATTGTATGAATTTGGCCAGGGTAGTCTTCCCTATACCACCCATACCACACACCATCAATAAACCAACATCAGCTGATTCATTTTGCAGCCACAAGCTAATATGTTTAGCACGGCGATCTATGCCAATTAGGTAAGGTGCAACATACAAAGCTGTCCGACTTAGTCAATTTGTGACCACATTAACAATCTTTTGAATAAATTTTGACTCATGCCTGTACATTTCAACGAGAAAAGAGATTTCAAAAAGTAAGATATAACTGAAGTGCAATTACATTCTTTAGGCGAAAGAAAGCTCACTCAGCCATATTCCCTGTCTAAATCAGATCGAGCAGATGGTAATGAAGGAAGTTATCAATGTCCTTCAGCTAAGCACGTAATAACTGAAATGTATTCAGGGCATCAATGTTGTTGATTATCATTAAAGAGTATAAGCAGCCATTACATTACAATAGTCTTCATTATCCCAGTTAGAATACTCTCTGTAAGTCCAACGGCAGGTCTACGAGACAACGGATTTGTCGGCTGCAATTCCAGTAGATTAGGCGAGGTTGTGTACAGGCTGGTTCGGATACCATCTTAAGGAAAAGATAATCTGTCGGCATGAACTAATATATGTAATGAAGGTTATATTGTGAATAGGTTAGATATGTAAATAGGTTAGTTAGTTATGTAAATTGTATATTGGGCCAAACCCGTTAAGTTTACTTGGTTCCTAAGTTAGGTTTAGGTATTCTCTAGGTTTTCTCTTGTATAAATAGGGGACTCCCTTCATCAATGAAAGCAAGAGTTTTCACCCAAATCTTATTCCTCTCGTGTGAGTGTGTTCGATTTTACGTGTTCGGTTTCTTGGTGTGTTCGGTTTTACATGGTATCAGAGCCATCGTGAAACTCTTCAAGTAGAAAAGTAATGGAGGCTCCAAAAGGTGATGCTGCAGTCGTATGGAAGACAATCTCTCCGTATGATATCACCTCGAATGATAATCCTGGTTTGATTATCACACAGGTCCAGTTGACCAGTGAAAACTATGAGGAATGAGCGCGGTCGGTTAGAACAGTGCTGCGTGCAAGGAAGAAGTTTGGTTTTGTTGACGGATCGATCAAGATGCCCGATGAAAAGTCGATCGATTATGAGGACTGGTGGACTATCAATTCTCTTCTGGTGTCGTGGATTAGGAATTCGATCGAGCCTACTCTTCGGACCACCATATCGCACATGGAAGTGGCGAAAGATCTGTGGGAGAGTATTCGAGAACGTTTCTCCGTGGGAAACGGACCACGGATTCAGGAATTGAAAGCGGCTTTGGCCGGTTGTAAGCAAAAGGAGTTAACTATTGCTGCTTACTATGGAAAACTGGCTATGTTGTGGGAAGAACTAGGAAATTGTGATAAGTTTCCAACTTGTTCGTATGGAAACTGCACTTGCAATCTAACGGTTGCATTTGAGAAGAAAAGGGAAGATGATAGGGTTCACTTATTTCTCATGGGTCTGGATGAAAGTCTTTATGGAACCGTCCATACCAATCTCTTGGCACAGGATCTATTGTCGTCGATGAATCAAGTCTACCAAAAGGTAATCCAAGATGAACGGGTCAAAGGGATGGCACGAACTCAGGAAGAACGAGGGGAGGTGACAGCGTTTGCTGCACAACGATCACAGCCACCGAAGACAGGCTATAAGGAGTGTCACTTGTGTGATCGAGAAAGACATCCTCCGGAACGCTGCTATGAAGTTATTGGTTATCCGGAGGGGTGGGTGCATTATCCGAAGCAAGGTTCTTCGAATGGAGGACGTGGCAGAGGAAGAGCTGAAGGTAACAGAGGTGGAAGAAGTCGTGGACATTAACAGTTTGGTTCGAATACTGGTCGAGGACGTGGCAATAATCGAGAAAATGCTGCTCAAGCTGAGCTCGAGAATGGAGAAAACGGACACATGAGTGTGCCCGGACAAACTAACTTGTCCGGAATAACAGGTGATCATTTGCAGATGCTGTTCGATTTGCTGAAAAAGGAGAAGGCAAGCACAAGTGAACCATCGATCGGTAAGAAAATTCATCTTTCATGGATTATTGACACGGGGGCGTCAAATCACATGACCGGTCAGATAAGTGCTTTGGAGAATTTACGAACAATACCAAAGTGTCCGGTAGGTTTACCGAACGGAAGCAGTACGATGGCGACTCAGGAAGGATCGATCAGATTTAACGAAGACATGGTTCTTCACGGAGTGTTATATGTGCCTGAAATGACTTGCAATTTGATGTCTGTGTCTCAATTAATTAATCAAGTTGGTTGCAATGTAAATTTCACTAATGATTTGTGTGTTATGCAGGACCGGGCTACGGGGAAGTTGATTGGAGCGGGTGAACAAAAGAACGGACTCTACTACTTTCGGACGATACCCGTGGTGAAAGCTGTGAAGGTCGATGTGGTAGATTTGTGGCATCAAAGGTTGGGACATCCTTCGATGCAAGTAACAAAATCTCTTTCAATTTTAGAACATAGTGGGAAAGGTAGCTTAGAAGAAAAAGCATGTGATGTATGCCTTAGGGCAAACCAAACTAAAAATGTATTTCCTTCGAGTAATAATAAAGCTGCTGAACCTTTTGATTTAGTTCATTGTGACTTGTGGGGTCCTTATAGAACTGAGTCTTCGTGTGGTGCATCATATTTTTTGACTGTTGTTGATGATTGTTTACGAGGAGTATGGGTGTTCTTGTTAGTTGATAAGAGAGAGGTCGGACAAAAATTAAGAGGTTTCTTTGCAATGGTAGAAAGACAATTCAATAAACAGGTTAAGTGCGTTCGGAGTGATAATGGAACCGAATTTGTAAGTCTGAGAGGGTATTTTCTCGAACAAGGGCTCTTGTTCCAAACTTCTTGTGTAGGGACACCCCAGCAAAACGGTAGAGTTGAACAGAAACATAGACATATCTTAAACGTGGCACGGGCGCTACGTTTTCAAGCCAATTTACCGATTGACTTCTGGGGAGAATGTGTGATGACGGTGTGTTATTTGATTAACCGGACACCCACTAAGTTGTTGAATGGGAAGACACCTTACGATATCTTGTTGGGTGTGACACCGAATTATGATCATTTGAGGGTGTTCGGTTGCTTATGTTATGCTCTCAATCAAGGACGAACAAGTGACAAGTTTGAAAGTAGGAGTCGTCGATGCGTGTTTTTGGGTTATCCAAATGGGAAGAAAGTGTGGAAAGTGTATGATTTGGAGGCAAAGGAGTTTGTGTTCTCAAGGGATGTGGTGTTTTACGAAAAGGAATTTCCGTTCGCATCCAAGGAGACTGAGGATGAAAAATGGAGACAAGATACGGTTCCCATCACCGTAGTATTGGAGGAGGAAGAGGAGAGTGTGCGACGAAGGGGGGGGGGGGTGTTGAACCCGAAGTCATGACTCCGGAAATTGAACCCGAAGTGATGACTCCGGAAGCTGAACCTGAAGTTGTTCCCGAAGTTGAACCCGAAGAGATGAATCGTGGAAAACGAACTAAGAAAGAGAATATCTTGCTGAGAGACTTTGTTAATAATACAGTCCAAAAGATGAGTCACCGGGTATCGTCCTGTGTTTGAAATTCTGATTGTTCATCTGTTTCTCAACAACCCTCTGGTAAGCCCTATCATCTAGCACACTATGTCAATTGTGATAATTTCTCTTCGAAACATGTGAGTTTTCTTGCAGCTATAACGCAAGGACATGAGCCTACCTCCTATTCGGAGGCGGTGAAAAATGAAAAATGGAGAACAGCCATGGGGGAAGAATTGAATGCATTGGAAGCAAACAAAACTTGGGAGATAGTTCGCTTACCTATGGGGAAGAAGGCCCTCGGATGCCGATGGGTATATAAGATAAAGTACAACTCGGATGGAACTATTGAAAGGTACAAAGCAAGACTGGTGATTTTTGGGAGTCATCAAATCGAAGGAGTTGATTACACGGAGACATTTGCACCGGTTGCAAAGATGGTGATTGTCTGAGTTTTTCTGGCCGTAGCAGCTGCCAAAAATTGGGAATTGCATCAGATGGATGTGCACAATGCATTTTTGCATGGTGATCGTCACGAAGAAGTATATATGAAATTGCCTCCGGGACATCGCATGACTGGGAGAGCAACTGTGTGTCGCCTTCGAAAATCATTGTATGGTTTAAAACAAGCTCCCAGGTGTTGGTTTGCGAAGTTGTCTGCTGCTCTTAAGCAATATGGGTTTCGACAATCATATTCGGATTACTCATTATTTATGATGAAGAAGGGAAATGTGCATTTGAATGTGCTTGTTTATGTGGATGATCTAATCATATCTGGTAATGATTCGAAGGCAATTCGAATTTTTAAGTTGTATCTCTCGACATGTTTCCATATGAAGGATTTAGGTGCCTTGAAATACTTCTTGGGAGTTGAAGTGGCAAGGGCTCCGAAGGGAATCTTCTTGTGTCAGAGGAAGTATGCATTGGATATCATATCGGAAGCAGGCTTGTTAGGGGTAAAACCGGTTGGCACACCGATAGAACAACACCATCGCTTGGCACTTGCGACTGGTCGTTTTGTCAAAGATCATGAACGCTATCGGCGACTAGTTGGCAGATTGATTTACTTGTGTTTTACACGACCAGATTTGTCCTATAGTGTGCATGTGTTGTCGCAATTCATGCAGAGTCCCCGTGTTGAGCATATGGAAGCGGCACTTAGGGTTGTTCGATATTTGAAAGGCTGTCCGGGACAAGGCATTGTATTTAATTCTCAGTGTGATCTGAGATTGTACGGGTGGTGTGACTCCGATTGGGCAGGTTGTCCGTTGACGCGTCGATCGTTAACAGGTTGGTATGTGTCGTTAGGGGACTCACCGATATCTTGGCGAACGAAGAAGCAACAGATCGTGTCGAGGTCCTCCGCCGAGGCAGAGTATCGATCGATGGCGATGACTGTGTGTGAATTGAAGTGGTTGAAAGGGATATTATGGAACCTTGGAATTGATCACAATTCTGCGATGAATTTGAAGTGTGACAGTCAAGCAGCGTTACATATTGCTCGGAATCCTGTCTTTCACGAACGCACTAAACACATTGAAGTCGACTGTCACTTTGTTCGGAATGAAATTTTCGGAGGAGTCATTCGTCCCAGCTATGTGCCTACAACCACACAACTTGCTGATATTTTTACGAAGGGGCTGGGACGTGCCCTGTTCGAGTACTTCCTTAACAAGTTGGGCATAAGGAACCCTCACGCTCCAACTTGAGGGGGGGTAATGAAGGTTATATTGTGAATAGGTTAGATATGTAAATAGGTTAGTTAATTATGTAAATTGTATATTGGGCCAAGCCCGTTAAGTTTACTTGGTTCCTAAGTTAGGTTTAGGTATTCTCTAGGTTTTCTCTTGTATAAATAGGGGACTCCCTTCATCAATGAAAGCAAGAGTTTTCACCCAAATCTTATTCCTCTCGTGTGAGTGTTTTTGGTTTTACGTGTTCGGTTTCTTGGTGTGTTCGGTTTTACAATATGAGTGGAGATTGATTTCCTTGTATGTAGGATCTTATATTTGTTTTCCTTCATTGTATATAGAATATCTAGAATCCTTAACTGATTTCCTACATAGGATCTTTTACTGTATTTCCTTCTTAGATTGTTCTTTGTGCTGGCTCTTTTATTTTATTTTCTTTTTATCTAAAGTCCTCCTACATATTGACTCCAAATCGGGGCAGAAATATATGAACCAATATTTTGAAGCCTATACCCGAACCAATATATGATCTGAAATGGTTGCCTAATACTATAATGAACGTGTTGCTTTTTCCAGAATATTGACCACAAAACTACCTCTCAGGAAGGAACAGTTGCAGCCTGCAGGAGTGGTTTAGTGCACATGGTGATGGCTAGGCTTCAAGTTCATATTTTCTTGAATAGACTTGACTGTGAGTTTGATCAAATCATATTCGAAGATAAATATCAACAAAGACAAACTAAGGAAGGAACAATCCGCTAAAAAGCCTAATAAATTTGTCTGTACTCATTTTGGTGAAACAAGTCATTCAGACTAATGATTTTATGAAATCATCAGCTATCTTGAATGGTGGGGCTTTACAAAGAAGCCAAGAGAGAAAATTGTTAGAAAAGCTATGTCAATATCTATAGATGAAGAATAGTCACATCCAATAGCAAACGTTACTCACCCAGGTATTGTTGGTTATTCTAATTATCATAAAGGATATAGGTGCTTGAAGCTCAAAGCCAAAAGTTCCATGTTACGATGGAAGTCTCTTTTTGTGAATCATAATCATTATTATCTAGGGGGAGCCTCTAGGCCATCTCTTCAGAGGGAGAACTATATAAGGTGTTACAAAAAGTGAGAACATAGACGTGTTCTTAGAGTCCGAAAAAATGAATGAAAGGTTTTGAGAAACTGTTGAGCAAAGTGTGGATAGTAACGCTGGAACTGAAAGTGAAATGTTGCCCAATCTAACACCGTTAACTGAAGAATCAACCTAGAATGTCCAGCATCCTTCTCCTCCGGATGCATAGGTAAGATCAAGCGTTGATGGTAAATTTCGACTATTAAGATTGCACAAAACCATGTGCAACATGATCGTACCATATGTCTTGAGTATGATCGTCATTGCATCTAGGAAAATTTTAGATCAAAAGATTATACACTTTCCTTTTGTCAAGTCTAAGATCAGTTGACCGATCTACTCACAAACGCTATTTTAGGAGAAGTGTTCCACGGTGTAATTGACAAATTGGGCATGCCAAATATTTACGCGCCAACTTGAAGAGTGTGTCGGCATGAGTTATGTATGGGCGGAGACTGATTTCCTAATATATAAAATCATTAATATTTTCCTTGTATATAGAATCTGATATCCATTTAGAATCCTTAATTGATTCCATGTTTAGGATCTTTAACCTTATGTAGGATCTTTTATTTTGTTTCCTTCTTACCTAAAGTATGTACCTATATATCGACTCCAAATAGGAGCAGAGACATAGACCTTATTTGGCTTAGCTGATTTAAAGTAGCTGATAAGCATATAAGTGGTGAAGCAGAATTAATAATTAAACAGTTAAATACATGTTTGGATAAAACTGGTGAAATTGATAATAAGCAAATGAAGTGTTTGGCAAAGGGGAGAAATAATCTTACCCATCAGCTTGATTCTGTAAGACCATTCCACCCAAGTTGGCAACTTCAGTTAGTGCTTCCCTCCATCTTTCTACCCTTTCCCTTCCACTGCATTCGTTTTCATGCAAAGCTAATGCTTCTCCAACTCTTCCCTTCTGCTTCCTAACATCACAAGGATCCACGTAGTTGTAGCATTGCACGATCCAATTTCATAATCATATCAAGCTGAGCTGATCAAGACATGACTTGGACAATGCATGATTGCTTTATAATGTGGTTGTTCTTTTCTTGTGTCATTATCATCTTTGAATGTGTGAAAGCCAGCATTTACTAAAACAGTGTAAAGGTGATGAGTGAAAGTAGTCGTGCAAATACTGTCTTCTGCTCTATAACTTAGAAACACTTGATGTGAGCATGACGGATTTAGATGTTGCTCCATAAAGGCAGTTGGATATGAATTAAGAAAATATTATAGTGAAGTTTTTGGTGAAAGTAGAGAGTAAAGGAGAGAATCTCTACTGCAAGTCCTACACTATTTGGAGATCGGACTCAACGACACAAGTTCACTTAATTAAAATGATTTTAAAATCGTTACTTCCAGAACAGCACCACTAAACTATTCAAAATAACACAAATTTCCCTACTTTTAGTTTTTTTTTTTTTGCGCAAAAATGACCTTGCTCGAAACTACCCCCACTAACTCTTGCTTCAGAACAAGAAAAGAATGACCCATTTTGCCCTTGTTCTTTTCAATTAGTTATGATTGTGCGAGAAAAATAAAATTACACCAACAAAATGAAAATAAGTACTTCAAAGACGTGTTCCAACAAAAAAAAATGACGCGAAAGTTTTTAGTCTTCTAGATTCCTTACGCATTATGCCTAAGTTGCTCTTTCTTGACATGAAATCATGTACCTTTACTTACAAAATTATTTTAAAATTTATTTTCCTACATTAATAATGAATTTATTTTGCTAACTTTGTGAAACATAGGTACTATAAAGTTTACAATTGTTAAGTTCCACAACTAGTGTTTCACTATCAAGCTCAAGTTGACAAGTAGACTCTTCACTAGTGGCATACTCACTAGATGCATCAAAACCACCAACTAGTGTTGAGTCATCACAAGACAAATAGCTAGTAGGCTCATGAAAAGGTGAAGCAACACTTACATTCGTAGTACTTCCTTGATCACTCACAAGGTTTGAAGTGTCATATGCAACTTCCCCTTCATGAAGCTCACATTGAGGCTCCAATTGCTTGTCTTCAAATGTACCTACACAAGAACTTTCACAAGAAGAAATAGAAGATAAAAAAGGGTTAGAACAATGGGTGCTCTCACTCTCAAATTTTCCTTCCTCACCTCTCATCTCTCGCAATTTTACCTCATGGTCAAGTGTAGTTTGTGGTGACAATCCTCTCACATCACTCCTCAAATCCTCTCCTTTTCCCTCTCTTGGATTGTCACCGGTCACTCCCTCGCTTCTCTCTATCTTTTCTCTCTCATTTGAAGTGGAGTGACTCTCATTTTCATCACGCAATGGCAAAACAATGAGATTGTTTGCCTCGGGTTCAAGTACCATGGGGAACTTTGCTTTAGCCGCCTCCCTCAACTCCTTCATCCTCTTGTAGTCTCCCCTTACTTGCCTTGGAGTCAAAGGTCTAAGCACATATTTTCTCCCATCTTGCTTGACCGTATAGGAATTGGTCCGGCCATCATGCACTACAAACCTATCATGTTGCCATGGTCTCCCAAACAATAAATGGCATGCTTGCATCGGGACCACGTCAAACATGATCTTATCCTTATAACTTCCCATGCTAAACTCAATCAACGCTTGTTTCACCACTTTAAGTTCACCACACTCGCTTAGCCATTGTAATCGGTATGGTTTTGGATGCTTTAGAGTAGGTAACTTCAATTGGTCAATCAAGGTTTGGCTCACGATGTTGGTGCAACTCCCGGAATCAACAACCATTGAACATACTTGGCCCATCACTCGGCACCTAGCATGAAAGAGGTTTTCCCTTTGATCATTTTCCACCTCCTCTTCCATAAAAGTGGTACTCAAGCTTCTCCTCACAACTAGGGAAACATGAGGTTTTCCCTTCCCAACCACATCCTCCTCCACATTATCCGTAGATAGGACATTTCGAATGGGTTTTGGATGTGGGGTAGTTCTTTGGGGATTGCCCAAAGGGTGGGGATTGCCCACTTGTTGGGGATTGCCCAACACTTGCTCATTTCCTTCACGGTCTCCCTTTACCCGTTGTTGACTAAGCACTTCAACAACTTGTTCCGGGGTAGAGGTTGAATCACTCGTGCCTTCTCCGGCTTTGCCTTGGACACTCGGGGTCCCTTGCTTTACTTGGACACTCGGGGTCCTTTGCTTTACTAAAGCAATAGGTGTCATCTTCTCAAGATTTCCAATCTTTTGGCTCATGAGGTCCATCTTGGCAAGAAGGTTAGCCAAGGCCTCCTTCATGAAATCTTGTCCGTCGTTGGCCATCGTACCTACAAAAAGCAACAAACGTTAAATAAGCACCTCACCACTCCCTCACAAATGTTTCACTCGGCTCACTCGTGTTTTTGGGGAGGTGGATATTTCACACAAGTTCGAGTTTAAAAGCTTCAAGTAGTTGACCAACGAACCACAACTCAATCACTCCACTTCTCAATCCCGATGCCCTCCGGGGTGAGTGGAGTTAATGGGACTCGATTGGAACGGTAGCTCTTTAAGTGCGGACTTGAACCAAAAGATACTACGGCTCTTCTTTGAATTCTAGTCTCCTTTCTAGGCACGATAATCCTAATAGCTCGAAGTAATTAGTACTACACAAGTAGAATTATACCCTAATAGTACTAATTAGAAGCAATGCAAACAACAAAACACGAAAACCTAGAAGTTTCTACCCGTTTCCCAACTTTCAGGAAGTAGGCGCCCCACCCCTGTCAACTGGGCGGTCCGCCTGGTTCACAATACAGCAGAGTGGGCGGTCCGCCTGTTTAGTAGGCACCCCGCCTCTGAACTTCAGAGAGTTGGGTAGGCGCCCCGCCTCCTTTTCGGGCGGTCCGCCTACTGCAAATTTCAGCAATGTTCAACAACGTTTTCCTTGGCTTTTGCACCCAAAAATCCAACTAATCACACGATGTTTTGGCAATCCAAAGGTACCGAAACGTTGTCCCAACAACAGAGATCAAACCCCAATCAATTTTATCAAACCCCAATCAAAATCCAACAATCTACCATGTTCATCATGTTCATAGCTAGGGTTTCAAGTTTTTCAAATTTTTCAAGGGTTTCAAATCTCAAATCATAGAATACAACTCCAAATCATGTGTATTGGGTACCAAAATAACGGGTTTTCAATAAGGAACAAACCCCAATAACAATCACAACACGAATCAAACAAACGATCAAGATAGACCAAATTTTTGGTATTTTTAATTTTCAATTTTTTTGTGTTTTTCTTCCTTCAATATCAAGAACAAGGAAACTAAAGATAGAATCAACCTAAGGCACGAAGAATCAAGGGTCGGGGGTTCGTAGAAACGATACCCGAACCTTGCTCTGATACCAAGATGATAGGAATCAAATACGCGGAAAGATAAAAGATAGGAACGAGACGTAACTCGATCACTAAACCCAAGTAGCAACGGAGAACTAGTTCCGTTACACCCCGGGAGAAGGCCAAGAACACCTACGCTAGGCAACTACCCTCGAGACGACAACGGACTCGCAAGTAGAATGGTCGGGGGTGGTTTGGGGTTCAACTAGAATCCACTAGTAAACTCAAACCGAACTCAAGGGTTTTCATCCAAAGAGAATCCACTCTTGAACATTGTCATTGACAATCAATCAATCATTCATCATAATAGCTAACTAAGGAATAATGCTAAGCTATGGAGTATTTATAGGCCTCACCTTGACATCAATGAAAGGCCTAAAGTACCCTTAATTAGGTTCTAAATAACAAAGGCCACGCAGGGCTATAATAGTCAAAACATAGCAACTTAAATAAAATCCCGTAGGGTCCTTCAGCAAAGTAGGCGCCCCGCCTACTCTACCAGGCGCCCCGCCTGTTCTCAGAATGGGCATAGCAGGCGGCCAAGTAGGCGCCCCGCCCAGAAAAGAGGCGCCCCAAAATCCTGCAGCTTGTTTTCAACTGGGCGGTCCGCCTCTGCAAATGGGCGGTCCGCCCCTTCCTGTCTTGCCTTGAAACGCGCCGAAATGTGTCTCCTAGGCTCCTCGTTCCATGGCGTTCCAATGCATAAGCTCTTCCTTGGCCTTGGATGGTGTTTTTGGATGGTTGCTCGTTTTGGGTCTTATCATCAAGTAAACCACTATAATACCAAGGTATATAGACAAATCAATTAACACGCAACGAAATAAACCAGTATACATACAAGGTATACTGTACAATAGCAACGTATACAATGATGGTATACTGTATAATTCGTTAGTATATCACTTTAAATGTGTTGCACCAGTGTTGACACCAACCTAACAAAAAATATTTTTATATACTGTATACTTCTTTAGTATCTTGTACACCCCATTAGTATATCAGCTTGACTGTTGATGTTTGGCATTTTATGCCTATATTTCCTTAATATTTCCTCACGTTTGGATACTTTATTCGCACGTTTTCTAGTTAATGAATGTGATTTTGCACTGATATTTTGTCGTATGTGTGTAGGTCGTTATGAAGTGAAATTGGAGCTTTAAAGAGCATGATCGAGCAAGAAAAGATTGGATGTTGAGTGAGGATTGGATCGAGCACACGAAGGCATGACACGACGCGAGCTGCGGAGCAAGGAGAAGCAGAACTGCCTGGCGCGTTACCAGGCGCCCCTAAGGCGCCCCTAAGGCGCCCAGCCTTCTAGCGCGTTTCTCAGCACGGGGTGTGGCCAAGGCGCTGGGATTTCGACGTAATCTGCTTGTGTGCGCGCGTTCGGGGGCGCCAGCTACAGCGCCCCTGGAGCATTTTTGGACTTCCTATTTCGTCTAGGCTTGGGTGTAACTTATTAATAGGCCTTTGTAAACCCTATAAATACTCTTTTACTTCGTGTTTCATAGGAGTTGAGACTTTGGAGCAAATTGAGAGCTCATAACACCATGAACAAGGGTTTTTCTTCCTTCCATTAATCTATTACATCATTATTTCATTATTTCATCAAATCCTTGTGCTGTTATTATGAGTATGCGCGGCTAAATCCATCGTTCTAGGGTTAGAGCGAATTCATGAAGGCTGAGGTTTGAATGTTGATTTCCATGAATTGAATTCCAATTATAGATTGTTTATTCTTTCTTGATCATAATTGTTTGATTATAACGGCCGTATAATTGAACACTATCTACGGTTCTTAGATTGAACTCGACAGAGGGAATTTATGAACGCAAATAAGAAAGAATAGGACTTGATTGTGAACCTGGGCATCCGGGAATCAATTTGTGGGTAGGATAGACATATACCTATTCACCTTGCTTAGCTAAATACAGAATTCGTTAATGCGTGCACGTGATTTAGCCCATAGACATATAGGGATTGGAGTAGCCTGCATAGACCGTGAAGAATCGAAAGGTTTTCACGGGTACAATTAACCTGTTAGTTAGCAATCTTGTGACTTAAGAAGTGGAATCAACAGGATAACTCAACTGGATTGTTCGTAACTCTGACCCTGGACCGTCTCGTTAATATTGTTTACAACCAACTTTTGCTCCATTGTTTGAATTCACTTCTACCATTTTAATTACTGTTCTTTAGTTAATAAGATCCTCACTATTGGAAAAAGATCCCTGAGTAGTTGTTAAGAAATTGTTTGTTAGGAGTCCAGTCTGAATAGTCCTCGTGGGAACGATACTCTACTTATCACTTTATTACTTGTCGACCACATATAATTGCGTGTGCGTTGGGAGCAACAACTGTGTTGCAACAACATTGCTGATTAACGTAATATAGACTGAAAAATCAGTCATTTCAGGTGTTTTTTCCCTCTTCTATTGCAAGTACAGTTTCATTCCATATCATATAAATTAATATGGGTGGATAACCATCCTTAATAGCAAACTTGATGTCGAACCATTGTCTCGATAAATCAATATGAAGGAGCTTTGCAATCTTCATTTGAAATTATTTGAAACCACAATTTTTTTGAATGATAAACTCATCTATTTCGAAATTACAAAATGTATTGCTTGAATTCCATTCGCCACCTAATTGGACCAGAATTTCCACCTTCATTGATATTATTTTTGGAGATAAAACGTGGGAGATTCTATGAGGAAGAAGGTATATGAATCTGTGACCTGTTTGAAGGGTAGGAATTAGAGTTTATGTGATTTTGGGAGATTTTGGGGTGGGAGACGGCTGAGATGAAAAGTGGGTACAACTGGTAATTAGTTTTTGGGTAAGTCAGGTAATTGGTGAAGTAATGGGTATGAGCGTGTAATTATTTCCTCTTGCGTGGGTATTTTTGTAACTCCCCCATAATATATTGGGTTTGATGTTGTTGTGTATAATAATTTCATAATTAACAAGCCTGAAACTTTAGCTCCGTTTGGACATAGTTTTTGGAGATATTTTTTTAAAATATATTTTGAAAACAGTATTTGTTTATGCAATTTAATAGTTTTTGAATAATTTTTGAAGATGAGTTTTTCAAGTTTAAAAAAGTGGGTTTAACTAATTTTCCAAGTTTTATACTCACAAAACCTCAACTTTTTTTTTTCCCCAATTCCGTGGCAACTGGCAGGTTACGAAATAGACAGGGGTGGCTATCTTATCGCCACGACTCCAAGAATATCCAACATGACTCTACAGGTTTACAAGTCATTGTAGATTTGTATACAAGTAATCCATCAGAGTTGTACATACTACTTGTACGACTTTCGGAAGGACTTATGGTAAAATTACTTATGTGATTAAAATTCAAGAAAATGATGTAATGGTACACCCATGAAAGGTATATCTTTCACGGAATCATTATCAGCCTTCGCATTGTCGTACATTGGCTCTGCTACAACATGTAATTACTACACCAAGCCCTGTTATGCTTCTACTATTGTTGCTAAGAAGAGCAAGAATTTCGAAACACCCTCTCCTAAGGTACTATTTCTTCTTTTCATTCTTCTTCTTGTTTATATCTTTGGTTACATTAAACAACCTCTCTACCTCACTCGAGTTAGGTTACCTCACCCTCCCAGACCCCACTCGTGGGATCATACTGGGTATATTGTTGTTGATGTCTTTGGTTACACTGGTGCTTAGTATATTCTTAATGATGTCTTCCTTGATGACGAATAATTTTGATTTAGAACTAATCTACAAACTTATGAGGGTAGAAATGTGTTTCATTTAGAATGGAATGCTCACTGATGCCAAAGAAACAGTATGTTTCAGGGATTCTGCAATTCAGTAATTAGAGGAGAGTCATTCTTTGATAAATGATCACTATGAGTCAGACTCAATAGAATTTGATCAATCCTATTTTCTGTCGTTAAGGTGGAGACACAGTTACAGTAATCCATATCTATAGGATTTCACATTTGTAACTACTCATATTTAAAAATATAACTAACTAATCTGTGCCTTCTTTATTCTGGACCTGGTCCAACTTGTTATGTTCCCTGTAGTCGATGCAAATCAATTTTTGAAAATATGGAAGAGTTTACGACCTCATCAAGCAAGTCCTTTACCATCGGAAGTGGAAATTTATCTTTGATGGTTTAACTTTTTAAGTTCCCTGTAGTCGATGCAAATGCATCATGTACCATCCTTTTGGCTCACCAGTGTTTTAGCGCTTTGATCTGGTTGTTTCTAAATCTTGCTTTCTTGGTAATATTATATTTCTCTTGCCTTGATTTCTTGCTTTCTGTAGTGCTTGCCTAATTTCTTTATAGCTTGCTTTCAGGCTTGCTTTCTTGCCTGATTTAGTGATTTCTTGATTTGTTGCTTTCTTGGTTTCTGGTCACCTACTCGTTTAAATTTTTGTTATTCAAGAGTGTTTCCATTGAATTTACTCCTTGCATATAGCCTAAGATTGTTGGATTGACATTAGCTTTTTGGTATTATTATATTTTCTCCCTTGGAATGCTATTCTCCTTCCTATACTGTTTTCGGGTTAGTTTAGTAGTAGCGTGGCGGTTGCGTATGATGGTAGATTGAGGTCGTGTCCTCGGTTGGGGTCGGGGGGGGGGGGGGGCAAGGGCGGTAGGGATTTCTCTAAGTTGAGGATTGAGTCTTGGAACATTGGGTCTTTGACGGGGAAATCTATAGAGTTGGTGAAGATTCTTAAGAAGAGGAAGATTAGTATAGCCCGTGTCCAGAAGACCAGATGGGTGGAAATTAGGGCGCGGGATGTAGACGAGTTTAAATTGTGGTACTCTGGAGTCTCGAGGAGTAGGAATGGAGTTGATATTTTAGACCTTTGTGAGTAGGTGGTTGAGGTCAGGAGGGTGAATGATAGGTTGATGGTTATCAAGCTAGTCATAGGAGGGATCACCTTCAACGTTATAAGCACGTACGCACCTTAAGCAGGCTTAGAGGAAGAAGTCAAAAGGCGCTTTAGAAGGATCTGGATGAGGTAGTGCGGAGTGTCCCTATCAACGAGAAGCTATTCATTGGAGGAGATTTTAATGGTCACATCAAGGAAACTTTGGAAGCCTACGTTGGGGTGCATGGCGGTTTTGGTTTTGGGGATAGGAATGAGGGAGGTGTCTCTCTTCTGGATTTTGCTAAAGCTTTCGACCTTACGATAGCTAATTCGAGTTTTCAATAGAGAGAGGAGCACTTGGTCACTTCTGTAGTTCGGTGGCAAAGACTCAGATTGATTTTCTCCTTTTTAAGAAGAGTGACATAGCCGTGTGTAGGGATTGTAAGGTTATCCCGAGCGAGTACCTTGTTACCCAACATAAGCTCCTGGTTATGGAGCTAGATATTGTAAGGCCGAGGAAGAAGAGGGCTGTGCCAGAGCATCCTAGAATTAAATAGGGGCCTTGACCGTTGAGAAGATTCAGGAGTTGGGGAAGAGACTTGATGCTATGGGGGCTTGGGAAAGTTGTCGGGACGCGAGTAGTATGTCTTCAAGGACAGTGGAGTGCATTAGGGGAGCCGCCAGGGAAGTGTTGGGGGTTTCAAAAGAAAACTCTTATAGAGACACAAAGGGGATTGGTGGTAGAATGAAGATGTCCAAAAGAAAGTAGAAGCCAAGAAGGTTGCTTTCGTGAAGTTAATGGAGAGCGGTGACGAGGAAGAGAAGAGGAGGAGCAGGGAAGGATATAAATCTGCGAAGAAGGAAGCAAAGTTACCGATTTCGATGGCTGAAATGGCAACATTTGAGCGTTTGTATAAAGAATTAGCTAGTAAAAGGGGACACAAGATGTTGTATAGGCTCGCGAAGATGCGGGAGAGGCTGACATGCGATTTAGACCAAGTGAGGTGCATTAAAGACGAGGATGATACGGTATTGGTGGAGGAGACCCATATTAGACAGAGATGGTAGACGCACTTCCATAAACTCTTAAAACTCTAAGGGCGACAGACATATTGTGCTGGGTGAGTTAGCACACTTAGAGAGTCACCGAGATTTTGGGTATTGTAGGCGTATAAAAGTATAGAAGGTTAAGGATGCATTCCGAAAGATGCGTGGGGAAGAGCAACTGGGTCAGGCGAAATCCCAATTGAGTTTTGGGAAAGCGCGAGCATTGCAGGTATGGAGTGGCTGACCAGGTTGTTTTATGTCATACTTAGGATGACTATAATGCCCGAAGAATGGAGATGGAGTAGCATGGTACCATTGTACAAGAACAAGGGTGATATTCAAAATTGCAACAACTATAGGGGCATTAAATTACTCAGTCATACTATAAAAGTTTGGGAGAGGGTGGTGGAGAAAAGGATGAAGAGGGATGTGATTATTTTCGAGAAGCAATTCGGATTCATGCCTGGGAGATCAACTACGGAGGCCATTCATCTTTTGAGGTTGGTTGAGCAGTATAGGGACAAAAAAAGACCTACATATGGTGTTCATTGACCTAGAAAAAGCTTATGACAAGGTCCCTAGGGAGGTGCTGTGGAGATGCTTGGAGTCGAAAGGTGTTCCAGTGACATATATTAGGGTGATTAAGGATATGTATGAAGGGGCCAAGACCCGAGTAAGAACAGTGGGAGGAAACTCAGAGCAATTCTCAATCGAGATGGGGTTACATCAGGGGTTGGCAAGTAGCCCATTCTTATTTGCTTTGGTGTTGGATGAATTGACACAGAGCATTCAAAGGGAGGTGCGGTGATGTATGTTATTTGCGGATGATATAATTTTGGTGGATGAGACACGCAGCGGTGTCAATAAGAAGCTGGAGGGGTGGAGACAGACTCTGGAGTCTAAAGGCTTTAGTCTAAGCAAGACGAAAACAGAGAACATGGAATGCAAATTTAGTGATGCACCTCATGAGTCAGATGTAGTAGTGAGGCTTGATTCTCAAAATCATTCCCAAGAAAGGAAGCTTCAAATATCTTGACTCGATCATCCAAGATATTGGAGAGATTGATGATGATGTCACACACTGTATAGGAGTAGGTTGGATAAAGTGGAGACTCGCTTCCGGTGTTGTATGTGATAGGAGAGTGTCACCTCGGTTCAAAGGAAAATTCCATAGAGTGGGTGTTAGACCAGCTATGTTGTATGGGCAGAGTGTTGGCCAGTCAAGAACACTCACATTCAGAAGATGAGTGTAGCAGAGATGAGGATGCTTAGATGGATGTGTGGGTATACTAGAATGAACAAAATTAGAAATGAGGTTATTCGTGACAATATGTTGGTGGCACCAGTGGCAGATAAGATGCGAGAAGCGAAGTTTCGATGGTTCGGGCACGTGAAGAGGAGGAGTGCAGATACCCCGGTGAGGAGGTGTGAGAGGTTGGCGGTGCTGGGTCTATGAAGAGGTAGAAGTAGACTGAAAAAAATTGGGCCGAGGTGATTAGACAGGACATGACCCACTTTCAGATCACCGAGGACATGACTCTAGATAGGAAAGTGTGGAGGTCGCGGATTAGGATAGAAGGTTAGATAATAGTCAGATGTCTTTTCTCTTATTAGATGTGGTAGTTTTCATGTATAGACTATTTCTATCTTACTCTACGTTGTCTTTATATTCACTGTTATTTATTTATTTTGGATATGCTTTAGTTTTATCATTTTTTAGTATGATATTTCCGTCTTGTTTTTCTAACATGTTTTCCAAATGTTTTCTCGAGGCGAGGGTCTATCGGAAACAGCCTCTCCACCTTGGTGGGGTAAGGTCTGCGTACATCTCACCCTTCCAGACCACACTTGTGGGATAATACTGGTTATGTTGTTGTTGTTGTTGGTTGAGTGACTAGTGTCTAGTATATGTTGATGTTGATGCTCAATTGGAAATAGAAAACTGAAATTTTTTTCTCGAGGGAAGTCTTTCGAAAGCCACTCAGATTTGTCATCTACTTTTGGTGATCATTATTATTCCATTTGAAAGTAAATATGCGAGTAGACAGAGAGGCAAAATGTGATGCTACAACAGGTCTCCCCTGGAATCATTAGGAGCCAATATCATATGAATTTTTGGACTCTGTAGAAAGGAGAGAGGTAGAAGTCAATCGGATAGGGTTCTTGATACGTTCTTGGATAGCTCAGCTAGCACAGAGCTCATTGTTGAAGAATAGAGCCTTTCAACAATGTTTCTTGGTTTCGTTCTAAAAATTAGAGTTCTCGTATTTTGTGTTATGTCCTAATTTGGTTTAGCTTTAATTTCCAAGAAGAGAAACCCATTTCATTTTCTTAGTTTCGTATTGATTTCCTAGTCGAATATGGACTTCCTTTTTTTGTTTTTTATTATTTATTTTCTTTATTTAAGTTGTTTCCTTTGTTGATTGGAGTAGAGATGTAATAGTTATAATACCTGGTAGGTTCATTCTTGAGGGGGACACTTACATATTTAGAGATTGATAAACATCATTGTGAGGTTCGGAACCCTCGTTTCTTATTAAACTCTGAAATTACTTTCAAGCTTGATTCTTGACTATAATTCTTTCTTCTTCAAATCTTTATATCTCCAGTTATTTCTTGCCCTTCCTTGGGGATGATTGGTTTTACATATCCATTGTTACCTTAGACGTTCCGATAGGGTCAAGATTTTTTATTTTCTTCAATTCTATTTTGGATTTCTATCTTGTTTTTTCTTTAATCAATCTATTTTCAATTATTCCGCTTGTGTATATGCCGAATCGATTAAGTTCTTGTAGCCTTAAGTAGCTAAGGTGTTTCTGCATTTAATTGGTTACAAAATATGATTACTGGGAAAGTTATCTACGCTCAAACTGTTTAAGATATATATAAACGTCAACTAAATTAACCTCCCTGTCAAATTTGAATGAATCGAAGTTTGTGAATGCTTGTTAATTCGGGATTCCTCTATCTATATTTAGAACTGCTGGATCAACTACTCTGGCTTTTAGCTGACTATATTTGAGTCTTTCGAGTACTTTAAGATTTTATTCAGCGCCAAGGATTTATGCTTGTGGGCTGGGGTGGATATTGCTAACAGAAGATCTGATGGTCGACAATCGTTACGACTTGGTAAAGGTTGCCACATTACCTTTACTAGAATCATATTTTGGGGGGCTAAGTTGGTTTTGAGCCTACCTCCACTATATTTAACATTTGATCACGAGAATTTCCCTTCTCTTCAGCAATAGTTAGCTGGACTAATAAGTATTAGTTCTGTAACCAACTATTCTTTCAAGATACTACTTGTCCTTATCGACATTGTCGTGATTCTTATTTCAAACTTGATTGATATTTTTTTGGATGGTTAGTTTTCTTTCACCATGATCAATTTATTGTACAAAAGGTTGCTATTGTTTTAGCAATCGGAGTAAATACATAAAAAAAGCCCTTACACTTTCTATACTCTTATCAGATGTCAGTCGAATTCTAAAACTGAAAATTTAGTATCATATTTTAGAAGTCCAATGGTAAAATTTATATTAGAGAATCATTAGCTGTATACTTAATAGAGATTTCATTCAAAAATTAGGAACAGGAAACTAAATCTGCTGTAGATTAAGTTGTAGTTATTCTTTCTTTTAGAATGTAAGAAATTGCTAGGACAAAGATGTAATTATGTACTTTTTTTGATGAAGTAAGAAGTTTCATTAAATGGCATCAAGAAGATGCAAGTTGTACAAAAAGTTGGCTTACAAAAACCCAAAGAGTTAGCCCCATTATTAAGTTAATACCAGGGAGCTACCAAACCATGTATAAATCCTTTAAGTGGAAACAGATGTTAGTTGGCCTATCTTTCCCGATGTTGAAATGATGTTTGCTTACTTCTTACAATTGCCAATATAGTCTAATAATTGCACCAAAAATGAAAAATGTCTCTTTAATTGAAATCATTTTCAATTGAACTAGCATAATTCCTCATAGGAAACTAAATTTATTCTTATTTCTATTTATTTTATTTTATTTTTTATTTAATTTATTTTACAAAATAAACCTAAAGTAAACTAAACTGAACTAAATGAAGCGAAGTTTACTGAAATAGTGTACTTGTACTATTACTCTAAAGAACACCTCTTATAAGCTTTACTGCAACATTTATGTCTTGTATATTTCTTCAAATAGGATACTGAGCCACCTCCTCCAAGGATTACTTCAAACTTGAAGCAGAATTTGCAGTTCCTTAAATTATGGAAGGTTAGTTAATATAAATTTAGCGTGTAGCTAGAGTAAGTTAATTCCTTTCAGCAATTCATATGGTGGAAAAATCCTTTAGGAGTTCCAAAAGAGAAAATCCAGCACACCGAAGCCTGCTACTAGCTATCGGAAGAAGAAGGTGGAGAAGGAAGACCTACCAGAAGATGAAGAGATATATCGTGATCCAACTTTGGCACTATACTAGTAAATTTTTTCCAGGTCTTGTTTAGAATGAATTTTGTTGTTCAGTAGGCATAATAATGGGTGAATTGAAAAGCTAATTGTTTTGCTTGAACTTTTCTGTAGTACAAATCAGGTCATGGATGCTGCTGTTCCGGTCTTACTTGTTGATGGATATAATGTGTGTGGATTTTGGCCAAAGTTAAAGAAACATTTTATGAATGGAAATCTTGATATTGCTCGTCAAAAACTCATTGATGAACTTGTATCCTTCAGTTTGCTAAGAGGTCTGGGCTTTTCTTATCTTTCAATGAACCTGTTCCTTTGTTCCGTAAAAGCTCTAGTCTTGCCTGACACTAAAATACCATGACTGAACGTTTCCAGCAATGAGAATCTTAACTTTTTTGATTCTCAATTTGATATTTGCATCATAAGGTTCACTTAAAAGCTTGTTCTTATATTTGTACTTTTGAACTAGTTTCAGATTCTGCTACTACTTTTTATCAGATGATTTTTTTCATCTAGTTATATTTTTCTTCCTTAGCTATCTCTTGGAGTTTACTTCTGTATTCCATCAAATAGTTGACATCTAGCATGTTGGCATATTGGGATAAGTTAATAAGTGGGTAGAAATCGATGTTGTCAAATTAGTTTCTCTTCGTATATATCGAATTCATGTCTAATTACTTGTGGATGGGTAAATGTTCCCTTCTCATTTCATTATATTGCAGAGGTGAAAGTCGTGGTTGTATTTGATGCCATGATGTCTGGCTTGCCTACACACAAGGAAGACTTTGCAGGGTAATTTCCTATTAGATGATGAAAAAGTATCCCCATTATTATGTTCTGTGGATATATTTCTATCTGATAGGCAGGCCCTTGGAATTTGCTATTTGTTTCTGCTTGTTCTGTCATTCTTGTACTTTTAACTTATGAAGTCAGCTTCCTGTCCTTTCACAAGATAATATGTGGATATGCTGTTGCATACTCGTGCTTTCTGCAATTGATTGATAAATGTGAAAAGAAGAGAGAGAAAGAATTTTGGGGAGTTCTTGACTTGATTATTCCCTCAAGCCTTTGGGAATTATTCCCTCAAGCCTTTGGGATTTATCTAATCTTTACAAAGATTACTAATAAGGTGAATAAAGGAAAGTAAATACGGAATAAAATCATCTAATTACCTATTATAAGAGATTTTAGAATATTCCTATATTACAAGGTATTAATGTTTGCCACATTTAACAATAAATTACACATTCTTTCATGGGCCCAGACGTGATTCACTTCTATTTTCATGTTTCTTGCTTATATTGTTCATACTTCAGCTTCATAATATAAAAAAACATGCGAGTATGAATCTATCGTTGGGTATAGTTTAATAAACTTTTAGTGTGCATGTAATGGTCAATTTAATAATGACAGTTTACATAATCATATTTTTAGTGTTACTGATTAGAAAAAGATCATATTTTTTAATGTTGGTTGATATTTTTATTCAGAAACTAAACATGTAATGGTCAATTTTCTATTGACAAATTATATGCACACCTACTTTTCATTTGCTTCTTGTATCTATCTCTTGTTCTATTGAAACTCTTGATATGCAGTCTAGTGGTAGAGTTCCATGACTAGCTACTTCATTTTGCAGGGTTGATATAGTATTCTCAAGTGAAACATGTGCTGATGCATGGATTGAGAAGGAGGTGAGAATGTGATAAAGCTAAATTTAGAAGAAGATTTATCTTTTTATTTTCAAGCTGGTGAATTAATGACTTTAGCATATATGTTAGTACGAGCAGTCCATATTGATAGCTTTTTTATGCTAGATCGTCTATCTGCAAATAAACTGCAAAATGAATGCTCAGGTTGCATTTGGAAATGACAAAAATCCCAGCACAGAATATATGACGGAGAAGGAAATGTAAACTTGAATCATTGCTTTTCATACCCCACACCCCCCCCCCCCCCAAAAAAAAAAAAAAGCAGAAAAGGAAAAGAGTAAAAGAAAATTTGAGTCTGTTCATCTGTTCTTTCCTTTTATTCATGTTGTAATACGGTACAGATTATGCTGTCGAAATTGCTCATTTATTGGATCATGATGGTGCGATTCTGTCCTCGTCCTTTTTTCTTTTTAAATAAACCATGAGCCTTCCTTAACCAAATTAACGTGTTTCATGTAAAATCATTTTATTTTTTCCAAGAATTTCCTGGTATATTCTGACATTAGAGTTTGGACCACACGAGAATGGAAAAAAAATCTTATTTGGTTTGGTTGAACTTGAAAGTTACCTCTCCAATTTTTATGTGATCTGCAATCACCATTAGATGCAAAACTGCCTTAACATGGATTAAGGAAACTAGTTTGCTTGATGCACATAGCTTTATGTGGAATATTTAGCTGATCTTTCTATGGCTGCACTGATGGTTCTGTTGTCCTTCTTAAAGGTGGTTGCATTGAGGGAGGATGGGTGTCCAAAAGTTTGGGTTGTCACATCTGATCACAATCAGCAGCATGCAGCCTATGGAGCAGTATGTACTTCTGTCTTGAGTTGTGATTTAAAAGGAATGGTGCTTCTAACATATTTGGTTGTTCGGGAAGGAGGATAACTGTGAATGAGTTCCTTTTCTTCCTGGGCAAAAATGAGTATTTTTATGTTGGGTTTTGAGGATGGTCAAGGTTTGGAATAGTTCTCATCCCTTTGGGTCAGTGATTTAGGTTGGTGGGGGTGAGGGAAAATTGTTCACTCTGTTTAGGCAGACTATGGGACAATTTGATCAACTATTAACTCAAATAGTTTCTTCATTTCTCATCTTTCTATTCAGGCTTAACACTACACTCCAAGTTGCACATTTTGCAGGCCATTGTCTGGATTTTGTTTGTCCATGGTTATTGTTACTTAATCAACCAAATTATTATCTGTCGCTACTAACTTACCTCATTAATCCAAAGGCAGTAACATTTTCTTTTGCTGGTATTTGAGTTACTTACATGCTGCTTTTAGATGTCAGGGTCCTTCAAACATTGCTTCGTTGAAGTGAATTTCCTTATGGATGTGATTTCTCATATACTGATTGCACCAATAATTTTGCTCCCTGCTATCGTCTGAGGTTTTTTTTATTTATGCTAGCACTGAAACAATTGAATATTGACTGGTTTTCCAGGGAGCTTTTGTTTGGAGCTGCAAGGCATTAATCTCTGAGGTAATGTGCAATATCAGCCTCCTCGTGGTACTTGATATTGATCTCTATTATCTCTCAATTTCCTCTGTTACTTAATGTCTTAAAACAGAAGAAACACAGAGACAAGAAGTTGGGAGTTTCAAAATTATTGGTTTCTTGTTTTCTCTGCATAATGAACATCAAAGAACAATAAACTGTGTTTCTGCTTCCCTGGACTTTTATTTAATTGTGTGAGTAGAGAAGCTTGAAAGTATTCTACTCCTTGTAACCTTAATTAAAGGAAAATAATCTTCTTCAGTTTTTTCTCTAATTCTCAGTTCGTATTACCCCTGCCATTCTATTCCTATGTTTTCTTTTTTTGTTAATTACAGGTAAGAACTTTATGAACAGAACCTTCTGTTAGGATCCGCTGCAAGATGTTTGGTCATCTTGCAGAAATTATGATTGTGGAATTTCAGTGGTTCCTTGTCCTCATTATTTCTTTGAAGCAAGAAACAATTTTGTCTAACTCTTAGTTTGGGTCCTCAGGTCAATTTTATAGCACTTAGTATCAGATACGGGTGCAGATCTAGAGTTTGGATCCTTCGTGATCTAAATTTGAGATTTTGTGGTACAGATCCAGGTACGGATACTGTTGCGAGGTTTCAGCTATAAAAATATGCCCATATATGAGACATTTTGTGGGAAACTTACATGTAGCTTGTAGAGTATAGAAAGTCTCTTATATTCTCAAGTTTGTATCTCTTTTATTCTCAAGTTTGTAGGCAAACATCGAAACTCTCTCCAAGATGCCATGATTTCTTCCATTCTCCTACAACTTACACAACAAATATGAAACTGATCCTACACATTTTGTTGGTTGCAACAAGCCTTATTCCATTGATTCTAGTTGAGATCCTTGAGGATGACATAGTGCAAGAGGAATGGAAGTTGCAGAGTTAATGGAATAGAGTAGAGAGGAGTGAAATTACAGAAAGAAAGGTTTTTGTTTGGCTATTATCTGTTTCTTGGAGGAAAAGACTATGGAAACAAAAATGTAGTAAGCTTATGGCCCGATCTTGTCTCAAATTTCTCCAAGTTTGTGATCAAAGTACCCAGTCTGGAGTGACCAAATCTGGTACGGATCCCTCACCCACACCCATATCGTGTTGGCATGGGTGCGGCACCAAAAGTGAAGAGTCCACACAACTTAGATTGAAACATCCGAATTTTCAATATGCACTCTGCTTCTAGCCTGGTTTGGTTCAACTATTATTGTTCCTTGACCAAGTACTATTTTACATAACAAAACTTGCTATGTGCGGGCGGATAACTGCGTAATATTCAATAAAACAAAATGTACTATGTATATGCCTGTTTCACCTTTCTGGTCTTTGGTGAAATGCAAGATAATCTTGGCAGTGTATATGAGACAACTAGGATGATTTTGTTTTCATTTTCGTGCTGGACCTTATGGGCCCTTAACTCTTTAAGATTCCCAAGAAGTGTCACATAAGCTCTCAGTATTATTCCTTACTGTCTAAGTTGCTCGGACTCGGGTGCGGGTATCCGCCACGGGTGCGGATCGAGGTCGGATCCTTCATGATCTAAGTTTTAAGATTCGCGGGTATGGATCCTAGTATGGATACGGGTGCAGGGATTCGACAAAATATATTTCAAATATCTAAAAATAGAGCTATAAAAGTATGCCTAAATTATGATTAAGTGAAAAACTTACATGTATTTGCCTATTTGGTTAGAGTGTAGAAAGTTTCTCTTGTATTCATAAGTTTGTAGGCAGACATCTAGACGCTCTCCAAGATGGCATGATCGTAGACAAAAATATAGTAGGCATATGGCCAGATTGTCTCAAAAACTTCTCCTATTTTATGGTCAAAGTACCCAATTTGGTTTGACTATATCCGACACAGATCCCACACCCACACCCATGTCGTGTCGACACGGGTGCGGCACCAGAAGTGAAGAGTCCGTGCAACTTAGCTTACTATCATCTATTGTCTTAAAGAAATGAAAACTATCATCTATTGTCTTAAAGATTTTCATTTCGAGCTCGAGGAACTCTTCCGATTACAAGATCTTAAGTTGTGGGCAATGTCATATCTCCTGAGGTAAAGGAGACATAGAAGGAAACAAATTTGGGTTGCATTTTCTTATTCCTTTTTAATCTTTCGGGAGATTATGTTCCTCTGAGTATTTATGTTTTTGTCATTATATTTTTTGTTCTTTAATTGAAGGGGAGCAATTTGGAAAGTTCTCTGTATGACTTATAGGTCATGGGTTCGAGCCGTTGAAACATCCATTGATGCTTGCATTAGTGTAGGCTGCGTATTCACACCCCGTGGGATGCTGCCCGTACCACCCTTAATTGATTCAGTCATGTCTATAGGCTTCCCTTTTCTTTCCCAAAATATCTCCTTTTGCTCATCTCTGATATTTGTGACCTTTTCACTATTTTACGTCTCAACCCTATTCTATTATTATTTCCTTCTCCATTTTCTTTCTAATGGAAGTATACTAGAGTTGCTCCTGTCCCTTCGTGGACATCCAATAAAATTGGAACGATACCATGAATACAAGAGTTGATAAAAAAAAAAACCAAGAGTTGCTCCTCAACTTAGTGGGCTTAAGTTACAATCTAGAAGAAGGGTGTTTTTTAGTCCAAAATCGAAGTTCAGGGACTTAGACAAGAGTAACAATAGTATAAGAGCATATTATTCTGTAAATTTTAAAGATACATGGTCTCTTGGCCCTTATGTTTTGTGCACACGGACTTGCTGATAAAAAAAATTTGCTTTTATCTACTATATCTGTTCCCTGTATATCTTTTCAGTCTAACTGACATTGGACTAGAGGCCTATGATCATGGTATTCCTGTTGGCAGTAGCACCATTTCCTTCCTTCCTTTAGTTTAAAACATTTAACAGATACTTGTCTAGTTGTCTTGTCTTATGGATCTGAAGAATAGGTGCTTGAATGTTCTGATAAGCGGTTGAACTTCAAATAACATCCTACTGCTATGTATAATTTGCTCCGTAGTTTTGACATTCGTTTCTCTGATCGTTTGAGATAAATGTAGATCAAAGCTTCACATAAGGAGGTTGAGAGAATGCTGCAAGAACATAGGTATATTGCATAGCTTGAACTTCTATCATTTCTTATCTAATCCTGAGATATCTCCCCATCTCCTTGGGTGGAAAAGATATTCATCTGAATGATGTTTGTGGAAGCTTGAACTTACTCACCTTTTACTATCTTTTTCTCAACCTTTCAAGAAAATATATTTTACATAATGATTGCCAGTTTGCAAAGTTATGTTCTACTTGACACTTTCTCTTTATTGTGACGCATAATAGGTGCCATGTTTTCTTAAAGAGAGTTTTCAATAATATTACTACTTTTGAACTTTCTCAAAGTTGTGTTAGAGGCATTTATTGTGATTAAACTTGACTGTGCACTGATTCTAATCGAGATCTGAAGAGACATTGCAGAATCGTTTTATCTTTCTTACTGCTACTAGGCACGAGTCATTTAGTACTTAACCTGCTTGAGGCCCTTGTTCTAGGCTAAGCTGGGGAGAATGTCAAATCAAGCATTTTGATGAAGTTTACCCCAGAACTAAAAGACTCTTTTAACTGTACGTACCTCATAAAATTGCCTGCAAGCTAAAACAAAAGATCTTCGTCTCGTTGTGAATTATTTTCTTGGTTTTGACTGAGTAAACATAAATCAGAATTTGTTGAAGAAAAAGTTTGATTTGTATGATTGCATTTGCACAATAAGATTAGGAAACTGAGGTATTATGCCAGCTTAGTCGTTGTTGATATGCCACTTGTGAAAAAAGAAATGTTAGTGCTTTTTTTTTTCTTACTCCCCTTGAAGAAGTTATCCTTTGCATAGTCCAATTTCAATCTCATCAACCATATATAACTGTCGCAGTCAGAGACTCTTTTCCTTTTAGCTGTCAGACAAATTGGTGAAACAAGTAATGGGAAGTTATAGTACGCCTATTCAGTCAGTCTTTGTTTCAAGGTTATGTGATTTCATTCACTTGTAATAAATGCTAATGGTTTTTTGGTGTATGAATTTTCTTCACAGATCTACTTCTATGCAAGGTAAATTGCTAAAGCACAACCTTGATTCAGAAGTTGTGGATGCTCTCAAGGACCTTAGAGACCAGCTTTCTCAAAATGAGATGCGCAGGTGACATAGTTTCCCGTGCGAAGCCAGAATTTTATTTCAATGGTTGCCTATTTATCAGTGCAGGCACCACTACTTGTTGGTGACATGAAGTTTGGAATCGATGTAGATATATGTAAATTTTCAGAAACTTTTCAACCACGTGTGCATCTTGAGCTGATGCTGCCTTCATACATCTGTCTCTGGGTTATACATACCCTCCACCTTGTGCTGACCTCAAGGAGATGCAAACATTTAAATTTTAGTGGCCTCTCCTAATTCTCCTTGTTTCCTTTTTCCTTTTCTAATTCAACAGCCCTCTCAGAATAATTGATGTTGTATTTACAAGTTATGGTGTGTCTTTCTTCATTGTTTATCATCTGCTTATAGGAACCTGGTATATAAGTTGGATTTTTTTATTTTTTATTTTTTATTTTGCTCTGATGTTCTAATAGTGCAAATATCTGTCATCATTTTGGCACCTATTTCCTGTTTCAACTCTCAAATTGTGCATCATAACAAGGAAAATTGCATTATACTTTTCTTTCTTAACAATAGTGAAATCTAGGAGAGGCATGGCGCATAGTTTAAAACCAAATAAAAAATAGAAATACGTTTTTAAGAATAAAAAAATGTGAAAATGCCATATGATGCTCCTTTTTGCCTTACCTCTAGTTTCCACGCACTATATAAAAGTAAAAGTTATTTGTCATGCTACTTGACAATGCAAGAGATTTTTAGATAGAAGTTATTATGCACGAACAACATCCCTAGTTATTGATGGACAACATGGACAAGGTTGAAATTAAATATTGCTTTAGGGAAGTGAACAAAGTGGCCGACTCGCTTGCAAAAATGGGAATTGATCGCAATTTGGAGTCTACTATGTATTGTGTTTTGAACCCCTTACTATTAGTATTATGTTTTTAATTTTGAATGATGTTAATAGGTGTATGTACCTAAGAACAATTTCTTTTGATGCTTATACTACTATGGCCAATCTTGGCAACTATGATGTTCAATAAGTGGTTATGCCTGTTGTTAGCACACCTTAATTTCTATAATATTTCGTATTTTCACAAAAAAAAAAATCCCTAGTTATTAAAGTTGCAAAAAGTGGATATCTAAGAGGTTTTCAGATATAAACTCTTTAATTTAGGTACATAAGCTAATACTATTTTTGTCCCAATTTATGTGACTTCTAAATATTATATGTGGAGGAGGAAACTTCAGGCACCTCCTATAACTTTGGTTATAATGGTCATTGGCCAAAAGATTAAGAGCCAGCTTATAAAAGCCACTTTTAGAGAAGTTAATAACTCATTTTTTGGGTTTTTAAGGAAAATTTTCAGAAATAGGCAGCCCACTACCAAAAATTACAAACAGCAGGGCATATATTTTTTTCATGCATAGCACGCATCCCTAAAATTATAAATTTAAGCACTCTTTCAAAATAAAAAAAAACTCTAGCTCCCTTGCCACTGAGCCGCCGGTAGACACCCTCCCCGGCGGCCATTGAAACTGTATTGGTCGATTTCTGTCAGATCACACAAAGGACACGTGGCCAACTACGCGGCAAGGTGAGAACAAATTCCGAAGGCATTGTAAAATGAGGTCAGATTGAGAAACAGCTTCTGTTATTTGATGTGATCGATTATGCTATGTTGTGATCGGAACATCTCGAAGACGATGATTTTTATCAGATTAACTTTGGTTGATATTATCCCGCTTTTGTCGGAGCGGATTCGGCGGAAGTTGTTAAACGTGAGTAACTGCTGCTGCGTGACTGAAGAGAGGAGTGGAGAAGTAGAGTTCTTCAAGGGTTGGGAACTTCACACTTAGCTAACCTATAAATAGGCCCCTATTTCTCCATTTGTGACTCACGTTCATCTGAACAAAAAGTACCCCCTTATTCAATTGCATCATTGTTGTTATCCTAAGCAAATCTGCCATTGTCAATACTCTAAAATATTGTACAAAACATCAGTCAAGGCTTGATTTAGGCTTGGAGGAGGATTTGTCTCTTTCAGCAAAGCATCAATCTTTGATCGACTCTTCAATACAATAAGTTTTACTGCTTTCGTTCATTTAATTTATTATTATTTATTTCACTGTTTGCCTGTTATCTTCATTGTTTAACATACCTGCTTATTGCCTTCGATTTCGTTAATCCATTGCCATTGCATCAATCGTATAATTGTTTCATTGTTTGTTATATTTACTGATTAATACCAACCACGTTAAGTAGTCGTTGTTATCATTTTGACCATAACATTAATTCGACAAAGTTCATTTTATCAATTGCGTTTCTATCGTTTTACTCAAAACTATCATCGGCTGTCGCATAATATTGCGTGTTTGCCATCGATAATCTATCATAATCTTGCTCATCGAATCCTGTTGAAACCACTTATTTGATATTAAGTAAAACTAATATCATCGATTGTGTTCGGAATCACATAAATTCGACTGCCTGCGTTCGTTTAATTTTTCATCGTATCTTGTGAATCTGTCTTTTAATCTCAAACTCGATCATATCAGTATCCGATTTGAGCTTGCATCATAACTGTCTTCGAATTGAACTTGCTGTATAACCTAATCGAACTTGTTACTCTGTTCCTTCGAATTTGATACTTGCACTGCTTT
Source organism: Petunia x hybrida (assembly GCA_037355625.1). NCBI lineage: Eukaryota > Viridiplantae > Streptophyta > Magnoliopsida > Solanales > Solanaceae > Petunia > Petunia x hybrida. The sequence continues at coordinate 544,756 of JBBBVM010000574.1, read as the reverse complement.
CGAATTAATATTTAGAAAACTGATTACTTGTAACCGTAAATTGCTTGTCAATCGATCAAATTGAGATATAAACGGTCGCCTAAGACTCAACTAAATACAAATTTAATTGTAAAACCTGAAATACGTTTTTAGGAAATACAATTTGGCGCCCACCGTGGGGTCTAAGCAATCAATTTGTTCCGAAATTTGAATCGTTTGATACTACTTATGTTTTCTTTTTTGTCTTACGATGGCAGATGAACGTAACATCGATGCTGCCATCGCTTTGAACGGCCAGCAACAACTCAATCCCAATAAAGGGGTTCATGTTCCGGCAAATGATGAAGCGGTCGATGAATCAACTAATCACGAGCAGGATTCGATTCGCGACGACATTCCTGCTGGTTCACGATTGAATGCGCCTCAAGGACAGCGACCCGGTAAGGAACCCGCGGTCGAAGCTAAATCAGTTGATACGAACATGGCGTTGATGGCATATTTGAAAAGGCATGATGCGCAGTTCGAAATGATACATAAGCAGTTGGCGATTCAGTCTAGCTCTATCAGAAATAGAGCGCCCACCTCCCCGATCACACCCGCAAGCATTCCGACTTCGGTTCCTCAGAGCGCCGTAACAGGGGGACTTGCAGCGGGGGTCGGATCGGGTACGGCCGCCGTAGCTACCGGAGCTCCGACCTCCGTTACGACAGAAGTAAGGATGTTGGCTACGATGCAAACGTTGTTAAACGATACAGTGGATAAGAAGTTCAATGAGATGAAGTCGTTTATGGAGAAGCTGCCAGGTGTTCCAAAATTAACGGACGACGTTGCTAAGAAATCGATCTCAAAACGTCCGTTTCCGCCAAGTGCAGCCCCACTACCTATTCCCAAAACTTTTAAGTTGCCAGAAAGTTTGAGATACGATGGAACTACAGATCCGAGGGATCACATCGATATGTTTTCAGTTGCAGTTCAGTCAAATGACGTGACTTCGGATGAGATCAATTCAGTTAGTCTGAAGAAGTTCTGTGAGACGCTGAAAGGGGCAGCGTTGAAATGGTATTTGCAGCTACCCAAAAACGAGATATCTGACTTCGATGATATGTCAGCTAAGTTGATTCGAGGACATACTGGAGCCAAAAAGATAGAACCAAGAGTAGAAGATATCTTGAATATTAAGCAGCGACCCGGTTAAACTATAAAACAGTTTGTGAAACGGTTCAACGATGAAAAGATTAACATCCCAAACCTTGAGGAGAGATGGGCTTGTTTGTCTTTTGCCAATAACTTGCGCAACGATTCAACGGAGGCATGTGCAAAGTTGAAAGATCGTCTAAGAGAAATTAACGCGTGGACCTTTGACGATTTGCATTGTGAGTGCGAACCAAAGATCAGGGCTGAAGAAGAGGAACTGCAGCTAGCCCGATATAATTATCAATATGATCGACCACCACCACGGAGAATTGAGAATGACAGGCGAAACTACAGGGATCAACGATGGGATCCCTACAGTTTCCCTCGAATGGGGAGCAACAACCACGAAGCTGGTAGCTCAAAGAATCAACCGAAGAGGGGGCAGTCGAATTCATCTTCAGCTCCGAAGGATCGACCACTGCCTCCTAAAGTGGCAGAGTATAATTTTTGTGTATCGACATCTAATCTAGTAAATCACTTGAGAGGAATGGGTGAAAAGGTGGTGACATTTCCCGGTCGCATGAAGACAAATCCAAACACGAGGGATGAAAACTTATGGTGTGTATTTCATCATGATTTTGGCCATACGACCGAAGATTGCAAGGCATTACGATATGAAGTAGCTAGTTTATTGCAAAAAGGACACTTAGTAGAACTTTTGACTGAAAGGGGGCGAAACAATTTCAACAAAAAGAAGGGTGATGAACCACCAAAACCTCCTGCTCCTAGGAAAACTGTGAACGTTATCACTGGAGGAGATGACGTTTGTGGAGTAGCTTACACTACAAATAAATACTCAAAGGTTTCGTTTACACGAGACAAGAGGACACGAGATGACATGAACGATGAGATTGTGTTCGGAGATTTCGACTTCGTTGAAAGGATTTATCCCCATCATGATGCATTGGTGGTAACGATGAGGATCGATGATGCCGATGTAAAGAGGGTGTTAATCGATGCCGGCAGCTCGGTTAACATAATACATTCCAGGGTAGTTGAACAGTTGCAGTTGAACGACAAGATCGTGCCTCGTTCAACGATGTTATCGGGTTTCAATAATTCGAGTGAAGTGACCGTTGGGGAAATTACAATTAAGACATACGCAGAAGGCGTTGAAAATGATACAGTGTTTCAAGTAATGAAAGGTGACATGGCATACAATGTGATACTGGGTCGACCATGGATCCACGCTATGGCAGCGGTTCCATCGACTCTACATCAAGTTGTAAAATTTCCCACTCCATGGGGAGTGCGCGAAATAAGAGGTGAGCAGCAGGCTTCTCGAGAGTGCTACTCGGTGGCTGTTAAGGATGGCGTTCGAAAATAGCAATCACAGTTAGCGGAATCTGTGGCCGAAGACTTCACTGCGACTCCGTCATGTGCTTAACGAGTACAGTTAGCGGAGCCCGTAGTCGAAGATGAATTCGCACCGATTCCATCACGTGTTAGAGAACCACACAAACAAAAAGCTGAAGATTCTATGATAGAAGAATTAGAGGAAGTAACACTATTCGATGACAAACCAGATCGGAAAGTATACATCGGGGCAGAGTTGGATTCCGAAGTAAGGACGAAAATCATATCTTTTCTCAAAAGTAACTCTGATTATTTTGCTTGGTCCTACGCAGACATGATAGGGATCGACCCAAAAGTTGCCACGCACAAGTTGAATGTCGACCAAAGACATCGGCCGGTAAAGCAAAAGAAACGACCGAATGGAGGACTCCGAAAGAAAGTTATCAACGACGAAGTAAACAAGTTGTTGACGAATGGGTTCATTAAGGAGGTTAAGTACCTAGAATGGCTAGCAAACACTGTTGTAGTACTGAAGAAAAATGGGAAGTGGAGAGTATGCATCGATTACACCAACCTTAACAAGCTTGCCCAAAAGATTCGTTCCCACTACCTCACATCGATAGGTTGATTGATTCGATGGTAGGGCACGAAATGTTGAGTTTTTGGACGCTTATTCAGGTTATAATCAAATTTCGATGGACCCAGCAGATCGGGAAAAAACTTCATTTATCATAGACACGGGGACTTATTGTTACACAGTTATACCCTTCGGCCTCAAGAATGCTGGGGCTACTTATCAACGTTTGGTTACCATCATGTTTAAGGATTTGATCGGGAAAACGATGGAGGTGTATATTGATTATATGTTGGTTAAGTCGTTAGAAAAGAAAGATCATTTGAGTCATTTAGAAGAAACTTTTACGATAATAAGGCGCTTCAACATGAGATTGAACCCGGAGAAATGCGCGTTCGGGGTCGGATCCTGAAAGTTCTTGGGGTTCATCGTATCTCAAAGAGGAATCGAGGCCAATCCAGACAAAATCAAGGCGATCGAAAGCATATCCGAAGATCTGACAACGGTGAAAGAAGTTCAGCAACTGACCGGTCGGGTAGCCTACCTCAGCAGGTTTATCTCGAGGTCATCTGAACGATGTCACAAATTCTTTTTGGTGCTGAGAAAAAACAAAATCTTTGATTAGACACCAGAATGCAAAAAAGCCCTCAAAGAATTGAAGCAATATTTATCCAACCCTCCATTACTCTCAAAACCAGTCGAAGGAGAAACGTTGCTGATCTACCTAGCTGTTTTTGAAGTGGCTGTGAGCACTGTCCTCGTGCCTGTGGAGTAGTTTATGAAGATTGTGCAAGTTCTCTTGTTATCTGCGTGAATCTTGCTTTAGACTTAGGCTTGTTCGAGGACGAACGAGAGTCTAAGTGGAGGAGAATGAAACGACCTCGGTCAGTCGTTTCTAGGGTTAGGACTCCGATTGGCGTACCGATAATTTTAAAATATTCGTAAGGCCCATTAGGACCAGTCTGTAAAATTTGAGCTAAATCAGACCTCGATTGGTACGTATCGGAAGAAGATTTCAGTTTTTATTGTCGATAAATATTAAAAAGAGATTTTCGAACTCGGTTTTGGCGAACGAGCTCCGATTCGAAATCCGAAAGCACCGTTAGGTTCGTATGATTATTTGTGACTTTCGTAATTTTTCGAAAGTGAATTTCGAGGTTGTTCGGCTAGTTTCCGCTAAAATGCCGAAAGTTAAATAATTTGACCTTTTTTCCATTTAATTTGCATATTGAGTTTCGGGAGTCCGATTTGAGATCCGTCTTAGCGGGTATGTTACATATATTTTGTATAACTTACTTGAGAAATTTGAGATTATTTTGAGTATCGTAGGGTACCGTATTATTTTTCGTTAAGAAAAGAAAGTATAAAAGTAAAAGAAAATAAAATAAAAGGAAAAGAAATTGAAAAGAAAGGAATGTTAGGCGGTGGTCCTTAGCTAAGCTAAGGATGAGCAAAACACTTAAACAGAGGGAAATCAAAAGGAGAAACGAGAACAGTGAGGAAGAAAGACGCAGTGAGGTAAAAAAATGCCAGAAAATAAGAAAAGAGCCGGAGAAAGATAGAATTTTTATCCTGAAACATTCAGGTAATGATCTTAATATATTATTTGAGTTTATTACGTGTGTTTGAATATATTTTAACGGTAAAAATTGGGATATTAGACATCGTTTTAATAAGTTTAAATAATAGTTTAAAGGGTCAATTGGACCCCGATAATGGAATTGATTATATATTCGTACTCAGTAAATTCTGGGCAACATATAAATGTAATTTATTTAGGGTTTGGTTATGTGACCTTAAACCCTGTACATAGGCCTGGCCTACGTATTGCGTATGCGAATAGGGTATCAGGTTCCTAACCGGATTGCCCTAAGATGTGAGGAATGAAGCCTTTAGCCTAATTTGATATATTTTTCTGCTTATTGAATAGAGTGGGATCGTTTGGCAGGGAAACCAAAGGATAAAGCAATTGTTGATTAGCAGTACTAACTTTTGGAAGAGGTAAGTGTTTATATCCATTTCTTTGGAGACACCTGGCCCCATGGACTTTCTACCACGTGTTCCTTACGTGTGTAGCTATCGATAGGCGTACTCATTATGCCTTAGCTTTGGATTTACATTGTATATTATATGTTATGTCCTGTTATTGGTATTGCATTGAGGATCTGAGCATTGTACTATGGCTGTGAGTTGGCATCTACTTCCCGGCTGTCGATGAGAGTCCCGCGCCAGTGAAGGGTTATTATTGCATCACATTGCATTCATATGCATTACATTACATATCATATTGGGTACATGAGTATTCCGCCCCAGGAGAGTGCAGGAGTATTCCGCCTCTGGTTTACATTTTATCGGGTGCAGGATTATTCTGCCTCTGGTTTATATCACATCGGGTGCAGGAGTATTCCGCCCCAGGAGCAGGAGTATTCCACTCCAGTTGGTTATCAGATTGGATTCCCCTCGAATGCAGGAGTATTGTGCTTTGGGATGAGATTACGGGCACATGTGACCCTTTGCATCATATTTCATTTCATCTCATTTCATTTCATTTTATTTTATTTCATACCATTATGTAGACTTGTGGTACATAACTACTGTTCTGCTTATACGTGCATTACTTATTTGTTGATATGTTTATGGCTCGTATACCTGGTTGAGTTTATGGTTTCATACATGTTTCCGGTTGTTATCTGGCTCTGCCTTTTTATAATTTAAATAAGAGGAATTTGGTTTATCTGTTTCTTCTCCCTGGCTAGCTATCCTATTCTTTGAGGTGACTAGTTTGCCCCACTTATTGTGTCCTTTTGACTCACCCTTGTTTGTTGTTTGTTTCGTGTCTATCTATTTCGTTTCGGTAGGTTCGCTCCAAGATCGAGTTCGCCACGTTGTGAAGGAGCGAAGACGACTTCAGCTGTCAGGGTGAGCCAGCTTTTATTTCGGATGGCCACCAGTTTATTTTTTTATTATTTCAGTTGCATTTTGCTCCCTTCAGGAGGTATCTGTCTTCTTTTGTACTCTTAGATGTCTAGTCTGGATAGCCCTAAACCTAGTATGTTGGGTAGTCAACTGTAATTTCTTTTGTACAGCTTAGAGATATCAATATGTCTGTGTTTTTTTCTAAGTATTATCCTTATTTATGAATTGTTATATTTATTTTCCTAATGTAATTGGTAAGGGTTCGCCCGACCGGTATAGGGGAGGAGGTCGGGTGCCCGCACGGCCTAGCCAGATTCTGGGTCGTGTCAGTTGCCCGTCGGGCGAACCCTTACCAATTAAATTAGGAAAATAAATATAATTCAATTCGTAAATAAGAACAAGACTTAGAAAAACCACAGACATACTGATACCTCTAAGCTGTACAAAAGAAATTACAGCTGACTACCCAATATATTAGGTTTAGGGCTATCCAGACTAGACATCTAAGAGTACAAAAGAAGACAGATACCTCCTGAAGGGAGCAAAATGCAACTGAAATAATAAATAATAAACTGGTGGCCGTCCGGAATAAAAGCGGGCTCACCCTGACAGCTGAAGTCGTCTTCGCTCCTTCACAACGTGGCGAACTCGATCCTGGAGCGAACTTGTCGAAATGAAATAGATAGACACGAAACAAACAACAAACAAGGGTGAGTCAAAAGGACTCAATAAGTGGGGCAAACTAGCCACCTCAAAGAATAGGATAGCTAGCCAGGGAGAAGAAACAGATAAACCAAATTCCTCTTATTTAAATTATAAAAAGGTAGAGCCAGATAACAACCGGAAACACGTATGAAACCATAAACTCAACCAGGTATACGAGCCATAAACATATCAACAAATAAGCAATGCACGTATAAGCAGAACAGTAGTTATGTACCACAAGTCTACACAATGGTATGAAATGAAATGATATGAGATGAAATGAAATGAAATATGATGCAAAGGGTCACATGTGCCCGTCATCCCATCCCGAAGCGGAATACTCCTGCATTCGAGGGGAATCCAATCTGATAACCAACTGGAGCGGAATACTCCTGCTCATGGGGCGGAATACTCCTGCACCCGATATGATATAAACCAGAGGCGGAATACTCCTGCACTCTCCTGGGGTGGAATACTCCTGCACCCGATATAATGTAAAGCTGAGGCGGAATACTCCTGCACTCAGTATCTGACATAAGAGCGGAATACTCCTGCTCCTCAGGCGGAATGCTCCTGCACCCAATATGATATGCAATGTAATGCATATGAATGACATATAATGCATATGAATGCAATGTGATGCAATAATAACCCTTCACCGGCGCGGGACTCTCATCAACAGCCGGGGAGTAGATGCCAACTTACAGCCAGAGTACAATGCTCAGATCCTCAATGCAATACCAACAACAGAACATAACATTTAATATATAATGTAAATCCAAAGCTAAGGCGTAATGAGTACGCCTATCGGCAGCTACATACGTAAGGAACACGTGGTAGAAAATTCACGAGGCTAGGTGCCTCCAAAGAAATGGATATAAACACTTACCTTATTTTAACTTGCTACTCAACAACCGCTTTATCCTTTGGATTCACTGCCAAGCGATCCTGCTTTTTCAGTAAGCAGAAAATATATCAAATTAGGCTAAAGGCTTCATTCCTCACATCTTAGGGCAATCCGGTTAGGAACCTATACCCTATTGGCATACGCAATACGCAGGTCAGGCCTATGTACAGGGTTTAAGGTCACATAACCAAACCTTAAATAAATTATATTTATATGTTGCCCATAACTCACTGAGTACGAATATATAATAAATTTCATTATCGGGGTCCAATTGACCCTTTAAACTATTAATTGAACTTATTAAAATGATGTCTAATATTCCAAGTTTTACCGTTAAAATATATTCAAACACACGTAATAGACTCAAATAATATATTAAGATCATTATCTGAATGTCTCGGGGTAAAAATCCTACTTTTCTCGGGCTCTTTTCTCATTTTCTGGTATTTTTTTCATTTCTGCGCGTTTTCTCTTTGCCTGCTTTTGAATCGTTTTTGGTTTCTGTTTTCGTACTTAGCATATATGCTAAGTAGCCCACCGCCACATCTGGTCCTTTCTTTCTCTTTCTTTCATTTTGTCTTTTTCTCTTTTCTTTGTCTTTGTCTTTTCCTTTTTCATTTTTATTTTATTTTCTTTTCGCGATGAAAATTAAAACGGAACCCTACGATATTCGAAATAATTCAAACTTTTGCATACCAGTTATACAAAATATATATAGCATACTCGCTAAGGCGGATCTCATATCGGGTTTCAGAAACTTAAAATGCAAATTAAATGAAAAAAAAAGTCAAATTATTTAACTTTCGGCATTTTAGCGGAAACTAGCCGAACAACCTCTAAATTCACTTTCGAAAGTTCACAAAAGTCATAAATAATCATACGAACCTACGGGCGCTTTTGGATTTCGAATCGGAGCTCATTCGCCAAAACCGAGCTCGAAAATCTCTTTTTAATATTTATCGATAATAAAAACAGAAATCTTCTTCCGATGCCTACCAAACGAGGTCTGATTTAGCTCAAATTTTACAGATAAGTCCCAATAGACCTAACGAAGATTTTAAAATTATCGGCACGCCAATTGGAGCCTTAACTCCCGAAATGACTACCTAAGGTCGTTTCATTCTCCTCCACTGAATGGAGGTAACCAATTTCCTATCTATTATGTTAGTAAAACACTATTAGATGCAGAAACGCGATATCCACATCTCGAAAAACTAGCACTAGCACTAGTCACTGTCGCACGAAAGCTAAGACCGTATTTCCAATGTCATTCCATATATGTTATAACTACTTTTCCATTGCGAAACATTTTACATCGGCCAGATCTCTCTGGTCGATTAATGAAATGGGCGGTCGAGCTGAGTGAGTACGATATCACTTACCAGCCTCGCATCGCCATCAAATCTCAAGTTTTAGCTGATTTTGTAGCAAACTTTAGCGCTAACATCCTTCCGGAAGCAAAGGAAGAGGAGCTAATGATGAGAGATCCGGATCCAGGAGTCTGGATGATGTACACCGATGGAGCTTCAAACGTGAAAGGAACTGGCCTTGGAATTTTTTTGATAGCACCTACCGGTGAAAAACTCGGGTATGCAATCAAATTATATGCAAAGACTAATAACGAGGCCGAATATGAGGCCCTCGCTGCAGGTTTAAAGATCGCAAAAGACTTGAAAATCGAACGACTAGATATCAAAAGCGATTCCCAGCTAGTGGTGAACCAAATCCAAGGGGACTTTTGTGTTCGAGATTCGAGGATGCAGCAATTGCTCGACAAGGTACAAAATCTTCTAACTTCGTTTCAGGAATAGAAGATAGTCCAAATCCCGAGGGAGGACATCATCGAGGCAGATGCCTTGGCCAACCTCGGTTCTGCAGCTGCCATCGACGGAGAACTCGACGAAACGGTGGTTCATTTGTTTGAATCTCCACTCTGTCGGAGCATCAAAGAGGTAAACAACGTTAACCATACTTGAGATTGGAGAAACAAATATTTGTCCTATTTGCAGGCAGGCACTCTTCCCGATGACAAGAAATCCGCCCGATCGCTCAAAGCTAAAGCGGCCAGATATTGCCTTATAGATAACCAACTCTATAGGCGAATGTTCAATGGCCCTTTAGCAAAATGCGTTGGGCCAGATGGAACGAGCTATGTGTTGAGAGAGGTTCACGAAGGCGAATGTGGCAATCATTCTGGCAGCAAATCGTTGGTTCGAAAGATAATTAGAGCTGGATACTATTGGCCAACGATCGCAGATGATGCCAAGGACTTCATTCGTAAGTGTGACAAATGTCAACGATTTGGCAACCTCATACATCAGCAAGCAGAGCCCCTTCATTCGGTCACGTCACCGTGGCCATTCATGAAGTGGGGAATGGATTTGGTCGGGCCGCTTCCAACAGCACCCGGTGGGGTAAAATTCATTTTAATTTTAACAGATTATTTTTCTAAGTGGGTAGAAGCAATTGCTTTGGCTAAAATTCGTGAACAGGAAGTTATCAAGTTAATTCACCAGAACATCATTTGCCGCTTTGGGATCCCAAAAGAGATCACATGTGACAACGGCAAACAGTTCGTTGGGAGATGAATCACAGCTTTTTTCGAGAAGTAGGGGATTAAGCGGATTGCATCAACACCCTATCACCCCAGCGCAAACGGACAAGCTGAGTCTTCCAACAAGACGATTATCGAGTACTTGAAGAAGAGGATGGACGAGTCAAAGGGCAACTGGCTGAACGAGCTTCCAGGTGCACTGTGGGCTCATCGCACAACGGTGAAGCACAGCACCGGGGAAACTCCGTTCTCACTTGTCTATGGAACAGAAGCATTGATTCCGGTGGAAATCGGTGAACCCAGCCTTCGGTTCGCTCACTCCACCGATGAATCAAACAAGGAGGCCATACTGATAGACTTGGATTTAGTCGAGGCAAAAAGAGATATGGCACTAATTCGAATACAAGCACAGAAACAAAGGGCAGAAAACTACCTCAACAAAAAAATCAGGTATCGAGCTTTTAATGTAGGTGATTATGTATTGAGAATCAAAAGGCCAAAGAAGGATGAACCAAACGAAGGCAAACTAGGAGCAAATTGGGAGGGACCCTATCGGGTCAAGGCAGTAATCGGAAAAGGTTCATACCAACTTGAAACAATGGACTCCAAGCCAGTCGACTTCAATTGGAATATCACACAATTGAAGAAGTATTACTTCTAAATACTACGGTATCGTATGATCGAATTTCATTTTTTTTACTTACATAATTTTCATTTTCCCTCCATCGGGCGTGCTTGTTTAATTGATTATTTGACACTAACATTTTTAGATGATAGGCATAGTTGGAATCGAATGATGACAAACATCACCCACGAATACTTGAGCTCGAAATGCTCCAATCGGGGTCGATAAGTCTGACGAACATTCTAACATGGTCTTCATTTTTAACGTTCTCGCGGTGTTGTCTTTCAATGATTTTGTTTCAGATGTCGAAGATCGAAGTCCAGTGTTCGACTGCTCATACTTCGCACCCAAACACTGGGGGGATGGGAGCTAGTAGGATAATCGCACATTCGAAGACTGGGGACTGCCCAGAAATCGGGGACTTCCTTCGAAGAATGAAGATTTAATCGTTTAGAAATGAAACCGGGGACTCGTCCAAGCTCGACGAAGATTTCAAACCCCGATGTTTTCACTCATACTGGGGACTCATCCAAAAGTATACGAATACTTCAAGCCCCAATGTTTTCGTTCAAACTGGGGACTGTTCGTTTAAGATAGGACATCCAAAATGTAAACGATCCATTAGCGATCAAGGAACCTCTGTGTAATCGATGCCTTTAAATGACCACATTATGTAATCGATCGAATCAACCAATCCGAAATGTATCAAGCGCCCGATAACGGCCAATACTTCAATAATATACAACAGTTAGTCGTTTTTATGATCTCTACAACACTGGCCATTTTGTGTTATCAATCTTTGCATTACCAAATTTTGCAATTCCAATTTTTGACAAGTGTTTAAATCTAATTTTCCGAACTCGAAGTTGTTCGAAGAGTGCATTACGTAAAAGTGAGACGTCATTCTTTACTACGCACTAAGCACATTGGGCCCCCAATCACATCATATTCTTTCCGACGACTATCGCTCAATCGTTAAACTTTCTGAACGATCATACTAGCTTATCTTCGGAAAACAACATACAAAGCGGTAAGAGGAAGTCTTAAAAACATAATTCATTCATTCATTCGAAAAATATTTACATACAACGGTCAAAAGACCTCATCGTTTCAAAAACACAAATCGAGCTACTAGTCCAAAACGACTAAACAAAAAGAGTTCAAACGACAACAAAAAGAGTTCAAATGAAAACTCATTCATCATCTCCGTCAGAACCTTCATCGGAAGAGCTTGCAGGGAGACCAAGATCTTCACAAGCCAACCTCACAATGGCGACTGCGTTATCCAGCTCAGTGGGAATATCAATACTTCGATCCAACATTTCTCTAAGCACATCGTGCCTCGACTCAGCAAGGATCAAGTCCTTTTTCTTTTCAAACTCCTCCTCGAGGTCGCGCCTTAGGTTGGTCTACTCCTTTTGAAGCAATCGGTTCCTCTCCGACAGGCTGTTGGCTTGAACATTCAAATATTCGTTGCCCTTACGAAGAGCTTGGAGCTCCTCAGACATTTCAGCCAACTCTCGATTCTTGCTCTCCAAAGCAGAGCTAAGTTCGGCACGCTTCAACTCCGAGTTGGCTTCATGTTCACTGAGCTGCTCGTTCAAAGCTCGAATCTGAGACTCCAACTCAGATTGACGAAGGGCATGTTCGTTCGTACTTTTGTCAAAGTTGGCCAAAAGTTCTGCGTGCTTAGCCTCCAGAGCTTTCAATTTTTGATGTAGCTCTTCCCCCGCTGAAGTTAGATGAATGATTTGTTCATTTAGCACCTTGGCCCCGTCTTGAAGTTGGCGAATCCGATCAGCTGTTTCAATCGCCATTATGGAATTTTGAAAGCAAGTCATAAATAAGAGTCAATAAAATGCAAAGGAAAGGAAGAAAAGTTAATGATAGATGTTTACCCTGAAAGCACCAAAAGCAATCTGCGAAGGCAAGCTCAGATCTTCATGCGTATTCAAACGAGCCTGTTCCATCGGGCCTATGACATCGAAAAGATAGTCGGCAAGCTGCTTTGGGCATCTAAGCAAGTCAACATTGCGCGGCACAATTATTGTTAGCAATCTGTCACCCAACGCTTCAGATTCGCCCAAAGGAGCGAAAGCAACATCATCTTCACCTCGAGGAAGAGGTACGATCGGATCAGCATGATCCACACCAAAAAACGACGAACCTGTCTCTTCATCATATTTAGATCTCGCCGTCGCCGTTGGCCGATCTAAGGCTGACATCTTCCCTTTTGCCGGATCCCTCTCCTCAAGACTTCAATCGAAGGCACCGATCATCTCCTCTTGAACCTCAGGCACAATACCCAAGGAAACGATGGCACCCTCTCTGCTAGGTAAACCCCCTGAGCCCGAAGTGACCTCTTCGGCTATTGGAGATAGGTGGAGATCATCGCCTCCCAAGTCGGCTGAAAGATCTCCAAGTTGTTCAGCCGCTTTAAGCTGAATAGCTGTTTCTTGGAGTCTTTCCTTCATAGGCTTTTTAGGAGGCCTCACCAACTGATCAGATCCGGATTCTTTTCTAGCTTCATCCCCCTCGAGATCAACAATCGAGGTCACTTCTTCGGCGGCTTTCGCCGCTGCAATAACTGAGCTCGTCCCAGCAATCACCTTTTCGATAGTTTAGGGCACAGCCGACGAGCTGCCCCTTGCTCTTTTCCCACAACCTTGAGCAAATATCGATTTTTCAAGTCCTTGAAGGATTTCTTCTTTTTCTTCGGAGGAGGAGCGTCATCGACTTTCTCCTCGCCCTCGACTTCAACTTCTTCATCGCTGGGCTCGCCTCCGGCGCCAGTAATGCCTACGAAAATTCAAAAGTCAGTGGAAAGAACAAATCAAAATACAAATTCAATACCAGCTCAGAGGGAAGAAGTTTACCATGACTTTTAGCCTTCAGGGTCCACAAAGCCGCAACCGGCTTCCAAGCCCTCTGATCGTTGGTTGTCTTGTCCAAAATTCTGATCAACCATGGAACGATGTCGGGAACTTGATCGAACAGAACACTGTCGGCTGAAAATAGGAAGGTAAACTTTCGAGGTCAGACAAGCCACAAATTTGTTGAAAGAATAGAAACAGAGAAAAACTTACGGGTTCGGTTCCATACGCTCGGAAGCGGCTCCCTTCCGGGCGCGGTTAATTGCTCCGTAGGGATGAAAACGAAACGTTGATCCCACCCCCGAAGATCAACCTCGTTGTCGGAGATCAGAGCTCGCTGGCCTCGTTTGGCCAAGTTGATCACTCCTCCCTTATAAACTCGAGGGGAGTAGATGTTAAGAATATGGCAAAGTGTCAACTCCACCTCCGCCACCTCTGTGATCTATCGCATAATCACTATCATTCTCCATATCGCTGGAGAAAGGTGTCCAAGGCAAACATTGTACATTCTGCAGAATTCCTCGATCACATTGTCGACCAGAAGAGTGAAACCGATTGTAAAGGGGTAAGTCAGCACCACCGAATGATCTTCGATGTGGGTAGCCAAGGTTGACTTCCTCGGAGGACACATCACATTCACTACACCAGTATTCCAACCACAGTATTCTCGAACTCGTGAAGGGCTAGTGATGGTGACAATTTGCTCCGCCACTGCGGCAGACTGCGGCGGTGCTATGGCGGTAGTAGCAGTGGAAACTGTAGCTTCAGTATCAACAATGTTTTAAGAAGATGAAGACATTTTTAGCAAACACAACTCGGTGATTTGAATAATTAAGACGAGAAACTTGAAGCAAATTGAAGAACACAGGCAAGAGATTCTGAAATTTAACTTGAAGAAGTTGGAGAGTTTTGAGAAATTTTAGAAGTTGTAAAGTCTGTAAAATGATTTTGAGGTTGGTATTTATAAGGCAAAAGTCATCATTGCCTCGGTAACTGGTAAAAACTGCTAGCCGCACGATGCCTGACACGTGCGGCGATGAGAAGTTGAAGTAACGGCTTGACATTTCAAATTAAAGGGCCACGAACGCTCCACGTGTTTTCCCACCTAAAGTTTCATGCCACTTGCCAAGTTTTTGAACACACGCTTGGCAAGTGTGGGGACTATCTGTATTGGTCGATTTCTGTCCGATCACACAAAGGACACGTGGCCAACTACGCGGCAAGGTGAGAACAAATTTCGAAGGCATTGTAAAATAAGGTCGGATTGAGAAAAAACTTCGGTTATTTGATGTGATCGATTATGCTATGTTGTGATCGGAATATCTCGAAGACGATGATTTTTATCAGATTAACTTTGGTTGATATTATCCCTCTTTTGTCGGAGCGGATTCGGCGGAAGTTGTTAAACGTGAGTAATTGTTGCTGCGTGACTGAAGAGAGACGTGGGGAAGTAGAGTTCTTCTAGGGTTGGGAACTTCACACTTAGCTAACCTATAAATAGGCCCCCATTTCCCTATTTGGGACTCACGTTCATTTGAACAAAAAGTACCCCCTTATTCAATTGCATCATTGTTGTTATCCTAAGCAAATCTGCCATTGTCAATACTCTAAAATATTGTACAAAACATCAGTCAAGGCTTGATTCAGGCTTGGAGGAGGATTCGTCTCTTTCAGCAAAGCATCAATCTTTGATCGACTCTTCAATACAATAAGTTTTTCTGCTTTCGTTCATTTAATTTATTATTATTTATTTCACTGTTTGCCTGTTATCTTCATCGTTTAACATACCTGCTTATTGCCTTCGATTTCGCTAATCCGTTGCCATTGCATCAATCGTATAATTGATTCATTGTTTGTTATATTTACTGATTAATACCAACCACGTTAAGGAGCCGTTGTTATCATTTTGACCATAACATTAATTCGACAAAGTTAATTTCATCAATTGCGTTTCTATCGTTTTACTCAAAACTATCATCGGTTGTCGCATAATATTGCGTATTTGCCATCGATAATCTATCATAATCTTGCTCATCGAATCCTGTTGAAATCACTTATTTGATATTAAGTAAAACTAATATCATCAATTGTGTTCGGAATCACATAAATTCGACTGCCTGCGTTCGTTTAGTTTTTCATTGTATCTTGTGAATCTGTCTTTTAATCTCATACTCGATCATATCAGTATCCGATTTGAACTTGCATCATAATTGTCTTCGAATTGAACTTGCTGTATAACCTAATCGAACTCGTTACTCTGTTCCTTCGAATTTGATACTTGCACTGCTTTCGAATTAATATTTAGAAAACTGATTACTTGTCAACGTAAATTGCTTGTCAATCGATCAAATTGAGATATAAACGATCGCCTAAGACTCAACTAAATACAAATTTAATTGTAAAACTTGAAATACGTTTTTTAGAAAATACAAAAACGATCTCGGTCAGTCGTTTCGGAACTTAGGACTCCGATTGGTGTGCCGATAATTTTAAAATCTTCGTAAGGTCTATTAGGACCTGTCTGTTGAGCTAAATCAGACCTCGTTTGGTACGTATCAGAAGAAGATTTCAATTTTATTGTCGATAAATATTAAAAAGAGATTTTCGAGCTCGGTTTTGGCGAATGAGCTCCGGTTCGAAATCTGAAAGTGTCGTTAGGTTCGTATGATTATTTGTG
The DNA here is from genome assembly GCA_037355625.1 of Petunia x hybrida. Lineage (NCBI taxonomy): Eukaryota > Viridiplantae > Streptophyta > Magnoliopsida > Solanales > Solanaceae > Petunia > Petunia x hybrida. The sequence continues at coordinate 528,456 of JBBBVM010000574.1, read as the reverse complement.
ACTTTTGTGAACTTTCGAAAGTGAATTTCGAGGTTGTTCGGCTAGTTTCTGCTAAAATGCCGAAAGTTAAATAATTTGATATTTTTCCATTTAATTTGCATATTGAGTTTCGGGAGTCCGATTTGAGATCCGCCTTAGCAAGTGTGTTACATATATTTTGTATAACTTACTTGAGAAATTTTGTAAATATTCCGGATTTCGTAGGACTGCATTTTAATTTTAATACGGAAACAAAATAAAATAGAAAATAAAATAAAAAGGAAAAGACAAAAGAAAGAAAGGAAGGAAATGTTAGGCGGTGCTAAATCCTTAGCTATATAGCTAAAGACAAACTTTAGAAACAGGGGATGGAAAAGAAACGCAAAAGCTGGGAAGCCAACGAAAATAATACCAGAAAATGAGAAAAGAGCCGGAAAAAGATAGAATTTTCACCCCGAAACATTCAGGTAATGATGTTTATGTATTATTTACGTTTATTACGTGTGTTTGAATATATTTTAACAGTAAAAATTGGGATATTATACATCGTTTTAATAAGTTCAACTGATAGTTTAAAGGGTCAATTGGACCCCGATAGTAGAATTGATTATATATTCGTACTCAGTAAGTTATGGGCAACATATAAATGTAATTTATTTAGAGTTTGGTTATGTGACCTTAAACCCTGTACATAGGCCTGGCCTACGTATTGCGTATGCGAATAGGGTATCAGGTTCCTACCTGAATTGTTCTAAGATGTGAGGAATGAAGACTTTAGCCTTATGTGATAAATTTTTCTGCTTATTGAACACAGTGGGATAGTTTGGCAATGAATCCAAAAGGATAAAGCAGTTGTTGGGTAATAGTGTTAACTTTGGAACGAGGTAAGTGTTTATATCCATTTCTTTGGAGGCACCTGACCTCGTGGATTTTCTACCATGTGTTCCTTACGTGTGTAGCTGTCGATAGGTGTACTCATTACACCTTATCTTTGGATTTGCATTGTATATTATATGTTATGTCCTTTTGTTGGTATTGCATTAAGGATTTAAGCATTGTACTATGGCTGTAAGTTGGCATCTACTTCCCGGCTGTCGATGAGAGTCCCGCGCCGGTGAAGGGTTATTATTGCATCATATTGCATTCATATGCATTACATTGCATCATATTGAGGGTAGGAGGATTTCGCCCTAGCAGCAGGAGGATTCCGCTCCATTGCATTATATTGAGGGTAGGAGGATTCCGCCCTAGGAGCAGGAGGATTCTGCTCTATTGCATCATATTGAGGGTAGGAGGATTCCGCCCTAGGAGCAGGAGGATTCCGCTCCATTGCATCATATTGAGGGTAGGAGGATTCCGCCCTAGGAGCAGGAGGATTCCGCTCCATTGCATCATACTGAGGGCAGGAGGATTCCGCCCTCGGAGTAGGAGGATTCCGCTCCATTCATTTGGCACATGTGACCCTTTGCAACTTATTTCATTTCATTTCATTTCATTTCATACCACTGTGTAGACTTGTGGTACATAACTACTGTTCTGCTTATACGTGCATTGCTTATCTATTGATATGTTTCTGGCTCGTATTCCTGGTTGAGTTTATGGTTTCATATGTGTTTCCGGTTATTATCTAGCTCTGTCTTTTTATAATTTAAATAAGAGGAATTTGGTTTATCTGTTTCTTCTCCCTGGATAGCTATCATATTCTTTGAGATGGCTAGTCTGCCCCCACTTATTGAGTCTTTTTGACTCACCCTTGTTTGTTGTTTGTTTTTTGTCTATCTATTTCGTTTCGGCAGGTTTGCTCCAGGATTGAGTTCGCCACGTTGTTTTGGAGCGAAGACGACTTCAGCTGTCAGGGTGAGCCAGCTTTTATTCCGGATGGCTACCAGTTTATTGTTTATTATTTCAGTTGCATTTTGCTCCCTTCAAGAGGTATCTGTCTTCTTTTGTACTCTTAGATGTCTAGTCTGGATAGCCCTAAACCTAGTATGTTGGGTAGTCAGCTGTAATTTCTTTTGTACAGCTTAGAGGTATCAGTATGTCTGTTTTTTTATAGGTCTTGTCCTTATTTATGAATTGTTATATTTATTTTCCTAATTTAATTGGTAAGGGTTCGCCCGACGGGTCTAGGGGAGGATGTCGGGTGCCCGCACGGCCTAACCGGATTTCGGGTCGTGTCAGTTGGTATTAGAGCCCGGTTTAGAGTCTATCCAGACTAAGACAGTGTCTAGTAGAATCTCGCTGATGGGTACGTAGACGTCCGTACTTATCTACGAGGGGCTATGATGACATTTAGGAATTTTCACTTCCTTCTTTTCTGATCGTGCGTCGGTCTAGGATGCAAAAGTATTTTTGTTAATTCCTTCGTGGTAATTGTGAATCCTCGTGCGACAAATCAGCAAACAGTATGAGTTCAAGATGAAGCAGTCTAGCGTGGGGCTAGCAGTGACGAAGCCCCGAGAGTTTTTGATCGTGCTGACGATCTAGTTACGGAGGTCCCAGCTGTACGAGCTCCCGATGGGCAAGGGAGCAGGGCCTTGTAGTTCCCTTGGCTCTCTACGATGCTTTTACGAGAATCTTGGCGACACAGATACCGCAAGAACCTATTATTCGCTAGGCAGCCTATCAGGTTGCCACAGATGGAGACGTTTGATCTTAGGGAGCCCCTGTTCCAGTCCCTGATGTTGCCCCAGTAAATTATGTTCTAGAAGCAGCATGTGTTGCACCACCAATTGTTCTGGCTGGTTAACCAGCCGAGGTAACGGTTCGATCCGAGTGTCTAAAGAGGTTGCATTATTTTATGCGGTTGAACCTTCCGATATTCTTAAGCAATGCATCAAATAAACCTCGTGATTTTTTTAAAAATAAAATTATGTCAGCGTATCCTTCAGACTCTTGATTATATCGAGCGGTATGGTGTTGATTATTCTTCTTTCTAGTTTCAGGGTCCAGCTTTGAATTGGTGGGCCGCTCTCTTATTAGCTAACTTGGTTCGGTTTTTCTTCTAGATTCGTGGAAAAGTTCCTTTCGAGTAGCAAGCGAGATGAAAAGTGTTGCCAGTTTGAGTGGATTGGACAGGGTAGCGTGTCGGTTAGCCTGTTGGTGCTTCAGAATATGAGATTGAATTCGATAGAATGGCTGAATATGCATTAGAACTAGTCCATCAGCCTTTCGAGAGATTCAAAGATTTATTGATGACCTTTATTTTTCCTTGAGATCCCAGATGGCTCGAAAGATTAAGGTCGGGATTTCATTTGATGTTGTTGATATTACCTGAAGGTAAGTCAGAGTAGGAAGAGTTAGAGCGGGAGAGCAAGAGATCCCGTAGCCCTAGTGGGCAACCATGGTACCTCATTTAGAGGTAAGAGTTCTGATTATTTTGGGAGGTCACCTGCCAGGTTTTCTCAGCTGGTAGAGCGTAATTCTTAAAGTGCGCTAGTAGTTCATTAAGATAGACCCAGTTTTTCTCTTTATAGCTATCAACAACTTGTCCAGCTTTCATTTTCACTGAAAAAGGTGTTATCATTGTCGTGAGCCTGTCATTTTTGGTGGCGTTCTCCCTTAGTCCGGCAAGTAGGCAGTCGTCTTTTCTCTCGTTATCAGGCATCTACGCAGTCGCAGGGGATTTCATTTAGATCTCAATCAGCAAAAAAAATGCCACCATTCAGTAGAGGTTGAGAGTGTGGTGGCAGTGGTTCTTCAAAAAGTGATTGTCAGGGTAGTGGCTCAGCTCAGCTGCAGAGGCAGTTCTATGAACTGCTTGTCTGGCGGGATGCTGAGGTATCCGATATAGTAGACCTTGAGATTTCTTCTTCTCTTAAATGTGAGTAAGATTTTATTCTTTTGATCGATCTGGAAATGGTGTGTCTTATAATGTTTCGATGGTTTCCTTGGATGTCGTTTCTATTAAGAATCGGTTCCGGTAGAGGGGTGAGCTTCTGATATGATTTATTCCTAGCATTTATGGTGACCCTACTAGTTTATCTTGTTTACATGTGAGAGATTTGTGAGTAAGTATCGGTATTGTTTGCTTGACATCTTGTTGTGCCACATTCTGTTATAATATCAAGTCAGTCTACCTCTCTTTGGAACTCAGTTTTGGTAGGATGATGGGATTCTTATTCGTCACCATTAGAAAGTGTCATTGTTTCTTCCAGTGTAAAGTAAGTAATACTCGACCTACGTGTCTCCTCTTGGCTCGAGACGCTAGTAGGGTCATGTTATTCTATGAGCTTGTCTTAGTTGTAAAAGGGTTTTCTGGTAAATTGTCAGAGTTTCCTTCTTATTGGGAGGTTAAATTTGCATGGATGTTGTTCCATAGAGCTCATTTAATGTCTATTTCTTCAATTGCGATTCTTCGGTTAGCCTGAATCGAAAGTAGTCTAGCTCTGGTAGCCAAATAAATAAGAAGAAGAGCTTCCTAAAGCTCTAATTATTTCTATCCTTAGTCCGTTGCCATCTTTTCTTTGTTCGGCACTGGTGAGCTTAGGCGCTCAGTAACCTCTTGTGATGTTCCTTGCGTTGAACCAGAGTGCGTGCCAAGGTATCCGGGTAAGTACATTGTCGTTTTCAAGGCTACTAAGGGTAATGAGAGGCGTCATTTGACCTTTGATTTGATCCATCAGGCGGTAGTGCTTATAGAAATGTATGGAGTTGTGACTCGAGAGGTGCAGCTGTTTGGCAACTCGAAAGGGTAGTTGGTAGCTTAGGTCTGCCTACGTTTAGCTTTTAGCTAAATCTTCTTTAGTCCAGCAGACTGTGCGGGGATGGGTATTCCTATTCAAATAGCTACATGAGTTTGTGCTTTAAGTGGAGGAGTCTTCCTCCAAATACTGAATGGTAATACTAAATCTTTAAGGCGTTGATACCATTTTTGTCACAACCCAACCTAGGGCCACGACAGAAACCTACAATGAGTGTCGATCATTGCTAAACCCACTAATAATCTATTAATGACAGAGATAAGCTGGCAACCTGATCATATATACGTACTTATCTACTGAAAGCACAAAGTCTGGAAAGATGACACGACTTTAACATGCTGGCAATCAGAATACTGAGCCACAAATTCTGCTATGTCACACTTCATTCTGTCCCACCAAGAAATCTGCTTAAGATCATGGTACATCTTAGTCGAACCTGGATGAACAGTGTATTTGGAATAATGTGCCTCTATCATAATCTATCCACGGAAATCTGCAACATCTGGAACACAAAGTCTATCTTTATCATTGAGAACACCATCAGTAATAACCCTGTATGGTGACTCCAGTTTTCTTCTGGCTATCTGTCTGTATTCAACTAGAACTGGATCCTCATACTGACGCTGTTATACTTCATGAAAATTTAGAGTTAAAGGTCTGGTGCAGTTTATCGTCCATCCATCATTGGCATATCTCCTTCACACCTCAACTCTTTGAGAAGTTACTTTAGCATTATAAGTGCACATGTAATCAACTTTGTTGTTGGTATTCTGCCTCAGCTCATGGTCCAACTACATGTCTCTTTTATTTTCACTTTTTCAAGTCATAATATTTCCAATTCAAAGACAATACCCTGAAGTAGATGTTCAGTCTGAAGATCATTCCTGGTCTGCATCATACTATCCAGTAGTATTTGCATGATCCTTATCCTTATATGATAGACCCTGTTCAGATGAACCTTTGACATACATTAGGATATGAGTAACTACATTCCCACAAGGAGCTTGCGGAACAACTCTAACATCAACTGAGATGTTGCATAATGCATTCGTAAAAATAATATAGCTTGCATCAAATCTTCTATAGTGAGTAGTGACAAGGTACTTCAAAAGCTCCCCCTATTGCATCAAGCGTGAGCTAATTCTTAGTTCCATCGACCTGTTCTATATCGAAAGGTATATCGAAGAGGTGATTATCGGCTGAATCATGTTAACCCATTCAAAGTTCCGTGTATCTTTGCTTCGAAAATGTAGAGCTCTCCTCTCGTGATCGAGGAAGGATCAGCTTAGTCAGCATAAGCTGGGCAATGGCGTTATGATATTATCCAGATATATTTATTTCCAAGAGTTCGGTGTGCGTATTATAATTTTGATTTTACAATCATTAGATAATGTCCATGCAGTAGTTGGTGAAGGTCATTCAAGTTCTTTTGTTATCTGTGTAAACTTTTCTTTAAACTTGGGCTCGTTCGAGGACGAACGAGTGTATAAGTGGAGGAGAATGAAATGACCTCGGTCAGTCGTTTTGGAAGTTAGGACTCCGATTGGCATGCCGATAATTTTAAAATCTTCGTAAGGTCTATTAAGATCTGTCTGTAAAATTTGAGCTAAATCAGACCTCGTTTGGTACGTATCGGAAGAAGATTTCAGTTTTTATTGTCGATAAATATTAAAAAGAGATTTTCGAGCTCGGTTTTGGCGAATGAGCTCCAGTTCAAAATCCGAAAGCGCCATTAGGTTCGTATGATTATTTGTGATTTTTGTGAACTTTCGAAAGTGAATTTCGAGGTTGTTCGGCTAGTTTCCGCTAAAATGCCGAAAGTTAAATAATTTGACATTTTTCCATTTAATTTGCATATTGAGTTTCGGGAGTCCGATTTGAGATCCGCCTTAGCAAGTGTGTTACATATATTTTGTATAACTTACTTGAGAAATTTGGAAATATTCCGGATTTCGTAGGACTGCATTTTAATTTTAATACGAAAACAAAATAAAATAGAAAATAAAATAAAAAGGAAAAGACAAAAGAAAGAAAGAAAGGAAATGTTAGGCGGTGTCTTAGCTATATAGCTAAGGACGAACTTTAGAAACAGAGAATGGAACAGAAACGCAAAAGCTGGGAAGCCAACGAAAATAATATCAGAAAATGAGAAAAGAGCCGGAAAAAGATAGAATTTTCATCCCGAAACATTCAGGTAATGATGTTAATGCATTATTTGAGTTTATTACGTGTGTTTGAATATATTTTAACGGTAAAAATTGGGATATTATATATCATTTTAATAAGTTCAACTGATAGTTTAAAGAGTCAATTGGATAGTGGAATTGATTATATATTCGTCCTCAGTAAGTTATGGGAAACATATAAATGTAATTTATTTAGGATTTGGTTATGTGACCTTAAACCCTATACATAGGCCTGACCTACGTATTGCATATGCGAATAGGGTATCAGGTTCCAACCTGGATTGTTCTAAGATGTGAGGAATGAAGACTTTAGCCTTATGTGATATATTTTTCTGCTTATTGAACACAGTGGGATCGTTTGGCAATGAATCCAAAAGGATAAAGCAGTTGTTGGGTAACAATGTTAACTTTGCAACGAGGTAAGTGTTTATATCCATTTCTTTGGAGGCACCTGGCCTCGTGGATTTTCTACCATGTGTTCCTTACGTGTGTAGCTGCCGATAGGCGTACTCATTACGCCTTATCTTTGGATTTGCATTGTATATTATATGTTATGTCCTTCTGTTGGTATTGCATTAAGGATCTAAGCATTGTACTCTGGCTGTAAGTTGGCATCAACTTCCCTGCTGTAGATGAGAGTCCCGCGCCGGTGAAGGGTTATTATTGCATCATATTGCATTCATATGCATTACATTGCATCATATTGAGGGTAGGAGGATTCCGCCATAGGAGCAGGAGGATTCCGCTTCATTGCATTATATTGAGGGTAGGAGGATTCCGCCCTGGGAGCAGGAGGATTCCGCTCCATTGCATCATATTGAGGGTAGGAAGATTCCGCCCTAGGAGCAGGAGGATTCCGCTCCATTGCATCATATTGAGGGTAGGAGGATTCCGCCCTAGGAGCAGGAGGATTCCGCTCCATTGCATTATATTGAGGGTAGGAGGATTCCGCCCTAGGAGCAGGAGGATTTCGCTCCATTGCATCATACTGAGGGCAGGAGGATTCCACCCTAGGAGTAGGAGGATTCCGCTCCATTCATTTGGCACATGTGACCCTTTCCATCTTACTTCATTTCATTTCATTTCATTTCATCTCATTTCATTTCATTTCATACTATTGTGTAGACTTGTGGTGCATAACTACTGTTCTGCTTATACGTGCATTGCTTATCTATTGATATGTTTCTGGCTCGTATTCCTGGTTGAGTTTATGGTTTCATATGTGTTTCCGGTTATTATCTGGCTATGCCTTTTTATAATTTAAATAAGAGGAATTTGATTTATCTGTTTTTTCTCCCTGGCTAGCTATCCTATTCTTTGAGATGACTAGTCTGCCCCACTTATTGAGTCCTTTGACTCACCCTTGTTTGTTGTTTGTTTCTTGTCTATTTATTTCGTTTCGGCAGGTTCATTCCAGGATTGAGTTCGCCACGTTGTTCAGGAGCGAAGACGACTTCAGATGTCAGGGTGAGCCAGCTTTTATTCCGGATGGCCACCAGTTTATTGTTTATTATTTCAGATGCATTTTGCTCCCTTCAGGAGGTATCTGTCTTCTTTCTTACTCTTAGATGTCTAGTCTGGATAGCCCTAAACCTAGTATGTTGGGTAGTCAGCTGTAATTTCTTTTGTACAGCTTAGAGGTATCAGTATGTCTGTTTTTTTAGGTCTTGTCCTTATTTATGGATTGTTATATTTATTTTCCTAATTTAATTAGTAAGGGTTCGCCCGACGGGTCTAGGGGAGGATGTCGGGTGCCCGCACGGCCTAACCGGATTCCGGGTCATGTCAGCCATGTCGTTATTTTTTTATATTTCACTGAAGTTATGTTATTGATTTTGTCTATATCATTGCTTTGGATAAGTTTATACACACAAATCTCCATCCAAAAAAATTAATTATACATGAAATACAAAAATATACACAAAAAAGAGTAAAATTCATATAAACATCCTTAATACTAAAAAAATCTAAAATTTATACAGATTTATTCACTCGCATATTCACACTTATACAAATTTATACAATTTTATAGATAAACTTGCAGCAGGCTGCTATCTCGGAAAAAATGTGATATTTCAGGTTAGATTCGAAAATAAGAGCCGTTTTTGAAAATTTTCGTGTGTTGTTTGTCTTTTAGCGTAAAAATTCTTTTTTTTAAGCACATAAGAGCATGAATTTCTGAGTTTCCGAATATTTAGTAATTGACTTATAAGCTTATAAGCTACTTTTAAGCTCACCCAAACAGCCTCTAAATAATCTGAAGGCTGCAGCTTTAGCGTACCAATAATTAAACAACGAATTCAAGGTTTCTTTTTACTCCCTGTATTGGGGTTTTGACATTTGAGTATAATTTAAACATCACTCATTGGTTAGGTCATATTACATCTATTGAGAATTAAGCAAGAGACAGAGTCACTAAAAAACAAAGGTCAAAAGGGTTCAAGTAGAGACTGCACATAGATGCGTCAATTCCTCTAAACGGAATCACGAGATATCTGTCGCCCTGTCTGCCCATTTCTTGTCATTATTCCACCACGCTTCCTAAAGTTCACTACACAAGTACATTCACCAATACATATAAAGACACAGATACACAGACAAGTATAAATATTGTAGTTATTAAAAAATACAATTTTATTATAACTACATACTATACATAATATTTTCATATAATTCGTCCTAGATTCAATTTAGAGGTGAAGTGGGTGAGAGTGGAATTGAAGGAAGTTGGGTCAGGGTTAAGTTGAAAGGAGACAAACAAATCAACTGATCTCAAATGATTGTACGAGTACCAGCAGTGGATGTGTTCAGTGAGTTATGATAGGAATATATATATATGAGTTAAAGAGAATTGAAGAAGAAAGAATTTAATGACGAGGTTCTGACAGTCAACAAACAGGTCAGGAATCAGTACAGTCAGTCAGAGAGTCAAACAAACATATAGACTCAAAATCTTTAATTATGATCGGTGAATCAATAAATGAAACAAATGGGACATACCTGTAGTAAAATTACAACGGTGGTTTTGGTCGATTTGGTGTCCCAGAGTTTAATGTGTAGGACGTGTGGTCCACTCACTCACTCTGATAAGTCGTACTATCATATTCTTTTGTTTGTGCTATGATTTTGTCCTTTGGTATATAATTGGGAAAAGTACCTAAAACACCATATATAAAAATTTAATTTCTATTTTTACCTAATAATAAAATTGAATAACAAAAACATCATTTTCTTAAATTTTATGCCATATATAGGGATTTTAATTTCAATAGTACCACTTAGAGATTTTTCTATATTTAAATTTTAGATATAATAAATATCTCTCTCTTAAAATAGTGTATTTACTCTCTCTCTATCTCTCTCTTCTAACTAACCATCACACATCCCCCAAATCATTATCCTATCGTCTCCGGCCAAAGTTTCGTTCTTAGCATTTAGGGTGCTTTCCAATTGGGATTGTATTTTCATATTTGATTTAGGATTCTCATAGTACTGTGTTCTTCGACAAATCTAAGCACTGATAGGTATTCTATAACATGTTATTTTATATGTTCGACTGTGAGAGGAAGACGATAACGACAGAAAACTAAATATTATGAAGCAGATTTACACGGGCCTCATAAAGCTTGGACCAATGCGTGTTGTAACCCCCCACCCCCAACTTTCCCAAATTATTCTATATTCCCTCCCAAATTTTGATATACTATATATTGGTATATGATATATAATATATCATCGAAAGTTAGTGTTTCATTGAGTAATCATAGAATAAATATTGGTATATGATATACTATATATTGGTATATAGTTAGAAGAGAGATAAAAAGTAATTTAGTAGAGAGATACTATATATCATACACCAATACATAGTATATCATAAACCAATATATAGTATATCATAGTGGTTTAATAAGAAATTAATGTATTATGCTAATATTAACTTAAAGATGATAGGAATACTAATAAATATACCAGTGTTGACATTTGCAAGTTGGGGCAGCAGGTAGATGCACGAGAAAATAGGAGATAATAAGAAGTTTGGACCTTTCTTTCTTATTCGGATTAGGATTATTCACATGATTTTTTTATGGTATATTTGTAATTTAATAAGTGGTACCATATATAAGTGGTACTCAGTAAAAATAAATTTATAGACTAGGTACTTATGAAAAAATCCCTATATAATTACTACTCCCTCTGGTCCATATTATTTGATGTTTTGGATTTTTTCACGGGTATTAAGAAAATTATTTTTTTAGCATTAATTAGCAATGTAATTGACTGTATTAGCCCTTATCCAAGCTATTATTACTTATCATTTTGTTTAAAGTCATTTATTAGCAAAGGGTGACATTGTAAAATTCCATCTTGATTTCCGAAAAAATCAAATATTGTGGACAAAAAAAAAAGAAGCTAAAATATTAAATAAAGTGGACCGAAGTGAGTAGTATACTAGTACAATGTGTGCAAGTTAAAGAGTTGCTCAATTCACCAATTTTTGTGTAGTAGAGGTCGATACCTTAATGAGCATTAATAGCGTATTCGGCTTAGCAGATACTTAAGCTTAGTTACCATTACATCATCTAGTTATCCCAGTATCTTCCTTGAAGAAAACAACAATTCTTTTACGAAACTCTTTATCATTTCGGAGTTTATTATCTTCATGATTATGAAAAAAGGATGCTGCTAAATGACCATACCTCTATGGACCTAAAATGGCCATACTAGGTGAAATGTCACTTTTGTCCTTAACGGTAATTAGGCTCTAAACGGTGTTAGTAATTATGACTGCTAAGCATGCTTTGAAAATTAACTATCCCAACACGCCATATACTACCTTGAGCCACCAAAATGTTGCACGGCTAATTAAATGCTACCGTATTTTTATACGTTTATACTGTATACATACTCATATAGCTAGTTTCCCTCCAAAAAATTTAGGAAAAATTTATACATTTTGATTAGTTTCCCTCCAAAAAATTTATACTGAATGCATACGCCTATACGGTTTAAACTAGATTAAAAATTCACTAATACTATCACCCACAACATTAGACGCGCTCAATCAAAATCAAATTTTTAACTTAAAAAATGAACTCGTCTGGAGATGGTGTAAATGATGAACGTAGGATTCAATTGTATGAAGCTCTAGGAATAGCATCCGATGATAGCTTGAACAATGAAGATAATGGGGTTGACGACATTGATTCAGTCGGCACTTTCAATGATTGGATGAATGTAGATGAGGATGATCAAGAGGAAGACCATCCTGAAGGGGATGATGAAGATCAGGACATTGAGGAAGACGAAAATGCATGTGAAGATGAAGACATGCCATGCGATAGAGAACATCCTGATGATAGGTACTTTACTGAGTCTAGCTTATTAGTAGGTCCAGTTACTGATATAGTTTTTAGTACGCGATCTTCTTTATTTGAGTTCTATAAAGAACATGCAAGATTAAAAGGCTTCTGTGTGATTAGAAGATCAACCACCAAAAAGGGTCGCGACCGTGCTTTCTATGCTGTATATGCATGTGACAAATCAAGGATTCCAAGAGATCAAAAAACCTCTAAGAGGACAGGATGCCCAGCTAAGATTAATGCCAAGTTGTACTTAGATGGTTCATGTCGTGTGAAAAAGGTCATTAGGGAGCATAATCATGATTTGGATCCTACCTTATCACGACTGATGCCCAGACATAGATCTATTAGCAATTCTGTTATGAGGGATCTTACAGCTAATGACAGGGCTGGCGTAAGGCCTTCTAAGAACATAAGACTTCTTGAGGTTAGAGCTGGTGGACCTGAAAACATGTGTTGTACCCCCAAAGACCGTAGGAATTTTATTCTCAAGGCCAGGAAGCTTGACTTGAAAAAAGGTGATGGAAAAACCTTATGCAAGTTCTTTGGTGACATGCAGCCTAAGGACAGGGAGTTTTTCTACATGATTGATGTGGATAATATTGGCAGGGTTAGGAACGTTGTGTGGATTCATACACATTGCAAATATGCCTATGAGGAGTTCCATGATGTAGTATGCTTCGATACTACCTACCTAGTCAATCAGTTTAACATGCCATTTGCGTCATTTGTTGGCATTAATCATCATGGCCAGTCTATACTTCTTGGATGTGCACTTCTTGCTAGTGAAGACGCAGAAAATTACAAGTTGATATTCACTATTTGGCTTAGAGCTATGGGGAATGTTTGTCCAAATGTAATCTTGACGGACCTATGCGAGAGCATTAAGGCAGCCCTTAGCGAAGTAATGCCAAATACAATTTACAGATATTGCATGTGGCATATATTTACTAAGTTGCCTTATAGGCTCAGGGGTCTGGGGACTGCATATAAAACTGCAAAGGGAGAATTCAAATCCATTGCCCCTGATAGCATGACCATTGTTGAGTTTGAGCGTAGATGGAATGACTTTATTGAGTTATATGATTTTATAGGAAATGACTGGTTCATGAAGCTGCACGCTGATCGCCAAAAATGGGTGCCCGTATACCTAAACCACTACTTTTGGGCTGGTATGCTATCCACGCAAAGAAGTGAGGGAATGCATGCCTTCTTTGATGGATATGTGAACAGGCAAACCATATTGACTCAGTTTGTGCAGCAGTATGAGGTTGCTTTGAGAGATAAATATGAGAAAGAGTTGGCGGCTGAATATAAGTCTTGGTACACCATGACAAGATGTGAGTCTAGGTTTTGTTTGAATTTTTTCAGACTGAGCTAAGGAAACTGTATCATTGTGAACTAAGCATCCCCCAAGACGTTACATTTGTGCGAGGTGTGGAGACAGATGAAATAGTAGACTCCTCAATTAAGAGCTATTATTACAAAAATCAATTCGTCTACATGGTTGATGATGCAACCCAAATTGCATCGAGATCATTCACTCGAAGTCAAGCCAAGGATATACAAGACGCTCACCTACACTTGGTTTGGAGAGGCGTGGATGATACGAGCTCGGGAGAGGACTTAAAGACAATGCATTGGAGCTCAATCCATGTGGAAACAGGGCAGGAAACAAGGCAGGACGCAGGGGAGCAAAACAGGGCAAAAACAGGGGAGACCTGCTGAGCTTACTGCCTAAGAACTGAAACTTGTTCTTCGCGATCGCGTCAACAACCTTCGCGATCGCGTAGACCAAGTCTTTTGCCTGCGCGACCGCGCCAAGCCTCGCGCTATCGCGAGCTTCAGCATTTTAGTGTTCCACGCGATCGCATATATCTCTGCGCGATCGCGAAGAACACTCGAGTAGCAGCGGACCAGAAGCTAGGAAATATTGTAATGGGGTGCTATAAATGCCCTCTTTCATCATTTATTGCTTTTTACACTACTTTGAACACAAAACACATTGAATGAGCATAGCTCTTGACATTGTAACTCTTTTGGCTTGAAATCAATTGGATGAATCCAAGTTGCTCTTCAATCCATCTTCGGTCATTCTATTTGCTTGAGCCTCGTGTCTCTTGAGGATAGTTGCTTAGCGTAGGTGATTCTTTCCAATCGTTTGGGGTGTAACGGAACAAGTTCTTCGTTGCTACTCGAACTTTAGTGTGAGTCTCGGCTCGTTCCTTATCTTTTATCGCTTTCGTATTTTCGATTGCATCAGTTGGTATCAGAGCAAGGCTAAGGTTGCGTTCTTACGAACCCTCGTCCTACTCTTCGTGCTTGTCATCTTTGTTCCGCATTTATTTTCTTGAAAACCCAAAAAAAAATTTGGTAGAAATCGCTTGTTGTTACGATTTTGTTGGTGTTGATTATCGGGGATTGTTTGTTGACGTAATCTCGACAATTAGGAACCAACAAAACACGTTTTGGAGTTGAAAATCAAAAGTTGGAAAATTTGAACCCTAGGTTGGGTATTTTGCAAATTTGCCAAAACTTGTTTGATGTTGTGATTTTGCGGGTGTTTGGTATCGGGGATTGTTCCTTGTAGTTACCCCGATGTTTTGATATCACAATAACATCATTTGGAGTCTTGGAGTGAAAATCAAAATTTTGAACTTTGAAGGTTTGAAGGTTTTTGAAGAACTTGTCAAAATTTATTGGAAACAAGTTGTTTGATGGTTGTTTGTGTGTATAAACCATTGGGGATTGTTTACTCCAGTTGAAAACACCTTTGGAAAGCTTGAAAACTGAAATACATTGCATTTGGGTTGTTGTTGTGCCAAAACTGCTGTTTTTCTGTCGAGTTTCTGGTTCAGCTGAACAAACCTGCGCGATCGCGCAAGTTCCCGCGCTGTCGCGCCATTTCTGAATTATTGTTCATCGCGATCGCGCCCCTCTGCACGCGATCGCGAAGGGTACCTAATTCCAGGAAATCCTGAAGTTGGACAGAATATTCGCAAAGCTATCGTAACAGTTTCCAACCACCAAAACTCCCATAGCATCATCAAATATGGTGAGTTTATAGATCACAATCCAAATTTCATCCAATTCCGAATCCGTTTAGTGACGATTCGATCTTTGAACATTTGATCGCGTCACTTCCGGTTAGTACTTTGAGGGTAACACTTCTACCCAATTAGTACTAATCCCTTGTGCGAATAGGATACTCGTGCCTAGAAGGAGAGTAGAATTCAAAGAAGATTCGTAGTTAATTGTTTGGTTCAAGTGCGCACCAAATCGCTTAGCGTTGATCGAGTCCCATTGAATCCACTCTTCCCGAAGAGCATTTGGTTCTTGTATTTTGGTTTGATCCTTGAGGAGGTTGCGCAACTACGAGGAGGCCATTGATTTCAAGTTTGTGTGAAACCAACCCCAAGCTTGAGTGAACCCGAGCGACAAACAAAAGTGAGGGAGTGAGTGAGGACTTTTACTCTAATCTTCCTTTCTTGTTTTTGATTGTTGCAGGTACATGGCGGAGGAGAAAGCAAAGAGTACCATTGAGGTCCCAACCGACGTCTTGGCTAATTTGTTGGCCGAGGTGAAGGCCCTAAACCTTAAAGTGGAAGCTCTTGAAAAGGAGAGGACCCCGAGTGTCCAAAGGGATGCCAATGAAGGCACAAGTGATGATTCAATCATGAAACCGGATCAATATGCGGAGCTAGTTCGTCGACAACGGTTGAGGGATGAGGCTCTTGCTAGAGAAAGATTGTTGGGCAATCCCCAACCCTTGGGCAATCCCCAAGGAGATGCTTCACTCCCAAGGCCTCGGAGGCATGTTGCACCCCTTGAGCAAGTTGATGAAGCTCAAGAAGGGGAGGGTCTCGGGCTTGATGATGATTACTTTGATGTTCCCTATCCAAATAGGAGGGCGATGAATGGAGGCCGAGGTGTAGATAGAGGTCGTGGTCGAGGTCGAGGACCACCAAGGGCTTATGTTGGGAGGAACTTGGGGAGGGAATATGATGATGTTGATGACAACTATGGGGTTCAACCGGAACCACACCGTGGGGGTCGAGACACTAACCTCAATAGTGTCAAAATCACTATTCCGCCTTTCAAGGGGACTAGTGATCCGGAAGCATTTCTTGAATGGAAGATCCAATTGGAGCGGGTCTTTGACACAAATGATATGACCGAGGAGAAGAAGGCCACTTATGCTATTTCATCATTTGAGTCCTATGCCTCTACTTGGTGGGAATCCATCAAGCGATCAAGGAGAAGACTTGGGTTGCGGATGAACATCACTTGGGAAGAGTTGAAAGAAGTTATGAACAACAAGTATGTGACTCCCAAGTATCGACAAGAGCAACTCAAAAAGCTCTATGAATTGAAGCAAGGCTACAAGTCCGTTGATGAATATTTCAACGACTTTGAGAAAAACCGGATGGCTCTTGATATGGAGACGGAGGATGAGGAACAAGCTATCATCCGTTTCAAAAGTGGCTTGAGTAGGGAGATTGCCTCCCAATTGAGACTTCACATCTTCCACTCCTTACAAGATGTTTGTGATGCCGCGGTTGAAGCCGAGAAATGGCTCAAGGAAGAAAAGGCTCCTCGCTATAGGAGTACTACCACTACCACTCCTTCAACGCGTCCCAAAGAATGGAAGAGCCCATATGCTAGTGGAGCAAGTGGGAGTCGAGATGTAAAGAAGCCTTTTGAAAAGGCTACCCCAAAGAGCGACCACAAAGAAGTTGGAGGTAATTCTAAAACTACTTTAAATACTCCTTCTCCTTCTTCTTTCCAATGTCATAAATGCAAGGGTTATGGCCACTTTGCCAAAGAGTGCCATACCCGGAAAACAATGATTGTGATGGATGATGGGTTGGTCTATGAGGGTGAAAGTGAGTCCGAGGGTGAAGTTGAAGAGGAGAGTGAGGAAGTTGAGGGTGAGGGTGAAGAGAGAGCGACGGAGGGGGATGATCCTAGTATGTTCCTTGTGGTTCGTCGAATTTTGGGAACCATGGTGAGTGAGGAGAGGGAGGATGAACAAAGAGAAAACTTGTTCCATGCCCGGTGTAGAGTGAAGGGGCAAGTTTGTTCCATGATAATTGACTCGGGTAGTTGTGCAAATGTGGTGAGCCAATCCTTGGTCTCACAATTGAAGTTGACTACCATTAAACACCCAAGCCCCTACCGTTTGCAATGGCTAAGTGAGTGTGGGGAATTGAGGGTAGTGAAGCAAGTCCTGATTAGATTCAAGATTGGAAACTATCAAGATGAACACATGTTTGACGTGGTGCCAATGCAAGCGTGCCATCTTTTGTTTGGAAGGCCTTGGCAATACGACAAACAAGTGGTTCATGATGGCCGGGCCAACACTTACACGGTGAAACATGAGGGAAAAAGGTTTGTGCTTACACCTTTGACCCCGAAACAAGTAAGTGAGGACTATCGGCGCATGAAAGAGTTGAGGGAAGCGGCTAAGGCCAAGTCCCCGATTGTGGCCAAAACTTTGGCCGAGACTCCACCATCTTCCACCGGTCGCATGTGTGCCATGATGCAACCGGGTGAGTACTTGAAAGGTAATGATGGCACCAAGATGCTCATATGCCTATTGCATAAAGGTATGGTTTTAAATTCCGAAAGTGATTATTTTTCTAACTCTAACCCTTTGCCTAGTGCCATTGAAAATATTTTGAAGGTCTATGAAGACATGTTCCCGGAGGAGATGCCGGATGGATTACCTCCCTTGAGAGGTATTGAGCATCAAATTGACTTCGTCCCGGGATCTCAAATTCCCAACAAGCCGGCTTATAGAAGTAATCCCGAGGACACAAGGGAGTTACAAAAGCAAATTGATGAGTTGCTTACCAAAGGCTTGGTGAGGGAGAGTTTGAGTCCTTGTGTCGTGCCCGTGATCCTTGTTCCAAAGAAGGATGGCACTTGGAGGATGTGTGTGGATTGTCGAGCGGTCAACAAGATCACGGTAAAGTATCGACATCCCATACCTCGTTTGGATGATATGTTGGATGAGCTTAGTGGTTCTAGTGTCTTTTCGAAAATAGACCTTAGGTCCGGCTACCACCAAATCCGGATGAAACCGGGTGATGAGTGGAAAACCGCATTCAAGACTAAATTTGGTCTTTATGAATGGTTGGTGATGCCTTTCGGCCTCTCCAACGAACCTAGTACCTTCATGAGACTAATGAACCACGTGCTAAAGCCATTCATCAACAAATTCGTGGTTGTCTACTTTGACGACATATTGATTTATAGCAAGTCAATAGATGACAACGTTGGCCACTTGAGTCAAGTGCTTGAAGTGCTACGAGCCAAAAAGCTCTATGCCAACTTTAAGAAGTGTGCCTTTTGTGTTGAAAAGGTTGTCTTTTTGGGCTTTGTTGTTAGTGCCAATGGTGTGGAAGTTGATGAGTCCAAAGTTGAAGCCATTAGAGATTGGCCTACTCCTACCACCGTTTCTCATGTGAGGAGTTTACATGGCCTAGCTAGTTTCTATAGGCGCTTTGTTAGAGACTTTAGCACCATTGCCGCACCACTCACCGAGTTGGTGAAAAAGGACAAGCCCTTTGTTTGGGGAGAGCCGCAAGAAAAGGCTTTCCAAGAATTGAAAAGTAGGCTAAGTACCGCCCCCTTATTACAATTGCCCGACTTCGGGAAGGCTTTTGAGGTAGAATGTGATGCCTCGGGGGTGGGTATTGGGGGTGTTCTCATGCAAGAAGGGAAACCCGTTGCCTACTTTAGCGAGAAGTTGAAGGGCGCAACTTTGAATTACTCCACGTATGACAAGGAGTTGTATGCCCTCGTGAGAGCTCTAGCCCATTGGCAACACTATCTATGGCCTCGGGAATTTGTGATCAAGAGTGACCATGAGTCACTCAAGCATCTAAGAGGTCAAGAAAAGTTGAACAAGAGACATGCCAAGTGGGTGGAGTTTATTGAGTCCTTTCCTTATGTAATTCATTACAAGAAGGGTAAGGACAATGTTGTGGCCGATGCGCTTTCAAGAAAATTCGCTCTTGCCACCACTCTCGCTTCTAGACTTGTGGGTTTTGAGAGTATCAAGTCATTGTACGCTCATGACCCAAAGCTCAAGAGCATTCATGATGCTCTAGTGAGTGGTGAAAGGGTGGAAAAATACCAATGGGTAGATGGCTACATTTTCAAGCATGGGCGAGTGTGTGTCCCCGAATCCTCTTGGAGAGATGTGCTAGTGCAAGAAGCACATTGCGGGGGTTTGATGGGTCACTTTGGGGTGGACAAAACTATGGCCATACTTAAAGAGCAATTCCATTGGCCAAAAATGAGGCCTCTTGTGGAGCGATTTTGCAATGCTTGCTTGGATTGCAAGAGGGCCAAGTCTAGGTCTAACAACCAAGGGCTATACACTCCTTTGCCCATTCCTACTAGTCCGTGGGTTGATCTTTCTATGGATTTTGTTATGGCTTTACCCCGGACTAGAGGAGGACACGATAGCATTTATGTTGTCGTTGACCGATTCTCCAAAATGGCTCACTTCATTCCGTGCAAAAAGACTAATGATGCCCAACATGTAGCTTCCTTGTTTATTGATAATGTCTTGAAATTGCATGGGGTGCCTCGCACCATTGTTAGTGATAGGGACTCCAAGTTCCTTAGCCATTTTTGGAAGTGTTTGTGGGGTGCTCTTGGCACCAAGTTGCTCTTCTCCACGTCCCACCACCCTCAAACCGATGGAAAAACCGAGGTGGTGAACCGGACTTTGGGAGCTCTACTTCGAGCTATGACCAAAGGAAAGGCCGAGACTTGGATTGATAAGCTACCACTCATGGAGTTTGTATATAACCGCACTTTACATCGCATGATTGGCATGACTCCATTTGAGTGTGTTTATGGTTTTAACCCATTGATTCCTCTTGATCTTACCCCTTTGCCAAGGGATATGGTTGTTGATTTTGAAGGTAAAGCTCGGGCCAAGGCATTGCTTGAACTTCATGCCAAGGCGCGGAAGACTTTGGAGGAGGCCTATGAGAAGATATCAACCAAGAAGAACAAAGGAAGAAAGAAGGTGGACTTCAAGAAGGGAGATTGGGTATGGGTGCACTTCCGCAAGGAACGATTTCCCAACCAAAGGAAGGGGAAGTTGGCACCAAGGGGCGATGGACCATTCCAAGTGTTGTCCAAGATCAACAACAATGCATACGTGATAGATTTGCCCGGTGAGTATAATGTGTCGACTACTTTCAATGTTAGTGACTTGACTTCTTTTGATGTAGGTGATGATACCTTGGAGGAGGACGCCTCAATTTCGAGGACGAAATCTTTTCAAGAAGGGGAGGATGATGCAACCCAAATTGCATCGAGACCATTCACTCGAAGTCAAGCCAAGGATATACAAGACGCTCACCTACACTTGGTTTGGAGAGGCGTGGATGATACGAGCTCGGGAGAGGACTTAAAGACAATGCATTGGAGCTCAATCCATGTGGAAACAGGGCAGGAAACAAGGCAGGATGCAGGGGAGCAAAACAGGGCAAAAACAGGGGAGACCTGCTGAGCTTACTGCCTAAGAACTAAAACTTGTTCTTCGCGATCGCGTCAACAACCTTCGCGATCGCGTAGACCAAGTCTTTTGCCTGCGCGACCGCGCCAAGCCTCGCGCTATCGCGAGCTTCAGCATTTTAGTGTTCCACGCGATCGCATATATCTCTGCGCGATCGCGAAGAACACTCGAGTAGCAGCGGACCAGAAGCTAGGAAATATTGTAATGGGGTGCTATAAATGCCCTCTTTCATCATTTATTGCTTTTTACACTACTTTGAACACAAAACACATTGAATGAGCATAGCTCTTGACATTGTAACTCTTTTGGCTTGAAATCAATTGGATGAATCCAAGTTGCTCTTCAATCCATCTTCGATCATTCTATTTTCTTGAGCCTCGTGTCTCTTGAGGATAGTTTCTTAGCGTAGGTGATTCTTTCCAATCGTTTGGGGTGTAGCGGAACAAGTTCTTCGTTGCTACTCGAACTTTAGTGTGAGTCTCGTCTCGTTCCTTATGTTTTATCGCTTTCGTATTTTCGATTGCATCAGTTGAGCACAGACCAGGGGGCGAATATTTTGAGTGCAATTGCAAATCATTCGAATCAAAAGAGATTGTTTGCTGACACATTCTCAAGGTAATGGCAATTAAGAAGATTGAACATTTTAACGAAAGGTACATTTTGAAAAGGTGGAGAGGAGATGTTGTTCGTCCGCACTTGAAAAAATTCTTTTTTGGAAGCTACCCTACCATGACGAATGAGTACAAGATGTACAGGGAGTACTTGAAGTATTTTGACAATGCGTGCGATATAGCACTAGACAGTGAAGTGAAGATAGAATATTTAAAGCAAAAACTACTACAGGCGACAAAAGATCTTTTGAATTGGGATGAGAGTATGATAGTGCGAAACATGACGGGTGTCGCAACTGGGAATGGAAGTGCTGGACAAAATTTAGCTGGGAATGGAAGTGGTGTACCTAATTTCGATGACAATGCAATGAGCCAAATTTAAGTGGGAATAGAAGTGGTGGACCAAATATATCATACCCTGAAATGAATTGCAGATATGGAAGGCCAAAAGAACATCGGTATAAATCAGGTTTTGAAATGAGAGGAAGGGCTGCAACAAGAAGGACTGATACTATGGGTGGAGGAAAGGGTAAAAGAAAGGGAAGTAAAGGTGGTAAAAGAGGTCGAGGGGGATCAACAAGCGCAAGAAATGAGGTACTAATCATTTTAATTGTGTGCTATCGTACTCTTTTGCCTATCTATATACGTTGATGTCATTTTTGTTAAAATAAAATAAAAATATCATTTTGAATGTCGCCTAAATTCATTTGAGTTGTCACTTTAGCTAATTGCATTTGTTGGATTTAATTGGCTTGGTCTTTGACTTTGTTCTAACTGAAATTGCAGCAAAACAATGTTGGTACATCACATGGGCACGACGAATCACAAAGTGCAAGAATTGAGGTACAACTATAATTAATAAGAATTTACACTATTGACTTCATTGGATTTTGTTGACAGTTCTTTGAATGTCTTCTAAATTTTGGATGAAGGAATACATGTTGCAATACCACAAGATGTGGCGTTGCCTGATCTCAATCTTGGTAGCCAACATGATCTCAATGTTGATAGCCAGCTTGATTTCAATCTTGGTAGTCAGCATGATCTCAATCTTGGTAGCCAGTCTGATGATTTTGAATGGGGTTTTTAGTTCTGAATATTATGCATGCGTGGGGGTTGATGTGTTTTTTATTTTTTTGTGTTGATGTCGCTTATTCCTTGATGTGTTGATGGCGCTTATTAATCGATGGAAAAAATTTGTCCTGTCCTTTCTCATAAGACTCATTGTTATTGTGCTCTTTTTCCCTTTGTGCAACTCATAATTTTTCCACATTATGTCAAAGGGAGTCCTATGACAAACACTTCTTAGATTGATTATTTCAAGTTAATATACAACTTGGATACTTTATCAATTTTGGCAAGCTGCCAAGGGTCCAAACATTAAGCGCTCAGCTACAAGTAGCAAGTTAATCATACCATTTGTAGATTATAATTGTTTCAACAAAATTAAAGATGTGTTTTGACACTGCTTGCAAAAAATCCTACTTACGCCACTCGACTAAGAGCTATCATGGTGTAGAACGTTTTCTCGAGCCTAGAATTTATTTCGTACACCGCCCTTTATAATGAATGAAATATCACTTTCCACCAAACATGAATCATTGCTTTTTCACTTTTTTAGTAAATGAAGCAATAAATGAACAACTAACCCCTTTACAACTTGCCTTACACTTTCCTCTTTAAATAAGAATAGGAAGAGACTTCACAAACTCATTTGAAATCTGCCATTTCCTCTAAAATTCACAATGGACGAACTATCCTTTTCAAGTCTCCCAATTGAGATTAAGAAAATTATATGCGAGAAAGTGGTCAGCGACGAGGGATCAAGAACATCGTTGAAGAACATATCTGAAGTGTAAGTACTAGTTACTTTATTTTTTTTTTGAGAAAAATAAAAACAAAACCACCAATTTTTTTCGCTCTGTTGGAAGCTTATTGATGTAGATCCCATTTAGGATTTTATTTATACTGGAGTTTATATTTTGTAAGCATTCTTAGATGACTAATGATAGAAGTGACCTAGATTACATGAAGTTAGGTAATCAAGAAAAGGTCTTTCATCCTAATTAGATTGCATGATGGCCACACCCCAACCTGTATGAGTTAAAAAAAAAAGAGTTCATCCTTGTATGAGAAGTGACCTAGTTACATGAAGGTAGTTAATTAAAAAAGTGATTTTTTGTCCTTGCTTCGTTGATTCATATAATGAATCTGCCCCTAGCCATTAGCTGATTGATTTCCTAGACTATTATTCTAACTTTCCATATGATTTTGCATTCTCTCAAACTCAATGCATACATATAGAAAATGTGAACCACACCATATTAGAGCCGCTAACGGCGCAAGACAGTTGTTTGATACAAAAAATATTGAATTAGTTATAAAATATATAGTTTATAAATTTTGTTTGGCAGTTGCTGGAATTTTCGACGCATATTATTCTCGAGAAGATTCCAGCGCTATATTAATCTTGAAAGCATCATTTATAAACTAGCCGATACTGATGTTGCAACAATTTCTTTTTTAAGAAGGCTGCATGAATCACGAATTGACTATGCATCTATGTTGTTTGGCACCTACAAGTTTTTTTACGAGGGAAGTCATGATGAAGGATTATCCATCCTTCATGAAGCTGCTGATTCTTGTATTGACAAGGCAGTCTATGTTTATGGAATTGCATTGATTTGTATGGGGCAATACGATCGTACAATAGAGGAGCTTCGCAGGATATGGAATGAAGAAGATGGTAGACTATATATAATTATTTGTCGACTTATGTTAAGACAAATGATTGTTCCGCAGCGCTTCAACACTATCCCTAAGATCAGATTTTTTATAAGGACTACCTATGGTCACTGGGATTATAGATCTCTATATAGCATCTATGGCTATGGCGAGTTGGACGTTACTTGTGAAAGGTGTATCCTAATTGTTGAGCTTTGTAAGCTTAGAATGCCACTGGGTTGGGAAATTGATTTCGAGGAATATTAAGCATAGGAAGTAATCGAAGCTGCTAGTCCTAACATTTTGTTATTTTAACTCATTAGACATTATTTGCAGCTATTGTATTTTAAATGTTTTGTTGGACAAATTAGCCATCAGTTGGCTCTTATTTCATGCACTTAATATTACTATGCTTTTCAAAGTACATTCATTTGATGCTCTCCCATATCTTGTCTTGCATATGGTAATGAGTATGCGTATTTCTATTAGCTATTAGTAACAACTAAAATTGTGATGTTCATATTGAAAAGGAATGAACAAAGGTGATATACGTTCCAATGTTACATGGGGTTATCGTTGCTTGTCTATATTATAACTTGACTATAAAACTTGATTAAGAAGTTGATTATAAAAAAGACGCCCTACCTTATTTATCTTGTTGTTTGGTAAAAAGAGTGATGGAGTAACTTTAATTTAGTCCCTAAAAGTAAGGGTAGTTGCTCTGACAAGCCAACACAAGTAAGATCTATGCTTACATTCGCCAAGTCCAAAGCCCATAGGGACATTTATAAAGTACTCCATCACTTGGCTAGAAGGAGAGATGATTAGTCATTATAAGTGTTGCTCCCAAACGCACACGCAAGTATACGCGGTCGCCAAGTAATAAAGTGACTAAGTCGAGTGTCGATCCCACGAGGACTGTGCAGACTAATACTTCGTAAACAATTTCTATCAAACTATCCAGGGGTCTTGTTCTTAGTTGGTGAGAGTTTATGTAACCAAAAAGCAGTAATTAAAGTGCCGGATGTGTAGTCAAGCAATGGT
Source organism: Petunia x hybrida (assembly GCA_037355625.1). Classification (NCBI taxonomy): domain Eukaryota; kingdom Viridiplantae; phylum Streptophyta; class Magnoliopsida; order Solanales; family Solanaceae; genus Petunia; species Petunia x hybrida. Next base: position 503,301 of record JBBBVM010000574.1, on the reverse strand, counting down.
GCAAACTTTGGGTATTATCAATATTAAGAGGACAGTCCAGGGTCAGAGTTACGAACAATCCAGTTGATGTATTCAATTGATTCCACTTCTTAAATCCCGGGTTACTAACTGACAGAGTAATTGTAATTATGAAAACCTTTCAGTTGTTCACAATCTATGCAAGCTACTTCAATCCCTATATGTCTATGGGTTAAATCACATGCACGCATTAACGATCTCTGTAATGAGTTAAACTAGGCAAGCAAGTATATGTCTATCCTACTCGCGAATTGGTTCCCCGATGCCCGAGTTCACAAACTAGTTCTATTCTTTCTTATTACGTAATTAGATTCTCTCTTTCGAGTTCAACCTAAAGACCATAGATAATGCATAATTATCGAGCTCTAACAATTATACAAGTGAAATCAAGAAAGAATAAGTAACCCGTTATGGGATTCAATTAGTGGAAATCAATCTTCAACAATCAACTTTCATGTAAAACTCTAACCCCAGAACGTAAGGAAATTAGCCACACATATTCATAATCACAAGGCAAAGATTTGATGTAATAATGAATTAATTGATGAAATAGATGAAAGATTTAGGAATCACCCTTGTTCAATGGAGTATGTAGCTCTCAATATTGCCCAAAGTCAAGAACCCCTTACAAAAACTAAGTAATAAACTATTTATAATGTTTCCAAACCCTTGGTAATAAGTTAGACCCGATACTAGGAGGAATAGGGAGTAAAATCGCGCATAAGGGGCGCTATAGCGGGCGCCCCGCGCCCCGAAAAGCGTGCACAAGACCAGAGGACGCATCCAAGCTTCGTGCCATAGGCCTGCGTCGCAAGCCAAACGCGCCAGGCCATGTGCGCGGTAGGCTGCGCGGCGCGGGCCTTAGAGCGCCAGCCAAACTTGCTCTTTTCCGCTCCAAAACTCGGCTCGTGTCGTGCCTTTGCGTGCTCAATCCAATCTTCAAACATCCTTCAACCAATTCATGCTCAATTAAGCTCCGAAACGCTCCAAATGCATCGCGTAACGACCTACACACGCACAACACAACATTAGTGTAAAATCACATTCACAAGCTACCAAACAAGTGCAAAACAAGCTCAAATGTGCGGAAATATTAAGGAAAAGTAGGCATAAAATGCCGAACATCACCACCCCACACTTGAACCTTTGCTCGCCCTCGAGCAAGTCACAACTAACTCCCCCACCTAGGTAAAACAGGTCTGCCTATGACTATGGTTGATACCGACCATTGAACCAATGCGCACATGACTACCATGGATCCACAACATGCCAACAATTTACCAAACTCAAAAATATGAGACCAACCACCCCAAAATAGCTCAAATGCACAAACTCAACTCAATGCAACCATGCTCCCACAAAATTACACCTATCTACTCAATCAAAAGCCATCAACTTTACCTACTTCATGCAAACCACGTGCCCTCACCAATATGAAAGAGAGTGCCCCCCCAAAGATCACACACAAAAGCAAATATCATGAATAGAACGGGGCAATAACAAATGAATTCTCTCACTCTCATGAAAGGCTCACATGTCACACACAACGTACCATAGGCTTGCCCGTAGTGTAGGACTCCACTAATGTAGGCTCACTCCAATCGGGATTAACTAGGACTTTAGAAAGGTCGTAATGTAGGCTAAGGTGCGGGTAGGATACATTTGGGTAATAGTGACTACCTCCCTAAGCACTTTTAATACATCACACTTAATTTCAAGCACAAGTCTCAATAAACCACCCAATCACAAGTATCACACATACACCTTCTCACAAGTAGCATATTTTCTTTTTCAATCACACACTAGCAAGGATGGGATGTCTTTCTCTTTTTTTTTTTTCTTTTTTCTCTTTTCACAATTGTTTTCAACTTTGCATTTTTTTTTCCTTTTTTTTTTCTTTTCAATTTCATTTTTTTTTTCAATTTCATCAACTTCCAACCTTGCCAATGTTTTTCACTACTTCACAATTTCACAAATACTCCCCTTCATTAGTTCCACTCAAGAACCTCCCAACATCCAACCACAACTCCAATCATCTACACAATATCACTAATCAATAAAGTGCTTAAGGAGTAAGGGCCAAAAGAGTCAATTAAGAATAAATGGGTAGGCTCGGGGTGTGGGTGCCAACAAAAAAAGGGTCAAAGAAATCACAACAACAATTTTTCAAGGTATATATGTAAGGGTAGGCTAACAAAAGAAGGCCTTGTATCATCTCCCGACTAGAGAAAACCTAGGATTTCGCTTTGCACACACACGGGGCAAGTTCTAGACATTAATATGCAACACGGAGCAACAAAATATAAGCCTCACAACACACATTGCACATGGTTCACACAAAAAGGCTCCATCAACAACTCTCAACTAAACTTCTAGAATGCAACTTGTGGAAATTTAAGCAATCATGCACAAAAGTTAGCAATCAAGTCAAGCAAGCGGACTCAAGCATCTCAAGGGGGTTGTTCCATTTTTTCCTTCACTAGGCATGCATCAAATTAAAACCAAGGACACCACAAATAGCACATGCAATTAAGTCCAAGTCCACCGGTATCAAACAAATCAAAGGCACCTAGCATTCTACCTATTTCCTTAGCCTAGGGTCATCTAAAACTAACTATCCTAATCCTAAAAATGAAAAACTACCCGGTTCAAAGGTTACCCCGTGGAAAAGAACCGCGGCCATAAGAAAAACCACGGGGCGGATGACATGTACCACTAATAAACTAAAAGGAAAATCTTTTTGGAATTTTTCATTGGTTTTCTAATTTTTTTTTCATTTTTGCATATATTAAAGCAAGAAATAAATCAAAACAAAGTCAAGTGACAAAATAAAAAGTCCTAAGGTACATGCATCCTAAACCTCAAAAATAAAGACTAGATAAAGGGCAGTACCCCACCCCACACTTAAACTAAGCAGTGTCCCAGTGCGACAAAGAAGTAAGTGCAAAAGTAAAGAGTACAAGAAAACTGCCCTGAAAGCTGGGTGGTGCACAGGAATGCGGACCTAGGCCTCCGCCTCATGATCAGTCTCATACTCGCTGTCCGGATCATTGGCCACAACATCTGAATCAGTGTTCTCATCTTCCCTCGGATCCAGCGTTCCAGCCTCAACCTCACCCAGAAAGACCTTCGAGGTCTCCGTCAGTGGGACCTTTCGGTCAATAGCAGCCATATCAACGCCCGACTGACGGGCCATAGCCTCCATCATCAAGTACTGACGCGCGACCAAGTTGGCATTTGTCTCCCGCCAATCGTCCGCCGTCAGCTTCACCGGTGCTGTGGTGATCACCCCCTTGACTGCAGCAATGCCAAAAGGCCTCCCGAAGTCAAGGACAATACGATCCCCAACCTCATCTGCGGGGACGCCCGCCTTCTCTAAGTACCGGGTCAGGAGGTTCCCAAAATACAACCTACTACAATGTTTTTCTAGCCTTTCCTCCTTCATCACCCTCAACATGTAGTACCCAATGTTCACCGGCCTCCCGGTCATGAAAAAGTACACCATGCACGCCCGAGTCTTAGTGACCTCGGAGTAATGAGAACATGGAAGAATCCGTGCATTAATGAACCGCATCCATACACGTGCCGGCTTGAGAAACTGGGAGAAATGCATAAACTTGTGTCTCCCAGTCGCTCCTCTCCCCCACCTATGCGTGGAGCCTTCACCACACAAGGTCTCCCGCAATGCCGTGTAATTTGGTTTCTTGATGTAATTTCTCAACTCATCATAGTCGGGGTCAGCTACCCCCAAGAAGGCATTCAATGCCGATGGATCTAATTTCACCTTCACTCCCCTCACCGTCACCAAGTCATCATCTCTCCACGCCTCATCGGGCTCCCAGTTAGCATAAAGTTCTTGGACCATGTCCAAGTTGGCAGGCCCCGGACTCTCAAACACCGAGTCCCACTTGAGTGCAATGATCTGCTCAGCCACATCTCTAAAATTTTGCATCACCGCCCGTTTATCAATGGCTTGCTCGGGTATGTACCCCGCAAGCCGCACATTCTTGTACCATGTTTGGCAATCCCCTTTCTTCACACAAGAGAGGCCATACTTGGTCTTGCCTCCGGGACGTGGTATCGGCACCGCGTCCTTGGGGATTTTTGCCTTTGCCTTGGGCTTGGCCGGTGCCTTGCCCTTTTGAGTCGTGGAGGAAGGCCCGGCTTGAGTTGATGCTCTCCTTGGACCCGCAGTAGATGAGGAACTAGCTTTATGTTGGGTAGCAACCATGGTACCTATCAAACACAAAGATCAATGTGAGATATATCGCTAAGTACCAAAAATACAATTCAAGCTCAAGGGTACCACCCCACACTTATCACACACTCAATGTGTCAACCACTCAATTCAATAGCACGGGCAACCCCACACTTGAACAAAACTAGCTTTGAGCAAAATATGCTACGTTTTGAATTTTTAAAATCAAGCTAGTGTGGGTGCCTCATTATCCATTCTAGTGTGTATGCAACATCTAATGTTCATAGTAAGCCTAAGGATTGCATTGCTACTCAAGAATTCACAATGTCATTGATATTTCATCTTTGAGGCTTTTTCACAAACACTTAGTGTGCACAACTTTGAACTAGCAATTTCAATGGATTTTGTAGTGTAACAACCCTCCCAAATTGTTGGGAGATCTCTTTTTACAAGTCACAAGTTCTATACTAAGCATTCTAGACAATTAAGCACATCAAGATTGAATTTTTATGAAGAAGCTTGCAACTAGTTAAGAGAATCACCCATGAGCAATAATGAAGACAACTTACATGTTATTGAGAAGGAAGAGTAGTAATGTACTTACTTGATGGTGTTAGAAGTGATTGCACAAGATTTGGGATGATTCCAATTGTTGCAAGTGAATTAGTGTGTGTGTAGAGAGTGTTTATGGTGAAAATAGTGAAGAAAAGATGTGAGAATTCGGGGTTATAGGGGTTGGGGATTAAAGGATTTCGGGTCAAACCCGTTGACCCGCATTTAGAACCAAAAAATTTTGCCTTGCGCGTTGTGTTCCGCGCCGCAGGCCAACCGCGTGCAACATTTTGGAGCTGCTGCCAAGCCTCGCGCGGTGGGAGGCGCGGGGCGCTCCCAACCGCGCTTGGCTCCTTTACTCCAGCTTTTTCTCGCGCTTTGGGAGGCGCGGGGCGCTCCCAAACGCGCCCGAGCACATTTTTTCGCACCGTTTTTCGATTCTAAGTACAACCCAAGCGTGGGGCACGTCTCGAGACGTCCCATACCCCTCAATGCATTCATTTCACCTTGTTTAGCTCACCCGAATCCTGCAAAAGCGACACACAAAAACAACAAGAACGTGACACTATAAAAAAAAATAAAAAATCCTAACTATTACAAGTACAAACTCGGGTTGCCTCCCGAGAAGCGCCTTATTTAACGTCGTGGCACGACGGGTATGAATCAAGGGTCCCTCAAAGTAATTGAAGTGCGGTGATTCACCGCACCTCCCCAATAATGTTTCACCCTTTGACCATTAACCAAAAATGTGTTCTCAGACTCTGGGGCTCTCAATTCAACCGCTCCATGTGCGGTAACACGAACAACTTCAAAAGGCCCCGACCATCTCGACTTCAACTTGCCCGGAAACAATTTCAACCTCGAGTTGAACAACAATACAAGCTGCCCGGGCTCAAAAGAGCGACGCTCAATGTGCTTATCATGCCATTTCTTGGTCCGCTCCTTATATAACTTCGCATTTTCATACGCATGGAAACGGAACTCTTCAAGTTCATGCAATTGGAGCATCCTCTTCTCACCCGCCAAAGCCATATCAAGATTGAGCTTTTGAATTGCCCAATACGCCTTATGCTCTAATTCAACCGGCAAGTGACAGGCCTTACCATAAACAAGCCTATATGGAGAGGTTCCAATAGGTGTTTCGAAAGCAGTTCGGTAGGCCCAGAGAGCATCATCTAATTTCATAGCCCAATCCTTCCTCGAGGCATTCACAGTCTTCTCAAGGATTTGCTTGATCTCTCTGTTAGACACTTCCACTTGGCCACTAGTTTGGGGGTGATAAGCAGTAGCCACCTTGTGGCGAACCCCATACTTAGCCAATAACTTATTGAACAACCGGTTACAAAAATGCGTACCTTCATCACTAATGATAGCCCGCGGTGTCCCAAAACGAGTGAAAATATTCTTCTTCACGAACTTCACCACCACACTCGCATCATTTGTAGGAAGTGAAATGGCCTCCACCCATTTAGATACATAATCGACTGCTACAAGGATGTATTTATTGCCCATAGAAGGTGGGAATGGACCCATGAAATCAATACCCCAACAATCAAACAGCTCAATCTCCAAGATATTGTTCAAAGGCATCTCGTGACGCCTAGTAATGGTACCCGTTCTTTGGCAACGATCACATTGCTTCACTAAGGCATGAGCATCTTTAAATAGAGTAGGCCAAAAGAAACCAGATTGAAGTACCTTTGCAGCTGTTCGATCTCCACCAAGGTGGCCACCATAAGGAGAGGAATGGCAGCTCTGTAGAATCGGCTCTACTTCTTCCCTTGGAACACATCTCCTAGCTAGTTGATCAACACCTATCTTGTACAAATAGGGCTCATCCCACACATAAAACCTGCTCTCATGAAGGAGTTTACGCTTTTGCTCAGCAGTTGCCCCAGGGGGATACACATCACTCACAAGAAAATTTACCATGTCAGCATACCATGGCTCTTCAACTTTATCAAGAGCAAAAATTTGCTCATCAGGAAATACCTCTTTAATCTCAGGCCCCTCATCTACATGATCTCTATTCTCCAGCCTTGACAAATGATCAGCAACTTGATTCTCAGTCCCCTTGCGATCTCGAATTTCAACATCAAACTCTTGCAATAGGAGAACCCATCTAATGAGTCTAGGCTTGGAGTCCTTCTTTTCAAACAAATACCGGATTGCGGCATGATCAGTGTAGACAACAATACGAGTGCCAACCAAATAGGATCTGAATTTATCAAAAGCATAAACCACGGCTAGCAACTCCTTCTCAGTGGTAGTATAATTGGACTGGGCTGCATCAAGCGTCTTGCTTGCATAATAGATCGAGTGAAAAATTCTTCCAATTCTTTGGCCTAGAACAGCCCCAATAGCATTATCACTCGCATCACACATCAATTCAAATGGCAAAGACCAGTCAGGAGCAATGATGATTGGTGCGGTCACCAACCTTTTCTTCAACTCTTCAAATGCCTTGAGACAAGCATTATCAAACACAAATTTCACATCCTTCTCCAACAATTTGCACAAGGGAGTGGAGATTTTGGAGAAGTCCTTTATGAAACGCCTATAGAACCCTGCATGTCCCAAGAAACTACGCACCCCCTTAACAGAGATAGGTGGTGGTAACTTCTCAATAGCCTCTATCTTCGCCTTGTCAACCTCAATCCCTTGTTTTGACACCTTGTGCCCAAGTACTATGCCTTCTTGAACCATAAAGTGACATTTTTCCCAATTCAGCACCAGGTTTGTTTCTTCACAACGGCTCAGCACAGCATCAAGATTCTTCAAGCCTTCATCAAAAGAGTCACCAACCACTGAGAAATCATCCATAAACACCTCCACAAATTTTTCCACCATATCAGTGAAAATAGCCATCATGCACCGCTGAAAAGTCCCCGGGGCATTACACAACCCAAATGGCATCCTCCTAAATGCATAGGTGCCATATGGGCAAGTAAAAGTGGTCTTCTCTTGGTCTTCAGGAGCTATCACAATTTGATTGTAGCCCGAATAACCATCCAAGAAACAATAATATTCATGGCCTGCAAGTCTATCCAACATCTGATCAATAAAAGGGAGTGGGAAGTGATCTTTCCTGGTGGCCTTGTTCAGCTTCCTATAATCAATGCAAATTCGCCACCCTGTAACAGTTCTTGTAGGAATCAACTCATTGTTCTCATTCTTCACCACTGTCATGCCACCCTTCTTAGGAACACATTGCACTGGACGCACCCATTTGCTGTCAGAGATGGGAAAAATAATGCCAGCATCCAGCCACTTGATAACTTCTTTCTTCACCACCTCCTTCATGATTGGATTTAGCCTCCTCTGCTGCTCTATGGATGGCTTATGATCTTCCTCCAAGAGAATTTTATGCATGCAGAAAGAAGGACTAATCCCTCGAATATCAGCAATAGTCCAGCCAATAGCTCTCTTGCGCTCTCGCAATACCCGCAACACCTTCTCAACCTGCACATCAGACAACAAAGAAGAAAGGATCACGGGAAAAGTATTACCTTCACCCAAATAAGCATAACGTAAATGTGCGGGTAAAGGCTTGAGCTCAAGATTAGGAGCCTTCTCAATAGACGGTTTAGCAGGAGCTAAGGTCAACGGTCTATCAAGCTCCTCAAATTTCTTCCACCCTGGGATGAATCTACTCTGCATATTAAGAACCTCCACATATTCTTCAGTATCTTCATGCTTCAGGATATCATCATCATCACATAAGAGTGCCCTTTCTAGAGAATCGACATTAGAAGCCAAGAATGACCTCTCATCAGCAGTCAACTCATCATCTATCACTTTTACCATGGACAACTCTTCATAATGGGAGGGAAGCTGGGTAGCTCTGAACACATTAAATACAGCTTCTTCCCCATTTACCTTCATGATCATCTTACCAGCTCTGACTCTAATAACAGCATCAGCAGTAGCCAAAAATCCTCTTCCCAAGATGAGAGGAACCTCAGGATCAGCTTCATAATCAAGAATAATAAAATCAACGGGTAATATGAACTGACCCACTTGTACAAGCACATCCTCAATAATCCCCTCGGGACATGTCAAAGATCTATCAGCGAGTTGCAGAGTCACAGTAGTGGGTCGTGGCTCACCCAGGCCTAGCTTCCTAAAAACTGAAGAAGGCATCAAATTCACACTAGCACCCAAATCACATAAAGCACGACCAACCTCATGTTCCCCAATTTTCAAAGGGATGGTAAAACTGCCAGGGTCCTTCAATTTCTGCGGAAGCTTGCTTCTAACTCTCGAACTGCACTCCTCAGTAAGTGCAACTGTCTCAAACCCAGTCAATCTTCTCTTGTTAGCAACAATATCCTTGATGTATTTAGCATATTTGGGAACATCCCGCAAAAGCTCCACCAAAGGAATATTTACCTGAATTTGACTCAATATCTCCAAAAATTTCTTGCATGCTGCATCAACTTTCTGCTTCTGAAGTCTCTGCGGGAAAGGTGGTGGTGGTCTCACAATAGCAGACTCGGGCTGCTTTTCAGTTACTTTTTCTGCTTCTTTCTCCACCTCCCTATCAGCATTTGGCTCTAACTCACCAACAGGCTTCTTTGGCTTTGGGGGAACTTCTTTCAAAGCTCTTCCATTCCTCAAAGTGACTGCTTGCACAAATTCTCTAGGATTCTTCTCTGTATCACTCGGTAAAGCACCCCGAGGTCTATTGTTTTGTGCTTCAGCTAGCTGCCCCAATTGCCTCTCAAGATCTTTCTGCGCATTGCTCAAATCTTTAATTGTCTGTGCCTGAGATGCTGACTCATCCATGAGCTTTTGCTGCCCTGCAAGAATTTTCTTAAGCATATCCTCAACTGAACTCGACTGCTGTGGCTGACTCTGCGACTGTGATCCCTGCTGTGGTGCATTTTGGGACCTCTCATTGCTTTGAGGCTGCTCACGACTATCCCTCCAAGAAAAATTTGGGTGACTGCGCCAACCCGTGTTGTAGCTGTTACCATACTGATTGCGATTCTGGCCCTGTGATCTGTTCTGATTACCCACATAGTATACTGACTCTGGATTAGATGGACAGATGTCAGTAGCATGATCCTCTCCACAAACCTCACAAAAAGTCTGAATTTGTTGCACTGGAGCTGCTGGTTGTTGAGTCTGCGCTAAATTGAGCTTGCTGATTTGATTGGAAATAGCATCCATTTTCGCCCTTAGCTCTGAAACTGCATCCAATTGAAGTACCCCAGCAGACTTCTGCGTAATAGCTCTACCAACACCCTGCCAATCAGGATTGCTCTGCGAAAACTTGTCAAGTAACTCATAAATTTGATCAAAGTTTAAAGCCAGTACTTGACCTCCAGCAGCAGCATCCACCACAATCTTCGTGTGTGCATTCAACCCCTCAACAAAAGTGTGTGCAATAACCTCATTGGATTGGTTGTGGTGTGGACAATCCCTCAATAGAGCCTTAAATCTCTCCCAGGCTGAGTACAAGGATTCACCATCTAACTGTCTGAATGACATGATTTCACTCCTCAGCCGGGCTGTCTTGGCAGATGGATAAAATTTAGCCAAGAATTTCTTAGCCAAGTCCTCCCAAGTAGTGATAGACCCAGGCTTCTCAGCCTTTAACCACTTCCTTGCTTTCCCTATCAATGAAAATGGGAACAAGGTCAAACGAACATAATCAGTAGGCACACCCGCTGGTGTATAAGTATCACTGATCTCCAGAAAGTTCTGAATGTGTTGCTGTGGATCCTCATGAAGTAATCCAGCATATTGCCCCGTCACATGCAGCAACTGAATCATGCCGGGCTTGATCTCAAAGTTTCCAGTAATAGCAGGTTTCACAATACTAGACTCCACCCCCTTCAGACTAGGGAGAGCCACATCTCGCACTGCTATTGCTTGTTCTTCTGCCATTTCAATAGGTAAAGAAGCAGGTACGATTGCTAGTGCTTCTCGATCTCTTGCTTCCTGTCTTAACCTACTCAAGGTTCTTTCAGGCTCGGGATCAAAAGGTGCGAGTGGTTCGTCCTTCTTTTTCCTTTGCATGCAAAAACCTGTAGCCTGAAATAGCACAAGACACTCAACAAAAAAAAATTAAACCTGAATAGAAATTAAGTAATCGTTCAAAAAGAAATTAGTCCGTAATAGTCCCCGGCAACGGCGCCAAAAACTTGTTGCTCCCAAACGCACACGCAAGTATACGCGGTCGCCAAGTAATAAAGTGACTAAGTCGAGTGTCGATCCCACGAGGACTGTGCAGACTAATACTTCGTAAACAATTTCTATCAAACTATCCAGGGGTCTTGTTCTTAATTGGTGAGAGTTTATGTAACCAAAAAGCAGTAATTAAAGTGCCGGATGTGTAGTCAAGCAATGGTGCAAACTTTGGGTGTTATCAATATTAAGAGGACGGTCCAGGGTCAGAGTTACGAACAATCCAGTTGATGTATTCAATTGATTCCACTTCTTAAATCCCGGGTTACTAACTGACAGAGTAATTGTAATTATGAAAACCTTTCAGTTGTTCACAATCTATGCAAGCTACTTCAATCCCTATATGTCTATGGGTTAAATCACATGCACGCATTAACGATCTCTGTAATGAGTTAAACTAGGCAAGCAAGTATATGTCTATCCTACTCGCGAATTGGTTCCCCGATGCCCGGGTTCACAAACTAGTTCTATTCTTTCTTATTACGTAATTAGATTCTCTCTTTCGAGTTCAACCTAAAGACCATAGATAATGCATAATTATCGAGCTCTAACAATTATACAAGTGAAATCAAGAAAGAATAAGTAACCCGTTATGGGATTCAATTAGTGGAAATCAATCTTCAACAATCAACTTTCATGTAAAACTCTAACCCCAGAACGTAAGGAAATTAGCCACACATATTCATAATCACAAGGCAAAGATTTGATGTAATAATGAATTAATTGATGAAATAGATGAAAGATTTAGGAATCACCCTTGTTCAATGGAGTATGTAGCTCTCAATATTGCCCAAAGTCAAGAACCCCTTACAAAAACTAAGTAATAAACTATTTATAATGTTTCCAAACCCTTGGTAATAAGTTAGACCCGATACTAGGAGGAATAGGGAGTAAAATCGCGCATAAGGGGCGCTATAGCGGGCGCCCCGCGCCCCGAAAAGCGTGCACAAGACCAGAGGACGCATCCAAGCTTCGTGCCATAGGCCTGCGTCGCAAGCCAAACGCGCCAGGCCATGCGCGCGGTAGGCTGCGCGGCGCGGGCCTTAGAGCGCCAGCCAAACTTGCTCTTTTCCGCTCCAAAACTCGGCTCGTGTCGTGCCTTTGCGTGCTCAATCCAATCTTCAAACATCCTTCAACCAATTCATGCTCAATTAAGCTCCGAAACGCTCCAAATGCATCGCGTAACGACCTACACACGCACAACACAATATTAGTGTAAAATCACATTCACAAGCTACCAAACAAGTGCAAAACAAGCTCAAATGTGCGGAAATATTAAGGAAAAGTAGGCATAAAATGCCGAACATCAATAAGCAATGCAATGTTTCATACAAATTCTGGTGTGGGACCTAGACTAAAAATACTCATGTAAAAAATTGTAGAAGTTCAAAAAAAAATAATTATTCCCTATATGGAGGTTCGAACCCATGCCCTTCACGCCAAAATATTGAACTTAGTACCAATTTGCTGGTATAGCATAATCAGTTAAGTGGTGGTATAAAAATTTATGATTGAAAGGCATCATTTAATTTGGGCGGGATATCACATGCGGAGGGAAATTTATTGTCATTAAAGGAGAGTGGCAGAAATGAAGAGACATCAAAAAGCAAGCTTACAAGGGAAGCTACCAAATTTTTACACATCTTACCTAAAAACTCCTAAGGAAGCTGGTGGCATTAGAAAATCAACAATGGAAGGGCGTCTAAATTTCGAGATGCTTATGTCCAAGATGTCAATCATGATGGGTTTTATGGTACTTATCTTTAAACTTATCACTGAACTGCTTATAGTTATCTTAAAATTATTTATATATGACTTTAATTTTATTATTGTGTTTCAATACAGTATCTGCCTGCAAGAATTGTTAAACTTATTGAGAATGTGGTAGAAACTTGCCTTCTTGACTGTGATGGGAAAGTTTGGAAGGTTAAATTTGGTCGCAAAGGAGGTAGAGTGAATAGTTTGGGATCTGGATGGCGAAATTTTGTTATTGAGAATGTTTTAAAGGAGGGAGATCGTCTGAATTTTCAGTGGTTGGGATTTTTGAATTCAGCTATGAAGTGGAAAGTTGTCATCACCCGAGGATTATGGTACGTTGATTCTGTTGTTAACCATCAATGTGGTGAAGGAACCTCATCAAACCCTACCAAGGTATTAGTCTTAGCTTTTTTTTGTCAATAGTGTTTCCATTATGAATATGTTTGCATTTTTTCAGACAGTGAGAATCGGGATAGAGGAGAAAATTGATCACTGGGAGCGTGTGAATAGAGGTAAGGCCTTTTAGAAAAGAAAATAACTAGTATTCAAGGAGATATTGCATTTTCGGAGTTCAGAATTGTAACACTAAAGGAGAAGCTGAATCGCAAAGAAGAAGAACTGGAACACGCAAAGTAATTGCTAAAGGCATCAGGAAAAACTTTGAGAGAGGACAATGATTTCCTAAAATTGCATGAAATATTTATGCCGCCGCGTAAGGAAGAGACTAAATCTGTCAAAATTGAGCCAAACCTTGGCGAGTGAATGTTTGTTAGATCAAAAATGTAGTAGCAGCAACCCTCCGATGCACAAGTAGATTAAGTGAATACCTGTTAGCTGGTTTAGTTTTGATATGTGGAGGTTTGGGTTATATCCACCTCAATGTGCATTTCATGTCGTCCGTTGCTTGTTGCTTTAATATTGTTATCGTTTTTTAATTTGAATGGAAGTATGTCGTTTCTATTTAATCTGCAACTTCTTTATCTTTTTTTAACACTTGAAATAAAATTCACCCAAAGGGTGCAAATCAAGTCCAAAATGTGCAAATATTCACCCAAAAGGTGCAACTCTTGGTACCAAACTCTATATAAATGATTAGTATCTTTGTAAACCACATTACATTACACAATTCAAAGTCATCTACAAAATGGCAGAAAATCGAAATGCTGAATATGCTCAAGCCCAACAGCATCAGCATACCCTTTATAATGTTTATGATCACAACGCTGCTAGAAATAGAGATATCGCACTCCAAATTGATCAACTAATTCGAGATATGGACATGCTGCGGGGACTTTACAATTTTATCAGTAGAGATATTGATGATTTACATGGAGAACTTCGCTTTGTCAGGCAGAAGTTGTTTGAACACACTGGTCAATTTGACGATGGGGCACTGTATAATGAACGAATGTGATGGTGGTAATCAAGTGTTGAATTTTCTTTAACTTTTTTTTGTTTCAATTAGTACTAGTTTAATGTATCAATTTTACAGTAGTCCCTGCTTGTTTGTATGAAATTTGGTCCATCCATGTTAATTTAGTTATTCATTTAACAATATAACTGAGTCATTCATTTCCCAATTTAAGAATGAACATGTAGGTTTCTTAATAATTAGGAGCCTTGAATTCAATATTCACAATAAAAAAGTTACAAGGCAAATTCACTACTTACCAACAACATAAAATGACATAAACATACCCAAACTAAACATTGAAACACAGAGACAAACTAAACATGCACACGCCAACCAGAACAAGAACCATCAACAAGCTTTAATGCCAATAACCAGCAACAAAACCACAAATGGCCTACAACCAGGGCCTTTCACAAGTATATAGGGGGAGTATTGAGGGGGGGGATGGGTGATATATTGATCTGGATCAATGAAAAAAGAACCCAGGACACCACAGATCATCGTCTCCAGCGTTTGAGCCACACCATCCAAGCGCTGAAGAGTCTCCTATTGACGTTCCTCAATAGCTCTGCAATGTTCTTCCACAGCAGCCAATCGAGCCATAAACTCGTTGAAGCGTACCACAAGGTTATCTTCAGCCCTGTCAACATGACACATTATTGTCTCCATATCTCCTGCACAGAACATAAAAAAACAAAGGGTTACATTGTACATCCAAGAATCCCTATTTACAAAGTCATGAAATACTATAAAAGGAGTGATTCAAAATAGACACAAATAGGTAGCAGACCTGTGTGACTTGTTTCCAGATTTAAAGTACAACAGACAATAGGAATGTATGAGAACTTTAGAGGAAGGAACTAGGGCAAAGAGTAACTAGGGACGGAACCAACTATGCGAATTTATAGACCAAATTTCTGGCTAACCGGTAACCTTATTAGCCGGTTGATATAGCCTTATTTAGTCGCATTATATGCTGCTGAAAAGACGTATACTTGCCAACCACAAATGCAATTAATAAAATCCTAGTTAGGTGTAAGCATTGGGGAGGGAAAAGAGCTGAGTTGACGCATCAATATATAGTAATGATAATTATAAAAGTTTATAATAACTACACAAACTCATTATATTAATATTAAGGACCACAATAATTTATTCTGAGTTACATTTCTAAGTATTAGAAATATCACATCACAATTGCTCATAACTAAATAAGAGGCTAATAACAAACACGTCTATGCAATCTCCTTCAGTTTGATCCCTGAAGTTTGTGGATCTGTCTTCATTGTCACAACAGGCATCAACAGTCTCTCATACCTGTTGATAACAAGCTCCAACCTTAGCATCATAATCTCATTATTCTTATTAAGTTGTTGCACATTGCTTGTAAGTGTTTCGATGTTACTACGCATTTCTCTCATTTGGAAAACCAAGTGGTGCAATGGCGAGTTAACGGGATAAACGTGAACTTAGCTAGGAGCTGGAAATCGATGAGCCATTGTGTACCTGCAAATCAATGCATTAATTAGAGTTAATTGCATGTAACTACTAAGGACTACGTATTAGATCAATTTTTTAAATAAAAATAAAGTAAATACTGAATATATGAAACAAGTTACCCTCTGATTAGACAAGACGCAATGAGTGGAGAGTGCCGAAAATCTTCTAAAATCTATTGATGAGATATTTGTGATGGTTCCATTCTGCTAGTGTTTAAATAGATAGCCGTAGGAGGATAATAATTGCAGTTTGTTTAAATAAACCACGCCTATCCAATAAGCTTTTCCGCCGTGCATAGAAATTGTTTTATTTTGAGCTACCATAGACGCATGTTGCACTGATGCACATGAAAAATTCAAATTCTGCACGCTATCCGCTTATTGAACGAAGTTTGCCTCTTAACGAAATTTAGAGGTTGATTTGGCAGTGGGTTATGAGTACTTGACTTAGTAATCTCGATTTGAATTACCTACCAATATATGTCTAATTAAAACTTAGCAATGTATGTCTAATTAAACTTAGTATGTAAGCCATACATGTTACTAATGTGTAACTACGTATAACTTCCACAATGTAGTGTGTAACTAATGATTTAACCTAAAAATTGAAATGCGATTTGAAGACATGAATATATTGGTTACTAAGAATACATAAAGATTGAAGAAACACATATATTTTTTATTACATAAACGTAGTTAACATGCATATATTTGTACTAAGATCTTAAATTTATAACAAAAACTATAGTCAATTTTAAATATATGAATATAGTAAAGATTATAAAACGTAAGAGTAAGGTTTGTATAGATATTATACTAGGTGTCTATTATACCTTCGTTGACCCCATCAGGCAACATCATTAGTCTTTTTTCAGTCTATTATTCATTGATCCATCAAACGAGTTAAAAAATAAGAAGAAGGGGCTAAAATACGTTTACTTGACACTGCAAGCAGTATTCTCCGGTGATTTTACGCAGAGTGGAGAGACACACTATCAAGTATTCCTACTCCTATTTTTGAAGATTCAACTCGATGCATGGTCAGTTAGTGGTTTTGGCAACTTTGACATTCCATTATTTGTTTTAGCTAATAAATTGTCATCTATATTACAAGTGTTTAGTGACAAAGTTATTTTTTTTTTCTTTTAACAAAGTTATTTCATATTTTTCGTAGTCCATGATAATTAATTCTTGTTTAGTGATAATTACTCCATATTATCAGTTTTAGATTTCAAATAAATTAATTAAATTTAAATCATCACATCTCTTCCTCACAAGTAACAATAATTAGTTACAATATTAATTAGTAATTACTCCATATTACTATCAGTTTTAGATTTTAAATAAATTATTTAAATTTAAATCATCACACCTCTTTTCACAAGTCACAACACTTGACACACCCATTGAGCCGATGGTAAACCAAAGGGCACCACTTACTGCCACCCTTTCCCCTCTCCCTCCTATATAAACTCAAACCTGTGTGGTTATGATTACATATCAAAGGAAAATTTATTTTTTTTAGGGCAGCTTTGTTTCCTTCACTAAGTACAAGGTACATTCTTTCTTTTTCTATTTAGTTGCAATTTATTATCTACATCGTTTAGTTTTATATAGGTATAATTTTATATTTTATTTAAATAGATGGCAAGCAATCAACGATTGAACGACCCATGAGACAAGTACTATGCCGTCCGCAATCTCCCTAACAAAGGTATGAATGAAAGGTTGACAAACATCCACTACGAAGTTATTGATGCTAGAGAAAACATCCTATCAATTATGAGAACCGAGGAAGAGATACTGGGAAGAATTATAGAAATTGAAAGCAAACTTGAAAGGCTTGAGAGGTTGCTGAAGTCAGCCCTGAAAGGAATCGGCATCAAACCTGAAGATTATGAATCCCCTCCTAATTCCCCCATTTTTTAAGTTAGTTTATTACTATAATTAATTATGTTACTTCTGTTTAATTTCATGTTTAAAAGGATGGTTTGCTGTGAAGAAAGCCAGCATTATAGTACTTTTGTTTAAATTAATCTTTGTAAAGATGATATGCTGTGAACTAAGCCGGCATTTTTAGTTAGTTAATTATGGATCTTTTGTTCAAAATTTAGTCATACAATTTACCTTGTTTTTTTTGTTAGAAAAGTGTTTTCTTGGATATTAGACATAAGCAAAATGTTATATATTACTAAATTGGATCACGTCAAAAAAAAAAAAAGATATGTACATTCAATCCTACTCGTATTTTGAAAAGAAGACAACGTAATAGACAAGTTCATTTGCATATAATAAAAAAGCTAATACGTAATTGACAAATTCATTTACAAGTTCATTTGCATACTAATATTTTGAATTATTTAAATAATTAAGTACTTTTTTTTTATTATGTTAACTTATTTTCTATTTCATCTATATGTAAGATATAGTACGTGACCTATCTAAACATACACTAGTTTGAATTTTTTTATTCATTTGCATACTAATATTTTGAATTAATTTAATAATTAAGTACTTTTTTTATTGTGTTAACTTATTTGAAATTTCTTCTCTATGTAAGATATATTACGTGACCTATCTAAACATATAGTACTAGTTTGGAATGTTATTTTTTCCACAGGCTAGTGACTTTTTATTTCTATTAAAGAGTTAAATATACTGATTCCACCCCCACCGCCCAGACTATAAACCCCCCATCCCCACATAATTTCCACTGATGCTCTATAAAAAGGAGATTATATCGAGTCCTCTCCATACATAACCTACACACTAAAAAAATCCAATCCTTAAACATTCCAAACATGCCTGGTAGAGCTGGAAACATCCAAGACTTAAACTTACCAAACACGCCTAGTAGAGCTAGAGCTAGAGCTAGACGCGGCGCTGAAATCCTTGGTGATATTTCTCATCAGTGCTTTGTTCTTAGGAACACTGTGGATGAAACTATGGAACTCCTCATGGATCACATTCAACGTGCTGAGATTGAAAACCGCAGGATCAAGAGGATGCTGCGTAACTTCCTTCTCCACATTGGCAATGCGGACGAGTTCAACACCTCCCCGGATCTCCTGCACCAAGCTTGGACTAGATTTAGGGTTTATTTTAAGTTTGTTTGATGCTGTATTAATGTTTATTTCTTGTCTGTTTGATGCTAAGTTTATGGTTTATTTCGTGTGATGGTTGTTCAATGATCTTTTGTGGCTTTGTAAGAGCTTTTTAATGGATCTTTTGTCTTACTACATCGCCTTCATTTTTCTTTCTAGAATGCGTATAGTTCATGTATGATAGTTTAAAATTATATATGATCGTTTAGATATATAATTAAGAAGTAATATCACCAAAGCAAAAAAACAACTTTAAGGTATATGTAATATATGTTAAATTTTTTATTAAAAATGACTAAACCTTTTCATGGCCTTGCACAGAAACAAAAATTAATAATTAGGATGATGGCCTTGCAAAACCTTATGTGTTCCTGTTAATTTAGTTGATCCTTTAAATTCCATTTACTATCAAGTTGAAAATATGTGTTAAATACTCTAAGTGTTTGAATAATTCAGTAACTCAACGAAAAAAATTTAGATATAGCAACTGAAATTTAGATTGCAACGATACACTATAAACTCATACCGCGTCTGGCCTTGTCTACAATAAGCGATGGCCTGCTCGATATGACAAACTAAATCTTTGAACAAAATGTTTGTCATTATTAAAATGGTTTAATAATGTAAATAATATATTAATTCTCCAATATAACTGAAAAATAAATATTGATGCAACGAATTAAAAAATGTAGCAAAACTTATTTTACATTAATGCAACGAATTCATGCTAGAACTTATTGTTGTGTAAAGTTAACTTATTTTCAAGCCTATAACTATATAAATGTGGCATGTAGTGTAAAATTAGCTTGATGTAATATTGACATGCAATATTAAAAGTATATTATTATAATTTTTAGTAATATATATTTGGCAGTTTTTTTTCATATTTTAAACGTAAAAACTTTGTAAAAATTTACTAGGTCTTGCATGCAAACACAATCTAGAGAGGAGAGATAGCATCAATAAGGACATCAATTATGGAGTGCACACGTTACTTACTACTCAAACGCAATTGGCCCTCATTAGGACTTGCTTGGGAGGGCGTTCAAGTGTGAGCCATTTTGGCTGCTCAAGGTTCTATCTTCATGATGATATGCATAGGGACCATACACATTGGCTTACCGATGAAGGCGTGGGGACCTTTTCCATTTGATTGATGTAAACCCAAAAGACTCTCCCTACCTATATATTGTCGAGTTACTTCTATCAAGCCAAACATCAATTAAAACTCCTTACTACTTAGTTGAAACCACTTCTTCGGCTCTAACAACTCTTAAGAACCAAAATGGAAAGAACACCAACAAAAGTGTACGTATCAAAGTTACTGTGCCTGAACCAACATTGCCAACTTCACCTGGAAATGTAGAGCACCTCTTCACCACCACTAGGGAAACCCTCAACAAACTGAAGGCAGAAGTCATTGAGCTTATGGATAGGCTTCAAACCAATAAAGATCCTGATTATGTAATGAGGATCATATTGAATGACATCCCATTGACCACTATCTATGAAATGTTCATGGATCTCCCCGAGCCGACCCCAACAGTCATTGAAATCTCTGATGACACTACCTCTCGTAATGCGTCCAATGGCTCTAAGTACAGCCCTAAATCAGTTGCTGATAGACCTGGTGGCTCCTCTGATTAGTTTGCTTTACAAAGCTCTTTCCATGATTGTGTTTAAAGCTGGTGTCCAATGTATGTTTTGTTATAGCTAGTTGTTTGGTTTTATGTTTGTTTAAGTTCCCCCATGCATGTTTTGTTTACATAGAAGTAAGTCTTAGTTTGCTAGTCTTGAAGATGTTGTGAAGCTCTAGGTTTTGAGGTTGCTATGGTTGTAGAGGGCTTTGGTTGTCGTTATGAATTCATATGCTATCTTTATTATGAACATGCAATTGAAGATTTTCTAACAAATTTTCCAAACCAAAATAGATTAAAAAGAGCCGGATAATACAAAAAAAAAAGAGCCGGATAATACAACTATAAACTGAATAGCTGAAGAAATCATTAAAATATATTAAATTTGACTTTAAATCCAACAACCAATTTGTGTTCAAATGGCAACAAGCATATCTTTGACTATGACATTCAAATCTTTTCATGTATCATCATACTTATCCCAATTCTACCAGACAAGTCCGGGAAAAGAATCTTGCACAACGCATTAATATATATTCTTCTTCATTGTCACTGTCAAATTATGTTTTGGTGCATCAACGAATAGTCATTTTTCTTCTTTTCTTTTTTGACAGGACGACCAAGAATAATCCATTTCTAATTGTTACTTCACAACATGTCTTCAATGGTCCTATATGTTATTAAAAACTATACAAACTAAGTGGATGATTGAATACAATGACAAGTATTTTATTGTCAAGTTTATAAATTGAATTCTAGATAATGACTTTTATAAAATAGACCTTACTTCTAGTTTCTTCTTAAATCCAATCCAATGGTCTTAAACTTTTAATATTTATAAAATTAAATATTTGTCTAAGGATGCAAGTAAATAACATGGACTTATAGTAGTTAAACACAGATGAAACAATAGATTCAACATAAGTCAAACATACATTCAACATAGATGGAAACATAGATGAAGAAGAACATTGTTCAACTGACCATACATCAAACAAAATACACCTTAACTGACCATAGATGAAAAAACTTAGAAATAAACACCCTAATTGAAGTCTTAATACTACAAAACAAAAGACACATAGATGAACATGTATAGCCCAACTACTAATCCAACCCTGATGGAAAAGAAGAATCATCACTTGAACTTGATGAATCTATGAATAATTCATCATCAGAATCATAAGCAACATATGAAGGGTTTTCCATTATGTGCAAAAACAACCTTCTACAGGATCCATAATCTGAAAATGAAGTTTCTTACCACTACTCAAATTGTTGGCCCTTATAAATTTTATCCAACCATTGCCTAGTCTTTTACGCCCTTTAAGTACAATTAGTCGCATCTTGTGTATATCTTCCCCACATAAAACAAATGCGCCAACTGATTCATCAGGCAAAAGATGGAGTATAGGTTTTGGAAAGATCTATCAACAAAAAAATTTGGAAAAAAATATATTAGAAGCTATGGGTAATTCAAACACATGAAAAGGTTATAAAGAGATAAAACTTACCAAATCATCCGTAGTAACATAAGATTTGCTTAACTTCATTTTAAAGGTCTCACGTCCATGAGTGTTTATATATGTCCCGGGTGGATAATACGTGGAAGAGCTGAAGTCAGTCGACATTTTTCGGAGAAAGACTTAGACTGGAGAAAGGGTGTGGATTTTTTACAAAAGAAGGAGAAGATTATGTCTCTTTTATCTTTCAACGGCATAACCTTTTTCTTAAAAGAACTGATGTTAGGGTTTTAGTTAGATAGTTTGTATAAAACAAAAAAGGGCGTGAGGAATATCTGATGTTATTCCAACAAAGTGGTAAAAAATTAGTATTTGGAGTTAGGGCTCCGGGGTTCGAGTCTACTTAGGCAATTTTTTTTAGGACACCTAACACTAGATGCTTTACTGTGAATTCAAGTCTTAATATTACTTATTAATATATAAAATATTCCTTAAATAGACTATACCAGTTATCTTTTACAAAGGACTTAAGTTGGAGAGTCGGGAGAAAAAAATAGCGGATACAAGATTCGAACCCCCAACATAAAGCTAACTACCATAACCATTTTCCGCGTTGCTGGAATAGCATCATCTACTTTAACTTCCCACCTCAAGTTTTCAAATGGAAATACTTCACAAATAGATGCTTTTGTGTGACGATTTACCACTTCACAACCTTCATATAAATTCACAACCAACTAGGATATGCAAATACATCAGCACAAATATTTATTTACCAATTGAACACCAAAAAAATGTATAGTATACCTTCCAACCAATACCATAATCCAACAAACAACCGTCCAACATCCGAAACTAGATGGGAGATAGCAATTATGCGAATGGATTTTCAGAGAATCAATGGAAGAACTTCGTAGCGAATTATGTCGGTTACGGCTAAAGCTTGAGCAACACATCAATAAGCATGAGCAACGACTCAAGGAGAATAACAAAGCACTAAGAAAGATCAAGAACATGGTTGCGGCATGCACACGCCAAGAATCAAGCGGATCAAATATGTAGTTTTGTACCTTTTAGTTGACTATCTTTCAATATTTTCGTTTAAATTTAGTTTAGTATTCAATTTTTTTTGTTTCCTATCTCTATATATAATGAATTAAAAACAGTACAATTATAAAATGTATTCATTGGAAATGTTATAGGTGTTTATGTTATGTTATCATTTATTTTTTTGAGATTCATTTCTAGCAAATCTTCACATATACAGCTTTTCAAATCTTTCTAGCCCAAAATATTCTTCATTGTTAGTTATCTTGAATAGTGTCTGAATATTCTTCACTGATGTATCAACCCTTGTTTCTTCATTGTCAGAAATTCTATCCACTGGTCTTGAACGTTTCAAAGTAGATATGTTTGAATAGATCAAATCTTAAATTTGTAAAATATCATAGCACAATATCACTTAATTATCTAAAACAACATGAAAATACATTAGATTTCCTAAACATCACTGCTGAAACAACAAATTAACAAAATAAAATGAAAATACATTTAAATCCTAATCATCAATGCTGAAACAACAAAAACAACATGAAAATACATTTAAATACTGCTATACTAATCAACAAGTACTGGATCGTCAGTTCCTTCACCAACTTCTTCATCACCAACTTCTTCATCAGATTCATCGGACACAGAAAATTCAAGTTCATCCGGAGTCGGAACACCATACTTATCAAATACAAACCTCACAACTTCATCATTACTTTCAACGAGTTTAAAACTAACATGCTCTCCTACCTTAATATTGTTATTTTTTACAAAACCTGCCCAGCCCTTATTTAATCTTTTTCGGCCTGTTTTACCAGTGTTGAGCTTCATAGGCCATGGCTGCCCGCCAATTTCTACAATAGTAGACTTCGTCTCAGTAGGAAGATATTCCCAGATCTCTGAAGGAAGAATCTGCGCAAACAAAAAATAAACATTAGTGAAAATTATTGCTAAAAAATTAATTTAAAGAAAAAGTACCATTCAAGGGCAAAGGTGAAGTACGTAATCGTCTGTGTCAACGTATGAATTTTTAAGAAGAGTTTCAAAACATGGAAAGCCATTCATAATAGTGAAATCGGGAAGGATCTGATCGAGTCTAAATTTCATTTTACGAGAAGTTTGTAATTTGTGACTAAGGGAGGGAAAAGAAGGTAGAAACTAGGGTCTCTAGAAACTAGGTATATAAAGGAAGGAAGAGGTGAGATGAAATGTCAAAAAGTGATTAAAACGAGGTGAGATGATGCCCTACCTTTATAACCTTTAAGCATGTGGTTAATTAAAATAAGATTGGGTGGATCAGCAGATGAAGCTATTCTAGTAAAGTGGTAGTGAATGTAATGTTACAAGGTCGGGGTTCAGGGTTCGATTCTGCGGTGACTATTCACAATCCTATATTTTTAGCAAGCATTCAATTATTAATTTTGTATTAACAACCTTTATTTTTCATAACGTGCTTTTAATTTAATAAGCAAGCTATACATGTTAATTTTTTAACTATTCTTTTGAATTCCTAATGCCTTCATTGACCCATCAGGCAGCAACATTAGTAAATTTTTTAAGTCTATTATTCATTGATCCATCAAACAAGGCTAAAAATATGGGGGAATGTCTAAAAAGGCTTTACTTGAAACAACAACAAAAAATTTTCTGGAGATTCCACACAAGGGGTCGACAAAAAGCACTAGCAACATTTTTTAGTCCTTTATCTTGTGATTTTACACATGTCATTTATTTTTGATAATATATTGACATTTATATATTAGTCCGTAATTTCCTAAATTAATTCCTTACTTTTTTTAGTTAATACATAAGTTATTTTATATTATTAAAATATAGGTAAATTATTTTTAATCAAATATTTTTTAATTGATTACATTAAATAAAAATATTTGGTTGATTTTCCCCGATTGATTAAATTAAACAAATTAAGAGTCACAAGGGTTCATTTCAAAATTTCAAAATTTATCTTCCCTCCCCCAAATTTGAGATGAAAATTAAACAAATTTAAACTTAGAATTCCTAAAAAAAGTAGCTCCCTCTCCAAATTTGAACCTCAATCCTAACTCTCTCTCTACCGTTTCATCTACATCCCTTGCTAAAAACACCAAAATTTGAGCGCCTTAATTCTAATAGACGATTATGGCCAGGACTAAGAACCCACTCAGTATGGGTAAGAAGGTGACCTGAAAAGGGAAGTTGTTATACGCAGAACTTTTAAGCCGTCCATATACGAGATCAAGAAGCATAACCGAATTACAATCCGCCAGTAAACCTTCTGTAAGCTGTGTGAAGGATAGAAAAAGAAAGAAGCCTGTAGTAGTTGAAGAATCTTCAAGCGATGATTAAGAGTGCGTTCCTAACTCTGGAGATGAAGAAATGGAAGAGGAAGAAAGTGGTGAGGAAGAAAAATGGTAAAAAAGAAAAGGAAATGGATTAAAAAAACTGGACAGGAAGAAAATGGAGAAAAACTGGCTGGAGAGAAAGATCGTGGAGATGACAACATAGAAGATATCATCATGCAGGATGTAGAGAGGACGGTCCATGAGGTATTTTTTTCAATGCTTATGTCAAGAAAATGCTCTCTCTTTATTTTATGGTTTAATCGAACGATTACTGATTAAATTAGTTTATAGAATAATTAGTGGTTCCTGATAATGTGTAGGAAGAATATGTTAATAAAGAGGATTTCGATAAACCCTCAATACTCGACTGCGTGAGGGAGATTAACATATCCTCTTACCGATTCAGGACACCTATGGATAAATATGGTCCTGCCTCTGGGAGAACAACCCAAAGATGTTCGTTGCAAAAATTTGACGAATTTAAGGTGCTGTTAAAGAAATATAAAATATATAAAGACTTCGAGGCGAGTTGTTTTGGTTAGTTCCTAGACATGAGTACCAAATGGAAATTCAATGGAGGACTAGTTTCCAATATCCTTATCCGTCAAATAAAGGACTGCAAGAAGCGACACGAGATATGGTTCATATTCAACAACAAGCCACTTTGTTTTGGCCTGAGAGAATATGTGATCGTGACTGGTCTTGAATGCTGGGCTATGCCCTCCGAAGAAGAGGTCAATTTGATCCTGCAATGTCCTAATGCTCGTGCATTTTTGAAAAAAGTACTTAATGGTAAAAAGAAAATAACGGGGCCAGACCTTGAGACAAGAATAGAGTCCGATGACTTTGACACTTTAGACAAGTTCAAGATGAGTATGGTTTGGTTTGTGCATATGGTACTGATGGGACCCCCTAACAACAAGTTTGTGGATAATACTTTGATAATGTTTGCAGACGATTTAGAGTTCTTTGGGAACCATCCATGGGCCACTGTAACCTTTTCGTTTCTGTTGAAGAGCTTGAAGAATAAGCCCAAACTTACGTTAGATAATGACAATATCACTCCCGTTTATAAGTTGCAGATTCTTAATTTCTCCTATGCCTTCCTGGTATAAATCTTTCTAATTTCTTTGGTTTTTTCTTGTTCTTGTGTGTGTTTGAATTGATAAGTTGGCATAATGGACTGATTTTAATTCTTCAATTTAAGGCTTGGATTTATGAAGCTATACCTTCAATTGGAAGTATTATCCACAAAGAATATGAGCCGAAGGTGCCAAGGATGCTAAAGTGGCAGTGTGAAAAGACGGTGGCGTGGTGGCAAGCAGTTGATCCATTTGGCGCATGTGAAGGTGACCATGTAGATGTAAGCTAAAGACAATTTCGCTTTTGATTTTCATTTTCATTCGATCCTATGCTCGTTACTGCTTTTATATTTGTTTACTTACAGACGGAGGTGCATCCGCTCCTTGTCCCTACTTTCCGGGAGTCGTACCTAGTTTCTTTGAGGGAATTTAGGCCACTCCCCGATGCACCTGATGAAAAAATCGATAGGTTGAGGAAAGAGTTGGAAGGGGCGACAGCAATAACAAAGGCACATGCTGTGGCGCAAGACAATCAACTGTCCCAACCAACACAACATACAGTTGGAATGGATGATAGTTCTTTACTAACACAACATGGTGGTGTAGAAGAGCAGGGAGATAGAGGTGGTTTCTGTGATGCTTTTGTAGAAGATGTTGGAGATGTTAGATTGGAAGAGACTGAAGATAGAGGTGGTGGAAGTGATGCTTTTCTAGGAGAAGCTGGAGTGGAAGAGGGTGGAGTTAGAGCTTGCGTAAGTGATGTTGTTGGGGCCTCAAGTGGCACTGGAATTTGCACACAGTGTGGCACCGATCAACAACAGCAAATGCAGTTGCTAGAAAGAGTACAAAGTGGCGAGGCTATCAATGTTGGCCTTCTTAAAAGATTGCAAAAGCTGAATGAAAAAAGTGATGCGAGCGTAGGCGGTGCATGTAAGAAGAGAGTGGAGGGTGCTGAAAAGGAAACAAATATCAGGGCCAAAGGAGAGAGTAATCTAATGGAAATTGATCTTTACAAACCTGTTGATAGAGAGAAGAGGAGAGCATTCTTTTCCTGGCTGAGGAGTAAGCCCAGTGAACTATATGTGGGTGTTTGCGTGAAGCGTGACTGGAAATGGTTCAAGGAGTTGAGCAGACTTGGCGCTTGGTTGGAAAGTGATGTAAATTAAATTCATATGAGTCGGGTGCACATTTTATTATTATTATATTAATTTATATTACTTGATATATGAATTTGGTGATACGTATTTTACATCTTTGTGCAGCACCTGGAAGAAATAATGGCGCTGACGTGAAGGCGCATGCAAGATTACTCTGAGTACTATAATCTAGGGGACGTCATTGTTGATGCATCTTTATGTCAAAATTTGCGTGACATCTACGGTGAGATTGTTATTAACTGTACTGCAAAAGATAAAGACATTGAAGATGTGATACAACAATACGAATTTGATACCGCTGTACTGAAATATGTGGTTGGTGCTCACCTAATTCCATATGGTAAGCCTTGGATAGAAGCAAAAAGGCTATTTTGCTTTAGGAACATTGAAAACAAGCACTATGCCACCCTTGTTTTTCTCATTGATGATGCTACGATTGAGATTTATGACTGCAATCGCAAAGATTACAGAAGGGATGCTTTAGAACTAATAGTGCCCATCAGAAATATGTTTCTAAGGTTGATCAAATCCTTAGGACAATTTGACCATTTGCCTCGAGATAAACTGGCCAAGCCATGGGAGGTTAGGTATATCGAGGGTATCCCACAAGTCGAAAGAGCTGAATCATGTGCTGTTTATGCCTTGAAATTCATCGACTTTGTTATGGCTGGTCAATCTATGGAGGGTTTGAACATGATTCATAATTCCAGAGAGAGATTTGCAGTTGAAATGTATCATGATGATTTCGAACCATAATATGCATGCTTGTTTAGCTTTTTTGGTTAGTTTTGGAACAATCAGTTGTATGATCTTATTGATCTTTTATCTATCCTCTGTACTCGTTATTTTCTTGGTTATTATGGAACAATCACTTGTACTCGTTATTTTTGTTGAGCTGAAAACACATAGCACTCTTATTTTCATTTGAACAAGACTTTTAATAATTAACAAACATGCTCTAATGATCAAACACCTCAAATCATATGATTCATCCCCTGCATTGTCCATTAATTTTAAGTCTAAAATCACATAGCACTCATTATTTTCATTAGATCAAGACTTTTAACAGTTAACAAACATGGTCTAATAATCAAAAACTCAAATCATATGATTCATCCCCTGCATTGTCCCTTAATTGAAGGTCTGGAAATTTTGAATGAACGGAGCATTAAACAATGAGTTTTATGAACATTGCTAACAAATAACTATGATTCTTAACTTAAATAAAGACATAGATAATCAACAAGGGCCTTCTATTACATGAATGTTTGATTAACTCAAAATCAAGTTAATATAATTCAAGAACATAGACACCACAAATCTAATAAGCATCCTTTATTTATCATTCATCACAAAAGATTACACATGCGAATAATAGAACTGCTAGATAACCAAGAAAAAGAGCAAATAAACTTCCAACTATAACACCCAAAACATAGGACTTTTCCAAAATATATCGACTTGAAGCACCTTCCCTCCCAGACGATCCTTCAATTCCACAATCCTTCTGGTGGTTGTTGTAAGCTTCAAAGGCTTGCTCATAAGATTGGAATGACTGGAAGTAGCTTCCCTTCACACCATTAGTCATATAGGAACACTCAGACCATGGATGGTATATACCTAGCCTCCTACCACGATACACAACATAAAACTTAGGTTTCTTCATACTTGAAATAAGATGGAAAAAAAGAAGATGAAGCTCTAGATGATATCGAAATGATGAAAAATGAGAGAGAAGGTGTAAGTTTCTTTTAGGAATTCATTACATAAGCCCCTTTTATATATTATACATAAGTTGGGAATGTGTATTTGGGAAGGTATTTGTACATACTGTGTAGGAGTACTTTATACGGTATCAGAGGTGTATATACTTGGTTACGTATTAAAAAGAAATACAGGCGTGAATTTTTTTTATTCCTTCAATGCAAGCGTGCTGCTTTTTTTATTTCTTCCATGTATTGAGCAGCCAAACTAATAATTACACTAACCATTCTTAACGTTAACAGTAGTAATTAGGAGGGGTTATAATGAGGCTAATAACGCGTGGAAGTGACCATTGTACCCTCAATTCCCTAGTGAAATAACGAATTTACCCCAGTATGGCCATTAGTGCCAAGAAAAGTATTGTCACATATCATTTTCCATGAAAAAACAGCTAGCGATTCTTCTGAGTTAGTGTGGCCAGGGGCAGTTCAACTAATTTTATGGCCTAAAACCAAGTTTTAGTAAGAGGCCTTAAACACAATAGTTAACCAAATTTATATATTTGGTTTGTTGAAAATTTTTCTAGCTTTTTGAAATACATAGTCATTAATTAAGTTTTATAGCTTTTAAAGTTTCTTTTTGATTGACTAAATCTTCGGTATATCTAGTATACTTTTAACTAGACTTTGGTGATGTCAGGTAAGACGTTATTAATTTTAGTTTGAACAAATTATTTAATTGCGTCTAACATTATAAAAATTATGAATATTTTGTTATGAGTAATATATTCAATTAATTAATAATATTCAGTTCTAGAGTTGTATAGATCAACATATGCCAGGAGAAATTAACGTAAAATTCAAATTAGAGAATACCGAGTTGGAGCTTCACTAATATATTTACAATACTTTTAATGTTTGAGTTCATTAAGCCATAAAAACAAGTATTTTGATTTTATAATCTCATATGACTTGCTCTTTAACTTATGAATCAAATTAAATGTGACAAACAGAAATAGTTAACTTTAAAAGAATTAAACTATATCAGAAAGTGGGCTCGTTATAAACAACAGAAACTGAATGTATATATGTGAAGAAGGAAAAATGAAAACTAAAATCTGAAAGAAAAACACATAATTAATAAAAATTTATCCTAATTTTCTCACTCTTTCACGTTAATCCAAATTAAAAGAAGTTCAAAACATTTGAATATCAATAATAATAATAATAATAATAATAATAATAATAATAATAATAATAATAAGTACTAGTAGTAGCATTTATTTATAAATTTGGGGCCTTTGAAAAGTGGGGGCTTAAAGTAAAGGCCTTAGTGGCCTTATGCTTTGGCCGGTCCTGAGTGTGGCGATAGCCAATTGGGGGTAAGAGTGATGACGAGAATGTCTGAGGATTCTTGAGAATGCCATTGATGCTTTACTCAGTGTCGAGGTTAAATGAAGTAATAAGTCAAGGAGGAAGTAAGGCAATAATAAATGATTGTAGTCCTAACATAAACAATTTTTTTTTTAAAAAAACACTTCCTCCATCCCAATTTGTCAAAGTTTCAACATGCACGGAGCTTAAAAGAAGAATAAAAGCTTTTGAAACTTGTGCTCATACAAGTGTCATAACATTTATGTGGATATAAGTCTTTTGGAACTTGTGATTTTAAACACTCCATAACATATGTGTGTTTATATAAGCTTTTTATTAAAAGTAAACTAGTATAGTACCCGCGCGATGCGCGGAAATATAAAATAAACTAAAATTTCTAAATTTCAAAGTAGTAGTAAATATAAAAACATTTCATTATTTCGATTTTAAAATGCTACTATTCATAACGTTGAAATAATAAATCGAAGGTAAAAGCTCAAAGATAAATTGAGACGTAAAATTCAAAACAAAAGACGAAGAAGAAAAAAAATTAAAGAACAAAAAGAAAAGCTTATGATAAGATTCATTTGAAAAGAGGCTTACCTTTTATACTCTTATTTGCAATAAAATAACCTTTATACTATGCGTCAGATCATCATATTTAGGCTGATATAACAAATAATTTACTAACATCTTTCTAATACTATAAAAATTATTAGTCAAGCTTTCATTTTACATTTTCATTGTCTACGACATTAGAGTAATTTTATCAATCTACAACTTTATCGAAAACCACCGAGGAGCAAACTATGGAAAGATTTGAATAATGCTGCAATCTAGTGAAAGACTTTACATTTTTAAATTTATTTAAGTAGTCTACCTGTATGTTTAAATATTTTTATCCTTCTTTAGTTTTAAATAGTAAAAGTTTGTTAACAATAGATTACCACACATTTGCTAATAACCACATTAATTATTATGATTACCACATTACATTTGCTAATAACCAAACACCACCCATTAACCAACAGTTATAACGTAATAAACTTAAATAAAAGCTACTTCGTCCTACAAACTCAATGAATTTTCACCTCATATAGAGCAAAGATAATCGTCAAAGTCCAAACTGGCACCATTCGATCAACGAAGAGAAATCCAACATCAATGGTATATCTACACTATTAAATAATGAAGCTCACATACCATGAAGTAAATTCTTCATATAGTGTCGATAACAATTACCTATTCAACACTGTACAATGTTCATAAAAATTTTAAAATGTGATGATCACTATTGTAATATGGATTTTGGTAATGATAAGAAACAAAAATAAATGGAATTGCTTTCTCTTTGTTTGGAAGCGGATTAAATATAAAGGAAAAAAAATAGTAAGATAAATTTAGTTATATTCTAAAGTACTTTCTCTGGAAAATAGATAAAAATTGGAAATGAATTTATCATAGAAAGAACCCTATCCGCTTCATGCTTCATTCTTGAGAGTTCCTGCAAGCATTGCTAAAATTCTCCTTCATGTATGTCAAGCTCCAACTTTAACTTATTAGTATCCTTATCTTTCTCTACTAAGGATAAAACTGAACAACTGCTCGACAAATTCATGGGGTTAGAAGCTCCATCCCTATATGTCAAAGTCACCTTATTGTTCTTTCCAAATTCATCTAGGAATATGCACTTTACATACTCCTCATGGTTTCCTGCAAATTACATTCATCATGTAACAAACCCATAAAATCTATATCGGATATTGGATATTACATAAAATTCGTATACTTTATGCTTCAACTCAAATTTGAAGTGCATATAGAGAGATTCAACACCAGGAAGAATAGGAACTTAGTCCTTTTCTTTTGCATTGCACCATATCCATTTTCAAGATAAAATATGCGGCTGCATTGATATAATAAGTAGACAATCTCGAAGTAAAATCTAATATGGTAATACGACATAAGAAGGAGAGCTCCTAACATAGTTCTTCAACATCGATCTGCTATGGAGTATCAGTGATAAGTAACTTGCACTTTATGTTAAACTCCTTAAGATACAAAATAGACCCAATAAAAGAAAGAGAGCAAATATTAGAGTGTTTGCAGTTTAGATATCACAGTGACATATGCACGCTAGAAAGAAACTCAATAGGATACTCACTTGTAGGGAAGGCAACTCAGCTCACAATAACGTAATCCTCCTTACTTTTGCAGTCTACTCAATGCTTGATTCTTAAAAGCCAATAGTATTAGAGGGAAAGAGAGACAGATCAATCTTTTGCGCAAAAGTTTTACCAAACAAATAGGAACATCTTATATCCCAAACATCAATTTAAAACTCACCCTTGAACACGCTGCAGTTGACATTGGAAAAAGATAACTTGAAATTTAACAACCTGATCACTTGATACAAAGAAAGTTAATAGTATGACAATTGAGGAATAAGCACATCCAAATAGATAATCATGTTTCAACTTTATAAGGACGTGAAACTCATTTTATTGCTGAAGTAATGGTAATAAAGATATGAAACTTCTTTTTTTTGGTTGTGACACTATTTATTTCAAATTAATGTGCTTCCTTCCTTTGCACAATATCTCTAGAATTTGTATAGCTCAGAAAAGAAATGTATGTCCCTATGTATTTAATTTACTTGTGCTTGTAAGATCAATACTCAATTACAGAAACCATAGCGCTAAAATTAGTATGCGAAGTAGGATAAAGACGCGACATAGTAAGTATCTCAACAAAGAAGAAAGATAATTAATCATCATAATAAAAAGAGAAAAAATAATGCAGAAGCAAGGCTAATTCCATAAAGTCAAACTCAGACTTTTGGTTGTGTTTCCATAAAGCCACTTTCGCACAACAATCCCCGTGTTATTAATTCCCAGCATAACAATTCACATATTATAAATTTCTTATAAAAAATTTAATGATTAAAGGCCATCAACGAAACGACTCTCAAAGTTCTATAGTTGTATTTCCTTTCACATCAATCAGGTATATATTGACAAACGAAAATTTTATATTCAAAGTTTCATGTCTTTTTCCATAAAAAAAGCTGATAAAAAACTTTATTTGTGATATGCTTATAAAAACAATCAATGTATAGAGAAAAATAAAGCTCGGTTATCAATCAATCCTAAAGGAAAACAAAACATACCTTCGAGCATTATATGAAAGGAACTCCTCGAATAAATTTTCATACAAACTTGTCCAAGTCTGTCATTGTTCTCTAACGCATACATCATCTGCTGTGTTGCTTCAGATCATACAATTTGTGTACTCAACTTTCCATATGCATCAACATCAATAAGTTAAGATTACCTTAAACAATTTCCACAAAAATCAATTGCACACACGATATCATGTTTTAGTTAAGATTCATGCATTGGTCACTTGAACTCTACTGTGCACACAAGATCTTTCAAAGTATAAATTATTTACATTGAGTTATTTGTCAAACACCTTTAATGTTCTTCAAGTTTCTCAACAATTGGGGTAATCAAATTTCCTCCCAATGTTCTTCACACACGGCCTTGCGAACTGTCAATTAAAATGTCGTCAAAACAAACCACAATAATTGCAGAACCAATAAATATACCTTGTAAGAGCAAAGATAGCATATGCAAGTATTTTCCTTTCAAGCAATTTTAAAAGAAAAAAAAATAAACTGCACAAAAATAAATAATGGAAAGAAAGAATATAAACACGAAAAACACTACGTTTCTTTTATCGTATTCAAAAAATTGAGACCAAATAAAACTATGAGAATTATTAGAAAGAGTTTAACAGATGCTGACATATGGTTCACATTATTCCCACATAGAAAATTCTATAGACCAAAGAAAACTATGAGAATTCAAATTTCAATTACTATAAAAAATTCTAAAGATACATGTAGAGCTAATGCTAAAAAGATTATATAATACCTTTGCAATACATAAACAATTCAAGTCGCACAACCTAAACCTTCAAATTCCACTTAGATAAGTCAACCTGTAGAAAAGAAACAATGATAAAGAGAAATAACTAATAAATCGTTATATTGTCTCTGTGAAGAAGACAACCTTTTTCTTTTCAACACTGTAGAAGTTTATTTCATCTATCCGAAAGTATAAGAAGTTATGATTCGCACAAAAACTGATTCATGCCACTACGTTTTAACTGTTGGTAGCGGTTATATTTTGAGTAACTTCTTTTAGATAATGATTAAACATAAAAAAGAAATTTATCTATTTACGTTTGCTGATATATTCCCAAGCAGTTAGCAATTTTTAGAAATGTTTCACAGATTTTTATTCAAATTTTATATTAATTGTTAGACTTGTGCCACTTGTCATAATTTAAACTTAAAAATAACTATATTTCAAATAAAATAACTAATAACTAAATTTTGTCCTAAATCTGCCAAATGGTTATTTTCTATGCTGCCACTTGGCTACTTTCTATAGGCTTACTACCTTGCTTTAAATATAATAAGATATAAATTTATATTTTTTGATAGTTATCTACGTTGTCAAGTTAACCATCGATCTATCTAGCTCTTTATTATTTATCATTTTTTCCGTTTTTTATTTTCAATTTGAAAAGCAACTAACATTTTAAATTTGAAAAACTAACAATTAAAAATAGTTTAAAAAATGGTTATATTCTAATTAAAATTCAAATAATATCTACTTTGTCCCAAAAAATTACACATTGCTTTTTTCTTGATATGCCACTTGGCTAATTTTTAGTGGCTACTGCATACCTTTTAATATATTTATAGATGAGAAGTCCAAATTAAATTATTTTATATTTAAAAAATTACAAATTTTTATTAACAAAGTAAAGAGGAAATGTTGCCACACAAATTTAAACAGTTAATGTAACTGTACTAATAAACTTGTGTGATCTCTAATGATTTTTACTCTCAAATGAGACATTCACCAAATTTATAGAAAGAACTTGATCATGCCACTATCAATTGAGAGGTCGTTCAATTGATATTGATTTTATGCAGGTATTCGTAATGTAAGTATTAGCAATGCAGGTATTGATAATGTGGTGATTAGAAATACGGGTATTAACAATACAAAAATTAGTGGTGCGGTTATTAGCAATGCGAGAATTAGTAATGGGAGTATAGTAGTTATGCATGTATTATAATGTAGGGATTATTTCTTGAATAATTAATATATGATAAATTAATATTCAAAATTATAATTTAAAATATTTAATTACTCCTTAAATTAGTTAGAAAATATATGAGTATTAATTATGCGGAATATAAAAAAAATACAACCAAAAGCTGTATAAAATTTATACGGATTTGATAATGGGAAAGTTTCAAACCAATCATGCCATGGCTTATACGATTTTCAACGAGGTGATTAACTCCCCATATTGACCAACCGAATGGCCCCTAAGTACATCACCACATCGTGATAGGTTGATTAGTTTACTAGGATTCAACCATTTAAGAAATTTTTTTGATGTAAAATTTTGGTGACTACCGTCACAACTCAAAAGGATGCATAGCAAGCACAAGAATTTTTTGTGCAGGATGCTTTTTACCTTTAGCGTTCTTGATACCATGTGTGATGCAATTCCTTACACATACTTATTAGAAAATGGGTTTATACCTATGATTACAGACTTATATATGAGTAAAGTTGCATGACAAAATAAGTTGTAACATAAGGAAATATATACACTTCATACAGAACTTCACTTTCCTCTTCGATTAAAACAGTTTCACAAGTTTGTTAATTGAGCAGACTGATCTTAAATGTTATGGTTTGTACTCCAAAGGTTAGTAGTTTGTTTTTGGTAGACCAATTAATTTATTAAATAAATTTGATATTTTGTGTTTGCTTATCATGCAAACGGTTAACTACTATCTTCATCCCAATTTTATATGATTACATTTTCTTTTTGGACCGTCCCAAAAGGAATAATTACTTTATAAATTTAGTAATAATTTTATTTTATGAGATGATTCACAACAACAACATACTCGGTGTAATCCCATAAGTGGGGTCTGGGAAGAATGACATGTATGGAGACCCTACCCCCACCAAAATTGAGTGGTTGTTTGTGATGGACTCTTGGCTAAAGAAAAATAATTGAAAACATGATTGCAAGAAAAAGATGAACCTATTATGATAATAAAGGAAATACTGACATAGGAACTACGATAATCGAAGTAAACAGAAAACGCCGTGAAACGACTTCGGTCAGTCGTTTCGGGAGATAGGACTCCGATTTGCGTGCCAATAATTTTAAAATCTTCGTTAGGTCCATTGGGACTTATCTGTAAAATTTGAGCTAAATCAGACCTCGTTTGGTAGGCATCGGAAGAAGGTTTCAGTTTTTATTGTCGATAAATATTAAAAAGAGATTTTCGAGCTCGGTTTTGGCGAACGAGCTCCGATTCGAAATCCGAAAGTGCCGTTAGGTTCGTATGATCATTTGTGACTTTTGTGATTTTTTGAAAGTGAATTTCGAGGTTGTTCGGCTAGTTTACGCTAAAATGCCGAAAGTTAAATAATTTGATCTTTTTCCATTTAAATTCGCATCTTGAGTTTCGGGAACCCGATTTAAGATCCGCCTTAGCGAGTATGCTACAAATATTTTGTATAGCTTGTATGCAAAAGTTGGAATTATTTCGAGTATCATAGGGTACCGTTTTAATTTTCGAAAAGAAAAGAAATTATAAAATAAAATAAAATGAAAAAAAGGAAAATAAAGAAAAGAGTGGTGGTGGTTACTTTGTAAGGGATAAGGTCCCTATGTTTTCACTTTCCAAGTAAAGAAAATGGACAGAATGGGAAACGAGAGACAGAAGCAGCGAAACACAAATATATTAGAAAATTGAAAAAAGAAAGGAAAAGGAGCTGGAGAAGAATAGGATTTTAACCCCGAAATATCCAGGTAATGATGTTAACTCATTATCTTAGTTTATTACGTGTGTTTGAATATATTTTTACGGTAAAAATTGGGATATTAGACATCGTTTTAATAAGTTCAATTAATAGTTTAAAGGTTCAATTGGACCCCGATAATGAAATTGATTATATATTCGTATTCAGTAAGTTATAGGCAACATATAAATGTAATTTATTTAGGCTTTGGTTATGTGACCTTAAATCATGTATATAGGCCTGGCCTGCATATTGCATATGCAAATAGGGTATCAGGTTCCTAACCGGATTACCCCAAGATGTGGGGAATGAAGCCTTTAGCCTTATTTGATATCGTTTTCAGCTTATTGAATACAGCAGGATCGTTTGGCAGTAAATCCAAGGGATAAAGCGGTTGTTGAGTACCTGTGCTAACTTTGTAACAAGGTAAGTGTTTGTATCCATTTCTTTGGAGGCCCTTGGCCTTGTGGATAATCTACCACATGTTCCTTACGTGTGTAGCTATCGATAGGCGTACCCATTACGCCTTAGCTTTGAATTTACATTGTATATTATATGTTATGCCCTGTTGTTGGTATTGCATTGAGCATATGAGCATTGCACTCTGGTTTTGAGCATTGCATATACTTTTCGGTTGGCAATGAGAGTCCCGCACCGGTGAAGGGTCATTATTGCATATACTTCCCCGGTAATCGATGAGAGTCCCGAGCCGGTGAAGGGTCATTATTGCATATACTTCCCGGTTGGCGATGAGAGTCCCGCACCGGTGAAGGGTCATTATTGCATATATTTTCCGATAATCGATGAGAGTCCCGAGCTGGTGAAGGGTCATTATTGCATATACTTCCCGGTTGGTGATGAGAGTCCCGCACTGGTGAAGCGTCATTATTGCATATACTTCCCGGTAATCGATGAGAGTCCCGAGCCGGTGAAGGGTCATTATTGCATATACTTCCCGGTAATCGATGAGAGTCCCGAGCCGGTGAAGGGTCATTATTGCATATGCTTCCCGGTAATCGATGAGAGTCCCGAGCCGCTGAAGGGTCATCATTGCATATGCTTCCCGGTAATCGATAGGAGTCCAGAGACGGTGAAGGATCATTATTGCATATATTTCCCGGTTGGCGATGAGAGTCCCGCACCGGTGAAGGGTCATTATTGCATATACTTTCCGGTTGGCGATGAGAGTCCCACACCGGTGAAGGGTCATTATTTCATATACTTCCCGGTAATCGATGAGAGTCCCGAGCCGGTGAAGGGTCATCATTGCATATACTTCCCGATAATCGATGAGAGTCCCGAGCCGGTGAAGGGTCATCATTGCATATACTTCCCGGTAATCGATGAGAGTCCCGAGCTGGTGAAGGGTCATTATTGCATATATCTCCTGGTAGACGATGAGGGTCCCGCGCCGGAGATAGGTATCAGGCATATGTGACTGCACTGCATCGTACCGCATTCATCCCATCTCATTGCACCGCATACTGACTATTGTGTGTATTGTGTTGTGCTTTATGTATGCGGTATGTATACTATGTCGTGGACATATCTCAGTTTGCCTATATATTTCTAGCTCGTATTCTGGGTTGCGGTGATCGGGTTGCTTGTCTGGACGTCGTGACAGTATGAATATATGGATCAGGTTGCACGCCGCAACGATATAAATATATGGATCGGGTTGCACGTCTGCACATCGCAACGGTATAAATATATGGATCAGGTTGCACGCCGCGACAGTATGAATATATGGATCGGGTTGCATGCCGCAACAGGATGAATATATGGATCGGGTTGCACGCCGCAACAGGATGAATATATGGATCGGGTTGCACACCGAAACAGGATGTATTTCTGATTGTTGATATGTTCGGGATACCTGTATATTCTGGCTATCTTACGTTTCTGGTTGTTAATGAGTTTGTGATTCCATACGTGTTTCTAGTTATTATCTGGATCTGCCTTTTTATAGTTTAAAAAAGATGAATTTGATTTATCTATTTTTCTTCTCCCCTGCTAGCTATCCTATTCTTTGAGGTGGCTAGTCTGCCCCACATATTGAGTCCTTTTGATTCACCCTCATTTGTTGTTTGTTTTTGTCTATCTATTTCGTTTCGGCAGGTTCGCTCCAGGATTGAGTTCGCCGCGTTGTAAAGGAGCGAAGACGACCTCAGCTGTCAGGGTGAGCCAGCTTTTATTCCGGATGGCCACCAGTTTATTGTTTATTATTTCAGATGCATTTTGCTCCCTTCAGGAGGTATTTGTCTTCTTTCTTAGTCTTAGATGTCTAGTCTGGATAGCCCTAAACCTACTATGTTGGGTAGTCAGCTGTTATTTCTTTTGTACAGCTTAGAGGTATCAGTATGTCTGTGCTTTTTTTATGTCTTGTTCTTATTTATGAATTGAATTATATTTATTTTCCTAATTTAATTAGTAAGGGTTCACCCAACGGGTCTAGGGGAGGGTGTCGGGTGCCCGCACGGCCTAGCCGGATTCCGGGCCGTGTCAGTTGGTATCAGAGCCTAATTTAGAGTCTATCCAGACTAAGACAGTGTCTAGTAGAGTCTCGCTGATGGGTACGTAGACGTCCGTACTTATCTACGAGAGGCTATTATGGCATTTAGGAAGTTTCACTTCCTTCTTTTCGGATCGTGCGTCGGTCTAGGATGCAAAAGTGTTTTCGTTGATTCCTTCGGGTAATTGTGAACCCTTGTGCGACGAATGAGCAAATGGTATGAGTTCAAGACGAAGCAGTCTAGCCTGGGGCTAGCACTGATGAAGCCCCGAGAGTTGTGGATCGCTCTGACAATCCAGTTGCGCAGGCCCCAGCTATACGAGCTCGCGATGGGCAAGGGAGCAGGGTCTTGTGGTTCCCTTGGCTCTCTACGATGCTTTACAAGAATCTTTGCGATGCAGATACCGGAAGAACCTATTATTCACTAGGCAGCTTATCAAGTTGCCGCAGACGGAGACGTTCGGTCTCAGGGAGCTCTTGTTCCAGTTCCTGATGTTGCCCCAGTAAATTATGTTCCAGAAGCAGCATGTGTTGTGCCCCTAGTTATTCTGGCTGGTTAGCTAGCCCGAGTAGTGGCTCGGTCCGAATGTCTGAAGAGGCTGCATTATTCTACCCAATTGAACCTTCTGATGTTATCCTGTGCTAGTTTTTTTTTTTTTTTAAAAAAATACAATAATGTAAACGTATCCTTCAGGCTCTTGATTATATCTTGCGGTATGGTGTTGATTATTCTTCTTTCCAGTTTCAGGGTCCAGCCTTGAATTGGTGGGCCGCTCTCTTATTAGCTAACTTGGTTCGATTTTTCTTCTAGATTCGTGGAAAAGTTCCTTTCGAGTAGCGAGCGAGATAAAAAGTGTTGCCAGTTTGAATGGGTTGGACAGGGTAGCCTGTCGGTTAGCCTGTTGGTGTTTCAGAGTATGAGATTGAATTCTATAGAATGGCTGAATATGCATTAAAACTAGTCCATGAGCCTTTCGAGAGATTCAAAGATTTATTGATGACCTTTCTTTTTCCTTGAGATCCCAGATGGCTCAAGAGATTGAGGTCGGGATTTTATTTGATGTTGTTGTTAATATTGCCCGAAGGTACAAGGCATACCATAAGCTAAAGTGGGAAGAGCTAGAGTGGGAGAACAAGAGATCTCGCGGCCCTAGTGGGCAACCATGGTACCTCATTTGGAGGTAAGAGTTCTAATTATTTTGGGAAGTCACCTTCCAGGTTATCTCAGCGTGTGTCACGTGATTCTTAGAGTGCGCCAGTAGCTCGTCAAGATCAGATTCAGTCTTTTCTTTACAGCTATCAACAATCTTTCCAGCTTCCATTTTTCAGCGAAAAGGTGGTATCATTGTCGTGAGTCTGGCTATCCTTTGAGGAGTTTTCCCTTACTCCGACAAGTAGGCAGTCGTCTTTTCTCTCGTCATCAGGCATCTGCGCAGTCGCAGGGGATTTCATTTAGATCTCAATCAGCAGAAGAAATGCCACCATCCAGTAGAGGTTGAGAGTGTGGTGGCAGTAGTTCTTCAGAAAGTGATTGTCAGGGTAGTGGCTCAGCTCAGCTGCAGAGGCAGTTCTATGAACTGCTTATCTGGCGGGATACTGAGGTATCCGATATAGTAGACCCTGAGATTTCTTCTTATCTTAAATGTGAGTAAGATTTGATTCTTTCAATCGATCTGGAAATGGTGTGTCTTATCATATTTCAGTGGTTTCCTTGGATGTCGTTTCTATTAAGAATCGGTTGCGGTAGAGGGGTGAGCTTCTGATATGATTTATTCCTGGCATTTATGATGACCCTACTAGTTTGTCTGGTTTAAATGTGAGAGATTTGTGAGTGAGTATCGGTATTGTCTGCTTGACATCTTGTTGTGCCACCTTCTATTATTATATCAAATCAGTTTACCTCTCTCGTCGGAATTCAATGTTGGTAGGATAATGGGATCCTAATTCGTCACCATCAAAAAGTGTTATCGTTTCTTCCAGTACAAAGTGATAAGTAAGTAATATTCGATCTATGTGTCTTCCTCTTGGTTCGAGACGCTCGTAGAGTCATGTTATTCTATAAGTTTGTCTCGGTATAAAAAGGTTTTCTGATAAATTTTCTGAGCTTCCTTCTTATATGAGAGTTAAATTGACATAGATGTTGTTCCATAAAGCTTATTTAATGTCTATCTCTTCAATTGCGATTCTTTGGTTAGCCTGACTTGGAAGTAGTGTAGCTTTGGGAGCCAAGTAAATAAGAAGATGACCTTCCTAAAGCTCTAATTATTTCTATCCTCAGTTCGTTGTCATCTCTTCTTTGTTCGGCACTGGTGAGCTTAGGCGGTCAGTAGCCTCTTATGATATTCCCTGTGTTGAGCCAGAGTGCGTGTCAAGGTGGCCGGGTAAGCACATTGTTGTTTTTCAAGGCTACTAAGGGTAATGAGAGGCATCATTTGACCTCTGATTTGATCCATATGGCGGTGGTGCTTATGGCAAAGGTATGGAGTTGTGAACTCGAGGGTTTCAGCTGTTTAGCAACTTGAGAGAGTAATTTGGTAGCTCAGGTCTGAGCCGCGTTCTCTATTTAGCTAAGTCTTCCTTAAGCCAGCAGGTTGTGCGAGGATGACTATTTTTATTCAACTTAGCTGTATGAGCTGAAGCTCTAAGTGGAGGAGTCTTCCTCCAATAATGAATATAAATATTAAATCTCCAAGGTGTTGCGAGAGCGTAAGTTAATTCTTAGTTTCATTAATCTATTCTATATCGGAAAAGCATATCGACGAGGTGATTCGTCGGTAGAATCATGTTAACCCATTCAAAACTCCGTATATCTTTACCTCGAAAATGTAGAACTCTCTTCTCGTGATCGAGGAAGGATTAGCTTAGTCAGAGTAAGCTGTGCAATGGTATTATCCTATTATTTAGATATATTTTATTCCTCAAGTACGATGTACGTAATATAATTCTGATCCTGTAATCAGGAGATAATTCCCGTGGCGTAGCTTATGAAGGTTGTGCAAGTTCTCTTGTTATCTGCGTGAATCTTGCTTTAGACTTAGGCTTGTTCGAGGACAAACGAGAGTCTAAGTGGAGGAGAATGAAACGACCTCGGTCAGTCGTTTCGGGAGATAGGACTCCAATTTATGTGCCAATAATTTTAAAATCTTCGTTAGGTCCATTGGGACTTATCTGTAAAATTTGAGCTAAATCAGATCTCGTTTGGTAGGCATCGGAAGAAGGTTTCAGCTTTTATTGTCGATAAATATTAAAAAGAGATTTTCGAGCTCGGTTTTGGTGAACGAGCTCCGATTCAATATCCGAAAGCGCCGTTAGGTTCGTATGATTATTTGTAACTTTTGTGATTTTTCGAAAGTGAATTTCGAGGTTGTTCAGCTAGTTTCCGCTAAAATGCCGAAAGTTAAATAATTTGACCTTTTTCCATTTAAATTCGCATTTTGAGTTTCAGGAACCCAATTTGAGATCCGCCTTAGCGAGTATGCAACATATATTTTGTATAACTTGTATGTAAAAGTTAGAATTATTTCGAGTATCATAGAGTACCGTTTTAATTTTCGAAAAGAAAAGAAATTAAAAAAGAAAATAAAATGAAAAATAAGGAAAATAAAGAAAAGAGTGGCGGTGGTTACTTTGTAAGGGATAAGGTCCCAATGTTTTCACTTTCCAAGTAAAGAAAATGGACAGAATGGGAAACGAGAGACAGAAGCAGCGAAACGCAAATAATATCAGAAAATTAAAAAGGAAAGGAAACGAAGCCAGAGAAGAATAGCATTTTCACCCCGAAACATCCAGGTAATGATGTTAACTCATTATCCTAGCTTATTACGTGTGTTTGAATATATTTTTACGGTAAAAATTGGGATATTAGACATCGTTTTAATAAGTTCAATTAATAGTTTAAAGGGTCAATTGGACCCCGATAATAAAATTGATTATATATTCTTACTCAGTAAGTTATGGGCAACATATAAATGTAATTTA
This sequence comes from Petunia x hybrida, assembly GCA_037355625.1. Taxonomy (NCBI): domain Eukaryota; kingdom Viridiplantae; phylum Streptophyta; class Magnoliopsida; order Solanales; family Solanaceae; genus Petunia; species Petunia x hybrida. The sequence continues at coordinate 459,351 of JBBBVM010000574.1, read as the reverse complement.
TTTAGGGTTTGGTTATGTGCCATTAAACCCTGTATATAGGCCTGGCCTGCGTATTGCATATGCGAATAGGGTATCAGGTTCCTAACTGGATTACCCCAAGATGTGGGGAATGAAGCCTTTAGCCTTATTTGATATCGTTTTCTGCTTATCGAATACAGCAGGATCGTTTGGCAGTGAATCCAAAGGATAAAGCGGTTGTTGAGTAACTGTGCTAACTTTCTAACAAGGTAAGTGTTTGTATCCATTTCTTTGTAGGCCCTTGGCCTTGTGAATAATCTACCACGTGTTCCTTATATGTGTAGCTGTCGATAGGCGTACTCATTACGCCTTAGCTTTGAATTTACATTGTATATTATATGTTATGCCCTGTTGTTGGTAATGCATTGAGCATATGAGCATTGCACTCTGGTTTTGAGCATTGCATATACTTTCCGGTTGGCGATGAAAGTCCCGCACCGGTGAAGGGTCATTATTGCATATACTTCCCCGGTAATCGATGAGAGTCCCGAGCCGGTGAAGGGTCATTATTGCATTTACTTCCCGGTTGGCGATGAGAGTCTCGCACCGGTGAAGGGTCATTATTGAATATGCTTCCCGGTAATCGATGAGAGTCCCGAGCTGGTGAAGGGTCATTATTGCATATACTTCCCGGTTGGCGATGAGAGTCCCGCACCGGTGAAGGGTTATTATTGCATATACTTCCCGGTAATCGATGAGAGTTCCAAGCCGGTGAAGGGTCATTATTGCATATACTTCCCGGTAATCGATGAGAGTCCCGAGCCGGTGAAGGGTCATTATTGCATATGCTTCTCGGTAATCGATGAGAGTCCCGAGCTGCTGAAGGGTCATCATTGCATATGCTTCCCGGTAATCGATGGGAGTCCCGAGATGGTGAAGGATCATTATTGCATATACTTCCCGGTTGGTGATGAGAGTCCCGCACCGGTGAAGGGTCATTATTGCATATACTTCCCGGTTGGCGATGAGAGTCCCGCACCGGTGAAGGGTCATTATTGCATATACTTTTCGGTTGGCGATGAGAGTCCCGCACCGGTGAAGGGTCATTATTTCATATACTTCCCGGTAATCGATGAGAATCCCCAGCTGGTGAAGGGTCATCATTGCATATACTTCCCGGTAATCGAGTAGAGTCCCGAGCCGGTGAAGGGTCATTATTTCATATATCTCCTGGTAGACGATGAGGATCCCGCGCTGGAGATAGGTATCAGGCATATGTGACTGCATTGCATCGTACCGCATTCATCCCATCTCATTGCACCGCATACTGACTATTGTGTGTATTGTGTTGTGTTTTATGTATGCGGTATGTATACTATGTCGTGGACATATCTCAGTTTGCCTATATATTTCTGGCTCGTATTCTGGGTTACGGGGATCGGGTTGCATGTCTGCACGTCGCGACAGTATGAATATATGGATCGGGTTGCACGCCGCAACGATATAAATATATGGATCGGGTTGCACGTCTGCACGTCGCAGCGGTATAAATATATGGATCAGGTTGCACGCCGCGACAGTATGAATATATGGATCGGGTTGCACGCCGCCATAGGATGAATATATGGATCGGGTTGCACGCCGCAACAGAATGAATATATGGATCGGGTTGCACGCCGCAACAGGATGTATTCTGATTGTTGATATGTTCGGGATACCTATATTTTCTGGCTATCTTATGTTCCTTGTTGTTAATGAGTTTGTGATTCCATACGTGTTTCTAGTTATTATCTGGCTCTGCCTTTTTATAGTTTAAATAAGATGAATTTGGTTTATCTGTTTTTCTTCTCCCTGGCTAGCTATCCTATTCTTTGAGGTGGCTAGTCTGCCTCACTTATTGAGTCCTTTTGACTCACCCTTGTTTGTTGTTAGTTTTTGTCTATCTATTTCGTTTTGGTAGGTTCGCTCCAGGATTGAGTTCGCCACGTTGTGAAGGAACGAAGACGACTTCAGTTGTCAGGGTGAGCCAGCTTTTATTCCGGATGGCCACCAGTTTATTGTTTATTATTTCAGATGCATTTTGCTCCCTTCAGGAGGTATCTATTTTCTTTCTTACTCTTAGATGTCTAGTCTGGATAGCCCTAAACCTAGTATGTTGGGTAGTCAGCTGTAATTTCTTTTGTACAACTTAGAGGTATCAGTATGTCTGTGCTTTTTCTAAGTCTTGTTCTTATTTATGAATTAAATTATATTTATTTTCCTAATTTAATTGGTAAGGGTTCGCCCGATGGGTATAGGGGAGGATGTCGGGTGCCCGCACGGCCTAGCCGGATTCCGGGCCGTGTCACGCCGATATCAATAAAGAAACAAAAACAACAAAACAACATATATAAGAATAGTACACATGCTAATATGATCGACATTGCTCCACTCCTATCTAACCTTCTACCCTAATCCTCGACCTTTATGTTTTCCTATTTAGGATCATGTCCTCGGTGATTTTCAGGTGAGCCATGCCCTATCTAATTACCTCGCTCTAATTCTTCTTTGAACTAGCTCTACTTCTTCATAATCTAGCAGTGCCAACCCCCCACTCCTCTTCATTGGAGCATCTGTGCTCCTCCTTTTCACATGACCAAATCATTGCAGCCTCACTTTCCGCATCTTGTCCACCATAGAGCCACTCCCACCTTTTCACGTATGACCTCGTTCTTAATCTTATCCATCCTTGTATACCCACACATCCATCTATGCATTCTCATCTCTGCTATGCTCATCTTCTGAATGTGTATGTTCTTAACTGATCAACATTCCACCCCATTCAACATAGCTGGTCTAACTACTACTCTACTTATCTTTGAATCTCTGTGGCACTTTCTTATCGCAATAGGACATCGGAGGCAAGCGTCCACTTCATTCAGCCTGCCCCTATATGATGCATGACATCCTCGTCAATTTCTCCATTACCTTGGAGGATTGTGCCAAGATACTTGAGGCTTCCTTTCTCGAGATGACTTGCGTATCAAGTTTCACTTTCATATATGAGTCCTGTAATGCTTCAGCCAAGATACTTTAGGCTTCCTTTCTTGAGATGACTTACGTATCAAGTTTCACTTTCATATCCGAGTCCTGTAATGCTTTGCTAAACTTGCACTCTATGTATTTCATTTTTGTCCTGCTCAACTTGAAACCTTTAGACTCCAGAGTCTGCCTCCAAACTCCAACTTATGATTAACTCTGCTGTGCGTCTCGTCAACCAAGACTATGTCATCTGCGAATAACATAAACTATGGTACCTCCCCCTGTATACTCTGTGTTAATGCATCCATCACTAGAGCAAATGAAAATGGGCTAAGCGCTGACCCCTGATGTAATCCTATCTCGACTGGGAATTATGCAGTGTCTCCTCCTATTATTTTCATCTGGGTCTTGGCTCCATCATACATGTAATTAATCGGTTTAATGTATTCCACAGGTACAACTTTAAACTCCAAACATTTCTACAAAACCTCTTTTGGGACTTTTTTGTAAGCCTTTTCTAGGTCAATTAACACCATATGCAAGTCTTTTTTCCTGTCCCTGCATTGCTCTATCAACCTCCTCAAAATATGAATGGCTTCTGTTAGCTACCGCTCAGGAATAAATTTAATTGATTCTTGAAGATAGTTATGTCCCTCCTCATCCTCTTTTCTACCACCCTTGCCCAAACTTTCATAGTATGACTAAGTAGTTTGATACCTTTATAGTAGTTGAAATTTTGAATATCACCCTTGTTCTTGTACAACGGTATCATAGTACTCCACCTCCATCCTTCGGGCATCTTTTCTATTCTAAGGATGACATTGAACAATTCAGTTAGCCACGCCATGCCTACTCTGACTATACTTTTCCAAAATTTCACTAGGATCTCGTCAGGCCTAGTCGCTCTCCCCCCCCCCCCCCCCCCACCATCCTAAGAAACGCCTCCTTAACCTTTCACAGTTTAATACACCTGCCAGCTCCTTAATCAAGATGGCTCTGCGATTGCTCTAAATGACCCTCCGGGCTTGCTCTAAATGACTCCACACAATATTCTTGTCCCTCTCCTCATTTAAGAGTTTGTTGAAGTATGTCTTCCATTTTTTTTTAATAAGAGCCCCCTTTTGCCAATACCAAGCCATCCTCGTCTTTAATGCACCTCTTTGCAGTCTTATACCTTTCCCTATTCACCTTCTTTTCTTCATCGTCTTTGCTATTCACTTTTTCTTGGACCTCTACATTCTACCACCAAACCTCTATTGGGGTTACCCTTCGAGACCCCTAACACCTCCATAGCTGCTTTTCTAATAGGCTCAGCTATCTTGGTCCACAAACTGCTGGCATCCTCTACTCTCCCAAGTCCCCATAAATACCAACTTTTTCCCTAACTCCTAAATCTTACCACTACGCATGGTCCCCCATTTAATCTTGGGTCAATCATTCACGATCCTTTTCTTCCTCTTCCTTATGATAGATCCAAAACCAAGAGCTTATGTTGGGTTGTTAGGTTCTCACATGAGATAACTTTACAATCCCTATATAAGCCTCTATCGCTTCTCCTAAGAAGTAGGAAATCGATTTGAGTCTTTGCCACCGTATAACAGAATGTGACCAGATGCTCATCCTTCTTTGGAAAACTCGAATTGGCTAGTGCCAAATCAAAATCTTTTGCAAAATCTAAAAGAGAAACTCCTCCTTCAATTCTATCCCCCAAAACCAAAACTTCCATGAACCTTGTCATAGCCCTCGCAGTTAGCCGATGTGGCCATTGAAATCTCCTCCTACAAATAGCTTCTCGGTGCCAGAAGTAGTTTGCACTGCTTCGTCTAGATCCTCCCAAAAGAGCTTTTTGACCTCTTCATCCAAGCCTTCCTGAGATGCATAAGCAATAATTATGTTAAAAGAGATTCCTCCCACTACTAGCTTAATAACCATCATCCTATCGTTCACTCTCCTAACCTCAACCACTTGCTCTCGGAGGTCTTTATCTACTAAAAAGCCTACTCCATTCCTACTCCTTGAGACTCATGAAGAGCATTCATTCTTGTTTTAAAAGTATTCGTCATTATTTTAAATTTTGTGCCCAGTCAAATTAGGTCATGTAAATTGGGAAGGGGAAGTCTTAATTATTGAAGAGGAAATATTTAAACTCCTCCGAATTTTCATTTTTTCAACCAAAACTACCGTAGATATTAGGCAAGGTTTAGGTAGGCTGACACTTTACCAGTACATTAGTAATATATATCTGATAAGAAGATATTCTATCCATTTTAATTTATGCGAGCTTGTTTGACTTGACATAAAGTTTAAATAAGTAATGAAAACTTTTGAAACTTGTGGTTTAAAATAAGCAATTGATATTTGTGTGGCTATAAATCATTTCATTAAGGGTACAATAGTAAATTCGGAGTTAAAAATATTGCTATTAGAAATGTGCCCTTTTTTTTGAAACGGAATAATAAAATAGATTCACATAAACTGGAACGGAGAAAGTAACATTTAGAAGGAGCCATGTAGGCTTGTCTCCTCAATCTTCGTAACTATATATGCTATATGGATCAATCTAAATTGACAAAGCTAGAATCAATGCAATTGTGAGGGTGTTTAGATTGGCTTTTAAAATGTTGCTTTATAGGCTAAAAGCTAAAAGACATAAGTTGGAAGCAACTAGATTTTAGCTTTTGAGTTATTTTTATACTTTTTTTGGCTTAAAGTAAGTGCTCAAAAGCACTTTTTATCTTTCCTAAACATCCACCAAAACTAAAAAAAAAAAGATTAAAACTTATTTTGGTAAAAGACACTTATAATAAGCCAATTCAAACACCCTCTGTATGATTTGTGCGTAGCCAAAGAGTAAAAGCATTGTGTTTCCGTCTGCACGATGTTGTATCTGAGCCTAGAAAAAGAGCTGGTCGGAGTTCTGCTCAACTTTTGATTTTTAGTTCAGACTTATTTCAAAATAGTTTCGAGATATGGAGCCCATTTGGGTGAACTTAAAAGTGGCTTATAAGCTTATAAGCTTATAAGCTCATTATTATATGTTTGGTAACTTAAAATTTTTTGGGCTTATAAGCCACAAGTGGCTTTTAAGTCACTTTTTTACTTATAAGCCACTTAAAATAAACTGCTTATAAGCCCACCCAAACAGGCTCATGGTCGGCCTCAATTAATATCGTCAACGATTAAGTCAGGTTGATTCAACTCGATAAAAGTTTGAGAATGTCAAAGCTCAAATTTAGCCAAACTAGCTCGGCTCGATTGAAAATTTTGGTTTTACAAGTAAACTGATAATCAGTTAAACTTTAAAATTTGTAGGTCTTTATTCAACATAATAGTAAAACTTTTCATCACAATGTAACTTTAGCTTACTTAGTACAGGTGAAAAAAAGTAATTATTAATTTTTTTTAAATAGAAAAGGGTCAATTTTACCCCTCAACTATGGAAAATGGATTAGTTATGCCCTCCGTTTGATTTTGGTATAAAAAATACCCCCTGTTAGCTTAAATAACTCACTTATGCCCTAAAAAGAAACAGATGCTTCAACTAGGCAAATATATTCTTAAAAATATAATTTTTGCTGACGTAGATTTCCATATAGGATTCCCTTTCATCTTCTCCATCACAGCTCCATGACCATATTTTTTTCTCTCTCCATGGTCATATTCTAACCAACAAATCACTGATCCAAGAAGCGAAAAATCATATTCAAACCACCTAGTAATAGAGCCATATTAACAAAGAAGGGGAATTCCTTAATCACCCTAAAAACAATTTTCCAAAATCTCCAATTAATTTCGTATCAATTCTTCCTACAAAATCCACATACATATCATCATCTCTTAGAAAAGAAATATTGCCGCTGCTCTTATTAGTCTTTCGTCCCCCATCATCAAACTCCGAATCATCATTATCATCAGAAAATGAGCTTAATGGGAAAAGGAATATTAAAATTAGAGGAGTTTAGAAACGGCTTCTACTACTATTGCCGCTACTCGTGAATGCTCTGAAATGTTTTCCTCTCACTCTATAAGTAATCAACAATGATGGGGTAAGATGAAAAGGTCAATTAGATGATTAGTGTGTGATAGAGAGCATAGAAACATAGGTCTGATATTCACAGGTGATGGGTCACATAAACTTGTTGGTTTTTGTTGTTATTCTTTTTCTTTTTTCCTTTTTTTTTTAAAAGAACTTGTTGGGTTTTTTAATTACACGTGGAATTGATATTACTCAATTAAAATGTGACTTGGAGCTTTCGTTAGTTTCGAGGGCATAAATGAGCTATTTAAGCTAACGGAGGGGTATTTTTGATACCAAAATCAAATGGAGGGTATAACTGATCCATTTTCCATAATTGAGGGGCAAAATTGGCCCTTTTCCATTTTTTAATGAGGTTCAACTTGAAACACAATTTATAATCTCATCTTCTATTTACACTTTTGGATCTAAAATGCTCTGCATTTTACTTAAGCGGCTTTAAAGTAATAATTCATGTCTTTCTACCGCATTTGAGTTTAATTTTCCATTTAAAATTTTAAACTAATGATTACATATTTTTATTTATCAATCATTTTATAATGTAAATGTTAGTTTACAAATATTTTTTCTTAAGTTAAAATCAAATAATATTCATTAGCTTATATCAAAATAACTCTTCTTCTTGTCGTTGATTTAATCACTGTCATAGAGTTCAAATTTATCTCTCCTCTAAATTAAAATTTTACTTAGTTACTCCGAAATTTAGCCAAACAATTTAAAAAAAAAAGGTTCTTTACCCTTATATACAACGTTAAAATCTTATTTACACAAAATAGCAATAAAATTATTCTTACAAAACATAAAAATACTGTTTCTATATTAATAGGTGATTGTATATAACTATATATATGTTCTACTATACGAAAGCTAGGAACTGCATCTTTTTTGTTGCGCACAAAAATACAAAAGTATATCTCTTCTCTGTTATGCAAAAATGAGAAAACGTTCTTGGGTTTGAAGTATAGTGTGAATGGAAAATGGAGGAAAGATGAAAAGGCAATTTGACTTTTTGTACTATCGATTAAAGACAACTAGTTTGTTGGGTATAAATATATAAAGTTACTTCCTTTAGCTCTTAAAAAGAGTTAAGAGGAAGGGGACTCGTGCTGTCGTTACTTGCTCGGCCTCGGCCAATTGATATGATTAATTGATAAATTTTTTAGTTTTATTAAATAAATCTTAAATATTACTTAATAATTGTTAATCGAATTATCAAAATTCCCACCTAGTTTTTTCGTAATTAATTCCCAACGTGTTTAATTTAAAAGACAATAGTTTTTCCTCTAGAAAAGGCGCCATGACACCTCTTTAAAACCTGAACTCTGTGACTATAAATACAGAGGCATTCTGATAAGACCCAAACCCCAACAATACCATTCACACAGAGCCAAGCTAAGGAGATCCAAGGAGTACACCTACACTTGGTGAGGAAGGGCCTAGAAGAAGGAAACGATTGGAAACCGTTCCGGGTGATCAAAATGCACGAGGAGCAACACAGCAGCTCAGGCGCCCCGCCTGAGGAGCTTACTGCCTAAGGCACAAAATGTGCACAGGCGGGCCGCCCACCTAGGCGCCCTCCTGCCCAGGCCTACACCCAGGCGCCCCGCCCAGACTCAGCACAAGCCAGGCGCCCCTCCCAGCTGCGGGATTTATCATGCTTTTACTGTTTTGACCCTACGTGGTCTTTTAGTCCTAAGCCTAAGTGTGGGCACTCTAGACCTTTTACTTAGTGCCTAAAAACAACTATAAATAGCTAGTTAGCTTGTTTTATTCCTTAGCTTATTATTGATGATTAAGAATATCGTAAGAGTTAAACTCTTTGTTGATTGAATGAATGAAAACCTTGATGGGACTTGTTCTTCCTCTAGCGGATCTAGATGAATTCCAATCCCCCCCGACTATTCTACTTGCGTGCTCACGTTAGCTCGAGGGTAGTTGCTTAGCGTAGGTGTTCTTGACATTCTCTCGGGGTGTAAAGGAACGAGTTCTCCGTTGCTACTTGAGATTATTGATCGAGTTACGTCTCGTTCATTATCTTTTACTTTCCGCATTTGATTCTTATCAGTTTGGTATCAGAGCAAGGCTCGGATTTTGTTTCTACAAACCCCCGACCCTTGATTCTTCGTGCCTACGTTAGTTTCATTAGGTTTCTTGTGTTAGAAGTTATTGAAAGAAGAAAATTACAAAATAAATTGAAAAATAAATCCAAAAATTTGGTGTAACTTGTTGGTTTGTTGGATTCATGATATGGGTGTTATAGATTCTTGATCCTTGTTGAAACCCCGTTGTTTGGGTACCAAAAACACTTGGTTTGGATGGGATTTGTGAAATTGAAAATTTGAAACCCCAAAATTTCCTTAAACCCTTGATAAACCTTGTTCTTGATGATTTGGGCTTGATTCTTGGGTTGAATGGGTGTTTGATTGGAGACTTGATATTGGGGATTGATCTTCTTTGAAAAACAAACGATTCGGTACCAATTTTGTGAAAATTGAACATGTATAACACCAAATTTGATGAATCACAATCCTTGTTGAAACCCTTTTGATAAACCCTTGTGTTCTTGAAGTTCTTGACTTTGAATCTTGATTTGATTGAGTGTTTGGTTGTAAATTTGATTGGGGTTTGTTAAAGAAGATCAAAAACAACTTTGGGTATCATTGGATTGTGAAAACAAGTTGAAAACATCGGATTTGTGGATTGAAAATCGGATTGAAACAAGTTTGGAACGGATTGGAAACTGCTCCAGGCTAGGCGCCCCGCCTGACTTGGCTACTGCCTAAGACCTCAGGTGCCCCACCTAGGTCCCAGGCGCCCCGCCTGATTGCCTGCACAATTTTTGGGTGCCCCTCCCGCTTCTAAGCGCCCCTCCTGAGTGCTGAAGGTGTTGACTTGGGTAGTTTCTTCTAGGTTTCTTTGTTTAATTGATTGCCTAACCTCTAATTAGTGTTTATCCAAGTAATCTTCCTACTTGATCTACACTAGTTCATTAAGCTTTTAGGTGAATTCGTGCCCTAGCGGAGAGTAGAATTCAAAGAAGACTCGTAGTCCCATTAACTCCACTCACCCCGGAGTGTGCTTGACTCGTGAATAGTTTGGTTGAGTTGAGGAATTGCTAGTCATCTACGTGAAGTTTTGGAACTACAAGTCGAGTGAAATATCCACCACTACTAAACGAGTGAACCGAGTGAAACACTTGTGAGGGAGTGAGTGAGGTTGTTTTGCTAACGTTTGTTTCTTGTGTAGGTACAATGTCTACCGAAGGAGAAGATTTTGCTAAGAGTGCCCTTGCTACTATCCTTGCCAAATTGGATAGTATGAACTTGAGGATTGAAAGCCTTGAGAGGGTGACATCAAGTGCCCTAGTTGAGCAAGGGACTTCCAATGTCCAATCGGAGAAAGGGACCTCTAGTGTCCAAGTTGAGAAAGGGGCCCCGAGTGCCCAAGTTGAAGCCGTGGAAGGCACAAGTGGATCGACCTTTACCCCGGAACAAGTGGCCGAGTTGCTCAATCGCCAACAACGGGTAAGGGAGGATCGTGATCGGATTAACCAATTGTTGGGCAATACCCAACGAGTGACCATTCCTAACCTTATGGGCAATCCCCAAAGGAATGCTCCACTACCCGGACCAATCCAGAATGTTCAACCCTTTGAGCAAGTTGCACAAGCTCAAGAAGGGGAGGAGGATGATTATGGTGATGGTGGGTATGATGCTCACTATCAATTTAGGGGACGGAATGTGGATAGGGGTAGAGGCCGAGGTCGAGGGCCACCCATGGGGTATGTTGGAGGGAATGTTAGGAGATATTATGGAGGTTATGGAGATCACTTTGGAGGCCAACCGGAGCCTTTCCAAGGAGGTCGTGACAACAACAACAATCTTAATAGTGTGAAGCTCACTATTCCATCATTCAAAGGAAGTAGTGACCCGGTGGAGTACATTGATTGGAAGTTGTCTATGGAGCGGATATTTGACACCAATGAAATGCCCGAAGTGAAGAAGACCAAGTATGCAATATCTTCCTTTGAATCCTTTGCTTCTACTTGGTGGGAGTCGGTGAAGAGGAATAGAAGGAGGACGGGAATGGCTATCAATCTTACTTGGGAAGAATTGATCTGTGTGATGGATGAGAAGTACTTGACTAACCAATACCGGGTTGAACAACAAAAGCGTCTCTATGAGTTGAAGCAAGGTTACAAATCGGTTGGGGAATATTTCAATAAATTTGAGCAAATCCGAATGAACCTTGACTTGGATGAGGAAGATAATGAGACGGCCATGATCCGTTTCAAGGGAGGCTTGAACCGAGACATAGCTTCACTATTGAAGTTTCACAAGTACAATAACCACTACAAGCTATGTGATGATGTGGTTGAAGCCGAGAAATGGCTCAAAGAGGAGAAATCCCTTCGCTACAAGAGTAGTACTACTACTCCAACGAGCAAACCAAAGGATTGGAAGCCTCCTACTCCGAATACAAGGTTCCCAAGTGCAAGTGGCACAAGTGGTGCAAATGCTAGCAAGGATGTGAAGAAGCCATATGAGAAGAATGCACCTAATGTGGGAGGTAACTCTAAAACCCAACTACATGCTCCTACTTCTTCTTCAATACAATGCCACAAATGCAAGGGCTATGGCCACTTTGTTAGGGAATGTCCTACGAAAAGGACCATGATTGTTGTTGGTAATGATGCATATAAGCAAGAGAGTGAGCCGGAGGATGAGGGAGTAGAGGGAGATGAGGGAGTAGAGGAGGATTTGGAAGATAACACGGTGGAGGAGGAGGAACCTCATACTTTCTTGGTTGTGAGAAGGAGCCTAGGGGCTATGATTGTGGAAGATAGTGAAACCTTGCAAAGGAAAAATCTATTCCATGCTAGGTGCCGGGTCAAAGATGTTGTTTGCTCAATGATAATTGACTCGGGGAGTTGTGCAAATGTTGTGAGTCAATCACTTGTGTCCCAATTGAAGTTGACTACCGTGAAACATCCCAAACCTTACCGATTACAATGGCTTAGCGAATGTGGGGAGCTTAAAGTAGTAAAGCAAGCGATGATTCGATTCAAAATGGGGAGTTATGTAGATGAGCATATGTTTGATGTTGTGCCTATGCAAGCATGCCACCTACTCTTTGGGAGGCCTTGGCAATTCGATAGGCAAGTGGTGCATGACGGCCGACTTAACACTTACACGGTGAAACATGAAGGAAGGAAATTTTTGCTTAAACCCTTAACTCCTAAGCAAGTAAGTGAGGATTACAAGAGAATGAAGGAGTTAAGAGAGATGGCAAAGACTATCGGTTGTGGAGACTAGTCCTTTGGCCGAAAGTGTGGTGGCAATCCCACCATCTTCTACCGGTGGCATATGTGCCATGATGCAACCGGGAGAACTCTTGAGAGGGAATGATGACAACAAGCTACTTCTTTGCCTAGTGCACAAAGGTATGATTCTTTCATCCAATGTTAATTCTTTAACTAACCCTTTACCTAGTGCTATTGAAAGTGTTTTGAAGGTGTTTGAAGACATGTTCCCAGATGAAATGCCAAGTGGACTCCCTCCCTTGAGAGGGATTGAACATCAAATTGATTTCATCCCGGGGACTCAAATCCCAAACAAACCGGCTTATAGAAGCAATCCGGAGGACACAAGAGAATTGCAAAAGCAAGTAGATGACTTGCTCACTAAAGGCTTGGTCCGGGAGAGTTTGAGTCCATGCGCGGTACCGGTCATTCTTGTGCCCAAGAAGGATGGGACGTGGAGAATGTGCGTAGATTGCCGAGCCGTGAATAAGATAACAGTAAAGTACCATCACCCTATTCCACGACTTAATGATATGTTGGATGAATTGAGTGGGTCATGTGTCTTTTCCAAAATCGACCTTAGGTCCGATTACCATCAAATCCGGATGAAACCTGGGGATGAATGGAAAACCACATTCAAGACCAAATTTGGTATGAATGGTTGGTAATGCCCTTCGGGCTTTCCAACGCACCTAGCACTTTCATGAGACTCATAAACCATGTTTTGAAGCCTTTTATCAATAAATTCGTGGTTGTCTATTTTGATGATATCTTGATCTATAGTAAGTCAATAGATGATCATGTTGGCCACTTGAGTTAAGTTCTTGAAGCGCTACGAGCCGAAAAGCTCTATGCCAATTTGAAAAAGTGTGCCTTTTGTGTGGAGAAGGTTGTCTTCCTTGGGTTTGTTGTGAGTGCCCAAGGAGTGGAGGTGGATGAGTCCAAGGTGGAGGCCATTCGTGATTGGCCCACTCCTACCACCATGACTCAAGTGATGAGCTTTCATGGTCTTGCTAGTTTTTATAGACGCTTTGTGAAAGATTTTAGCTCCATTGCCGCTCCACTCACCGAATTGGTGAAGAAGGACCAACCATTTGTGTGGGGAGAGCCTCAAGAGAAGGCCTTCCAAGAATTGAAAAGTAGGTTGAGTACCGCCCCTCTATTGCAATTGCCCGACTTCGGAAAGGCATTCGAGGTTGAATGTGATGCCTCGGGGGTGGGAATTGGTGGTGTTTTAATGCAAGATAGCAAACCCATCGCCTACATTAGTGAGAAGTTGAAGGGTGCCTCCTTGAATTACTCTACGTATGACAAGGAGTTGTACGCCTTAGTGAGGGCTCTTGCTCATTGGCAACACTACTTATGGCCTAGAGAGTTTGTGATCAAGAGTGACCATGAGTCACTCAAGCATCTTAGAGGCCAAGAGAAGTTGAACAAGAGGCATGCCAAGTGGGTCGAGTTCATTGAGTCTTTTCCCTATGTCATCCAATATAAAAAGGGGAAAGACAATGTTGTGGCGGATGCACTTTCTAGGAAGTTCGCTTTTGCCACTACTCTCACCTCCAAGCTCATGGGATTCGAGAGCATCAAGTTGATGTATGCTCATGACCCTAAGCTCAAGAGCATCCATGAAGCTCTAGAGAAGGGGGAGAGAGTTGAGAAATACCAATGGGTTAATGGTTACATCTTTAAAAATGGTAGAGTGTGCATACCCGAGTCCTCATGGAGGGAATTGCTTATGCAAGAGGCACATTGTGGAGGACTCATGGGTCACTTTGGGATAAGAAAGACTTTGGCCATTCTTCAAGAACAATTCCATTGGCCAAAGATGAGGGTGCATGTTGAAAAGTTTTGCACTAATTGCCTTGAGTGCAAACGTGCGAAGTCTAAAGCCCACCCTCATGGGTTGTATACCCCTCTCCCTGTACCTACTAGCCCGTGGATGGATATATCAATGGATTTTGTCATGGGATTACCACGGACTGGGGGAGGGGGGCATGATAGCATTTATGTTGTTGTGGATAGGTTCTCCAAGATGGCTCACTTCATCCCATGTAAGAAGTGTGATGATGCACAACATGTTTCTTCTCTATTCATTGACAATGTTCTAAAGTTGCATGGTGTGCCTCAAACCATTGTGAGTGATAGGGACACCAAGTTCCTAAGCCACTTTTGGAGATGCTTGTGGGGTGCCCTCGGCACCAAGCTTTTATTTTCTACATCCCACCACCCCCAAACGGATGGTCAAACCGAGGTGGTAAACCGAACTTTGGGTGCTCTTCTTAGAGCCATGACCCGAGGTAAGACCGGGACTTGGATTGATAGATTGCCTCTTATGGAGTTTGCCTATAACCGCACATTGCATAGCATGATTGGCATGACTCCTTTTGAGTGTGTTTATGGTTTTAACCCCTTGATTCCCCTTGATCTAACCCCTTTGCCAAGGGAAATGGTTGTTAATTTTGAAGGTAAAGCTCGAGCCAAGGCTTTGGTTGAACTCCATGCAAAGGCGAAGAAGAATTTGGAGGAAGCTTATGCTAAGGTTGCATCCAAGAAAAACAAAGGAAGAAAGAAGGTGGAACTCAAGAAGGGTGACTATGTGTGGGTGCACTTCCGGAAAGAAAGGTTTCCAAACCTTAGGAAAGGGAAGTTGGCACCCCGAGGAGATGGCCCATTCCAAGTGCTCTCGAAGATAAACAACAATGCCTATGTGGTCAACTTGCCAAGTGAGTATCAAGTGTCTAATACCTTTAATGTTTATGACTTGGTTCCTTTGGATGTAGGTGATGAAGAGGTCGTAAATGATGATGCTTCAATTTCGAGGACGAAATCCTCTCAAGAAGGGGAGGATGATAAGACCCAAACCCCAACAAGACCATTCACACAGAGCCAAGCTAAGGAGATCCAAGGAGTACACCGACACTTGGTGAGGAAGGGCCTAGAAGAAGGAAACGATTGGAAACCGTTCCGGGTGATCAAAATGCACGAGGAGCAACACAGCAGCTCAGGCGCCCCGCCTGGCCCAGGCTCCCCGCCTGAGGAGCTTACTGCCTAAGGCACAAAATGTGCACAGGCGGGCCGCCCACCTAGGCGCCCCAGCCCAGGCGCCCTCCTGCCCAGGCCTACACCCAGGCGCCCTGCCTACCCCCAGGCGCCCCGCCCAGACTCAGCACAAGCCAGGCGACCCTCCCAGCTGCGGGAATTATCATGCTTTTACTGTTTTGACCCTACGTGGTCTTTTAGTCCTAAGCCTAAGTGTGGGCACTCTAGACCTTTTACTTAGTGCCTAAAAACAACTATAAATAGCTAGTTAGCTTGTTTTATTCCTTAGCTTATTATTGATGATTAAGAATATCGTAAGAGTTAAACTCTTTGTTGATTGAATGAATGAAAACCTTTATGGGACTTGTTCTTCCTCTAGCGGATCTAGATGAATTCCAATCCCCCCCAACCATTCTACTTGCGTGCTCACGTTAGCTCGAGGGTAGTTGCTTAGCGTAGGTGTTCTTGACATTCTCTCGGGGTGTAACGGAACGAGTTCTCCGTTGCTACTTGAGATTATTGATCGAGTTACGTCTCGTTCATTATCTTTTACTTTCCGCGTTTGATTCTTATCACATTCTGCCTCATTTCTTCACCGATTTTTTTTTGATTTCTCTCTATTCTCTGCATTTATTTTCAAAACAAAAATTAAGTCGAGTGAGTGTGATTTGCTACCGTTCTTTGAGTTCGCTATTTACTGTGATTTGAAGTACCGCTATCACAGTAAGATTAATTCCATTCTATCCTGGGAAAAATTAATCCACAACCTTGAGTAACTGTGAGGGGATTAGATTTCTTAAGGACAGACAATGTATACTGTTGGCTTGGAATTCATTCTACTTCATCTATTTTCTGTTTATTATTGAAAGTGCAGACAACAAAAAACGTATCTTTTCTGTTGGGCTAAAAAATTTACGTGAAAAAACATAAAAACAATATTTCTTTTTGTGTGTGAAAATAGGGAACATTTTCTTATGTGTTGCGTCCGAAAATAAGGAATATCTTTTCTATTGCGCAACAGATAGATCCATTTTGATATCTTCTAAACAAGTTTCATCCTTTTATATATATATATATATATATATTGAAATATGTGATGACTGAATTTTTATCTAACTATATTATTCATATACTCTTTCAAACTTAAGACTTTGACACGTAAACACAAGATCAATATGAAAGTCAAGTTACGATATGCTAGCTCCATTTAATATTAAAGATAACCAATAATTCTATCTCAATATTGAGAAAAGAGTTTCTTAGATTTTGACTTGTGTATATGGAAGAATAAAGAGATTGAAACACTGGATTAACACTTGATCATAAGAAAATGAACATGCTTACTAGAATAAATTATTTTTAAAATACATAAATTGGATGCACAATAGTTATTTTAAATATTAGATCTTATAAGAGGATAATCAATATCTCTAGACATGTTTTTAAAGAAAATAATGTATAAAATTTTGAAAATATATAAAAAATTAAATATATTTATATGCCGGTTTGATTCGATTTTTCTTCGTTCAATACCAAAACCAAACCAAACCAAACCAAACCAAACCAAACCTCATATATTCAATTTTTTAGCGATTTGATTTGATTTGATTTTCGGTTTGATTAAGTTTTACGGTTCGATTTGAACCCCCCTAATCTGCAAATTTGTGTTAAAAAAAAAGAAGGTGAAATTTGTGTAATAGCCACCTTTTAGAGTTTTAAATTATAAAAAAACGTCATTTGTAAAATTTTAGATGAATGGGTTATAACAGACCTTTTTTCCACATTTTAGTTCAAAATCTCAGGTCAAATTACCTAAGTTTGACATGAAATGAGTATAAAAAGATATATTAAAATTCTCAAACTCCATATTTTGGTCTGAGAGTTTGAATTGAAATTCATGAATTTTTTGAAATTTGAGTAATTGTGGTTATTCTTCTAAAACCTTGCAAATGTTGGATATTCCTTGTTTTGGTGCTCTCAAAATTTTCTATTCGTCAAATTTATTCAAATAAACCAATTAGGGGTCGAGTCGAGCGACTCAATTTACGTGTAATAGAAGTGCACGTCGAAGTCAGCTCGACTTGGTACTATAACAGGATGAATGAAGAATCGGGAAAGGCATGTAGTAAGGTTTGGTTAAATGACTGGTTGCTGCTTTAATAATTAAAAATAAAAAGGTTTGAGCTTACCAAACGTGGGTATAAGACTTGTATACCTTTGCTCGATTCTACTTCCTCATACTAAATTAGAAGGTTAATTTTAGGTTATAGCTACGACATTTTATCTACTACTAGGTGGGGTAATGCCCGAAAATCCTGGGCCCAACGGTGTAAAGAGAGTTCTTCGAAATATTTTTAATTGCTTGGTGTAGAATTAGATACTTATATTTAAATATTATACTTTTTTACAATTAAAAATAGTTTAGCTTAAATTTAAATTTCATATTTATCCTTAATAAATAATGATACATTTGTATAATTATATAAATATTGTGAAATATTTTATGACTACATATATCAAAAGGTTTCACTTCTTTCTTAAATTATGTATTTGATCAAATTTTATTACTACCTCCGTCCCAATTTATGTGGCGGTGTTTGACTTGGCACGGAGTTTAAGAAATAGAAGTTGACTTTGTAAATGTTCAAATTTACCCTTGAAAAAGTAAGAGAGAGAAGATTGGAGTAATCAAAAAGTTGTTGGTAGCTTTTAAAGTAAGTAGGGCCCAATAGGGGTAAAATAGAGATAGTGTATTAAATAGTTGACAAATAAGGAAATGTGACATTCTTTTTGGGACATACCAAAAAGGAAAGTGTGACACATAAATTGGGACAGAGGGAGTATATAAATTGAAATGATTGACTGACGTAATAATTTGGTAATAGATGTCATTTGATTTTTAAGCTGGGTATTTCACCTGAAATGACTATACTTTGATAGTGCATTTTTAAATTTTCAAAACAAACCGTAAAAAATTCATGTGTTAGCGAAATTATTGGTGCAATATGAACTATGTCCTTGTTATGTTTCATCGACTCTTAGTTCATTTCTATTTCAATTATGCGAAGTATTTACTTTATTATTTTGGATTTCAATGAAGGAGAAAAAATTACTGCTAATGATTTTTATTAGACAGAAGAGTTTGGAAATGGACTGTAATGAGCCTATATGCCAAATAGTGGAACCGAGGGGTAGCAATCAAAGAATAATTTTTATTGTTTAATACAAAACACAATTAGGAAATTTTAATTGACATAAGTTTAACAAAGAAGTACATGTTGTTCTATCCACGTGGCGACACAACCAATTACATTACATGCAGTGCATAGAAAACTGGAACTTTGGACGTAGCAAAATACCTAGTAGTCGCCTTTATTTACTCAGTGATACAATAATGCATAATGTTCCCAGCAATTAAAAATCTTGAGAAATCTTAAACTCCTCACAAACCCATAATTTTCATCCACAAGCTCTGCTCTTTGTAACCGATTTAATTCCTAGAAGAATATTAAAATTCATTTGAAGAGAAACTAAATACGATTCACCAGTACTTTTAGAAAAAAGGATTATGGTAAAAAAGGCGATTTGGACATCATCTAAATCCAATGCCATTCTTTGGCTTGTTTAACTTTCCAATCTCTTGCACAAAACTTCGTGAACTGATTACCTCCTTTGCTCAGCTCCATTCTTTTTTGACATTTAACTCTTGATCAATGCATGTGTTATTAAATTTTATATTTTGTTTCTATAAATTGTCCGAAAGTAAATGCATGTTTAATGAACCCAAATTTCAAAGTTCGTAGTACTTTAGAATCTTTTTTTCCTTTTTTCTGTTTTCCTGTATTTCATAAATTGTGATTAAGAATGAATGAAGGTGCAATCTTTACATTATGTTTAATTCTTTTTTGGTAATATTTGGTGACGCTGGCGATGCAACAGCGAAGCAGTGGAAGCGGGGATTTTCAGAAAAGGTTGAGGGTACAGTGGAAAAGCATTGGCAAAGTATCGTGAAATACCAATGGTACCCCTGAATTAATAAAAAATACGGAGGGTAATATGGATATATATGCATGTATATCCATTTAAATTAAAAAGGTACCACGTTCAATTCATCATGTACCGTACAGCCACAGCAGCCTACATCTGAAATTACTGATTTACCCTCTTATTCAAGCAAGCAGCACTTATATTAGTAGGATATAGAATTATTAGATAGTAATACCAAAAGCATCCTCATGGTCGGCAAGCATGTTGACCCTGAGGTGCTTATCCTCTTTTATAATATAGTAGTAGATAATAACATAATGATGAAGCTACTTTAATTTATCACATTACAATAACTAAAATTTACCCAACTGTAAAGTTGGCTAAAATATATGCTATAACAGTCTGAAAATATTTTTTGTTACGGTTAAGTTATAGTTGAACTTTACACACTGTAAAATAAGTTAGCAATTAAGTTATACTCAGTATAACGACAAAACATACCTATGAAAAGGACTTTTCTATTTTAGTAAGTGTAAGTTCAGTAACTTTATTGTTATAGTAGCGAGTAGAGTTAAATTTGTGTAATGTGACAAAAAATAGATTTGTGAGTTGTTATAGTGGATAAGTTTACTTACTTAGATGTGATAATTAAAAGAATTATTTTACTATGTTATTATTATAGTGGATAAGTAACCATATGTGAAGTTAACATGTCGAAAACTTCATTAAGGATAAAAACATTCTATCAAGCAGATAGGTCTCCATATATTCCTAGTTTAAACAAGGAACAAGAAAGAAAAGTGGAACACTTGATAAAAAGCTGAACGAAGAAACAATAAAATGAGGGAAAAATCAAAATGTGCCATATTGTCGTTTTAATTGACATGTCATGCAAAACAAACAACATAGTCAATCCACTTACGATCTGATTTTACAAGTTCTCTGTCATTTGTTTTTACATATGTTACCGATCTATTTTTAGTGTAAACACTTATTATCTGCATTCTTAAATTTAAATACTCCGACAACAATAATATTTTTACACCACCAATGAATAACACCAAGTTAAAATCGACATACTATTTTAACTATGTGACGGGTTTTGCCTAAATATAGAGATTGATTGCATTAAGATTAGATTTACAAACTGCAGCAAAGACTTTCACACACCATCATCTTGTAGTAAACTATACCTTTTGTCCTATCCAAAATTTAAGACATGAATGAATTGCCTTTGCCTGAAGGAATTTGAATCCTTGAACATTAGACTTATACTACTAAGTTAGTAAATGCGGTCTTGCAGCCTTTTCCTGAAGAAAAAGGATGTCAAAGGCAAGCCGTATATATAAAATGAAAATTCTTTTCACGTTTAGAGAAAAGTCAAGGTTTTCAATTTGCGATAACAACCCTAAGATCCAAATTTCTTTACTGAATGTTCATTCATGCGTATTACATGCACCGCGAGCCATTTTATGCGTGTGTGGGTCATCCGAGCTTCCTAGTTAGCCTAATCACCATGTATTTTGAGTTATTACATGTGTGGCAAGTGTGGGTACACGCATTTATAATTACATGCTAACTCTATACGCGGGGAAACTATATTACTTAAACAATTATCTTATGCATTGAATACTAATAAGAAGTTGTGGTCTTGACGTAATTATGATGTGATCTGAAGTAGAAAAGATATAGAGATGCTAATAGGGGGCTGTACAAAGTGCTTTAAAGGGTTATAGTACTTAATGCTCACAAGTGTAATCAAAGAAGGTAGTTATATATAAGTTTGGGGGGTGCGTCACTCGAGTCCCTTTAAGTAGAAGTCTTTTTATTTACACATTATGGAGGGACATAAGTATTTTTAGTTATTTTAGTCCTTTTCTAAATTTGGCAAGCTTAGTCTTGTATATGCAAGAGATGTGAGCTCATTTAAATTAATGAATGAAATCCTTAGTTTTTTTTCTTAGCTTAGCTTCTTCTGAGTTTTCTAAGCTTTTATTTTTCCTTCAGCTTTCTTAAGTTACATTACTGGTATCAAATCCTAATCTTTGCGCTGTGGATACAATGGCAGCTGAGTTAAAAAAAATGTTAAGTCGACTCGATGAGAAATAATCAGTTAAGAGGATGTTCTCAAGAGTTTTTTTCGAAATAATTGAGCTCTAACGGTGTAATGAAAAGCTGACGAGGTCTTGAACAAGACCCCAAAGCATAACACGAAGTCCGCCCCACGAGATAAACTCACGGGAGAAGGTCGCATAATTCTCGGTCTCGGGATGTCGTCTTGAGAGATGAGAAGGAGCGGTTTCGAAGTTTCGATCTCGAAGAAAACTGCGGATGTAACACCTCAGAAAACAAGATCCAGTCTTTGTAACCGTCGACCGTTGTTCTAGTATTTACGAGAAAGATCGTGAGTCAACCGCGACTAAACACGGAGTAATGGCCATAAAGGCACAATTATGATATTCACAACGTCATTTCTTTCCCCCAGTTATAAATAGATTCATTTGTAAACAAAGCGGATGGGAGCAATTCAATATTCAACTTTACTTCTATTCATTGTCTCGTTTGTCATTTAGCTTATTCACTGCCTTGTTTATTTTTAAGCCTTTCATCTAGTTCAAATATAATATTAGATCGAGCATCACTTCGATACAAGCAAATTACCAGTTAAATCCAATACAAATTTGATTTGTTGTCCTATCTCGATTTAGGCCAACACAAATTGGCGCCGTCTGTGGGGACCTAGTAATAACGTTTGTTCCAAACCTGAGCTTTTCCAGATCTCTGTAAGATGTCGATGACCTCGATGTCTCGAAAATCTGCAAACGTCATAACTGACGGTGTAGAAATAAATGGTATCAACTCCGCCTCGGTGAGGAAGCTTGCGGAACTCTCAACCAGCACAGAAAAAAGAACCCAAATGGAAGGGGACGATGAAGAAATCATTTTCAACGAAGGAGATTACCACGAGGTAATAAACCCCTCATCACGAAGCTCTGGTTATTACCTTAAGGGTCAGTGATTTAGATGTGAAACGAGTCTTGGTAGACCCTGGAAGTTCCATAAATATAATCAACCGCAGAGCGATTGAGCAAATGTGGCTGAAGGACCTTGTCGTCCCGAAGATAACCACCTTAGCAGGGTTCAATAATTCCGTGGAAAGAACTGTACGGGAAATCACCCTCATAACCACCGCCGGGGGGGTTGACAAAGAAACAACTTTCCAAATAATGAATGAGGACATGACATACAATATTATCCTCGGAAGGCCTTAGATTCACAAAATGGGGGCTGTGCCATCAACCTTTCATCAAGTCATTAAATTTCCCACCCCATGGGGAATTCGTGCAATTTGAAGTGATCAATCAACGGCTCGAAAATGCTATTCAGTCGTTGCGCAAAATAGGAATGCCCCGATCGAGCACTCGAGGTCACAACCATGCGAACCCAAAACCCCATAAGGGGAGAGCTCAGTCCAAAAAACAATTTCCCCAAAGCAGGAAGAGAGGATTCCAACTTTCATCCAAGAACCTCGAAAGCAGAAGGCTGAGGACTCAACAGTGGAAAAGCTAGAATCTCATGCATTGCCAGAAGAGTTCCCGGAAAGAAAAATATTTGTGGGCTCGGAGCTGGACGCCGAGTCCAAGAAAGCTCTCATCAAATTGTTAAAAGCCAATGATGTTTTCTTTGCACGGTCTCACCCAGACATGATAGGGATAGACCCCGAAATTATGACACACGAGCTGAATGTAGACCCCAATCACCGCCCGGTGAAACAGAAGAAAAGACTTCACGCTGGACAAAAGAAGAAGGCGATCCAGGATGAAACCAAGAGGTTACTTGACAACGGGTTCATAAGAGAGGTCAAGTACCCATATTGGCTTGCTAATGTGGTAGTGGTACCCACGAAAAATGACAAGTAGAGAATGTGTGCTGATTACACCGACCTGAATAAAGCTTGCCCTAAAGACTCCTACCCTTTATCCTAAATAGACAGGTTAATAGACTCCATGGCTGGACACAAGCTTTTGACCTTTTTGGATGCATATTCAGGGTACAATCAGATCCTAATAGACCCAAATGATGAAGAAAAAATTTCTTTCATTACGGATGAAAGAACTTAGTGCTACAAGGTGATGCCATTTAGCCTAAAAAACGGCGGGGCAACCTACCAGAGATTGGTGTGTTAGATGTTCAAAGATTACATTAGGAAAATGATGGAAGCCTATATCGACGATATGTTGGTAAAATTTGCCCGGCTGGAAGATCATTTGAAACAACTGAAGTAAGCCTTCGCGGTTTTGAGACAATATTGCATGAAGCTTAACCTCGAAAAGTGCGCTTTTGGGGTCAGCTCGGGCAAATTCCTAGGATTCATTGTCTCGGAGAGAGGCATTGAAGTAAATCCTGACAAGATCAAAGCTATACAAGAAATCCCCAAAGAATTATCGAGTCCGAAGGAAGTGCAACGCTTGACTGGCCGATTAGTCGCCTTGAGTCGATTTATTTCGAGGTCATCAGAGCGGTGCCACAAGTTCTTTTCCGTCTTGAAGAAGAAAACCTCCTTCGAATGGACCGCCGAGTGCAGGGAGGCCTTGAAGGAGCTGAAACATTATTTAGCCAATGCCCCGCTATTGGCCAAACCAAAAGACGGCGAGACCCTACTGGTTTACCTAGCTGTCTCCGAGGTGTCAGTGAGTGTTGTTCTGGTTCGAGAGGAAGAAGGAAAGAAGCAACCAATATACTATGTCAGCAAAGCCCTCCTTGATGCTGAAACAAGGTATCCACATTTTGAAAAATTAGCGCTTGCATTAGTCACTGTTGCTAGAAAATTGCGCCCTTACTTCCAATGCCATCCAATAGCCGTAGTAACAAATTTCCCCTTAAGAAGTATATTGCATAATCCAGAGCTGTCGGGGAGGTTATCTAGGTGGGCAGTCGAGCTAAGCGAGTATGACATCATATATCAACCTCGCACAGCCATCAAATCTCAAGTGTTGGCTGATTTCGTAGCTGATATAAGTGTCAAACTACTTCCCGAAGCGAAGAAAGAGAGCCTAATTTCAAAAAATCCCACCCCTAGAGTATGGAAGCTTTACACCGATGGAGCGGTCAACTCCAACGGTTCAGGACTCGGAATAGTGCTCGAAGCCCCCACTGGGGAAAAGCTAAGACACTCAATGAAATCCGAGAAGCTGACCAACAATGAAGCTGAGTACGAAGCCGCCATAACAGGATTAAAGCTGGCCAAAGAAATGGGAGTTGAAAATGTAGAGTTAAGGTGTGACTCACAACTAGTGGTCAATCAAGTTCTCGGTGGATATACGGCTCGAGAGCCCAGGATGAAGCAACTAGTGGGAAGAATGCAACAAGCGCTCGAGGCCTATCAAGAATGGAAAGTCATGCAATTACCACGAGAACAAAACGCTGAGGCCGATGCTCTAGCCCATCTGGCCTCGGTAGTAGCAACAGACGACTCGAGGACTGATGCTACAGTTAGGGTTTTCACGTCGGCCATAGGAAAGATGAAGCTGGAAGTAAATATTGTAGACCGACATTGGGATTGGCGAACAAAATTCATCTCTTATCTAGAGTCGAGGACTCTACCACTAGATAAAAAGGAAGCGGCAAAATTCAGAAAGCAAGTTGTCCCATACACAATGGTGTACGGACAGCTATACAAAAAACTTTATTGCGGCCTGGTGGCCAAATATTTAGGGCCAGGAGAATATGAATACGTGATGAGAGAAGTGCACGAAGGAACATGTGGCAACCACTCAGGAGCCAAAGCCCTCGTTCGAAAACTGCTCCGAGCCGGCTATTACTGGCCCGAAATGAGCGAGCATGCCAGAGTGTTTGTTAGGAAGTGTGACAAATGTCAAAGACACGCTTCTATGATTCACCAACAAGCCGAGCCCTTACATTCGGTAGTTTCACCGTGGCCCTTCATGAAGTGGGGAATGGATATCGTAGGACCTTTCCCCAAAGCGAAGGGCAGTGTCAAATACATACTCGTGCTCACTGATTATTTTTCCAAATGGATCGAGGCAGGAGCTTTTTCCAGGGTAAGACAGAAAGAGGTTATCGATTTTATATGGAAAAACATCATATGCCGATTTGGAGTCCCAAAGAAGATTACTTGTGACAATGGGACGCAGTTCGTTGGCTCAGAGGTCACGGAGTTTCTTCCAAAAATGGGGGTTCAAAAGGGTAACCTCGACACCCTACCACCCAAGCGCCAACGGACATGCTGAATCATCAAACAGGATAATTGTTGACAACTTTAAAAAGAAGATGGATGAAGCCAAGGGCTCGTGGTCTGATGAGTTACCGAAAGTATTGTGGGAAATGAGGACAACAGAGAATAACAGCACTGGAGAAACTCCATTTTCTCTCGTTTACGGGGTCGATTCATTAATTCCTTTCGAGGTGGGAGAACTAAGTCTCTGCTATGCACACTCTACCGAGGAGTCAAATTAAAAAGGCAATGAGAATAGAGCTGGATTTGCTTGAAGAACGAAGAGAGATTGCACTGGTGGGGTTGACAGCCCAAAAACAACGAATCGAGGCCTACTTAAACAAAAAAGCCAAGCTGCGAGAGTTTAAGATCGGTGACTATGTCTTAAGAGCCTCGAATCAAACAACCAAAGAGAAAAATGTTGGAAAATTGGTCGCCAATTGGGAAGGACCCTACCGAGTGAAAGCAATTGTAGGGAAAAGATCCTATCAGCTAACAGATCTTAAAGAGAAGCAAGAGCCTTTGAATTAGAATGTATCCAATCTAAAGAAGTATTACTTCTGACAACACGAAATGTGCTCCCGAGGTCAACAGTGCTCGAGTCTTCATCCTTCACCCTCGAATACTAGGGGGAGGGGTTACAAGGAAGCGAGGTCAATATACAATCGACTCAGGGGCTCGTAGCTCAAAAATTCTTCAACAAAATAATCCAGGCTCGGGGACTCAGCTCTAAGCTTGAAATCTTCGCCCGAAACGGCTTTTTATAAAACGAAACATGCCTAAGTACAACTAGGCCTTGTGTAAATTGATTCAATTTTTATCAATGGAATAAGAATCTATTTATCTTTTTATCCATTAAAGTTTTAGCCTCGGCTCGAGGGCGAGACGTCGCCCTAAGCTAGCTCTCTAACAGATTCAAAGTCTTGCAAGCAAACAAAAAAAGATATCAAAATAATTGATATTCAAAAATTCATGTATTCACAAGGCTCGAAGGCCAAAATAATTACAGAAAAGTAGCCCGAAGGCACAAAAACAAAAACTAACGAGCAGTCACTCGTATTCACTATCGCTACCCAAAGCCTCTCCTTCAAACGAGCTCTCACTGCTCGAAAGAAGTCGGTCTAAAAAACCCCGAGCTGTAGCCACGTCAACCTTGGCTTTGGAAATCTCGTCATCCAAGTTAATCCCCTTTTTACATTGTTCAAGGGTCCTCAACTTGGTCTGAATGATTGTCCAATTTCTGTCAACCTTTGCTCGGGTAACCCTCAAATTCAACTTAGCTCTGAACTTGGATTTAAGCGTAGCGGAAGAGGCTAATTTCTTAGCCCGAAGGATTTCCACTTCGACTTCGAGAGCTTTATTCTTAGCTTCAACCTCGACCACTTTTGAGGTAAGTAGCGAAGTTTTCTCTTCAAACTGCTCGGTCAACTCCCTAAGTGCTGCATCGGCTGCGTTAGCTTGCTTCCGAAGCTCGGCTTGATGAGTCTCCTCTTGGAACCTCTTCTCGACCAAAAGGCTGGTAACTTCACCACGGGCCTGAGAAAGATCAACACCAAGTCGCTCGACTTCTCTTTGAGATCGATCCAAGTTAACCACCGAGCTGGAGAGTTGCTTCTCGAGCTCAGCAACACGAGCCTCGAGCACGTTCCTCCTACGATCCAACTCATCCCCAACCCGACGAAGATATGCTGCTCGCTGAGCTTCGACTTCAGGTTCCTTCATGGCATAGACGTAGCCCTACAACCAAAGGGAAAAAAGTTAAAGGCCTAAAAAGCAGTTAGAATAAAAATCAAGCAAAACAAAACCTCACATGGATTGCATGCAGAGCCGAGTAAGCCATCAAATCATCTGAGGGAATGTTCTTCAGACTGTCATTCTCTAAAGGCCCAAGTAGCCCTTTGCA
Organism: Petunia x hybrida; assembly: GCA_037355625.1. Taxonomy (NCBI): domain Eukaryota; kingdom Viridiplantae; phylum Streptophyta; class Magnoliopsida; order Solanales; family Solanaceae; genus Petunia; species Petunia x hybrida. The sequence goes on along the minus strand of JBBBVM010000574.1, from coordinate 431,867 downwards.
GCTGATGGCGACCCCCATGCTGTCATCCAATAGACAAACATCTATTGGGACTGGGATTCGTCTAATCCCTTGGGAGAGATTCGCCTTAGCCCGAGGTGGGTCCGCACTCGCTTGTCTCACAGGCAATGTCGCCTCGACAGGCTTGTTGACCTCTTCGACAGACTTCGCCTCGCTGGACTCCAAATCCTCACGAACCTTCTCAATCACTTGGCTCGGCTCTTTCACGACTGTCCCCTTGACTACGCTCCGAACCAATATGTCATCTGGTTCATCAATCAATCTTCGCCGGGGAACCGTAGTCAAATCAACCCGAGGGATTTTAGCCTTAGCTGACTTCTTAGGCGTATCACCATTTCTTTTTGAACCTAAAAAGAAAGAAATGCATTACTCAAAGGGGAAGATAAAGAGAAAAATACAAAAATAGACAAGAATACCTCTCGGAGCATGAGTAAGAGTCTAAACAGACTCCTCGATAAGATGCAAACTAGCATCAGCATCTGGGACATCGACGACTTCAGCTCGTCGTCCCACCTTCTTTTTCTTTTTCTTTTTCTTTTCCTTATCTTCTTCCTCTTCTGCATCGGTAGGCAAAACGTTGAAATCTGGAAAAAAGGAAAAAAGGCGGAAGTAAGAAAAGACGCATCGGGGAAATGAAATGATCAAAATTGGGAATATACTAACCAAGACACTTGCCCGACCACCCATTTCCTGCACGAGCGGCCAAAACCATTCAATCCCTATCCAACCTCCCCTCGGTATTGATTATGGCTTGCACCCAAGCCTCCAAATCCTGGGGAGGATTAATTGGAGGTCTCCTAGTGTATTGGGTGAAAAATCACCGGGGTCTCGAGCAAGACCTCGGAGTGCAGCACGAAGACTGCGCCACGAGACAAGCTTCTGAAGGAAATATTGCATGGTCACTCGCCCCGGAAATCACATCAGGAAACGAGGGGAGGTGAGCTCGAGGAAAACCCTCTGCAACCTCGAGCGGATGCCACACCTCGGGAGACGAGGACCAACCTTTGTAACCGTCGACCGTTGCTCTAGTATTTAAGAGAAAGATCGTGGGTCAATCAGGATTGAACGCAGAGTAATGGCCATAAAGGCATCATTATGACATTTACAACGTCATTCTTTCTCCTGACTATAAATAGGGCTCATTTGTAAACAACAGGACAATCAATATAATAAAAACCTCTACTTTCACTTATTGTCTCGTTTATCTTATCGCCTCGTTATTTCTTCTGAGTTTACATTTAGTCCGAATTCAATTTAGCTCGAATATCACTTCGATACAAGCAAATTACCAGTGAAACCCAATACAAATTCAATTTGTTGTCCTATCCTGATTTAGGCCAACACAAATTGGCGCTGTCTGTGGGGATCTGGTAATAACGTTTGTTCTGAAGACCGTAATTTTGACTTTCTACTGAAAACAAAATGTCAGATACTGTCAATGAAAATATAACTATTCAAATGCCCAACCAGACAATGGGCATCACCGAGACCAATGGTGGAATCCCATTACAATCAACTGGCTCGACATCGCCCGTTAGCCCCATCCCAACAAACACCTCAACTCCATTAATTGGTCTAATACCTCCCGTAGGAGCATTGGCCGTTGAACCAACATTCTCAAATTCGGGCAACCCCTTCCAGGAGTTCATGGTAAACTCGCTACAACAAATGCGAGAGCAGGCCGCCGCTCAAGAAGCCGCTCAAGCCCAATTTAATGAGCAATTTCGGAGTTCTTTGCAAGCCCTCGCTGGGAACGGGAGAGTTCACTCTGCTCTCGGTGATGTCCCCTACATGATGTTTAATGGAGGGAACAATGCCACTACTCCTATTGGGATAAATACATGAGGACTCCCAAATGGGATTTCGTCTGGGGTCTCGGGGACTATAGCTCCCACAACATCTCAAACGAGCGTCGCATCTAATTTTGAAAAGTGGAAGAAGGAGTTCGAGGCCAGCATGGAGAAATGACTCGAGAACGTGCTAGGGGTCCGCAAGCCCCCACGAGCACTGGACATTGAAAAATGTTGCCAATTACCTTTCAAACCTGAAGCTGCTCCAGCGCCTGTCCCAAAATATTTCAAATTACAAATTCTGAAGAAGTATGACAGGACGACGGACCCAGTTGACCATATTACAAAATACATGGCTATGGTCAAAAGCAGCGACCTCACCCCGATTGAAAAAGAATCCATGTTCTTGAAAAAATTCGCCGACACCCTAGAAAAAGGGGCGTTGCGTTGGTACATGCTCCTCCCTTCCGAGTCCATTTCCAGCTTCGATGAATTGGCGGACATGTTCATTAAGGCTCACACTAAGGCTCAAAAGATCCTTAAAAGAAAGGAAGACATCTATGATGTAAAAAAGGGATACCTCAAGCCCATCAAGGGCTTCCTTGAGCGCTTTCAAGCCGAGAAGATGGACCTACCAAAAATGGATGACAGCCTGGCAGTCATGGCTTTTGAAAAGAACCTTAATGTAAGCAATTCAGAGGCTGCGGCTGAGTTGAAGAAAGTGCTCTAGCAGTGGCAAGCTTGAACCTGGGACGAATTGCACGGCTGAGCCACAGCTAAGATCAGGCTCGAGGAAGCGGAGTGGAGAAGAACGGGACGTGGTCATTCCTAGTCGATCCGAATCCTCTCAACGCACCGACGCACCATGAGGGAATTCAAAAGGACGATATGAGCCATACAAGGGAGCTCAAAGGCAACACGTAAGCCAACGCTTCGGGGGGTATCAGCATGTGAGCCAAAGGCTCGGAGGAAAAGCTGTATCATCCTCCAACCAAAAGTCTTCGGGCCCATCTTTGGTACCTAAGGAGAAAGTTCTGCCCCGAATCTCTGAGTACAATTTCAATATATCCTCTTCCGAGCTAGTGAACAAGATCAAGGGAATGACTGACCAAGGTGTGAGGCTACCCAAAGACGTGAGAACGCCCCCGAGCAAAAGGGACTAAACCCAACATTGTGAGTTTCACATGGACTATGGGCACACAACTGAGGACTGGAAAGTGGTGCGTCTTGAGGTGGCACACCTGCTCAAGAAGGGGGGTATTAGCAGAATACTTAACTGACAAAGGGAAGCACAATTATTCAAAGAACAGAAGAGAATAGCAACCACCTCGAGCACAGTCACCGAAGAGGGTAGTGAATGTCATCACTGGGGGCTGGGAGGTGAATGGAGTAAACTTTACTGCGGCACAGAAAATGGCTAAATCATCCAAGCAAGAGCTGGTGAGTCGAGCAAGGAGATGGTATTCAGCAAAGAAGATTGCGATGGGATGATGTTCTCCCATCACGACGCGCTAGTGATTACGCTCAGGATCAATGACTGTGATGTCAAACGAGCTCTAGTTGATCCAGGTAGCTCAGTAAACATCATCAACTATGGCGCGATAAAAAAGATGTGGTTAAAGGATCTAGTCGTCCCAAAGGCGACCATACTGACAGGGTTCAACAACTCCACCGAGAACACTTTGGGGGAAATAACCCTCACAACTACTGCAGAGGGAGTAAACAAGCAAACTATCTTCCAAGTTATGGCCGAGGACATAGCCTACAACGTCATTCTTGGAAGACCTTGGATCCACGAGATGGAGGCTGTGCCATCCACTTTGTATCAGGTGATCAAGTTCCCAACTCCATAGGGAGTAAGAGCCATCCAAGGAGAACAGAGAATAGCACGAGAGGGTTATTCAATTACAATGAAGAATACAGTCGTCTCGATTGGACTAAGAAATAACAGCGAGCGAAGATTCAACAATCGGGGACTTCGCCAGGCAAAGCCCTCGGAGCACGAGCAACTACCTCGCCAAAGAATCACCCTTGGGACTTGCTCGAATAAATTCATGCTATTCTAGCTCCTTTCATCTAAGTCCTGTTATAACCAGGCATCTATTGTAATAAAGGCATGCAAATTCGGTCAATGAAATAAACTTTTATTCGTCATCTTTTTATCTCATTTGAACATGCATAGCTAGTCATAAGTTAAGCCTACGGCTCGAGGGTGAGATGTCGTCCTGAGCTAGCTCGAAACAATGAAAAAGTCTTACAAGCAATTTCATAAAAGGAATTTCCATTAATAAAAAAGGCTCGAAGGCCCCAAATATTTACAAGGCAAACGGCACAAAAGCCTTAACCAAAAAAGAAACAAAAGCTCTACTCTAATGCATTGAATACTAATAAGAAGTTGTGGTCTTGACGTAATTATGATGTGATCTGAAGTAGAAAAGATATAGAGATGCTAATAGGGGGCTGTACAAAGTGCTTTAAAGGGTTATAGTACTTAATGCTCACAAGTGTAATCAAAGAAGGTAGTTATATATAAGTTTGGGGGGTGCGTCACTCGAGTCCCTTTAAGTAGAAGTCTTTTTATTTACACATTATGGAGGGACATAAGTATTTTTAGTTATTTTAGTCCTTTTCTAAATTTGGCAAGCTTAGTCTTGTATATGCAAGAGATGTGAGCTCATTTAAATTAATGAATGAAATCCTTAGTTTTTTTTTCTTAGCTTAGCTTCTTCTGAGTTTTCTAAGCTTTTATTTTTCCTTCAGCTTTCTTAAGTTACATTACTGGTATCAAATCCTAATCTTTGCGCTGTGGATACAATGGCAGCTGAGTTAAAAAAAATGTTAAGTCGACTCGATGAGAAATAATCAGTTAAGAGGATGTTCTCAAGAGTTTTTTTCGAAATAATTGAGCTCTAACGGTGTAATGAAAAGCTGACGAGGTCTTGAACAAGACCCCAAAGCATAACACGAAGTCCGCCCCACGAGGTAAACTCACGGGAGAAGGTCGCATAATTCTCGGTCTCGGGATGTCGTCTTGAGAGATGAGGAGGAGCAGTTTCGAAGTTTCGATCTCGAAGAAAACTGCGGATGTAACACCTCAGAAAACAAGATCTAGTCTTTGTAACCGTCGACCGTTGTTCTAGTATTTACGAGAAAGATCGTGAGTCAACCGCGACTAAACACGGAGTAATGGCCATAAAGGCACAATTATGATATTCACAACGTCATTTCTTTCCCCCAGTTATAAATAGATTCATTTGTAAACAAAGCGGATGGGAGCAATTCAATATTCAACTTTACTTCTATTCATTGTCTCGTTTGTCATTTAGCTTATTCACTGCCTTGTTTATTTTTAAGCCTTTCATCTAGTTCAAATATAATATTAGATCGAGCATCACTTCGATACAAGCAAATTACCAGTTAAATCCAATACAAATTTGATTTGTTGTCCTATCTCGATTTAGGCCAACACAAATTGGCGCCGTCTGTGGGGACCTGGTAATAACGTTTGTTCCAAACCTGAGCTTTTCCAGATCTCTGTAAGATGTCGATGACCTCGATGTCTCGAAAATCTGCAAACGTCATAACTGACGGTGTAGAAATAAATGGTATCAACTCCGCCTCGGTGAGGAAGCTTGCGGAACTCTCAACCAGCACAGAAAAAAGAACCCAAATGGAAGGGGACGATGAAGAAATCATTTTCAACGAAGGAGATTACCACGAGGTAATAAACCCCTCATCACGAAGCTCTGGTTATTACCTTAAGGGTCAGTGATTCAGATGTGAAACGAGTCTTGGTAGACCCTGGAAGTTCCATAAATATAATCAACCGCAGAGCGATTGAGCAAATGTGGCTGAAGGACCTTGTCGTCCCGAAGATAACCACCTTAGCAGGGTTCAATAATTCCGTGGAAAGAACTGTACGGGAAATCACCCTCATAACCACCGCCGGGGGGGTTGACAAAGAAACAACTTTCCAAATAATGAATGAGGACATGACATACAATATTATCCTCGGAAGGCCTTAGATTCACAAAATGGGGGCTGTGCCGTCAACCTTTCATCAAGTCATTAAATTTCCCACCCCATGGGGAATTCGTGCAATTTGAAGTGATCAATCAACGGCTCGAAAATGCTATTCAGTCGTTGCGCAAAATAGGAATGCCCCGATCGAGCACTCGAGGTCACAACCATGCGAACCCAAAACCCCATAAAGGGGAGAGCTCAGTCCAAAAAACAATTTCCCCAAAGCAGGAAGAGAGGATTCCAACTTTCATCCAAGAACCTCGAAAGCAGAAGGCTGAGGACTCAACAGTGGAAAAGCTAGAATCTCATGCATTGCCAGAAGAGTTCCCGGAAAGAAAAATATTTGTGGGCTCGGAGCTGGACGCCGAGTCCAAGAAAGCTCTCATCAAATTGTTAAAAGCCAATGATGTTTGCTTTGCACGGTCTCACGCAGACATGATAGGGATAGACCCCGAAATTATGACACACGAGCTGAATGTAGACCCCAATCACCGCCCGGTGAAACAGAAGAAAAGACTTCACGCTGGAGAAAAGAAGAAGGCGATCCAGGATGAAACCAAGAGGTTACTTGACAACGGGTTCATAAGAGAGGTCAAGTACCCATATTGGCTTGCTAATGTGGTAGTGGTACCCACGAAAAATGACAAGTAGAGAATGTGTGCTGATTACACCGACCTGAATAAAGCTTGCCCTAAAGACTCCTACCCTTTATCCTAAATAGACAGGTTAATAGACTCCATGGCTGGACACAAGCTTTTGACCTTTTTGGATGCATATTCAGGGTACAATCAGATCCTAATAGACCCAAATGATGAAGAAAAAATTTCTTTCATTACGGATGAAAGAACTTAGTGCTACAAGGTGATGCCATTTAGCCTAAAAAACGGCGGGGCAACCTACCAGAGATTGGTGTGTTAGATGTTCAAAGATTACATTAGGAAAATGATGGAAGCCTATATCGACGATATGTTGGTAAAATTTGCCCGGCTGGAAGATCATTTGAAACAACTGAAGTAAGCCTTCGCGGTTTTGAGACAATATTGCATGAAGCTTAACCTCGAAAAGTGCGCTTTTGGGGTCAGCTCGGGCAAATTCCTAGGATTCATTGTCTCGGAGAGAGGCATTGAAGTAAATCCTGACAAGATCAAAGCTATACAAGAAATCCCCAAAGAATTATCGAGTCCGAAGGAAGTGCAACGCTTGACTGGCCGATTAGTCGCCTTGAGTCGATTTATTTCGAGGTCATCAGAGCGGTGCCACAAGTTCTTTTCCGTCTTGAAGAAGAAAACCTCCTTCGAATGGACCGCCGAGTGCAGGGAGGCCTTGAAGGAGCTGAAACATTATTTAGCCAATGCCCCGCTATTGGCCAAACCAAAAGACGGCGAGACCCTACTGGTTTACCTAGCTGTCTCCGAGGTGTCAGTGAGTGTTGTTCTGGTTCGAGAGGAAGAAGGAAAGAAGCAACCAATATACTATGTCAGCAAAGCCCTCCTTGATGCTGAAACAAGGTATCCACATTTTGAAAAATTAGCGCTTGCATTAGTCACTGTTGCTAGAAAATTGCGCCCTTACTTCCAATGCCATCCAATAGCCGTAGTAACAAATTTCCCCTTAAGAAGTATATTGCATAATCCAGAGCTGTCGGGGAGGTTATCTAGGTGGGCAGTCGAGCTAAGCGAGTATGACATCATATATCAACCTCGCACAGCCATCAAATCTCAAGTGTTGGCTGATTTCGTAGCTGATATAAGTGTCAAACTACTTCCCGAAGCGAAGAAAGAGAGCCTAATTTCAAAAAATCCCACCCCTAGAGTATGGAAGCTTTACACCGATGGAGCGGTCAACTCCAACGGTTCAGGACTCGGAATAGTGCTCGAAGCCCCCACTGGGGAAAAGCTAAGACACTCAATGAAATCCGAGAAGCTGACCAACAATGAAGCTGAGTACGAAGCCGCCATAACAGGATTAAAGCTGGCCAAAGAAATGGGAGTTGAAAATGTAGAGTTAAGGTGTGACTCACAACTAGTGGTCAATCAAGTTCTCGGTGGATATACGGCTCGAGAGCCCAGGATGAAGCAACTAGTGGGAAGAATGCAACAAGCGCTCGAGGCCTATCAAGAATGGAAAGTCATGCAATTACCACGAGAACAAAACGCTGAGGCCGATGCTCTAGCCCATCTGGCCTCGGTAGTAGCAACAGACGACTCGAGGACTGATGCTACAGTTAGGGTTTTCACGTCGGCCATAGGAAAGATGAAGCTGGAAGTAAATATTGTAGACCGACATTGGGATTGGCGAACAAAATTCATCTCTTATCTAGAGTCGAGGACTCTACCACCAGATAAAAAGGAAGCGGCAAAATTCAGAAAGCAAGTTGTCCCATACACAATGGTGTACGGACAGCTATACAAAAAACTTTATTGCGGCCTGGTGGCCAAATATTTAGGGCCAGGAGAATATGAATACGTGATGAGAGAAGTGCACGAAGGAACATGTGGCAACCACTCAGGAGCCAAAGCCCTCGTTCGAAAACTGCTCCGAGCCGGCTATTACTGGCCCGAAATGAGCGAGCATGCCAGAGTGTTTGTTAGGAAGTGTGACAAATGTCAAAGACACGCTTCTATGATTCACCAACAAGCCGAGCCCTTACATTCGGTAGTTTCACCGTGGCCCTTCATGAAGTGGGGAATGGATATCGTAGGACCTTTCCCCAAAGCGAAGGGCAGTGTCAAATACATACTCGTGCTCACTGATTATTTTTCCAAATGGATCGAGGCAGGAGCTTTTTCCAGGGTAAGACAGAAAGAGGTTATCGATTTTATATGGAAAAACATCATATGCCGATTTGGAGTCCCAAAGAAGATTACTTGTGACAATGGGACGCAGTTCGTTGGCTCAGAGGTCACGGAGTTTCTTCCAAAAATGGGGGTTCAAAAGGGTAACCTCGACACCCTACCACCCAAGCGCCAACGGACATGCTGAATCATCAAACAGGATAATTGTTGACAACTTTAAAAAGAAGATGGATGAAGCCAAGGGCTCGTGGTCTGATGAGTTACCGAAAGTATTGTGGGAAATGAGGACAACAGAGAATAACAGCACTGGAGAAACTCCATTTTCTCTCGTTTACGGGGTCGATTCATTAATTCCTTTCGAGGTGGGAGAACCAAGTCTCTGCTATGCACACTCTACCGAGGAGTCAAATTAAAAAGGCAATGAGAATAGAGCTGGATTTGCTTGAAGAACGAAGAGAGATTGCACTGGTGGGGTTGACAGCCCAAAAACAACGAATCGAGGCCTACTTAAACAAAAAAGCCAAGCTGCGAGAGTTTAAGGTCGGTGACTATGTCTTAAGAGCCTCGAATCAAACAACCAAAGAGAAAAATGTTGGAAAATTGGTCGCCAATTGGGAAGGACCCTACCGAGTGAAAGCAATTGTAGGGAAAAGATCCTATCAGCTAACAGATCTTAAAGAGAAGCAAGAGCCTTTGAATTAGAATGTATCCAATCTAAAGAAGTATTACTTCTGACAACACGAAATGTGCTCCCGAGGTCAACAGTGCTCGAGTCTTCATCCTTCACCCTCGAATACTAGGGGGAGGGGTTACAAGGAAGCGAGGTCAATATACAATCGACTCAGGGGCTCGTAGCTCAAAAATTCTTCAACAAAATAATCCAGGCTCGGGGACTCAGCTCTAAGCTTGAAATCTTCGCCCGAAACGGCTTTTTATAAAACGAAACATGCCTAAGTACAACTAGGCCTTGTGTAAATTGATTCAATTTTTATCAATGGAATAAGAATCTATTTATCTTTTTATCCATTAAAGTTTTAGCCTCGGCTCGAGGGCGAGACGTCGCCCTAAGCTAGCTCTCTAACAGATTCAAAGTCTTGCAAGCAAACAAAAAAAGATATCAAAATAATTGATATTCAAAAATTCATGTATTCACAAGGCTCGAAGGCCAAAATAATTACAGAAAAGTAGCCCGAAGGCACAAAAACAAAAACTAACGAGCAGTCACTCGTATTCACTATCGCTACCCAAAGCCTCTCCTTCAGACGAGCTCTCACTGCTCGAAGGAAGTCGGTCTAAAAAACCCCGAGCTGTAGCCACGTCAACCTTGGCTTTGGAAATCTCGTCATCCAAGTTAATCCCCTTTTTACATTGTTCAAGGGTCCTCAACTTGGTCTGAATGATTGTCCAATTTCTGTCAACCTTTGCTCGGGTAACCCTCAAATTCAACTTAGCTCTGAACTTGGATTTAAGCGTAGCGGAAGAGGCTAATTTCTTAGCCCGAAGGATTTCCACTTCGACTTCGAGAGCTTTATTCTTAGCTTCAACCTCGACCACTTTTGAGGTAAGTAGCGAAGTTTTCTCTTCAAACTGCTCGGTCAACTCCCTAAGTGCTGCATCGGCTGCGTCAGCTTGCTTCCGAAGCTCGGCTTGATGAGTCTCCTCTTGGAACCTCTTCTCGACCAAAAGGCTGGTAACTTCACCACGGGCCTGAGAAAGATCAACACCAAGTCGCTCGACTTCTCTTTGAGATCGATCCAAGTTAACCACCGAGCTGGAGAGTTGCTTCTCGAGCTCAGCAACACGAGCCTCGAGCACGTTCCTCCTACGATCCAACTCATCCCCAACCCGACGAAGATATGCTGCTCGCTGAGCTTCGACTTCAGGTTCCTTCATGGCATAGACGTAGCCCTACAACCAAAGGGAAAAAAGTTAAAGGCCTAAAAAGCAGTTAGAATAAAAATCAAGCAAAACAAAACCTCACATGGATTGCATGCAGAGCCGAGTAAGCCATCAAATCATCTGAGGGAATGTTCTTCAGACTGTCATTCTCTAAAGGCCCAAGTAGCCCTTTGCAGCTGATGGCGACCCCCATGCTGTCATCCAATAGACAAACATCTATTGGGACTGGGATTCGTCTAATCCCTTGGGAGAGATTCGCCTTAGCCCGAGGTGGGTCCGCACTCGCTTGTCTCACAGGCAATGTCGCCTCGACAGGCTTGTTGACCTCTTCGACAGACTTCGCCTCGCTGGACTCCAAATCGTCACGAACCTTCTCAATCACTTGGCTCGGCTCTTTCACGACTGTCCCCTTGACTACGCTCCGAACCAATATGTCATCTGGTTCATCAATCAATCTTCGCCGGGGAACCGTAGTCAAATCAACCCGAGGGATTTTAGCCTTAGCTGACTTCTTAGGCGTATCACCATTTCTTTTTGAACCTAAAAAGAAAGAAATGCATTACTCAAAGGGGAAGATAAAGAGAAAAATACAAAAATAGACAAGAATACCTCTCGGAGCATGAGTAAGAGTCTAAACAGACTCCTCGATAAGATGCAAACTAGCATCAGCATCTGGGACATCGACGACTTCAGCTCGTCGTCCCACCTTCTTTTTCTTTTTCTTTTTCTTTTCCTTATCTTCTTCCTCTTCTGCATCGGTAGGCAAAACGTTGAAATCTGGAAAAAAGGAAAAAAGGCGGAAGTAAGAAAAGACGCATCGGGGAAATGAAATGATCAAAATTGGGAATATACTAACCAAGACACTTGCCCGACCACCCATTTCCTGCACGAGCGGCCAAAACCATTCAATCCCTATCCAACCTCCCCTCGGTATTGATTATGGCTTGCACCCAAGCCTCCAATCCTGGGGAGGATTAATTGGAGGTCTCCTAGTGTATTGGGTGAAAAATCACCGGGGTCTCGAGCAAGACCTCGGAGTGCAGCACGAAGACTGCGCCACGAGACAAGCTTCTGAAGGAAATATTGCATAGTCACTCGCCCCGGAAATCACATCAGGAAACGAGGGGAGGTGAGCTCGAGGAAAACCCTCTGCAACCTCGAGCGGATGCCACACCTCGGGAGACGAGGACCAACCTTTGTAACCGTCGACCGTTGCTCTAGTATTTAAGAGAAAGATCGTGGGTCAATCAGGATTGAACGCAGAGTAATGGCCATAAAGGCATCATTATGACATTTACAACGTCATTCTTTCTCCTGACTATAAATAGGGCTCATTTGTAAACAACAGGACAATCAATATAATAAAAACCTCTACTTTCACTTATTGTCTCGTTTATCTTATCGCCTCGTTATTTCTTCTGAGTTTACATTTAGTCCGAATTCAATTTAGCTCGAATATCACTTCGATACAAGCAAATTACCAGTGAAACCCAATACAAATTCAATTTGTTGTCCTATCCTGATTTAGGCCAACACAAATTGGCGCTGTCTGTGGGGATCTGGTAATAACGTTTGTTCTGAAGACCGTAATTTTGACTTTCTACTGAAAACAAAATGTCAGATACTGTCAATGAAAATATAACTATTCAAATGCCCAACCAGACAATGGGCATCACCGAGACCAATGGTGGAATCCCATTACAATCAACTGGCTCGACATCGCCCGTTAGCCCCATCCCAACAAACACCTCAACTCCATTAATTGGTCTAATACCTCCCGTAGGAGCATTGGCCGTTGAACCAACATTCTCAAATTCGGGCAACCCCTTCCAGGAGTTCATGGTAAACTCGCTACAACAAATGCGAGAGCAGGCCGCCGCTCAAGAAGCCGCTCAAGCCCAATTTAATGAGCAATTTCGGAGTTCTTTGCAAGCCCTCGCTGGGAACGGGAGAGTTCACTCTGCTCTCGGTGATGTCCCCTACATGATGTTTAATGGAGGGAACAATGCCACTACTCCTATTGGGATAAATACATGAGGACTCCCAAATGGGATTTCGTCTGGGGTCTCGGGGACTATAGCTCCCACAACATCTCAAACGAGCGTCGCATCTAATTTTGAAAAGTGGAAGAAGGAGTTCGAGGCCAGCATGGAGAAATGACTCGAGAACGTGCTAGGGGTCCGCAAGCCCCCACGAGCACTGGACATTGAAAAATGTTGCCAATTACCTTTCAAACCTGAAGCTGCTCCAGCGCCTGTCCCAAAATATTTCAAATTACAAATTCTGAAGAAGTATGACAGGACGACGGACCCAGTTGACCATATTACAAAATACATGGCTATGGTCAAAAGCAGCGACCTCACCCCGATTGAAAAAGAATCCATGTTCTTGAAAAAATTCGCCGACACCCTAGAAAAAGGGGCGTTGCGTTGGTACATGCTCCTCCCTTCCGAGTCCATTTCCAGCTTCGATGAATTGGCGGACATGTTCATTAAGGCTCACACTAAGGCTCAAAAGATCCTTAAAAGAAAGGAAGACATCTATGATGTAAAAAAGGGATACCTCAAGCCCATCAAGGGCTTCCTTGAGCGCTTTCAAGCCGAGAAGATGGACCTACCAAAAATGGATGACAGCCTGGCAGTCATGGCTTTTGAAAAGAACCTTAATGTAAGCAATTCAGAGGCTGCGGCTGAGTTGAAGAAAGTGCTCTAGCAGTGGCAAGCTTGAACCTGGGACGAATTGCACGGCTGAGCCACAGCTAAGATCAGGCTCGAGGAAGCGGAGTGGAGAAGAACGGGACGTGGTCATTCCTAGTCGATCCGAATCCTCTCAACGCACCGACGCACCATGAGGGAATTCAAAAGGACGATATGAGCCATATAAGGGAGCTCAAAGGCAACACGTAAGCCAACGCTTCGGGGGTATCAGCATGTGAGCCAAAGGCTCGGAGGAAAAGCTGTATCATCCTCCAACCAAAAGTCTTCGGGCCCATCTTTGGTACCTAAGGAGAAAGTTCTGCCCCGAATCTCTGAGTACAATTTCAATATATCCTCTTCCGAGCTAGTGAACAAGATCAAGGGAATGACTGACCAAGGTGTGAGGCTACCCAAAGACGTGAGAACGCCCCCGAGCAAAAGGGACTAAACCCAACATTGTGAGTTTCACATGGACTATGGGCACACAACTGAGGACTGGAAAGTGGTGCGTCTTGAGGTGGCACACCTGCTCAAGAAGGGGGGTATTAGCAGAATACTTAACTGACAAAGGGAAGCACAATTATTCAAAGAACAGAAGAGAATAGCAACCACCTCGAGCACAGTCACCGAAGAGGGTAGTGAATGTCATCACTGGGGGCTGGGAGGTGAATGGAGTAAACTTTACTGCGGCACAGAAAATGGCTAAATCATCCAAGCAAGAGCTGGTGAGTCGAGCAAGGAGATGGTATTCAGCAAAGAAGATTGCGATGGGATGATGTTCTCCCATCACGACGCGCTAGTGATTACGCTCAGGATCAATGACTGTGATGTCAAACGAGCTCTAGTTGATCCAGGTAGCTCAGTAAACATCATCAACTATGGCGCGATAAAAAAGATGTGGTTAAAGAATCTAGTCGTCCCAAAGGCGACCATACTGACAGGGTTCAACAACTCCACCGAGAACACTTTGGGGGAAATAACCCTCACAACTACTGCAGAGGGAGTAAACAAGCAAACTATCTTCCAAGTTATGGACGAGGACATAGCCTACAACGTCATTCTTGGAAGACCTTGGATCCACGAGATGGAGGCTGTGCCATCCACTTTGTATCAGGTGATCAAGTTCCCAACTCCATAGGGAGTAAGAGCCATCCAAGGAGAACAGAGAATAGCACGAGAGGGTTATTCAATTACAATGAAGAATACAGTCGTCTCGATTGGACTAAGAAAATAACAGCGAGCGAAGATTCAACAATCGGGGACTTCGCCAGGCAAAGCCCTCGGAGCACGAGCAACTACCTCGCCAAAGAATCACCCTTGGGACTTGCTCGAATAAATTCATGCTATTCTAGCTCCTTTCATCTAAGTCCTGTTATAACCAGGCATCTATTGTAATAAAGGCATGCAAATTCGGTCAATGAAATAAACTTTTATTCGTCATCTTTTTATCTCATTTGAACATGCATAGCTAGTCATAAGTTAAGCCTACGGCTCGAGGGTGAGATGTCGTCCTGAGCTAGCTCGAAACAATGAAAAAGTCTTACAAGCAATTTCATAAAAGGAATTTCCATTAATAAAAAAGGCTCGAAGGCCCCAAATATTTACAAGGTAAACGGCACAAAAGCCTTAACCAAAAAAAAAACAAAAGCTCTACTCTAAGCCTCCGCTTCGGAGTCATCACCTCCCTCGTCTGAACTCTCGCTGCTTGAAGGGAGATTTTCCTCAGCCTCTGGGCCACAGCAGCGTCGCTCTCGGCTTTGGCAATCTCAGCATTAAGGTCAAGCCCACCGCGGCACTCCTTCAGAGTCTTCAGCCTCGTCTGAATAACGACCCAATTCTTATCAACTTTGGCCCGAGTCCTCCTCATTCTCCGCCTCGAGGAGAAAGAATCGGCCTTGCCTCTCATGAACTTTACCTCGCTCTCGAGCTGACTCTTTTCCTTGGCCAACTGTTCTGTCTCCGTAGCCATTTCATTCATCTTAAGCATCTTCTGCTTTAAGTCATCATGAAACTTTTTGGCCCTTTCACTAATAGCTGACTGAGCCTCGTTCCTTACTTTCTTCAGCTCAGCGTCCCAAAGCTCCTTCCAATGGGCCATCTTCCCCTAAATGTAGGATTTAGCCTCGAGGCTTTGGTCATCGCAAGGTCAGACTTGTTGGCAGCGTTTTTAGCCTGCTCCAACTTGAGCCTTGTGTTCAATAATTCCCTCTCGAGACCCGCTCGCTCTCGCCTCCATCCAGCCTTTGATTGCCGAAGCTTCTCATCTCGGCTGCACTCTATCTCAGCAACCCTGATAGAGTTGATGTAACACTACCAAAAGGAATTCTAAAAAAAAATCAGAGAATAAAGCGAAACGACAAATTGAAAAGAGAAAGTTAGAGAAAGCATACATGAATGATATGCTGAGCAACTTCAGCCATCAAATCAGAGATGGGAGACTCCTTAAGATGATCGCGTTCCTTAGGACCTAGGAGTCCACGGAGGCTGATCGGGACTTGGATGTCGCCATCAAGAAGGCAAAGTGTTACACCCCATATGTCTAAAGTGACGTATATCACTCTAAAGACATGTTAAGAATGATTTAAGTGAGTTTAAAGTCATAATATGACCATATATGATGTTTATATGTTGAATATAAAGTTTGGGAAAAATCGGATTTAAGTTGCGGAAAAACCGACTAAGGATTGCCTTGTAACGAAGTTTTTCAGCAATTAATTTCGTATGTTATATGAAGTCTTTTGGGGACATATCATATACCAAATTGAAGGTTTTGGAGTGTAGTTTCTGAAACTTATAACGGTTTGTTCATAAAATATATAGATAAAAAGATATAAGCATCAGAAGTCAGACCAGAAAAAGGGATATAAGCGCAAAAGAGGACTAAAACTGAAATGTTTCAAGTATAAAAGGAAAATTCCTCTCATATCTCGTCATTACCAGAAATCTAAAGAGATTAAAAGTGCTCTCATTAATTTTTAGGCAACTTTTATGATTTTTAAGGAAGGACGCAAATCTTAACTCGAAATTGTAGACGGATTGCGCCAAAACGCTCTACGCGATTAAGGTAACGTTATGCTACCTTCAATTTCGTCTATAGTTTGAGTTTTAGAGTTACTTCATGGCTAAGTAAAGTACCTAAATGCTGTATTATAGCTTTTTTAAGATTTAGAAGGTGTTGAATTCAAGGGAAACAAGGTTGAGAAGCAAGAAACATCAAAGGTATGTAAGGCTAAACCTTTCTTTTGGCAAGGCATGTATCTTGTAGCTTTTGAAGCTTTTATTAGTTCCAAAATTGATGATTCTTGTGGGTAACTTGTATGGCATAAAGGTGACCGTATATTTGCTTAATTTGGTGCTAAGAACCACAGTAAAAGATGTCCAAAACAGTAGCACAAAATGTTTTAAAATCTGGAAAATTATTTTTATCTTCGGATAGCTGTTAGTATTTTGAGCATACTTCCTTGTACAAAATTGATATCGAGATGATTCAAGATTCCCTGGAACCCTAAGACATATATCTAAAACTTTTGTGCAGACCATGAAGTCTATAACTTTGATGTAAACTCTGAAAAATAGTGTTGAAAGCCAGGACAGTGGTGCTGTCCAAACATTCTATCTGCGGATTTGTTATGTCATCCAGTTATCTCATCTTGTTATCCGTTTAACATGTTTATATTATCAGTTTATTCGGGTATCTATTCCCATGTATAGTATAGTGCTGGTTTTGTTTTTGCGGATCATCCAGTTTCAGGGGAAACTCTGCCGAAATTTTTATAGAAATTCAAAGAGTTGGACAAATTCTGAGTTCTAGGTTGTGTCTATAATTCTATCCAGAGTTTTCTTATCATTCCTTTTGAGTCCATATCTATTGTTTCCATATGTGTTATGCCTCATACATGCTTATGCTTATATTGTGATCATGTTATGTGTGATTTGGAGTCCCCCATAGAGGCTGGACATTGTACACACAGTCCGGTCGCGTGTGATACTACCCGTCTGGGGGATACAGCCCCTCTGGTTCAAGTGGGAGTTGAGACACCTAGTGTGACCGGGTGTCATTCACACACTCTGTCCTGAGAGACTAGATATTACTGGCTGGGGGTTACATAGCACATAACACCCGCCAGGTTTGTTATATACGCGTATATAGCCATAATATGCACTGCATGATTATACATGAGGCTAGTTCAGGTTTTCAGTTACCTGATTTGGGGGGATACAGCCCATAACACCAGACAGGTACTAGTTCAAATGTTCAGTTACCTGATTTGGGGGGATATAGCCCATAACACCAGACAGGTACCAGTTCAGATAACAGTTCAGTTTTAGCTCAGTACCAGTTATCAGTTCTGAGTTATCAGCCACCAGTTCTTAGTGTCAGGATCAGTTGACAGTTATCAGTTCCAGTTTCTAGTTACCAGTTATCTGTCATATTACAGTTATTTATCAGTATAGTTCAGCTCAGTCTTCAGTTTCAGATTCAGTTAGACTTCAGTTTATATTTAGACCATGTTTAGTACGTTCTTAAGATTTTCAGCTATATTGCTATGCTCCAGCTCATATTTATATATTTATATTGCAGCATTACAGTTTCATTCAGCTATGATATATTATATGCTCATGCCTTAGATACTTGGTACATATCGTACTCACGCCCTTTTCTGGGGCGCTGCGTTTCATGCCGCGCTGGTGCAGATAGATCAATGCTTGGACCACGTTAGTAGGTCATCTATCAGCTATTGGAGTCACTCTGCTTACTCCTGGAGTTACTTATCTTTTGGTATGTGTACAGTCAGCCAGTTTGGGTATGGCGGGGCCTTGTCCTGTCCTTTGTATATTCAGTTCAGCACTCTTAGAGGCCTGTAGATATGTCCCTGTGTGATGCAGTCAGTATGTTATGTATATTAGCGTGTGATAGCCTTGTCATCTTTCCAGACTTTTATGTTTTTCAGTAAATATGTATGTATTCATAACTAGGTTCCCAGCACATCTCTATAATTTATAGATTATCAGTAGGATTAGCGATGATCGACACTTAGTGTCAGTTATCCGTTGCGGCCCTAGGTTGGGTCGTGACAAAAGTGGTATCAGAGCAGTTCAGTCCTAGGGTGTCTACAGGCCGTGTCTAGTAGAGTCTTGTTCAGGAGTATGTTGCGCGCCATACCTTTGAACAGGAGGCTACAAGGCACTTCAGGACATTTGTCTTTTTTTCTTCTCTGGATCGCGCGATAGAGCCATGATTATAGAATTCAGCCCTCTAACAATAGTGTTTTCAGCAAAGTGATGCCATCGAAGAAACTAACAGCTGCCCAGAAGGGCAAGGCTATTGCCGGCCAGGGTACTAGTAGAATGCCACCTGAGGTGGATGAGAGTGAGGAGTTCAGACCTGAGGCTCTATCTGAGGCCTCACAGATCCCTTCAGTTCAGGGCGATATTAGAGGTACCACAACTACTGTACCTCCAGCTCCTCTACCCAACAGTCAGGGGCAGGGAAAGAGGGATGCCACCAGATTATTGACCAGTGTTGTTGTTGCTCAGACTAGACAGCACAGTGCAGATGCCCAGGGAGATGTTGGATCCAGGATCAATAATTTTATCAGGCTAGAGCCTCCAGTCTTTACTGGATCCCGTATAGGAGAGGACCCTCAAGATTTTCTTGTGAGGATAGCCAGGGTGTTGAGGGTCATGCTCGTGTCAGAGACAGAGCCAGTAGAGTTTGTTGCATTCAGATTGCATGGCCTAGCAACAGGGTGGTATCAGACATGAGAGCTATCTAGAGGGTCAGCTGCTACTCTGGCGACTTGGAAGGAATTCTCGGATGCCTTCCTTTATCATTATATGCCTATAGAGACACAGAGAGAACGTGCTGATCAGTTCCTGACCTTGAGACAGGAAAGTTTGAGTGTAGAAAAATATAATTATCGCTTTAATTTCATAGCAAGCTTTGACCCTGCTGTGGTAGCCAGTATGGAGGATAGAATTCACAGGTATGTACTGTGACTAGGTCTACACCTCGTGAATGAGTGTATGACTATTTCTATACAACCAAGTATAATCATATCACGCATTCAGGTGTTTGCTTTATCACTTGAGGAGAGGAAGTAGAAACAAAGAGCCGACAGGGATAGAGGGTTACATAAGAGGGGAAGATTGTCTTGTTCATTTAGAGAGACATATGGAGTGAGTAGGCAGTAGAGTGTTAGACAGCCACCAACTAGTATACCTCCATAGTCCCGTGGCCCACGATATGATAGACCTCCTCAGTCTAGAGCTAGTCAGGCATCACAGACTTCAGGATTTCAGCATCAGGGTACTTCTGTATAGGTCAATCAGACATATTCGAGATGTCTAGATTGTGGTAGACACCACTTGGGACCATGTCAATTAGGAGTTGATACTTGTTATATTTCTTAAAAGGCAGGACATTTCATGAGAGATTTCCCGACTAGGGGTGGTAGTGGTGCAACCCAGCCAGCTAGATCAGCAGTTTCTTCCTCAGCACCAGCACGCCATCAGGGGCATGTTCTTCAGATTGGCACCTGCATAACTGAAAGAACTTAAGGAGCAACTGAAGGATATGTTAGATAAAGGCCTCATCAGACCTAGCATTTCCCCATGGGGAGCCCCAGTATTGTTTGTGAAAAAGAAAGACGGCTCTCTACGCATGTGCGTAGATTAGAGACAGCTGAATAAAGTCACAATCAAGAATAAATACCCTCTGCCCAGGATTGATGACTTGTTCGACCAACTCCAGGGTGCCAAGTGCTTCTCAAAGATAGATTTGCGATCGGGCTACCATCAGGTTAGAGTCGGAGAATGTGATATACCTAAGACTGCATTCAGGACCAGGTTTGGCCATTATGAGTTTTTAGTGATGTCATTTGGACTCATTAATGCCCCTACAGTATTTATGGATATGATGAATAGCGTATTCAGGCCTTATCTGGATTTATTTGTGATTGTATTTATTGACGATATCCTCGTCAATTCAAAGTCTGACTCAGAGCATGCAGAGCACCTACGCACAATATTGGGTACTCTTTGGGACCATCAATTATATGCTAAGTTCTCAAAGTGTGAATTCTGGTTAGATTCAGTGGCATTTCTTGGCCATATAGTTTCAGCAGAAGGAATTAAAGTAGATGGCCAGAAGATCGAGGCTGTGAAGAATTGGCCCAGACATACGATGCCAACTGAAGTACGTAGTTTTCTGGGTTTGGCAGGTTATTACAGAAGGTTCATAGAGGGTTTTTCCTCCCTTGTAGCTCCACTGACCAAATTGACAGAGAAAGCAGTCAAATTTCAGTGGTCAGACTCTTGTGAGCACAGCTTCCAAGAACTACAGAACAGGTTGATAACAGCTCTAGTACTTACACTTCCAAAAGGATCTGAGGGCTATGTCATTTACTGTCGAATTGGTCTTGGTTGTGTATTGATGCAGCATAGAAAAGTTATTGCTTATGCTTCAGACACCTGAGCAGAACTACCCTACTCATGATCTCGAGCTTGCAGCAGTCATTCATGCATTGAAGATTTGGAGACATTATTTGTACCGTGTTCATGTTGATATTTATACAAATCACAAGAGCCTCCGATATGTATTTAAGCAGGAGCTAAACCTACGACAAAGGTGATGGCTAGAGTTGCTAAAGGACTACGACATGGAAAATCTTTATCATCCTGGTAAAGCGAATGTTGTAGTTGATGCCCTTAGTCATAAGTGCATGTGTAGTTTATCTTACTTACAGCCACAAAAGAGAAACTTAGCTCATGCACTCCACCAGTTAGGCAGCTTGGGAATCAGATTAATAGATTCAGATGATGCAGAAGTTACATTTAATAACACAGCCACTACTTGCCTAGTGACAGAAGTAAAACAGCGTCAGTATGAGGATCCAGTTCTAGTTGAATACAGATAGATAGCCAGAAGAAAACCGGAATCACCATGCAGGGTTATTAGTGACGTGATTCTCATGTATAAAGATAGACTTTGTGTTCCTGATGTTGCAGAATTTATGTGGACATATTATGACTGAGGCACACTATTCCAGGTACACTATTCATCTAGGTTCGACAAAGATGTATCCTAACCTTAAGCAGATTTACTGGTGGGTTGGAATGAAGCGTGACATAGCAGAATTTGTGGCTCAGTGTCCTAACTGCCAGCAGGTTAAAGTCGAGCATCAAAAACCTAGTGGCTTGTTACAGGAAATAGAGATTCCATCATGGAAATGAGAAGCAGTGAATATGGACTTCATTACAGGCTTGCCCCGTACGTGGAGCAGGTATGACTCTATATGGGTTATAGTAGACAGGCTTACTAAATCAGCTCATTTCTTGCCTGTTAGAACTACATATACAGCAGAGGATTATGCCAGAATTTATATCAGAGAGTCAGTGTGCCTACATGGTATTCCAGTATCTATCATTTCAGACAGGGGCGCACAGTTTACAGCAAATTTTTGGCGATCATTCCAGACAGGTTTAGGGACACAGGTGAATCTGTACAGCATTTCATCCACAGACCGACAGACAGGCTGAGCGGACCATTCAGACATTAGAAGATATGCTTAGAGGTTGTGTGTTAGATTTTGGAGGCAGCTGGAGTGATCATCTACCGTTGATAGAGTTTGCATATAATAATAGCTATCATTCTAGCATACAGATTGCGCCGTATAAAGCTTTGTATGGACGCAAATGCAGGTCTCCTAGGATGGTTCGAGGTTGGCGAGTCTCAATTGATAGGTCTAGATTTAATCCAACAAGCAGTTGATAAAGTCAAGTTGATCAAGGAAAGATTATTAGCAACGCAGAGCAGACAGAAGTCCTATGCAGATAACCGACGTCGAGATTTAGAATTTCAGATTGGTGATTGGGTATTCCTGAAAGTATCACCTATGAAAGGCGTTATGAGATTTGGAAAGAAGGGGAAGCTTAGCCCTAGATTTATTAGTCCATATAAGGATATCAGTCGAGTTGAGGGTGTAGCCTACGAGTTAGACCTTCCAGCAGACCTTTAAGAGGTACATCCAGTATTCCATGTTTCTATGCTCAGAAAAATGTGTCGAAAATCCTTCTAGAGTTGTACCAGTAGATGATGTACAGATCACAAAGCAATTAACTTATGAAGAGGTGCCAGTTGCAATTTTAGATAGACAGATTCGTCGACTAAGGACGAAAGACATTCCTTAAGTTAAGATGCTATAGCAAAGCAATAATGTCGAAGAAATAACTTGGGAAGCTAAAAATGACATGAGAGCCAAATATCCACATCTCTTCACTACTTCAGGTATGTAACAGATCGTTGCTTAATGCTTCCACATGCTTCATTTAACATTCGAGGATGAATGTTCCTAACGGGGGAAGATTGATACACCCCGTATGTCTAAAGTGATGTATATAACTCTAAAGACATGTTAAGAATGATTTAAGTGAGTTTAAATTCATAATATGACCATATATGATGTTTATATGTTGAATATAAAGTTTGGGAAAAATCGGATTTAAGTTGCGGAAAAACCGACTAAGGATTGCCTTGTAATGAAGCTTTTTCAGCAATTAATTTCGTGTGTTATATGAAGTCTTTTGGGGACATATTATATACCAAATTGAAGGTCTTGGAGTATAGTTTCCAACACTTTTGACGATTTGTTTATACAACATATAAAAAGATATAAGCATTAGAAGTCAGGCCAGAAAAAGGGACATAAGCGCAAAAGAGGACTAAAACTGAAATATTTCAAGTATAAAAGGAAAAATCCTCTCATATCTCGTCATGTCAAGAAATCTAAAGAGAGAAACAGTGCTCTCATTAAGTTTTAAGCAACTTTTATGATTTTGAAGGAAGGACGCAAATCTTAACTCGAAATTGAAGACAGATTGCGTCAAAACGCTCTACCCGATTAAGGTAACGTTATGCTACCTTCAATTTCGTCTATAGTTTGAGTTTTAGAGTTACTTCATGGCTAAGTAAAGTACCTAAATGCTGTATTATAGCTTGTTTAAGCTTTAGAAGGTGTTAAATTCAAGGGAAACAAGGTTGAGAAGCAAGAAACATCAAAGGTATGTAAGGCTAAACCTTTCTTTTGGCAAGGCATGTATCTTGTAGCTTTTGAAGCTTTTCTTAGTTCCAAAATTGATGATTCTTGTGGGTAACTTGTATGACATAAAGGTGACCGTATATTTGCTTAATTTGGTGCTAAGAACCACGGTAAAAGATGTCCAAAACAGTAGCACAAAATGTTTCAGAATCTGAAAAATTGTTTTTATCTTCGGTCAGCTGTTAGTATTTTGAGCAATACCTCCTTGTAAAAAATTGATATTGAGATGATTCAAGATTCCCTGGAACCCTAAGACATATATCTAAAACCTTTGTGAAGAACATGAAGTCTATAACTTTGATCTACACTCTGAAAAATAGTGTTGAAGTCAGGACAGTGGTGCTGTCCAGACATTCTATCTGCGGATTTGTTATGTCATCCAGTTGTCTCATCTTGTTATCCGTTTAACATGTTTATGTTATCAGTTTATCCGGATATCTATTCCCATGTATAGTATAGTGCTGGTTCTGTTTTTGCGGATCATCCAGTTTCTGGGGAAACTCTTCCGAAATTTTTATAGAAATTCAAAGAGTTGGACAAATTATGAGTTCTAGGTGTGCCTATAATTCTATTTAGAGTTTTCTTATCTTTCCTTTGAGTCCATATCTATTGTTTCCACATGTGTTATGCCTCATACATGCTTATGCTTATATTGTGATCATGTTATGTGTGATTTGGAGTCTCCCATAGAGGCTGGACATTGTACACACAGTCCGGTCGCGTGTGATACTACCCGTCTGGGGGATACAGCCCCTCTTGTTCAAGTGGGAGTTGAAACACCTAGTGTGACCGGGTGTCATTCACACACTCTGGCCAGAGAGACTAGATATTACTGGCTGGGGGGGATATAGCCCATAACACCCGCCAGGTTTGTTATATACGCGTATATAGCCACAGTATGCACTGCATGATTATACATGAGGCTAGTTCAGGTTTTCAGTTACCTGATTTGGGGGATTCAGCCCAGAACACCAGACAGGTACTAGTTCAGATGTTCAGTTACCTGATTTGGGGGGATATAGCCCATAACACCAGACAGGTACCAGTTCAGATAACAGTTCAGTTTTAGCTCAGTACCAGTTATCAGCCACCAGTTCTTAGCGTCAGGATCAGTTGAAAGTTATTAGTTCCAGTTTCTAGTTACCAGTTATCAGTCATATTACAGTTATTTATCAGTATAGTGCAGCTCAGTTTTCAGTTTCAGATTCAGCTAGACTTCAGTATATATTCAGACCATGTTTAGTACGTTCTTCAGATTTCCAGCTATATTGCTATGCTCCAGCTATATTTATATATTTATATTTCAGCCTTACAGTTTCATTCAGTTATGATATATTATATGCTCATGCCTTACATACTTGGTACATATCGTACTCACGCGCTTTTCTGGGGCGCCGCGTTTCATACCGCGCAGGTGCAGATAGATCAATGCTTGGACCACGTTAGTAGGTCATCTATCAGCTATTGGAGTCACTCCGCTTACTCCCGGAGTTACTTATCTTTTGGTATGTGTACAGTCAGCCAGTTTGGTTCCGGAGCTTCCCTTGAGGACAACTCTTTCTTCCTCAGAACTGAAAGAAGATGGGAAAGAGATAATAAACGTAACAAACAAAACAAATGATGAAAACGAGAGGAGAAATACTCAACCTGTTTTTGCCCCAAGGTCCGGTGACCCCTCGGAAGCCGTTTTCTTCTTTCTTTATCTTTTCCCTTTTCACCCTTTCCCCTCAAAAGGTTTCCAATAAAATCTTCAAGGGCATTCAAGGCATCTCCAACCTCGGGAACCTCCTCTTTCTTGTCCTTCCTCTCTTTCTTTTATTCTTTTTCCTCCGGCGCGGTGATCACCCTCTTGGGGAGCCCTACAACAGAGAAAAGATAGTGAGGCAGCGAAGCATAGGGCCTCGGAAAACTAGACTAGACTCAAAGGTTGGGTAAAAGATAACTCACCATGCCTTTTACAAGCCTATTGGTTCTCACCCAAAGCAGCCAAAACCATCCACGACTTCTCTGGCCTAGGTTTGGCATCAATAATGGCCTGAACCCATTGAATCAAGTTCTTTGGACGAGCAATCGGGACCACCTCGGCTAAAGGAATAAGAACAAGGAGTCAAAAAAAGGAAAAAGTAAAACAAAAATAAACGAAGGAGGAAACACTTACAGGCTCGATTCCACCGATCGGAAAAATCAGGCTTCAAGGAGAGAAGATCGGTGGGCAAGAGGATGAAGTGCTCGTTCCACCCACGGTCCTCGAGATCCTCACTTTTCGTAATCAGCGAGTACGAGCCCCGTTTGTTGAGCTGGACGACCCCATCCTTGTGAAGGGTGGGGGAAAACAGATACAAAAGATGATCGAGGGTGAAAGGCACCCCCGCTAATCTAATAAAAAATTCAAGCATCGGATGTGCCTCCATACCCCAGGTCCAATCTGGGCTAGGCACACTTGGAAGGTTCGATAAAAATTATCCAACACTTCGGGGACAGGGAGAGAGAAACCAATCGTGAAAGGATAAGTGAAAACGAAGGAACGCCCATCGACTCGATCACTCACTCGGCTCTCAGGGGCGGGGATACCAACTCTCACCTCGGGGCCCCAGTTGCAATCAGAACAAACCAGATGAATGTTCGCCTGAGTGATCAAGCTCGGCGTATTCCCCACAGGAATGTTCCTTCTCCTCCTAGCCTCCGACTCAGTTTGCAGCTGCATAACGAAATCTTTCGAGAGATCAATTTTTGAAGGAATAACGTGGTGGGGTTTAATTTCCAAGTTGTCGGAAAGAAGTTCCTCGTCGCCCACATCCTTCATGGCGACCTCTTCCTCCGCCATAGCTGCTCCGATGGTCCCAGCCACAGCTGAATGGTGTTCTTGATCCACACCGCTGAGATTAGCAAGATCCTCCATGTTGAAGTCAGGAGGAACAACAACGTCTAGCGGTTCAGGGACATTAACCAGTTCCCCGCCAACAATCATGGTGTCGACAAAGGGAGGTAGAGAACGTGATGAATCTTGTTGAGACATCTTTCTTTCGAAGACCTTTTAGGAAAAAATGCAAATGTTTTACTGTTAAAGACAAGAAGAAGTAAGAAAAAGAAGGCAGGGTTCGACTATATATAGGTTTAAAAGAGCCATGATTACAGCCGCATGGGAAAGACAAAACCAGAAAACGCGCCCAATCAGCGATCGCCATGCATGATTGATGGGAATTCGAAGTGACAACAGCAGTTTTCAAAATTTGCGGCGCAAAAACAACCACATCAATCTCCAGCCTAAAATTCACTCCACTCCTCGAAAAATTTGGCAACCTCTCGAGGAGTGGGGGGACTATCTGTATTCAGTGAAAAATCACCGGGTTCTCGAGCAAGACCTCGGAGTGCAGCACGAAGACTGTGCCACGAGACAAACTTCCGATGGAAAGATTGCATGTTCACTCACCCCGGAAATCACCTTAGGAAACGAGGGGAGGTGAGCTCGAAGCACTGAGCTCGGGGAAAACCCCCTGCGACCTCGAGCGGATGCCACACCTTGGGAGACGAGGGCCAATCTTTGTAACCGTCGACCGTTGCTCTAGCATTTAAGAGAAAGATCGTGGGTCAATCAGGATTGAACGAAGAGTAATGGCCATAAAGGCACCATTATGACATTTACAACGTCATTCTTTCTCCTGACTATAAATAGGGCTCATTTGTAAATAACAGGACGATCAATATAATACAAACCTCTACTTTTACTTATTGTCTCGTTTATCTTATCGCCTCGTTATTTTTTCTGAGTTTACATTTAGTCCGAATTCAATTTAGCTCGAATATCGCTTTGATACAAGCAAATTACCAGTTAAACCCAATACAAATTCGATTTGTTGTCCTATCCTAATTTAGGCCAACACACCTAGCTAAAAACACGACAAAGGGTCCGTCTCTTCCACACTTATTGAAGCCGAGTACAGAAAATAAAAACCAGAGAAAGGCTTACGCGTCCTATTCCAAGTAGAATTCATCAACCTTCACTATGTATTGGTCACTTTTGGATTCAAAGACAAAAGTTTAAGCGAGCTAAAGTAAGCAAAATGCTCACGCATCAACTCCTTAAACTTGTGTCTTTGCTTGTCCTCAAGCAAACCAATCTCTAACCAAGAGTAGTAAAGCACTTTCAAGACTAGCATATAATGAAGCCAAGTTCAACTTTTCAAAAACTTTTGATCTCATTAGTACCAACACACATTCATACTCATGAATATTCAACAAGTCACTTTGTGAACTACTCACAAGTTTCACAATGGTCAAAGGATGAAATAGAGCCTCAAGTGTGGATTTGGTTTATCAACAAACTTCACTTGGTTTCAAACCCCATCTCAAGCTAAGCTCTCACCTCATTTATCACCACTTACAAACCTTTCCATAAGAAGAGTAGTCCGTATCTCACAATCAATTTCAAACCAAGGACATTCAAAGAATTAAACGCTCACTCTCCAAAGAATGTTCACGGGTTGAGTCAAAGTACCATAGGGTTGCCCATATTGCGACTCTCTGCTAATGGAGAAATACCAAACATTGGATCAACTAGAACTTGATTAGGTTTATAGTAAAGGCTCGGGGCTAGGTGTGATAATTTAGGAACATAGTGACTACCAACCACCTTACCAGCACATAAACATTTCCTTCCATCCTTATTTCACCTCATTTCACCCTCTTTCTTTATTCTCTTTTCGTTATTTTCTTACTTTTTGTTTTCTATAATTTTCTAAGTCTAGGAAGCCTAGTGCTTTTTATTCCCCTAGTCCACTTTCAATATTTACAAAAGCTAGGTGGACTAGTTCTATCATTCCATTTTGTCTCTCTTTTTAGATTTTTCACAAGCTTTTCTCTTTTTTTTTATTCACTTAAAAAGGGAATTTATAATCACTTAACCGCCAATGGATTACTTACATATTGAGTTACCAAATGAAAAGCTAATGGGCTTAAAAGGGACAATTAGTGATATTTTTTAGAGTAAGGGTATATAAAGACGCTAAAAAAAAGGTTCCAAAGAAAGCCTAAAATTATTTCCAAGTTCGGGACAACTCAAATTTCGCCTTGAGCACAAGCCGGACAAGTTCTAGACCCCAATTCAAACATGTGAAACCACCATCTATCCTCACACATAAGCAAGTGGATAAATCAAGATAAAAACTCAACTTTCAACAAGGCTCACAACTTGTAGAGTCTTAATGGTTAACTAGGAACCATGTCAATGACTCCAAAGCAACACATGAACCTAGAGTCATCGACCAAGACCACATACTTGCAAAGTGGACACTCCACAACTTGTCTTATACCATAAGATTCAAATGAAATGTTGGTACTTTATGAGACTTCCAATCCATAACCACAAGGCAATTTCATAAAACTACTATGTGCACTACTTGTTTCAAACAACCACTTCTGGAAAGAACTAATTAAAGAAAATCGAAAGCTTATTTAAAACAAAAAAAATATTCAGATAAGACCCAAACCCCCGCAAGACCCTTCACTCGGAGTCAAGCCAAGTTGATCCAAGACACCCATCTTCACTTGACTCGGAGAGGCATGGATGGAGGCGCCGAGAGTGGCTTGAAGGTCATGCTTTTGAGTACCATGGATGGGAGATCACTTAGCCCACTTGGAGAGGCTTCCGGAGCACGTTTCGAGGCAAACCAAAGTGCCACAGGAGGAGGCGGACTGCCCACTCCACTAGGCGGACCGCCCCCTCAACTCTCTGAAGTTTGGGACTGATCAGTAGGCGGAGCGCCCAGTTGTACAGGGGCGGAGCGCCCAGTTGCCTAGTAGGCGGACCGCCCACTTTTCAGGCGGGGCGCCTGTTCTGGGCGCCTGGTTCACCAGGCTGGGCGCCTACTCCACTATTTTCCAAGACGGGACACCTCATTAAATTGCTATGTTTTGACTACTTTAGCCCTACGTGGCCTTTGTTTATTTAACCCACTTTGGGGGTACTTTAGGGCTTTTATTATGTTTTAAGTGAAGCCTATAAATACTTCACTTGTATGCATTAAACCTTAGCTTACTTTGATTATTAATGAATGAGAATAGAGTTCATCTCTTTATGGAAGAAACCCTCTCTTTGGTTGCTTGAATTCACTAGTGGAACCTAGTTGACTCTTGAACCGAAAACCCGACCATTCTACTTGCGAGTCCGTTGTCGTCTCGAGGGTAGTTGCCTAGCGTAGGTGTTCTTGGCCTTCTCTCGGGGTGTAACGGAACTAGTTCTCCGTTGCTACTTGGGATTAGTGATCGAGTTACGTCTCGTTCCTATCTTTTACTTTTCCGCGTTTTGATTCTTATCATCCTGGTATCAGAGCAAGGTTCGGGTATCGTTTCTACGAACCCCCGACCCTTGATTCTTCGTGCCTAGGTTAGTTTGTTTAGTTTTCTTTTTGTTGAAGTTATTGATAGAAGAAAATTACAAAAAAATTGAAAAATTGAAAATACAAAAATTTGGTGTAACTTGTTGGTTTGTTGGATTCTAGATATGGGTGTTATGGATTCTTGATCGTGAGTGAATTCCCGTTGCTTGGGTACCAAAATTGATTGAATTGGAGAAGTTTGAAAAATTGAAACCCCAATTTCCCTTAAACCCTTGATGAACTTGTTCTTGATGATTTTGGCTTGATTCTTGGGTTGGATTGATGTTTGATTGGTAACTTGATATTGGGGATTGATCTTCTTTGAAAAACAAACGATTTGGTACCAATTTTGTGGGAATTGAACATGTATAACACCTACTTTGATGAATCACAATCCTTGTTGAACCCCTTTTGATAAACCCTAGTGTTCTTGAAGTTCTTGACCTTGACCCTTGATTTGATTGATTGTTTGGGTATAAATTTGATTGGGTTTTGTTAAGGAAGAACAAAAACAACTTTGGGTATCGTGGGATTGTGAAAACAAGTTGAAAACATCGGATTTGAGGCTTGAAAATCGACTTGAAAGGAGTTTGAACTTTGCTGAAAACTGCACCAGGCGGACCGCCCATATAGTAGGCGGACCGCCCCTCCTACTCTCTGAAGTTCAGAGGCGGACCGCCCAAATACTAGGCGGACCGCCCACTGAGCAACAGGTGGGGCGCCTGTTTTGCTGATTTTTGGGAACGGGTAGTGTATCGTAGGACCTCTTGTTTCTTTGATTCCATTGCATCTAGCTAGCACTTCTTTGAGTAATCTTACCTACTTGAATCGTGCTAGCCCTTCTAAACTATTAGGAAACTCAAGCCTAGACCGGAGGTTAGAATTCAAAGAAGACCCGTAGTCTCTTTTGGCTCAAGTCCGCATTTAAAGAGCTTAACGTTCCAATCGAGTCCTATCAACTCCACTCACCCCGGAGAGCATTGGGTCTCAAGTGGAGTGATTAAGTTGAGGTTTACTATTCAACTTAGTGAAGCTTTGGATTCAAGCAAGAGTGAAAAATCCACCACCCACTTAAACGAGTGATCCGAGTGAACACAAGTGAGGGAGTGTGTGAGATTGTTTTGCTAACGTTTGTTACTTGTGTAGGTACTATGGCTAACGAGGGACAAGATTTCATAAAGGAGGCCTTGGCTAATCTTCTTGCCAAGATGGACCTCATGAACCAAAGAATTGAGTCCCTTGAAAAGGGAGCTTCAAGTACACAAGGTGAACATGGGACCCCGAGTGTCCTAGTTGAACATGGGACCCCGAGTGTCCAAGCCGGAAAGGGGACCCCGAGTGTCCAAATTGAGACCGGAGAGGGCTCAAGTAGTCCCACCTTTACCCCGGAACAAGTTGTTGAGTTGCTAACTCAACAACGGGTGAAGGAAGATCGTGAGAAGATTGATCAAGTGTTGGGTAATACCCAACGAGCGGGCATCCCCCGTATTTTGGACAACCCACCAAGAAACATTCCACTACCTAGACCCATCCGAAATGTGCAACCTCTTGGGCAAGTTAATGAGGCTCAAGAAGGGGAGGAAGCCGATTATGGTGATGATGTGTATGGGTTTGATGATCACGTTCAACAGAGACGAGGTATGAATTGGGGTCGAAATGTGGATCGAGGTAGGGGCCGAGGTCGAGGGCCACCTATGGGGTATGATGGTGGAAATGTTAGAAGGGAGTATGGTGTGAATGAAGACCACTATGGGGGCCAACCGGAGCCTTACCGTGGAGGTCGTGACAATACCAACCTCAATAGTGTAAAGCTCAACCTTCCAAGCTTTAAAGGGAATTGTGATCCGGAGGCCTACATTCAATGGGTGCTACTCATGGAGAGGATGTTTGATACAAATGAGATGACCGATGAAAAGAAAGGTACTTATGCTATTTCATCCTTTGAGTCCTATGCATCTACGTGGTGGGAATCCGTTAAGAGATCAAGGAGAAGAGCGGGAGTTCATGTGAATGTGGGTTGGATTGACTTGAAAGGTATCATGAGTATCAAGTACATTACTCCTAGATATCGTCAAGAGTAACTCAAGAAACTATATGAGTTGAGGCAAGGTGTCAAGTCGGTGCATGAATACTTTGATGAGTTTGAAAGAGTTCGAATGGCCTTGGATATGGACAACGAAGATGAGGAGCAAGCTGTGATCCGATTCATGAACGGTTTGAGCTATGGTATAGCCTCACAATTGAGATTGCACTCTTATCTCTCACTTCAAGAAGTCCTTGATGCCGCTATTCAAGCTGAGCAATGGCTTGAAAAGGAAAAGTCCAACCGATACAAAAGCAACACTTCTACTTCCATGAGCAAACCGAAGGATTGGAAAAATCCTACTCCCAATGCAAGATTCACAAATGCTAGTGGCCCTAGTGGAGCAAGTGCAAGCAAGGATGTGAAGAAGCCATTTGAGAAGTATACACCCAACGTGGGAGGTAACTCTAAAACTCAATTGAACACTCCTACTTCTTCTTCCATTCAATGTCATAAGTGTAAGGGGTATGGGCACTTTGCTAAGGAATGTCCTACGAAGAGGACCATGATTGTTGTTGGTGAGAATGCATATGAGCAAGAGAGTGACCCGGAAGATGAGGGAGTAGAGGGAATAGAGGGAAATGAGGGAGTAGATGAGGATGGTGAAGATGACACGGTGGAGGATGAGGAACCTCATACTTTTCTAGTAGTGAGGAGGAGCCTAGGAGCTATGATTGTGGAGGACGGCGACGCCTTGCAAAGGGAAAACCTTTTCCATGCTAGGTGTCGTGTCAAGGGTGTTGTGTGCTCTATGATCATTGATTCGGGGAGTTGCACTAACGTTGTGAGCCAATCTCTTATATCCCAATTGAAGTTGCCTACCATGAAACACACCAAGCCATATAGATTGCAATGGCTTAGTGAATGTGGGGAGCTCAAAGTGGTGAAACAAGCCTTGATCAAGTTTAAAATGGGTAGTTATGTCGATGAACACTTGTTCGACGTTGTGCCCATGCAAGCATGCCACCTTCTCTTTGGAAGGCCTTGGCAATTTAACCGTCAAGCGGTTCACGATGGACATGTCAATACTTACACGCTCCAACATGAAGGAAGGAAATTTGTGTTGAAACCCCTAACTCCCAAACAAGTGAGTGATGACTACAACCGTATGAAGGAGTTGAGGGAGGCGGCAAAGGCTAAGTCAATCATTGAGACTAGTCCTTTGTCCAAAAGCATGGTGGCAATCCCACCTATTTCATCTACCGGTGGCATATGTGCCATGATGCAACCGGGCGAGCTCTTGAAAGGAAATGATGGCACCAAGTTTCTCCTATGCCTAGTGCACAAAGGTATGATCCTTAACTCTAATTGTGATTTTTTGACTAACCCTTTGCCTAGTATGTTTGAGAATGTCTTGAAGGACTTTGGGGACATGTTCCCGGATGAGATGCCCGATGGCTTACCTCCCTTGAGGGGTATTGAACATCAAATCGACTTTATCCCGGGCTCTCAAATCCCAAACAAACCGGCTTATAGGAGTAATCCGGAGGACACAAGAGAATCGCAAAAGCAAGTAGATGACTTGCTCTCTAAAGGCTTGGTCCGGGAGAGTTTAAGTCCATGTGCCGTACCGGTTATTCTTGTGCCCAAGAAGGATGGATCGTGGAGAATGTGCGTAGATTGCCGAGCCGTGAATAAGATAACGGTAAAGTACCGTCACCCTATTCCTCGACTTGATGATATGTTGGATGAATTGAGTGGGTCGTGTGTCTTTTCCAAAATCGACCTTAGGTCCGGTTACCATCAAATCCGGATGAAACCCGGGGATGAATGGAAAACCGCATTCAAGACCAAATTTTGTCTCTATGAATGGTTGGTAATGCCCTTCGGGCATTCCAACGTACCTAGCACTTTCATGCGACTCATGAACCATGTTTTGAAGCCTTTTATCAATAAGTTTGTTGTTGTCTATTTTGATGATATCTTGATCTATAGTAAGACAATTGATGAACATGTTGGCCACCTTAGGCAAGTGCTTGAAGTCTTGAGAGCCGAAAAGCTCTATGCTAACTTTAAAAAGTGTGCCTTTGGTGTGGAGAAGGTTGTCTTCCTTGGGTTTGTTGTGAGTGCCCAAGGAGTGGAGGTGGATGAGTCTAAGGTAGAGGCCATACGTGATTGGCCTACTCCTACTACCGTAACTCAAGTGAGGAGCTTTCATGGTCTTGCTAGCTTTTATAGACGATTTGTAAAAGACTTTAGCTCCATAGGCGCTCCACTCACCGAATTGGTGAAGAAGGACCAACCCTTTGTGTGGGGAGAGCCTCAAGAGAAGGCCTTCCAAGAGTTGAAAGGTAGGTTGAGTACCGCCCCCCTATTGCAATTGCCCGACTTCGGGAAGGCATTTGAGGTTGAATGTGATGCCTCGGGGGTGGGAATTGGTGGTGTATTAATGCAAGATAGCAAACCCATCGCCTACTTTAGTGAGAAGTTGAAAGGGGCCTCCTTGAACTATTCTACATACACAAGGAGTTGTATGCCCTTGTGAGAGTCCTTGCCCATTGGCAACACTATCTTTGGCCTCGAGAGTTTGTAATCAAGAGTGACCATGAGTCACTCGAGCATTTAAGAGGCCAAGAGAAGCTCAATAAGAGACATGCCAAGTGGGTTGAATTTATTGAGTCCTTTCCCTATGTTATCCAATACAAGAAAGGGAAGGACAATGTTGTGGCGGATGCGCTTTCTAGAAAGTTCGCACTAGCCACCACTCTCACCTCTAAGCTCATGGGATTCGAGAGCATCAAATGGATGTATGCTCATGATCCAAAGCTAAAGAGTGTCTATGATGCTCTAGAGAAAGGGGAGAGAGTTGAGAAATACCAATGGGTTAATGGATTCATCTTTAAAAATGGTAGAGTGTGCATACCCGAGTCCTCATGGAGGGAATTGCTTGTGCAAGAGGCACATTGTGGAGGACTCATGGGTCACTTTGGGGCAAGAAAGACTTTGGCCGTTCTTCAAGAACAATTCCATTGGCCGAAAATGAGGGTGCATGTGGAAAAGTTTTGTGCTAATTGCCTTGAGTGCAAACGTGCCAAATCTAAACCCCACCCTCATGGGTTATACACCCCTCTCCCCGTACCTACTAGTCCGTGGTTGGATATATCAATGGACTTTGTCATGGGATTACCAAGGACTAGGGGGGCCACGATAGCATCTTTGTTGTTGTGGATAGGTTCTCAAAGATGGCTCATTTCATTCCGTGCAAGAAATGTGATGATGCCCAACATGTAGCTTCCTTGTTTGTAGAAAATGTTTTGAAGCTACATGGTGTGCCTCAAACTATAGTGAGTGATAGGGACACTAAGTTCCTAAGCCATTGTTGGCGAAGTTTATGAGGTGCTTTAGGCACCAAGCTCTTTTTTTCCACGTCCCACCACCCACAAACCGATGGCCAAACCGAAGTGGTCAACCGAACCTTGGGTGCTCTTCTTAGAGCCATGACCCGAGGTAAGGCCGGGACGTGGATTGATAGATTGCCTCTAATGGAGTTTGCCTACAATCGTACATTGCATAGCATGATTGGCATGACTCCTTTTGAATGTGTTTATGGTTTTAACCCCTTGATTTTCCTTGATCTAACCCCTTTGCCAAGGGAAATGGTTGTTAATTTTGAAGGGAAAGCTAGAGCCAAGGCTTTGATTGAACTCCATGCAAAGGCGAAGAAGAACTTGGAGGAAGCTTATGCTAAGGTTGCCTCCAAGAAAAACAAAGGACGCAAGAAGGTGGAACTCAAGAAGGGTGACTATGTGTGGGTGCACTTCCGGAAAGAAAGGTTTCCAAACCTTAGGAAAGGGAAGTTGGCACCCCGGGGAGATGGCCCGTTCCAAGTGCTCTCGAAGATAAACAACAATGCCTATGTGGTCGACTTGCCAAGTGAGTATCAAGTTTCTAATACTTTCAATGTTTGTGACTTGGTTCCTTTGGATGTAGGTAATGAAGAGGTCGTGAATGATGATGAAGAGGTCGTGAATGATGCTTCAATTTCAAGGACGAAATCCTCTTAAGAAGGGGAGGATGATAAGACCCAAACCCCCGCAAGACCCTTCACTCGGAGTCAAGCCAAGTTGATCCAAGACACCCATCTTCACTTGACTCGGAGAGGCATGGATGGAGGCGCCGAGAGTGGCTTGAAGGTCATGCTTTTGAGTACCATGGATGGGAGATCACTTAGCCCACTTGGAGAGGCTTCCGGAGCACGTTTCGAGGCAAACCAAAGTGCCATAGGAGGAGGCGGACCGCCCACTCCACTAGGCGGACCGCCCCCTCAACTCTCTGAAGTTTGGGACTGATCAGTAGGCGGAGCGGCCAGTTGTACAGGGGCGGAGCGCCCAGTTGCCTAGTAGGCGGACCGCCCACTTTTCAGGCGGGGCGCCTGTTCTG
Source organism: Petunia x hybrida (assembly GCA_037355625.1). Classification (NCBI taxonomy): domain Eukaryota; kingdom Viridiplantae; phylum Streptophyta; class Magnoliopsida; order Solanales; family Solanaceae; genus Petunia; species Petunia x hybrida. Next base: position 395,709 of record JBBBVM010000574.1, on the reverse strand, counting down.
GGCGCCTGGTTCACCAGGCTGGGCGCCTACTCCACTGTTTTCCAAGACGGGACACCTCATTAAATTGCTATGTTTTGACTACTTTAGCCCTACGTGGCCTTTGTTTTTTTAACCCACTTTGGGGGTACTTTAGGGCTTTTATTATGTTTTAAGTGAAGCCTATAAATACTTCACTTGTATGCATTAAACCTTAGCTTACTTTGATTATCAATGAATGAGAATAGAGTTCATCTCTTTATGGAAGAAACCCTCTTTGGTTGCTTGAATTCGCTAGTGGAACCTAGTTGACTCTTGAACCGAAAACCCGACCATTCTACTTGCGAGTCCGTTGTCGTCTCGAGGGTAGTTGCCTAGCGTAGGTGTTTTTTGGCCTTCTCTCGGGGTGTAACGGAACTAGTTCTCCGTTGCTACTTGGGATTAGTGATCGAGTTACGTCTCGTTCCTATCTTTTACTTTTCCGCGTTTTGATTCTTATCATATTCGAACTTAACTAAATATGCTAAAAATGAAAGTAACATGCACTATATACAATCGAAAAGAGAGGTCCAAATTCAATTATGAAACCAAGCCAAAAAGGTAACAAAGTAGCAATATTATCAAGAATCACAAATGAATTTAAATCCCCTCTCCAGCTAGCAAAGCCTGTGTGCGCAAGTGTGCCTCCTCTGCTGTAAGCCCATCAGTAAGTTCTGGGGGTGTTCTCTCCTTAACTTTGTCCTTCCTTCTTCTCTTCCTACTGCTCTCACGCTTTTCAGAATGAGTAGTGGGAGTAGTGTCAATGAAGTCGCGCATCTTCTTTTTCAGCTCAACCTGATCATCTTCTATTGCCTTCACTCTAGAATCCAAGCTCTTCAAAGTTTCCCCTTCATTCTGCATTTCCTCTAACATCTTCTTCAGAGTTTCACTCATTGTCTTCATCTCTTCAGAAGAGACAGTTGGCTCAGGTGGTGAAGTGGAAGCTTTTGAGGACTTGTGGCCCATTTCAAACCAAAACTTTATCTGTCCCAGCTTCATATCCACATATTTTACCCACATATGAATGTCAATAACCTCTTTTGGGGTCAATGTGACTGGAGGGAAAGAAGGTACAACAATGGAGGGAGAAGGGTCAGAAGCACCTGTGGAGTTAGATGGAATTGAAGCTGGAGGTACTGTCTATGAAGTGCTTGCCTCTTTACATGGAGACCTTGGAGTGGGCTTCTTTGGGTTGTCTCGGCCTTGTACATCATACAAACTCCATGTCTGGATGGGGTCAATCATCTTATATGTTTCATACTCAGTGAGCTTAAATGACCAGAAATAAGCAGTCAATATATTAGGGAAAGGCAAATTTGTGGAATTTCTCTTTGTGGCTGTCCAGATGCTATCATTCATGACCATGCCTACATTCACCATCTTCCCAAGCATAATGGTAGAAATCAACACTCTTCGATCCAGTGTGCACTTTTCGTCTTTCTTAGATCGAATCAGCCTTGAGCGTATGATTGTTTGCCACCCTCTTGCCTCAAACTTCAAAGTGGATCTTTGAATTTTTGCTCCCTTTTTCAGCCAAACAGGGGTAGGATCAGCAACAATAGTGTCTGCAAAGAGGGGCTTGAGCTTATGTTCACCCTTATTTTTCCATTCCAACTAGAAAGTGGGAGTCATGTGAGGCAGCTCTAGGAATTCATTGAGGGCTTTTAGACTAAAATCTACTTGTTGTCCTCTAAGCAGCACCTCAAAATAATTCGGTGTAGTTCTCCCCACATTAGCATAGAACTCCCTGATCAATGTCTCATTGCCTGTTTGAATGTCATCATTTGACTACTTCATCCAACCCCTGTTGTGAATCTGTGTCAAGAAACCCTTGTTGTATGTGGCCATGTCAGCTGTGGTGATGTCCCTTTCTGCAGTGAGTGATATCTCTTTTCTCCCTTGGAAGTAGTCATAGAATGTTTGCTTTGTCACAAAGTTCTTCTCCCAATTTGGTGGCAAGGACTAACTCTGCAAGGGCGGCCTCAAAGGGCGCCCAAAGTCCAGAGGGGTTGCATTTTCGTACTTAGCAAAATATTAGGCAAGTTCAGAAGGGAGGCCGCCCAATCAAGGGGCGGCCTCCAAATGCAACACCCTTCAGTTCAAGAACAAAAGAGGCAGGCAACTCTGTAACTACGCTCACAAAGGGCGCCCAAACTTCATAGAGATGCCAATTCAACACTTAGAGAAAATTTTGCGTTTGGAAAAAGGGCGGCTGCCTACAGAAGGGGCGCCCGCCTGTTCTAAGGCAAGCTCTCTCTTGAAAAACTTGGAGTGTATGACATTATCTACCAACCCCAAACAACCATCGTGTCACTGGAACTGGAAAGTTTTAGCTCAGACTTCGTGGAGAAACTGGAGCCAAAGGCAGAGGAGTCAATCAGGAGCGAAGAAACAATCAGGCCCAGATGTTGGGAGATCAGCATTGAAGTAGATCTCAAAGGGGAAGAAGCCGAACTCGATCTGTGGTTCAAGACACCCACTGGGATGGTCTTCTGCAAGACCGCAAAAACTTAGAGCGACGAAGTAGAGTGTGACGCCATAATCTAAGTTCTTGATCTAGCCCACATACTGGGGGCAAGTGAGCTAGCCCTCTTCAGTAGCTCCCAGCTGGTGGTCGATCAAGTAAAAGAAGTTCTTACCACATAAGGCATCTGTACACCGAATCAACAGGAGAAAATGAAAGCGTTCTTGAAAAATTTCCAGATATGGGAGTTTGTCTATCAGGAAGAAAGCTCAAGCGACGGCGAATCGTCCAAGGATTCATACGACCAGCAGATAGTGGTTGAGTTAACCCCGGTGGACCTGATGAACCTTGAAGTTCCAAACATAGGATCCGTCATAGGGCAGCATCACACGCTGATCAACTTCCTAAGATAAGGAATCCTCCCCGAAAATAATTCTGAAAACAGATAACTGCGAAATCAAGCAGTTCATTATTGTTTGAATGGCGCAGAGTTATACCATCGGGCCGTTAGCAGCCCAGAGGTAACATCTCTAGGCTCAGCACCCTCGAGCAGGGAAGCCCAAGTAAATGCCCATGAACCTTCCGAGGATCGAGCATGAAATATATTTCGCTTTTTAAAGCATTTATTTTATGTTGAGTTCCTTTTAAATTTGATCGCAGTATTTTCATAGTCATCAATCATGTTACCGATTTTCACCCACAACATCTCTGGCCTAGCGCCCCTTTATTAATAAAACTACTATTTTACTTAGTCAGTTTTACTTACTTATTCAGGTCCATCTACGATTCAACTATTCATAGCCACGGCCATACCTAAGTTGAAGTAATAGACTCACTTTTCGCTACAAAAAGTAGGGTACACTACTCGTCTAGCTCTGTCACCAGGCATTACTCGTACATTTAACTTGTTAATTCAACAACTGCACCTACATGTCGACAGGGACGCTTGTTCGCATAGTGCCAAAAAGTCTTAAATACTCAAGTAACTAAGCAGAGACGTTTGAAGTCGGACGCAAAAGTGTCCGTTACCACACGGGCTAAAGTCGTCCTATTGTGGGCGCAACTTGAGCTATCACTTATTAACGCAATGAAGCGCCCTTCAGTGCGCACACCCGTCTCTAGAAGACTATCCCAGAAAGGAGCACAAAACATACTGCTTGACTACACATTACATCACATGTAATTGCACAAGTACATACAAAACTATTGATGAATGACCGTTTCATTAATAAGAAACAGCTTGTAGGCTCATAATATACAATTAGTTCTTCCTAAATACAATATTTATTCATAACAATTGTAAAAGAAATGTAAAGGAAAGACTAAACTAGAGAGCTCCTTCATCTGGATTGTAGCTACAAGCCATAAAACAGTTCGAAGTTCTTCTTTCTTCTGGCAGCCAAAAATATGTCAGCCCGAGCATTTCCACAAGTTATGTAGCCGTTGGTACAACCAAAGCCCGTCTGCTTAATCAAAGCAAGGGACCTCAGAAGCGTCTGAGTACAGGCCAAACCTCTTTCATCTCGCCCGCTGAACTCTAAGAGGAACTTGAAGACTCGCCGCAGAGCTTAGAAAGAAAACTTGATCATCTGAGTCAACCTCAACTGGTCAAACCAGAGTGTACAGTCCTGCAGATCTTCAAGCACAATTAGGAGCTCACCAGAGACGGAGAGGCTTAAGATAGGAACCTACCATAAAGGAGCCTCTTCCCTTGGATATTCCACAGCCGGCAGCCGATAAAGCGTTGCAATAGCGGTTCAGCTGAAGTAGATAACCAAGGTGAAAGCCATGAATCAAGAGGGGATCCAAAGCTCAGTGACACCTTAATCACAAGACTACATGAAGCTTTATCCTCTTGCCTGCCATGGATCGGAGTCGGACAAGTAGGCTTCAACCCTACTCTATGAAAGAGGCTACTTAAGCACCAGAGAAATCCTAGTGGAGAAGCCACATGACAGCTGAAAGAGCCAAGTGTCCTGACCCCGCATGACAAGAGGAATATCACACTAACCGTCGTGTTAGAAGATTAGCGCACCGTAATCAGTGCACATGACACAATGAAGACATCTCAAAGGACGTCATTAGTATTCCGATCAAACTTCATGACTCGGGGGACTCTATTCATTCCTTCACGGATAAAGAAAGAAAAGTTTCTTACTATCATAAGAAATTGTTGAAGAGAGAAGTATTTTCTGAAGAGGAGTTTTTGATTTCTCTACGGTCATGAAGTCCCTATTTATAGGCAGAAAAGAGATAAGGATGAAGCAGAAAATGGTCAAGCATCATTATTTAATTGAGATATGAATTGATCCGGAGTAGATAATAACAGTTCTTAGAAAGGTGCATGGAATCAGTATCAACCAATAAGGTGAAAGCACATGGAGTTCTCGAAGAAATCAGCATCATTAATGGTGAAAGAGACTGCGAGTCTTGAGGAGTCAATGTGATATCTTTTCACATCTATCTTGTACGTCTCTTTCACTTCTTGACTGCTTGCATCAGCACTCAACAAGTGGGAGGACTGTTTGTGTTGGACAAAATACACAACCTACTATTACGGGGATATGAGTCCAGCTGGCGAGACTAGGCTTATCTTACAAGTCACCGCGCATAGAGGATACCCACTCGTTCCTTGGGCTAACGACCGTTTAGGTGGCATGCCCATAGGATGCAGGGCATACATCCGATCACCTTAGGTTTACAGTCTCCTAGTTAGGGTTTAGTACACTACCGCCTTGAGTTATAGTCCCATAGCCTTATTGGTCTTTGTATTTTACCTTAATTAGGACTTGGTATCCACTACTATAAATACCCCTCCTTACATTGTATTGTACAACGGAGCGATTCACCACAGAATCTGGCTATTCTCAAGGAATAAGGTTACTTTACTTTTCTTGTTCATTATTTCTCTCTTTTACTTACTTACTTTTTCGTCGTATTTACTGTATTACTTGTGACCTCATTTTAAATTAATTATTTAACCTAGGCGACCAATTTTAGGCATAAACAACTACCTTCTCTCCATTGAATCTAAATCCCAACCCCCCTTCTCCACATCATAGAATGCTCTTCCCGTGGCCAAGAATGGTATCCCAAGAATAATTGGCATGTCATAATCAACAGCACAATCCAAGATAACAAAATCTGTCGGTAAGATAAAACGATCTACCTTCACAAACACATTATCAACCACCCCAGTTGGCCTTTTCATGGAACGATCGGCCATTTGAAGATTTATTGAGGTCAGTCTTGGTTTTTTCCTCCCAATGTTTTGTAAACGGCATAGGGCATAAGGTTGATGCTTGCCCCCAAATCACATAATACTTTCTCAAAGTGTCTTCCCCCAATAGTACATGGTATAGTGAATGCACCGGGGTTTTCCATCTTCATGGGTATCACATGAGACATAATTGCACTATATTAGTGAGTGTCTTTGATGGTCTCGAACTCCGTAAACCTCTTCTTTGTCACCAAATTTTTCACAAATTTTGCCACATCCGGCATTTTCCCTAAAGCATCAACCAAAGGAAGGTTGATAGAAGTATAAGAAATCTTCTCCAAAACTTTCTTGGCATGATCGGCACTTTTCAACCTTTCATTTATTTGAGGGAATGGTGGAGTGTGCTTTGGGATAGTGGTTTTGGTAGGAATAGCTTTTTTGGGTAGTGGGGTTTGTTTGGTGGCTTTTGGGTAGTTGTGGGTTTTTGTGGTGGAGTTTCCTCTTCAAGAGGAATTTCTTGTTCTTTTACATTTTGTGGCTCCACCTCAACTTGAATTTCATTCCCTTCATCTATTTCAACACTCAAGATCTCTCTTTCTTCCTCTACCGCTTCAAACCCAATTTCTATATCATCACCTACCATCTTGGGATCATACCAAGTTTTTCCATTTCTAGTCATGATAGCCATTACTTGATCCTTCCTATTCCTCTTAGGATTCACTACCGTATCACTCGGCAATGCTCCTTATTTTCTTTGATTCACTTGATGAGATAATTGGCTACATTGGGATTCAAGCAACTTGATAGAAGTCGAATGTAATTGCACGGTTTGCTTGATATCCTTTATGTCAGCTGAATTATCTTGTTGGAGCGTCAATATCTTTTCCATCATTCCCTCCAACCTTGAATTCTTTGGATTAATTGAACTCTGTTGAGATTTATTAGAACCTCTTTGATTGTCATTTTGCTCTCTCTCTTGATTGGTACCATTCCATTTATGAGTATTACCCCATTGATTATAGGGCTTCCATTGGCCTTGAGGTGATAGTCTTGTTGATTATATGGAGATCTTTGACCTTGATAAACATTAACATAATTTTCCTCCTTATCTTTCTCTTGGCCACCTTGGTTTATTATTTTCCCTTCTTGACCTTGAGGCACAAACCCCATAGGAACATAACCCGGTGGAGCATAACCCATAGGATAGGGTTGATCTGAATAATTGGCACAATGATGAGTTTCTTTAGGAGGAAAATCAACAACATTCACTTGCTTTGTGGGCTCATGATTTTGCTTCAATTGGCTCTTTGCAAGCAACTCAACCGTTATGACAAGTTGAGCCATTCTTTCTTCTTGAGATTCATTTGCCTTTGTCATTGCATCATTGTTGGTATCATATGTACCCGGCCTCCTTACTCTTGACTTCCATGCTCTTGATTGAATTGTGACCTTGTTGATGAGGTCAGTTGCTTGTTAATAAGTACCCTCCATTAAGCCTCCTTGAGCAACATGGTTTATGGCTGTTTGGTTGTTGTCATCAAGACCTCTATAAAAAGTCTCCAATAGAACTCTATCCAGAAAACCATGACCAAGACAAGAATGAATGAGCTTGAGAAATCTATCCCATGCTTTGTGCAATGGCTCACCCACTTGTTGTTGGAAGTAATATATATCATCTCTCAAGTCCACAGATACCCGGTGGAAAATAATCATCAAGAGAAACCTTCACCAACTCATCCCAAGTGTGAATACTCCTATTTGAAAATCCATCTAACCAAGCCCTAGCTTTCCCTATTAGAGAGAATGGGAAAAGCCTCATTGGTTACACTGTCGTGCTTGGAGATGTTTATTAGGATTCTCCTCCTCTTCTCCTCCAAACAACCCTCGATTTTCAAGTGAATTCATAGCGGCCGATGACATTTGGAAGTTAGTCGTCGCTCTAATGGATGGAGGCATAATGGCTCCACAAAAACCATCATCATTGGATTGCTCCCTTCTTGAATTTCTTCTTGCTCCTCGACCTCCTTGAGCTTGAGCATTCGGTTGTGCTCCATATCCATGCTCTTCATCAAGTATTTCAACATTGTCTTCAAAACCAACATCCTTCACCTTTACATTGATCGGTAGAGGAGAAGGTGTGTCATCTCCCTGTGGGTTAACCACACCTCCCACTTGATTTGGTGGGATTGCATGCGTTGGTGGAATTTTCGATAAATACCTACAAAGTCAAAGAAAACCAAAACCAAAAGTGAAAGGTGCTCGGATTAAGCTAACTAACAACGACAACTTAAACTAATTCAACTAGATGGCCTACCGAAGTCCCCAACAACGGCGCCAATTTATGACATGTCCTGATTAAGAATGTAGGGATCAAACACATGGACTTTCACGAACTTAATGTAGTTTAACTTGCTATAGTTCAATTGTTTTAGTAGGTTAATCCTAAGATTGAGTTTAATTACAGCTAATGCTAAGTAAAGGTAAATTAATGCTAAGTTTAACAATTAAAGAAGAACTAGGATACTAACCTCCCCTAGCACTCTAACACAATGGATGTAGTTCTAAGCTTCTTCACACCAAGGTCACCTAATGGACCTTGCTCGCATATACCCAACTCATTCTTCTCGATGATGAGTCTAGACTACCAACTCTTGCCCTCTCAGTGCTAAGAGTTGATGCCATGAGCACTAGAAACTAGTCCCAAGTAAGGTATCCCCCTCTCGGTATTCTACCCGTTAACCCGGGGTAAATACAACACACCTACCCCCGGTACCCCGTCACTACACTTCCCATTCCTAGATTCACCCTCTCGGTATAAATCTAGTACTATTGGGCTCAACTTGAGTTGTACACCTCAAGTTGTTGTGATGAAATCAAAAGTAGTGAAATGGGGTATTCCTAGGTGTTTAGAAGCTTATTGTGCTATACCGATTCGATTATTGGACTAGGGTTTTGTTAGCACCCCAGTGGATGATTTAGCTACTCATACTAAGTAATGATTCAAGACTTGAAAGTAATTAAATGTGCATCAAATTAGTAAGATAGAAATTATTCTTACAAACAATGATGTTGTTCTTCACAATACAAGAAGGCTTGACCAAGAGGTAATGATATTTTGTCTCTGTCTTGCCTCTCAAGTAATGTAAAATGTAAGATGTTCTCAAAAACCTACTTCTAGCTATATATAGTGTTTGCTAAAATTAATTACAAAATTTCCATTTGCAGGTTGGGCTGGAGCTCTTAAGCCAAAAGGGTCGAGTTCGGGTGCTGAATCAAGCGAAAGGGCTGGGCCTCTTTAACATGGGCTAGTGCCCTTTTTTGAGTTTGTATGAGAGGGCGGCCGTCCTTAATTGGGCGACTGCCTTTTCTTCTTTTCATAGAGAGGGCGGCGCAGCTTTGTATCACGTGGTCACCTCTTCTTTACAGCAGCTTTTCCTTGCAAAGTGTAATGGGCGCCCGCCCCACGCATGGCCAATCGCATTTTCACAAGTCTTTAAGTTCTATAGTATCTATGCAAAGGGTTGAGGCCTCTGCAATCTCCCAGTTGGATACTCAGCATGTCTTCACATCCAAGGAAGGGGCGGTCGCCCCTAGCATGGGCGGCCTCCACTTCGCTATTTCTTTAGCTTTCTTGAACTTGATCACTTTTCTTGGGTATTCTTGCTTTTTTGGTTTCTTCCTTTTCTTGTAGGATCTAACACCTGAAACCAAGCAGAATTCATCAATCTTCCCTATGGATTGGTCAGTTTTGGATTTAAAGACAAACTTTAAGCGAGTTAAAGTATGCAAAATGCTCACGCATCATCATACCATTATAGAACTAGAAGCGTAAACTCTGATAAAGACTTCAAAGTTTTAGGAATCAAGATCGTACCTAAGTCATCGAAGAGATGAGGATACCTCTTACGCATGCTAGACTTAAGCTCCCAAGAGTCCTCCTTGTGTGGACGGTTATGCCATCACACTCTAACCAACAGAACATGCTTCGAACAAAGCTTGCGGACATCTCTGGTAACTATAGCAATTGGGAAGTCCTCATAAGCTAGATTCGAATCTAGCTGAGCAGGATCTATCTCAATCACTTCGAAACAATTTCGGATACGCTTTCCAAGCATCGAGATATGAAACACCGGATGAATTGGCATAGAAGCTGGTAAATTGAGCTTGTTGGTTTCCGTGCTTTAGTTAGTGTTTCCACCAGATCGGATACCCTATAACCTCATAGCAATGATCCAGAGTGTGTCTACCTCAGCCACACAAATGACACTCTCTTATGTTGAAAGTTTTCGAACGGGTGGTTGATCTTTGAGTAGCAAATGCCATAGCCTCCCCCCATTCCTCCTGTCCCTGAGCCCCTCATTTCATACTCGATCATGTATAGTAGGTAGATGAGTTCCATACTTTCGAACCACCTGCTCGATGAAGATACGATCCAACTTCTTAGCTGAGTCGGTCGACTTCACTGGAAGGAAATAAGCAGATTTAATCAGTCTATTAATAATAACTCAGAGTGAATCATGATGCCAAAAATTCTTCGGTAGACCAACTACGAAATCTATAGTGATCCGCTCCCACTTCTACTCAGGAATGGGTAAAGCCTGAGCCAAACCTGCAGGTCTTCAGTGCTTTTACTTGACTTGCTGACAGTTCAAGCATCGAGACACATGGTCGAAGACATTATTCTTCATCCCTTTACGTCAATACAATTCCTGAAGGTCCTGATACATCTTAGTGGTACTAGGATGGACAGAATACCATGAGCTATGAGCCCCAAGAAGCAACATCTGCTTCAAATCTCCAACATCAGGATAAGAGAGTCGGCCATTAAGTCGAAGAATGCCATCTGAATCAAGCTCGATGGGAGTGGCTCCTCCACTTTGAATACAGATGTGCAACTCTTAAAGATAGGGATCCTCGAATTGTCTCTCTTTAATCCAACTGACTAAGGAAGACTGAGTCGCAACTTAAGCCAGAACTCTACTCGAGTCTGGGCTAGCAAATCTCACTCCTGAGTCGCCAAGAGACTGAAACACTCAAGCTAAAGGACTTCAATCACATCAAAAAGTCAATCTGCCCATGGACTTCTTGTTCAATATATCAGCTACCACATTAGCCTTCCCCGGATGGTAGCGATTAGAGAGATTGTAGTCCTTAATCAACTTGAGCTATCTCCGCTGACTCCCATTCAAATCTTTCTGTGAGATTAATTATAACAAGACTAACCATATAAATGATGCATCCCCTTTTCAAAGCAACCACCACAACTACCATCTCTAAATTGTGAGTCGGATAATTCCTCTCATTTAGCTTCAGCTGTATAAGAGAATATACGATAACTTTACCAAGCTGCATCTAGACATATCCTAGACCAATAGGCGAAGCATCGAAATAGACCATGAACCCACCGGTGCCAGAATGAAACGGTAACATTGGAGCTGAGGCCAATAAAGACTTGAGCTTCTGAAAGCTTGCCTCGCACTTATCAGACCACTACAAATGAACTACCTTCTGAGTCAAACGAGTCAGAGTAGTTATAATAGTGGAGAAATTTTCCACGAAATGCCGATAATATCCTGCCGACCCGAGGAAGCTACGAATCTTCGTCAGAGTGGTAGGACGAGGCCAATTTTGGACAACCTCAATCTTCTTTGGGTCCACCTTAATACCCTCACTAGATACTATATAACCCAAGAAAGCTACAAAATCAACAAAAATTCACATGTCAAGAACTTAGCATACAACTTCCGATTACAGAGCATATGAGAAACCACCCTGAGATGATACTCGTACACCTCGCAACTGCGAGAATAGATCAGGATATCATCGAGAAAGAAAATGGAAAAGGAACCCATGAAGGGCTTGAATATCTGATTCATAAGATCCATGGAGGCCACATGGGCATTTGTAAGCCCGAAAGACATGACTAAGAACTCGTAATGGTCGTAACGAGTCCTGAAAGCAGTCTTCAAAATATTGGACTCCCGAATCATCAACTTATGATATCCAGATCGCAAATCGATATTAGAAAAAAATCTAGATCCATATAACTGATCAAATAAATCATCGATGCGAGGCAAGGGATACTTATTCTTGATGGTGACTTTATTCAACTACCGATAGTCGATACATATCCGCATAGTCCTATCTTTTTATTTTACGAACAATACAAGTGCTCCCCAAATGGAAACACTGAGCTAATCACCACAAGACATATTGGAAACTTTTTCACTTCAAGAACAGAGCCGAGGAGTGAGATAACCATACATGTATCTCAAACTAAGGCGAGATATACTGACATTCCTTACTTATTAATCACTGACATGACCCGAAATCCGGTTAGGCCGTGCGGGCACCCGACATCCTCCCCTAGACCCATCGGGCGAACCCTTACCAATTAATTTAGGAAAATAAATATAATAATTCATAAATAAGGACAAGACTAAAAAAAATAAAACACAGACATACTGATACCTCTAAGCTGTACAAAAGAAATTACAGCTGACTACCCAACATACTAGGTTTAGGGTTATCCAGACTAGACATCTAAGAGTACAAAAGAAGACAGATACCTCCTGAAGGGAGAAAAATGCAGCTGAAATAATAACCAATAAACTGGTGGCCATCCGGAATAAAAGCTGGCTCACCCTGACAGCTGAAGTCGTCTTCGCTCCTGCACAACGTGGCGAACTCAATCCTGGAGAGAACCTGCCGAAACGAAATAGATAGACAAGAAACAAACAACAAACCAGGGTAAGTCAAAAGGACTCAATAAGTGGGGCAGACAAGCCACCTCAAAGAATATGATAGCTAGCCAGGGAGAAGAAACAGATAAACCAAATTCCTCTTATTTAAATTATGAAAAGGCAGAGCCAGATAATAACTAGAAACACGTATAGGATGACAAACTCATCAACAACCAGGAACGTAAGAAAACCAAAACATATAGGTATCCCGAACACATCAACAATCAGAAACACATCCTGTTGCGGCGTGCAACCTGATCCATATATTCATACCGTCGCGGCGTGCAACCCGATCCATATATTTATACCGTCGCGGAGTGCAACCCGATCCATATATTCATCCTGTTGCGGCGTGCAACCCAATCCCCGCAACCCAGAATACGAGCCAGAAATATATAGGTAAACTGAGATATGTCCACGACATAGTGTACAAACCGCATGCATAAAACACAACCCAATACACACAATAGTCAGTATGCGGTACAATGAGATGGGATGAATGCGGTACAATGCAATGCAGTCACATATGCCTGATACCTATCTCCGGCGCGGGACTCTCATCGTCTACCAGGAGATATATGCAAAGATGATCCTTCACCGGCACGGGACTCTCATCGATTACCGGGAAGTATATGCAATGATGACCCTTCACCGGCTCGGGACTCTCATCGATTACCGGGAAGTATATGCAATGATGACCCTTCACCGGTGCGGGACTCTCATCGCCAACCGGGAAGTATATGCAATAATGATCCTTCACCGGTGCGGGACTCTCATCGCCAACCGGGAAGTATATGCAATGCTCAAAACCAGAGTGCAATGCTCATATGTTCAATGCAATACCAACTACAGGGCATAACATATAATATACAATGTAAATTCAAAGCTAAGGCGTAATGAGTACGCCTATCGGCAGCTACACACGTAAGGAAACACGTGGTAGAAAATCCACGAGGCCAAGGGCCTCCAAATAATTGGATATAAACACTTACCTCTTCCAAAATTTAGTACGGCTAATCAACAACCGCTTAATCCTTTGGTTTCCTTGCCAAACGATCCCACTCTATTCAATAAGCAGAAAAATATATATATTTAGGCTAAAGGCTTCATTCCTCACATCTTAGGGCAATCCGTTTAGGAACCTGATACCCTATTCGCATACGCAATACGCAGGCCAGGCCTATATATAGGGTTTAAGGTCGCATAACCAAACCCTAAATAAATTACATTTATATGTTGCCCATAATTCACTGAGTACGAATATATAATCAATTCCATTATCGGGGTCCATTTGACCCTTTAAACTATTAATTGAATTTATTAAAACGATGTCTAATATCCCAATTTTTACCGTTAAAATATATTCAAACACACGTAATAAACTCAGATAATATATTAAGATCATTACCTGAATATTTTGGGGTGAAAATACTTTTTTTCTCCGGCTCTTTTCGCATTTTCTGGTATCTTTTTTTTTTTCTACTGTGTCATTCTCGTTTCTCTGTTAATGTTGCGTTTTTGCTGTTTCTATAAGCTCATCTTTCCAACCGCCATCAATTTTTCTTTTTTTTTTTTTTTTGTCTTTTTTGTCTTTTTGTTTTTTGTTTTTCCTTTTCGCGACGAAAATTAAAATGGTACATTATGATATTTAAAATAATTCCAACTTTTGCATACGAGTTATACAAAATATATGTAACATACTCGCGAAGGCGGATCTCAAATCGGGCTCCCGAAACTCAATGTACAAATTAAATGGAAAAGAAGTCAAATTATTTGACTTTCGGCATTTTAGCGGAAACTAGCCGAACAACATCAAAATCTACTTTTGACATTTCATAAAAGTCACAAATAATCATATGAACCTAACGGCGCTTTCGGATTTCGAATCGGAGCTCATTCGCCAAAACTGAGCTCAAAAATCTCTTTTTAATATTTATCGACAATAAAAACTGAAACCTTATTCCGATGCCTACCAAACAAGGTCTGATTTAGCTCAAATTTTACAGACAGGTCCTAATGGATATTACGAACATTTTAAAATTATCGGCACGCCAATTGGAGTCTTAACTTCCGAAACGACTGACCGAGGTCTTTTCATTCTCCTCCACTTAAACTCTCGTTCGTCCTCGAACGAGCCTAAATCATAAGAAAAATTCACACAGATAGCAAAAGAACTTGCACGACCTTCATAAGCTACTCCACGAACATTATCTCATGATTGCAAAATTAGAATTATAACACGAACACCGAACTCTTGGAATAAAACATATCTGGATAATATGATAACATCATTACCCAACTTATTCGGACTAAGCTGACCCTTTCTCGATCATGAGAGAAGAGTTCTATATTTTCGAAATGAAGATACACGCAACTCTTGATGGGCTATCATGATTTCACCAACGAATCACCTCGTCGATATACTTTCGATATAGAACAGGTCGATGAAACAAAGAATTAGCTTACGCTTCAGCAGCGCCTTAGAGATTTAATATTATGATTCGGCATCAATTGGAGGAAGAATCCTCCACTTAGAGCATAAACTCATAAAAATAATTTGAGTAGAAATAATCATCCTCGCACAACCTGCTGGATTAAGGAAGACTTAGCTGAGTAGAGAACGCGACTCAGACCTGATCTACCAGATTACTCTCTCGAGTTGCCAAACAGATGCAACTCTCGAGTTCACAACTCTATACATTTTCTATAAGCACCATCGCCTAATGGATCAAATCAAAGGTCAAATGACGCCTCTCATTAGCCTTGAAAAACAACCATGTGCTTATCCTGCCACCTTGACACGCACTCTGGTTCAACACAGGGAACATCACAAGAGGCTATTGACCGCTTAAGCTTACCAGTGCCGAACAAAGAAGAGATGGAAACAGACTGAGGATAGAAATAATTAGAGCTATAGAAAGCTCTTCTTCTTATTTATTTGGCTACCAGAGCTAGACTATTTATGAGTCAGGTTAACCGAAGAATCGCAATTGAAGAAATAGACATTGAATGAGCTTTATGGAACAAAATCTATGTCAATTTAACCTTTCTTTAAAAAGGAAACTCCGACAATTTACCAGAAAACCCTTTTATAACCCCAGACAAGCTCATAGGATAACATGACTTTACTAGAGTTTTGAACCAAGAGGAGATACGTAGATCGAATATTACTTACTAATCACTTCGCACCGGAAGAAACGATAATACTTTCTGATGGTGACGAATTAGGATCCCATCATCCTAACGACACTGAGTTCCAAAGAGAGGTAGACTGACTTGACATTATAACAGAATGAGGCACAACAAAATGCCAAGCAAACAATACCGATACTCACTCACAAATCTCTCGCATTTAAACCAGATAATCTAGTAAGGTCATCACAAATGCCAGGAATAAATCATATCAGAAGCTCACCCCTCTACCGCAACTGATTCTTAATAGAAACGGCATCCAAAGAAACCATCGAAACATGATAAGACACACCATTTCCAGATCGATCGAAAGAATCAAATCTTACTCGCATTTAAGAGAAGAAGAAATACTCGGGTCTACTACATCGAATACCTCAGCATCCTGCAAGACTAGCAGTTCATAGATCTGCCTCTGCAGCTGAGCTGAGCCACTACCCTGATAATCACCTTCTGAAGAACCACTGCCACCACGTTCTCAACCCCTACTGGATGGTGGCATTCCTCCGGCTGATTGAGATCTAAATGAAATCGGCTGCGACCGTGCAAGTGCCTGATGACAAAAGAAAGGACGACTGCCTACTTGCCGGAGTAAGGAAGAGCTCCACCAAAGATGACATGCTCGCGACAATGATAATACCTTCTCAGTTAAAATGGAAGCTGGACAGATTGTAGATAGCTACAAGGAGAAAAACTGGGTCTGATATTGACGAGCTACTGGAGCACTCTAAGAATCACGTGACACAAGGTGAGATAACCTGACAGGTGACCTCCCAAAATAATCAAAACTCTTACCTCCAAATGAGGTTCCATGTTTGCCCACTAGGGGCACGAGATCTCTTGCTCTCCCGCTCTAACTCTTCCCGCTTTAACTTATGGTATGCCTAATACCTTTGAGCAATATCAACAACGACATCAAATGAAGTCCCAACCTCAAATTTTCGAGCCATCTGGGATCTCAAGGAAGGGGAAAGGTCACCAATAAATCTTTGAATCTCTCGAAAGGCTCATGGACTAGTTCTAATGCATATTCAGTCATTCTATAGAATTCAATCTCATATTCTGAAACCAATAGGCTAACCGATAGGCTACCCTGTCCAATCCACTCAAACTGGCAACACTTTTGATCTCGCTCGCTGCTCGAAAGGAAGTTTTCCACGAATAAAGAAGAAAAAAATCAAACCAAGTTAGCTAATAAGAGAGCGGTCCACCAATTCAAGGCTGGACCCCTGAAATTTGAAAGCAAAATAATCAACACCATACCGCTCGATATGATCAAAAGCCTGAAGGATACAAATACCCTGACATTATTTTTTTTAAAAAAATTCCCGGGGTTTATCTGATGCATTGCTTAAGAATATTGGAAGGCTCAACCGCGTAAAATAATGCAACCTCTTCGGACACTCGGACCGAGCCATTACTCAGGCTAACTGCCTAGCCAGAATAACTAGAGGCACAACACATGCTGTCTCCGGAATATAATTCACTACAACAATATTAAGAACCGGAAAAGGAGCTCCCTGAGATCGAACGTCTGCACATGCGGCAACCTGATAGGCTGTCTAACGAATAATAGGTTCTTACGGTATCTGCGTCGCCAAAATTCTCGTAAAAGCATCATAGAGAGCCAAGGGAACCAAAAGGCCCTCCTCCCTTGCCCATCGCGAGCTCGTAAAGCTGGGACCTGCGCAACTAGATCGTCAGCACGATCAAAACACTCGGAGCTTGAGTAGGTCTAGGCTCCGGCTAGACTGCTTCGACTTGAACTCATACCGTCTGCTGATTGTTGCACGAGGGTTCACAATTATCACGAAGGAATTAACGGATTAAGGAAAATACTTTTGAATCCTAGACCGACGCACGATCAGAAATGAAGGAAGTGAAACTTTCTAAATGCCATCATAGCCTCACGTAGATAAGTACGGACGTCTACGTACCCATCAGCGAGACTCTACTAGACACTGTCTTAGTCTGGATAGACTCTAACTCGGGCTCTGATACCAACTGACACAACCCGGAATCCGGTTAGGCCGTGCGGGCACCCGACATCCTCCCCTAGACCCATCGGGCGAACCCTTACCAATTAAATTAGGAAAATAAATATAATAATTTATAAATAAGGACAAGAGTAAAAAAAATAAAACATAGACATACTGATACCTCTAAGCTGTACAAAAGAAATTACAGCTGACTACCCAACATATTAGGTTTAGGGTTATCCAGTCTAGACATCTAAGAGTACAAAAGAAGACAGATACCTCCTGAAGGGAGCAAAAGGCAGCTGAAATAATAACCAATAAACTGGTGGCCATCCGGAATAAAAGCTGGCTCACCCTGACAGCTGAAGTCGTCTTCGCTCCTGTACAACGTGGCGAACTCAATCCTGGAGAGAACCTGCCGAAACGAAATAGATAGACAAGAAACAAACAACAAACCAAGGTAAGTCAAAAGGACTCAATAAGTGGGGCAGACAAGCCACCTCAAAGAATATGATAGCTAGCCAGGGAGAAGAAACAGATAAACCAAATTCCTCTTATTTAAATTATGAAAAGGCAGAGCCAGATAATAACTAGAAACACGTATAGGATGACAAACTCATCAACAACCAGGAACGTAAGAAAACCAAAACATATAGGTATCCCGAACACATCAACAATCAGAAACACATCCTGTTGCGGCGTGCAACCCGATCCATATATTCATACCGTCGCGGCGTGCAACCCGATCCATATATTCATACCGTCCCGGCGTGCAACCCGATCCATATATTTATACCGTTGCGGCGTGCAACCCCATCCATATATTCATCCTGTTGCGGCGTGCAACCCAATCCCCGCAACCCAGAATACGAGCCAGAAATATATAGGTAAACTGAGATATGTCCACGACATAGTGTACAAACCGCATACATAAAACACAACACAATACACACAATAGTCAGTATGCGGTGCAATGAGATGGGATGAATGCGGTTCAATGCAATGCAGTCACATATGCCTGATACCTATCTCCGACGCGGGACTCTCATCGTCTACCAGGAGATATATGCAAAGATGATCCTTCACCGGCACGGGACTCTCATCGATTACCGGGAAGTATATGCAATGATGACCCTTCACCAGCTCGGGACTCTCATCGATTACCGGGAAGTATATGCAATGATGAACCTTCACCGGTGCGGGACTCTCATCGGCAACCGGGAAGTATATGCAATGATGATCCTTCACCGGTGCGGGACTCTCATCGCAAACCGGGAAGTATATGCAATGCTAAAAACCAGAGTGTAATGCTCATATGTTCAATGCAATACCAACTACAGGGCATAACATATAATATACAATGTAAATTCAAAGCTAAGGCGTAATGAGTACACCTATCGGCAGCTACACACGTAAGGAAACACGTGGTAGAAAATCCACGAGGCCAAGGGCCTCCAAAGAAATGGATATAAACACTTACCTCTTCCAAAAGTTAGTACGGCTAATCAACAACCGCTTAATCCTTTGGTTTCCTTGCCAAACGATCCCACTCTATTCAATAAGCAAAAAATATATCAATTTAGGCTAAAGACTTCATTCCTCACATCTTAGGGCAATTCGGTTAGGAACCTGATACCCTATTCGCATACGCAATACGCAGGCCAGGCCTATATACAGGGTTTAAGGTCGCATAACCAAACCCTAAATAAATTACATTTATATGTTGCCCATAACTCACTGAGTACGAATATATAATCAATTCCATTATCGGGGTCCATTAGACCCTTTAAACTATTAATTAAATTTATTAAAATGATGTCTAATATCCCAATTTTTACCGTTAAAGTATATTCAAACACACGTAATAAACTCAAATAATATATTAAGATCATTACCTGAATATTTTGGGGTG
This sequence comes from Petunia x hybrida, assembly GCA_037355625.1. Lineage (NCBI taxonomy): Eukaryota > Viridiplantae > Streptophyta > Magnoliopsida > Solanales > Solanaceae > Petunia > Petunia x hybrida. The sequence continues at coordinate 376,187 of JBBBVM010000574.1, read as the reverse complement.
AAAATACTATTTTTCTCCGGCTCTTTTCGCATTTTCTGGTATCTTTATTTTTCCACTGTATCATTCTCATTTCTCTGTTAATGTTGCGTTTTTGCTGTTTCTATAAGCTCAGCTTTCCAACCGCCATCAATTTTTCCATTTTTTTTTTGTCTTTTGTCTTTTTGTCTTTTTTTTTTCTTTTCGCGACGAAAATCAAAACGGTACCTTATGATATTTGAAATAATTCCAACTTTTGCATACTAGTTATACAAAATATATGTAACATACTCGCGAAGGCGGATCTCAAATCGGGCTCCCGAAACTCAATGTACAAATTAAATGGAAAAGAAGTCAAATTATTTAACTTTCGGCATTTTAGCGGAAACTAACCGAACAACATCGAAATCCACTTTTGAAAGTTCATAAAAGTCACAAATAATCATATGAACGTAACGGCGCTTTCAAATTTCGAATCGGAGCTCATTCGCCAAAACCGAGCTCAAAAATCTCTTTTTAATATTTATCGACAATAAAAACTGAAACCTTCTTCCGATGCCTACCAAACAAGGTCTGATTTAGCTCAAATTTTACAGACAGGTCCTAATGGATATTACGAACATTTTAAAATTATCAGCACGCCAATCGGAGTCCTAACTTCCGAAACGACTGACCGAGGTCTTTTCATTCTCCTCCACTTAAACTCTCGTTCGTCCTCGAACGAGCCTAAATCTAAAGAAAAATTCGCACAGATAGCAAAAGAACTTGCACGACCTTCATAAGCTACTCCACGGACATTATCTCATGATTGCAGAATCAGAATTATAACACGCACACCGAACTCTTGGAATAAAACATATCTGGATAGTATGATAACATCATTACCCAACTTATTCGGACTAAGCTGACCCTTTCTCGATCATGAGAGAAGAGTTCTATATTTTCGAAATGAAGATACACGCAACTCTTGATGGGCTAACATGATTCCGCCAACGAATCACCTCGTCGATTTACTTTCGATATAGAATAGGTCGATGAAACAAAGAATTAGCTTACGCTTCAGCAGCGCCTTAGAGATTTAATATTATGATTCGGCATCAATTGGAGGAAGACTCCTCCACTTAGAGCATAAACTCATAAAAATAATTTGAATAGAACTAGTCATCCTCGCACAACCTGCTGGATTAAGGAAGACTTAGCTGAGTAGAGAACGCGGCTCAGACCTGATCTACCAGATTACTCTCTCGAGTTGCCAAACAGCTGCAACTCTCGAGTTCACAACTCTATACATTTTCTATAAGCACCATCGCCTGATGGATCAAATCAAAGGTCAAATGACACCTCTCATTACCCTTAGTAGCCTTGAAAAATAACCATGTGCTTATCCTGCCACCTTGACACGCACTCTGGTTCAACACAGGGAACATCACAAGAGGCTACTGACCGCCTAAACTTACCAGTGCCGAACAAAGAAGAGATGGAAACAGACTGAGGATAGAAATAATTAGAGCTATAGAAAGCTCTTCTTCTTATTTATTTGGCTACCAGAGCTAGACTATTTATGAGTAAGGTTAACCGAAGAATCGCAATTGAAGAAATAGACATTGAATGAGCTTTATTGAACAAAATCTATGTCAATTTAACCTTCCTATAAAAAGGAAACTCCGACAATTTACCAGAAAACCCTTTTATAACCCCAGACAAGCTCATAGGATAACATGACTTTACTAGAGTTTTGAACCAAGAGGAGATACGTAGATCCAATATTACTTACTAATCACTTTGCACCGGAAGAAACGATAATACTTTCTGATGGTGACGAATTAGGATCCCATCATCCTAACGAAACTGAGTTCCAAAGAGAGGTAGACGGACTTGACATTATAACAGAATGAGGCACAACAAAATGCCAAGCAAACAATACCGATACTCACTCACAAATCTCTCGCATTTAAACCAGATAATCTAGTAAGGTCATCATAAATGCCAGGAATAAATCATATCAGAAGCTCACCCCTCTACCGCAACTGATTCTTAATAGAAACGGCATCCAAAGAAACCATCGAAACATGATAAAACACACCATTTCCAGATCGATCGAAAGAATCAAATCTTACTCATATTTAAGAGAAGAAGAAATACTCGGGTCTACTACATCGGATACCTCAGCATCCTACAAGACTAGCAGTTCATAGATCTGCCTCTGCAGCTGAGCTGAGCCACTACCCTGATAATCACCTTCTGAAGAACCACTGCCACCACGTTCTCAACCCCTACTGGATGGTGACATTCCTCTGGCTGATTGAGATCTAGATGAAATCGGCTACGACCGTGCAAGTGCCTGATGACAAGAGAAAGGACGACTGCCTACTTGCCGGAGTAAGGAAGAGCTCCACCAAAGATGACATGCTCGCGACAATGATAATACCTTCTCAATGAAAATGGAAGCTGGACAGATTGTTGATAGCTACAAAGAGAAAAATTGGGTCTGATATTGACGAGCTACTGGAGCACTCTAAGAATCACGTGACACAAGCTGAGATAACCTGGCAGGTGACCTCCCAAAATAATCAAAACTCTTACCTCCAAATGAGGTACCATGTTTACCCACTAGGGCCACAGGATCTCTTTCTCTCCCGCTCTAAGTCTTCCCGCTCTAACTTATGGTATGCCTAATACGTTTGAGCAATATCAACAACGACATCAAATGAAGTCCCAACCTCAAATCTTAGAGCCATCTGGGATCTCAAGGAAGGGGAAAGGTCACCAATAAATCTTTGAATCTCTCGAAAGGCTCATGGACTAGTTCTAATGCATATTCAGTCATTCTATAGAATTCAATCTCATATTCTGAAACAACCAGGCTAACCGACAGGCTACCCTGTCCAATCCACTCAAACTAGCAACACTTTTCATCTCGCTCGCTGCTCGAAACGAACTTTTCCACGAATCAAGAAGAAAAAAATCAAACCAAGTTAGCTAATAAGAGAGCGGTCCACCAATTCAAGGCTGGACCCCTGAAATTGGAAAGCAAAATAATCAACACCATACCGCTCGATATGATCAAGAGCCTGAAGGATACAAATACCCTGACATTATTTTTTAAAAAAAAATTCACGGGGTTTATCTGATGCATTGCTTAAGAATATCGGAAGGTTAAACCGCGTAAAATAATGCAACCTCTTCGGACAGTCGGACCGAGCCATTACTCAGGCTAACTACCCAGCTAGAATAACTAGAGGCACAACACGTGCTGTCTTCGGAATATAATTCACTACAACAATATTAAGAACCGGAAAAGGAGCTCCCGGAGATCGAATGTCTGCACATGCGGCAACCTGATAGGCTGTCTAACGAATAATAGGTTCTTACGGTATTTGCATCGCCAAAATTCTCGTAAAAGCATCATAGAGAGCCAAGGGAACCAAAAGGCCCTCCTCCCTTGCCCATCGCGAGCTCGTACAGCTGGGACCTGCGCAACTAGATCGTCAGCACGATCAAAACACTCGGAGCTTGAGTAGCTCTAGTCCCCGGCTAGACTGCTTCGACTTGAACTCATACCGTCTAGTGATTGTCGCACGAGGGTTCACAATTATCACGAAGGAATTAACGGATTAACGAAAATACTTTTGAATCCTAGACCGACGCACGATCAGAAATGAAGGAAGTAAAACTTCCTAAATGCCATCATAGCCTCTCGTAGATAAGTACGGACGTCTACGTACCCATCAGCGAGACTCTACAAGACACTGTCTTAGTCTGGATAGACTCTAACTCGGGCTCTGATACCAACTGACACAACCCGGAATCCGGTTAGGCCGTGCGGGCACCCGACATCCTCCCCTAGACCCATCGGGTGAACCCTTACCAATTAAATTAGGAAAATAAATATAATAATTCATAAATAAGAACAAGACTAAAAGAAAAAATAAAACACAGACATATTGATACCTCTAAGCTGTACAAAAGAAATTACAGCTGACTACCCAACATACTAGGTTTAGGGTTATCTAGACTAGACATCTAAGAGTACAAAAGAAGACAGATACCTCCTGAAGGGAGCAAAATGCAGCTAAAATGATAACCAATAAACTGGTGGCCATCCGGAATAAAAGCTGGCTCACCCTGACAGCTGAAGTCATCTTCGCTCCTGCACAACGTGGCGAACTTAATCCTGGAGCGAACCTGCTGAAACGAAATAGATAGACAAGAAACAAACAACAAACCAGGGTGAGTCAAAAGGACTCAATAAGTGGGGCAGACTAGCCACCTCAAAGAATATGATAGCTAGCCAGGGAGAAGAAACAGATAAACCAAATTCCTCTTATTTAAATTATGAAAAGGCAGAGCCAGATAATAACTAGAAACACGTATAGGATGAAAAACTCATCAACAAACAGGAACGTAAGAAAACCAAAACATATAGGTATCCCGAACACATCAACAATCAGAAACACATCCTATTGCAGCGTGCAACCCGATCCATATATTCATACCGTCGCGGCGTGCAACCCGATCCATATATTCATACCGTCGCGGCGTGCAACCCGATCCATATATTTATACCGTTGCAGCATGCAACCCGATCCATATATTCATCCTGTTGCGGCGTGCAACCCGATCCCCACACCCAGAATACGAGCCAGAAATATATAGGTATACTGAGATATGTCCACGACATAGTGTACAAACCGCATACATAAAACACAACACAATACACACAATAGTCAATGTGCGGTGCAATGAGATGGGATGAATGTGGTACAATGCAATGAAGTCACATATGCCTGATACCTATATCCGGCGCAGGACTCTCATCGTCTACTAGGAGATATATGCAAAGATGATCCTTCACCGGCTCGGGACTCTCATCGATTACCGAGAAATATATACAATGATGACCCTTCACCGGCTCGGGACTCTCATCGATTACCGGGAAGTATATGCAATGATGACCCTTCACCGGTGCGGGACTCTCATCGCCAACCGGGAAGTATATGCAATAATGATCCATCACCGGTGCGGGACTCTCATCGCCAACCGGGAAGTATATGCAATGCTCAAAACCAGAGTGCAATGCTCATATGTTCAATACAATACCAACTACAGGGCATAACATATAATATACAATGTAAATTCAAAGCTAAGGCGTAATGACTACGCCTATCGGCAGCTACACACGTAAGGAAACACGTGGTAGAAAATCCACGAGGCCAAGGGCCTCCAAAGAAATGGATATAAACACTTACCTCTTCCAAACGTTAGTACGGCTAGTCAACAACCGCTTAATCCTTTGGTTTCCTTGCCAAACGATCCCACTCTATTCAATAAGCAGAAAAATATATCAATTTAGGCTAAAGGCTTCATTCCTCACATCTTAGGGATATCCGGTTAGGAATCTGATACCCTATTCGCATACGCAATACCCAGGCCAGGCCTATATACAGGGTTTAAGGTCGCATAACCAAACCCTAAATAAATTACATTTATATGTTGCCCATAACTCACTGAGTACGAATATATAATCAATTCCATTATCGGTTTCCATTTGACCCTTTAAACTATTAATTGAATTTATTAAAACGATGTCTAATATCCCAATTTTTACCGTTAAAGTATATTCAAACACACGTAATAAAATCAAATAATATATTAAGATCATTACCTGAATATTTTGGGGTGAAAATACTATTTTTCTCCGGCTCTTTTCGCATTTTCTGGTATCGTTTTTTTTTACTGTGTCATTCTCGTTTCTCTGTTAATGTTGCGTTTTTTTCGTTTCTATAAGCTTATCTTTCCAACCGCCATCAATTTTTCCTTTTTTTTTGTCTTTTTGTCTTTTTTTACTTTTCGCGACGAAAATTAAAACGGCACCTTATGATATTTGAAATAATTCCAACTTTTGCATACGAGTTATACAAAATATATGTAACATACTCGCGAACGCGGATCTCAAATCGGGCTCCCGAAACTCAATGTACAAATTAAGTGGAAAAGAAGTCAAATTATTTAACTTTCGGCATTTTAGCGAAAACTAGCTGAACAACATCTAAATCCACTTTCGAAAGTTCATAAATGTCACAAATAATCATATGAACCTACCGGCGCTTTCGAATTTCGAATAGGAGCTCATTCGCCAAACCCGAGCTCCAAAATCTCTTTTTAATATTTATCGACAATAAAAACTGAAGCCTTCTTCCGATGCCTACCAAACAAGGTCTGATTTAGCTAAAATTTTACAGACAGGTCCTAATGGATATTACAAATATTTTAAAATTATCAGCACGCCAATCGGAGTCCTAACTTCCGAAACGACTGACCGAGGTCGTTTCAATCACTTTACACTCAAGAAGAAAATGATATGCCCTGAGGGTGGAAAAAGAGAATAATGCTTTATTTACAACACCGAATCGAAAGAAAAAAAAGGTCTCATGACCCCAAAGGATACAATATATCTGGAACATACACCTCTACCACGCCAAAATCTCTGATAGAAGCGATACCAGGAAAGAATCACAAGGACACATTAGGATCTATCAATCCTGGATCAATGTAAAAAAATAAAGATCATATCCACAGATAAAGGAAAGGAGACTTACATTTGTTAACTATATCGGATGCCTCGACATCCCATTAACTGGCAGTGCATAAGACTGCATTTGCGGCTTAGCTAAGCCGCTACCTTGATAATCATCGCTGAAAAAATCATTACCACCACGCTCTCGGCCTCTGCTGGATTCTAGCTAATTGAGATCCAAATGAAGTGCCCTAAGGCTACATTGGTGCCTGGGACGAAGGAAAGGACGACTTTCTCCTTACTGATGTAAGGGACAATCCTTCCTAAGATGAATAGGATCAAGACAATGAAAACATCTTCTAATTTTGAGTGGATACTGATAAGGTTGTCGATAACCACGGGGAGGAGACTGAGGCAGATCTTGCTGAGACCCTGGTGCACCTTGAAAACTACGTGGTAAAGGCTGAGCTAGCCTGACAGGTGGCCTCTTCAGACAATAGGTACCCTTACTTCCAAATGAGGTATTGGGATGACCCCTGAAACCACGGAGCTTCTTTGAAACGACCTCGGTCAGTCGTTTCAGAAGTTAGGACTCCGATTGGTATTTTAAAATATTCGTAAGGTTTATTAGGACCTGTTTGTGAAATTTGAGCTAAATCAGACCTCGTTTGGTAGGCATCGGAAGAAGGTTTCAGTTTTTATTGTCGATAAATATTAAAAAGAGATATTTGAGCTCGGTTTTGGTGAATGAGCTCCGATTCGAAATCCGAAAGCGCCATTAGGTTCGTATGATTATTTGTGACTTTTGTAATTTTTCAAAAGTTAATTTCGATGTTGTTCGGCTAGTTTCCGCTAAAATGCCGAAAGTTAAATAATTTGACCTTTTTCCTTTAAATTCGCATCTTGAGTTTCGGGAGTCCGATTTGAGATCCGTCTTCGCGAGTATGTTACATATATTTTGTATAACTTACTTGAAAAATTTGGGATCATTTCGACTTCTCTAGGGTTCTATTTTAATTTTAATCGTCGTAGCTATTTTATTATTAAAAAAATAATAAAAAAATATATTGATGATGTCGGTTGCTAAGGGATTTCACGAGATAAAACAGAAACGTACAACTTAGACAAGAGAAAGGAAAAATTAGGAAAGAAAAGGGGAAAAAAGAGAAAAAGGAGTGGAAAAATAGTGGAATTTCTACCCCAATCTTCAGGTAATGATGTTAACTCATTATCTTAGCTTATTACGTGTGTTTGAATATATTTTTACAGTAAAAATAGGGTTATTAGACATCACCCTAATGACGTAAATTGATAGTTTAAAGGGTCAATTGGACCCCGATGATGGAAATGATTATATATTCGTACTCAGTGAGTAATGGGCAACATATAAATGTAATTTATTTAGGGTTTGGTTATGGGACTTTGAACCCTGTACATAGGCCTGGCCTGCGTATTGTGTATGCGAATAGGGTATCAGGTTCTTAACTGGATTGCCCTAAGACATAAAGAATGAAGCCTTTAGCTTTATTTGATATAATTTTTCTGCTTATTGAATAGAGCGGGATCGTTTGGCAGCTAATCCAAAGGAAAAAGCAGTTGTTGAATAATAGGGCTAGCTTTGGAATACGGTAAGTGTTTATATCTATTTCTTTGGAGGCACCTGGCCTCGTGGATTTTCTACCACGTGTTCCTTACATGGGTAGCTGCCGATAGGCGTACTCATTACGCCTTAGCTTTGGATTTACATTCTATATTATATGTTATGTCCTGTTGTTGGTATTGCATTGAGGATCTGAGCATTGTACTCTGGCTATAAGTTGACATATACTTCCCGGCAGTCGATGAGAGTCCCGCGCCGGTGAAGGATTATCATTGCATCATATTGAGGGTAGGAGGATTTCGCCCTCGGAGCAGGAGGATTCCGCTCCATTGCATCATATTGAGGGTAGGAGGATTCCGCCCTCGGAGCAGGGGGATTCCGCTCCATCGCATCATATTGAGGGTAGGAGGATTCCGCTCTCGGAGCAGGAGGATTCCGCTCCATTCATTTGGCACATGTGACCCTTTTCATCTCATTTCATTTCATCTCATTTCATTTCATTTCATACTATTGTGTAGATTTTCTATACATGACTACTGTTCTGCTTATATGTGCATTGCTTATTTGTTGATTGTTGTCTGGTTCCGTTTCCCTGACTAGCGTATCTATTTTTCGAGGTTGCTAGTTTGTTTGTACTTATTGAGTCCTTATGACTCACCCCCTATTTGTCCTTGTGTTTTCTTTTCGTTCGGCAGATTCTGCTCCAGGACTCAGCCAGTCGCGCCGTGATTGAGGAGTAGTACGTTCTCAGCTGTCTACGGTGAGCCATCCTGTTCATTGTGGCCACCAACTTCAGATATTACAGTTTTCCTTACTTTTGCTCCCTTCGGGAGATGTGTATATCTTTTGGCCTTCTTAGATGTCTGATCTGGAAACCTTTAAAACTGTGTTTTCTGGGTAGTTATATGTATTATTCAGACAGCTTGTATATTTGTCTATCCTTGAGAGTTATCTTATGTTGTTAAAGTTTGGTTCATTTTCATTTCAAGGTAATTCTTCACAACTCATATCGCTTCAGTCAATAGGGTTCGCCCGACAGGTTTAGGGGAGATGGTCGGGTGCCCGCACGGCCTAACCGAGAATTTGGGTCGTGTCAATTGGTATCAGAGCCCAGTTCATAATCTTTGCAGATCATGACAGTGTCTAATAGAGTCTCGCTGATCGGGCGGAGACGTCCGTACCTATCTACGAGAGGCTATGGTGGCATTTAGGCAGTTTTCTTTCTTTCATTCCCCGACGTGCGTGAGTCTTCTTGTCTGAAGTTAAATATGCTTTTTATTTATTATTATTATTTTCTGCAGTAAATGGTGAGAACACGCGCGAATGTTCAGCGAGAGGCGGAGGAGCCAACGATCGCCCCTATGCCTGCTGCTCCGCGAGGTGGTAGTGTTGGCCGCGGTAGAGGCCGTGGCCGAGGCAGAGGTAGAGTTGCCCAGGCTGTGAGGATGGTGGATCTTGTTGATCCTGCTGCAGAGGTTCCGGTAGTGCCAGCTTTTGCTGGGCAGGGGGAGCAGGGCTTATTCGTTCCCACCGCACTTCATGACGCTTTTATGAGATTCTTAGCGACGCAGATGCCCCAGGGACCTTCTATTCCTCAGGCTGCCGTAGATGCTCATATTCGTCAGGCTGCGTTATATATTGGTTCTCAGGTTCAGGAAGCCCCCATTCCAGCTCCACATGCAACCCCAGCAGTTCATGTTCCAGGTGGTTATGTTCCAGAGGTAGCGGGTGTTGTACCTCCGGTTGCTCAGGCTGGTCAGCCAGTCCAGGTAGCAGGTCAGGTTGATGATCCGGCAAGGTTGCATTATTTTACCCGACTTAGTCCTCCGAAGTTCTCTGGTCCGAAATCAGATAAGCTTAAGCCTCGTGAGTTTCTTGATCAACGTCAGCGTATCTTAGAGGCCCTTGGATATCTTGAGCAGTATGGAGCTGATTATACTGCCTTCCAGCTTGAGGGTCCGGCTTTAGCTTGGTGGACCGCACTCCAATCAGCTAGGCAGGGCTTACCTAAGCTGACCTGGAGTGTGTTCTCCCATCGATTCATGGAGAAGTTTTTCCCTCGCAGTCAGCAGGATGAGAAGAGGAGACAGTTTGAGAGGATTGGATAGGGTAACCTGTCAGTCACAGAGTACGAGCTTTTGTTTTCAGAGATGTCCAGCTATGCTCCAGATCTCGTGCAGGAGCCCTCTGAGAGGGTCAGACATTTTATTGATGGGCTTTCTCCTTATTTGCGGTCCCAGATGGCTCGTGAGATTGAGGCTGGTACTCTATTTGATGTCGCTGTTGATATTGCCAAGAGGTATGAGGCCTATCATAGATTGGAGATGGAGGAGTTAGAGCGGGAGAGTAAGAGATCTCGTGGTCCACGGCATTCTAGTACCTCGTATGGAGGTAGGAGTTATCAGCAGCAGAGTAGACCTCCTGTCAGACCAGCACAGTTTCCAGCGCGTGGTTCTCAGAACGCGCCTACTTCTTCTCAGGGTCAGTTTTGGTTTCGCCCGCGAGATCAATCTCAGTTTGATCAGTGTAGATTTTCTCCAGGGTGATTTATCTGTCAGGATCTAGGGCATCATAAGAAGGATTGCCCTTATCTCCATCAGCAGGGTAGTAGCCGCCCTTTCCCTCGCCTTCCAGCGCCTATGGAGCAGCAGTCTCAAGGTGCCCCTTCAGGGTCTCAGCCAGCTAGAGGTGCACCACCATCTGGTAGAGGTCATGGGCGTGGTCCTAGTGGTCCCTCTAGAGGTGGTCGTCAGGATAGCAGCTCCGCTCAGCCGCAGAGACAGCTATATGCACTGCCGGCTAGGCAGGATGCCGAGGCATCCCCACCTCGGTCAGTCGCTTCAGAAGTTAGTACTCCGATTGGCATGCTGATAATTTTAAAATATTTATAAGGTCCATTAGGACCTGTCTGTAAAATTTGAGCTAAATCAGACCTCGTTTGGTAGGCATCGGAAGAAGCTTTCAGTTTTTAGTGACGATAAATATTAAAAAGAGATTTTTGAGCTCGGTTTTGGTGAATGAGCTCCGATTCGAAATCCGAAAGTGCCGTTAGGTTCGTATGATTATTTGTGACTTTTGGGATTTTTCAAAAGTGAAGTTCGTTGTTGTTCGGCTAGTTTCTGCTAAAATGCCGAAAGTTAAATAATTTGACCTTTTTCCTTTAAATTCGCATCTTGAGTTTCGGGAGTCCGATTTGAGATCCGTCTTCGCGAGTATGTTACATATAGTTTGTATGACTTACTTGAAAAATTTGGGATCATTTCGGCTTCTCTAGGGTTCTATTTTAATTTTAATCGTCGTAGTGCTTTTATTATAAAAAAAATAATAATAAAAAAAATAAATTGATGATGTCGGTTGCTAAGGGATTTAATCCCTTAGCAGTAAGTAGTCACGAGATACAAAAGTAACATACAACTTAGAAAAAAGAAAGGAAAAATTAGGAAAGAAAAGGGGGAAAAAGGGAAAAAGGAGTGGAAAAATAGTGGAATTTCTACCCCAAATCTTCAGGTAATGATGTTAACTCATTATCTTAGCTTATTACGTGTGTTTGAATATATTTTTACAGTAAAAATAGGGTTATTAGACATCGCCTTAATGACGTAAATTGATAGTTTAAAGGGTCAATTGGACCCCGATGATGGAAATGATTATATATTCGTACTCAGTGAGTTATGGGCAACATATAAATGTAATTTATTTAGGGTTTGGTTATGGGACTTTGAACCCTGTACATAGGCCTGGCCTGCGTATTGCGTATGCGAATAGGGCATCAGGTTCTTAACTGGATTGCCCTAAGACATAAGGAATGAAACCTTTAGCTTTATTTGATATAATTTTTCTGCTTATTGAATAGAGCGGGATCGTTTGGCAGTTAATCCAAAGTAAAAAGCAGTTGTTGAATAACAGGGCTAGCTTTGGAAAACGGTAAGTGTTTATATCCATTTCTTTGGAGGCACCTGGCCTCGTGGATTTTCTTCCACGTGTTCCTTACGTGTGTAGCTGCCGATAGGCGTACTCATTACGCCTTAGCTTTGGATTTACATTCTATATTATATGTTATGTCCTGTTGTTGGTATTGCATTGAGGATCTGAGCATTGTACTCTGGCTGTGAGTTGACATATACTTCCCAGCAGTCGATAAGAGTCCCGCGCCGGTGAAAGATTATCATTGCATCATATTGAGGGTAGGAGGATTCCGCCCTCGGAGCAGGAGGATTCCGCTCCATTGCATCATATTGAGGGTAGGAGGATTCCGCCCTCGGAGCAGGAGGATTCCGCTCCATCGCATCATATTGAGGGTAGGAGGATTCCGCCCTCGGAGCAGGAGGATTCCGCTCCATTCATTTGGCATATGTGACCCTTTGCATCTCATTTCATTTCATCTCATTTCATTTTGTTTCATTCATCTCATTTCATATCATTTCATTTCATCTCATTCCATTTCATTTCATACTATTGTGTAGATTTTCTGTACATGACTACTATTCTGCTTATATGTGCATTGCTTATTTGTTGATTGTTGTCTGGTTTCGTTTCCCTGACTAGCGTATCTATTTTTTCGAGGTTGCTAGTTTGTTTGCACTTATTGAGTCCTTATGACTCACCCCCTATTTGTCCTTGTATTTTCTTTTCGTTCGGCAGATTCTGCTCCAGGACCCAGCCAGTCGCGCCGTGATTGAGGAGTAGTACGTTCTCAGCTGTCTACGGTGAGCCATCCTGTTCATTGCGGCCACCAACTTGAGATATTACAGTTTTCCTTACTTTTGCTCCCTTCGGGAGATGTGTATATCTTGTGGCCTTCTTAGATGTTTGATCTGGAAACCTTTAAAACTGTGTTTTCTGGGTAGTTATTTGTATTATTCAGACAGCTTGTATATTTGTCTATCCTTGAGAGTTATCTTATGTTGTTAAAGTTTGGTTCATTCTCATTTCAAGGTAATTCTTCACAACTCATATCGAATCAGTCAATAGGGTTCGCCCGACAGGTTTAGGGGAGATGGTCAGGTGCCCGCATGGCCTAACCGAGAATTCGGGTCGTGTCATTCTTACTTCATCTTCCCACTTCTTCCAAGCTAGTCCTCTGACCACTTCCCCACTGAAGCGTGAGACAGTTATTTCTATAATGACTTGGTTGACGAAAATGATAAATCTAAGATTATATCGGTGGTGAATGAACTGCAGCTGGTCACGAGAATGAAACCTCTTTAGGTTCCTTGACGGAACAAGCACCTGGTCTGGCCGATCAACCTAAGGAATAACACCTACTTCCATTATCCCTTAAGCTACAACACGAACTGACAAAGCACTATCTATGACTGGAGTCTCATATCCCACCTCTACGACATATAAAGGAACCGCCTGAAGAATAGAAGACAAACGAGAAAATTGCGGTGCTAGAAGCCCACAAGCCTCTACACAGCATCCTGAATAGCTAAGGTGACCATGAATCCTTGACCAATCTTCTCCTCAGGTCCTAGCCTCGATGACACTTCTGGGTTGCCTCTAATCATGGGATTACCATAAGGATTCATATTTCTCGCCGTCTGAGCATCTTTATCCTCGTGCTGTGCTGCTGACTAAAGCTGAGCTTCGCTTTCACCTTGGTCGACACCTTTAGCTTCATTGCACAGAGTAACATGCATATCACTTGCTGCCTTCTGCTCTCCCATTTCTTATTGAAATATAACATGCATATCACTTGCCACCTTCTGCTCTCCCATTTCTTATTGAAATATAACACGAGTCTTCATCATCTGCAGATGAGTTAACAAAATAGATTTAACTTTAGACAAGAGGACCAACACATGATTAGGAAGGTAGGAAGAGAAACTTCCTAAATGCCACCATATCTTCTCGTATATAAGTACAGACTTCATCGTACCCATCACTGAGACTCTATTAGACAATTTCATGATCTGGATATACTTTAAACTAGGCTTTGATACCAACTGACACGACCTGAATTTTTGGGTAGGCCGTGCATGTGTGTGGGTAAAGATATGCCACCTACTATTATTGGGATACGAGTCCAGCTAGCGAGACTAGACTTATCATACAACTCACTGGGCACTGAGGATACACACCCGCTCCTAAAGCCAACGACCGTTTAGGTGGCATGACCATAGGACGCAGGGTATACATCCAGCCGCCTAGGGTTTATAGTCTCTTAGTTAGGGTTTAGTACATACCACCGCCTTGAGTTATAGGCCCATAGCCTTATTAGTTTTTCTATTTTACCTTATTTAAGACTGGGTATCACTACTATAAATACCCCCTCCTTATATTGTTTTGTATAAGAGGCGATTTACCACAAAATTCGGCTATTCTCAAGGAATAAGAATTACTCTACCTTTTCTTGCTTATTTCGTCTTGTTTATTCATTACTATTTTCATCATATTTACATACTTTTCCGTTGTAATTACTGTATTGCTTGTGACCCCAACTATAGTTAATTATTTAACCTAGACGTACAATTTTAGTTATAAACAACGGGCACCCGACATCCTCTCTAAGACCTGTTGGGCGAACCCTATCAATTTAACTAACATAAAGTGCATGAAAGAGCTTAGAAATAAGCATACATGACTTCCAAAGAAACATATTATATACATATACATAGGCTGTTCAGAGCTATTCAGATCAGCCATCGATGAATCCAAAAGATATATACATCTCCAGAAGGGAGCAAAATAGATCTAACAAGATAAAGCTAAAGTTGGTGGTCTCTGTGGAGAAAAGCTTGCTTACCAAACAACTTGAACGTCTTTTTTCCTCAATCGTGTGTCGAAGTCGGTCCTGGAGTGAAACATTCAAAATGAAATAGACACATAAGAAATAACAAGGAGTGAGACAAAATGAATTAGTAAGTATGGCTAGCTAACTATCTCAAAGAATAGATAGGTTAGCCAAGGAATTAACAACCAGCAGCATCAGAATAAGTAAGCAATGCACAAAGCAAACTAGTGCAGACAATCACATATATCTAATAAGTCATATAATGAAATGAATGAAACATGATGCAATGGGTCACATGTGCCCAATGAATAGAGCGGAATCCCCCTACGCTGAAAATATGAAGTGAATGGAGCAGAATCTTCCTACTTTTGAGGCGGAATACTCCTATGCGTAATATGATATGGAATGTATGGAGCGAATCCTCCTACTCATAATATGAAATCACAAACCACAATGAGATAATATAAAAGTAAGGTGCAGTTTAAGGATGCGACATAGTAAGTATGCCCTGTCGGCAGCTATTCACGTAAAGAACGCGTGAATAGATTATCCATAAGGCCGAAGGCTGTTAAAGAAATGGATACTTTCAGTTACCTCAAGTTTGGGGCCAATCGATCATTGGACGATCTCTTTTCCTTTAAGACGCCCCTCAGAACTACCTTCCACTGAGCCATAGAAGGATTTCGTACTTATTAGTGCCTATAAAAGGGATATCTAACTATTAAACAAAGAATAAGAGGAAATTTATAAATTACACCTTAGCCTAGCATAGTCGAACACCTATAAACGATACATTTCCCTGACTCCTCAGAGTCCCATGATTCCAAATATATCAGGATTACAAATCTGGGGTCAATTCACCCTAATTCCCTAATTTTACAACCTAGGGTTCAAACCCAACTACTTTGAGTTTAAATTCATGAACATCCCACTTTCAAATCCTTAATTAACATCCTAAACAAGTTTAGGAATGTTACCTAATAGATTAGAGAAACTTGGTACCTTGAAATCAAACTTAACCGACAATATATCGAGAGGATTAGACCAAAAAAATAAGATTAGCCGATCATTGGGTCGTTTTTACACTTTGGAGCAGCACTATCGTGCCTCCACAGTAGCTTTCACAACTTAGTTCTTCACGATTGCTCCCCACTGGGAACTTTCACACTGAAGTAAGATCCTCTCACCTATATCCCGCACCTTCGAACTCGACTCTATGAAGCTCTGAATCACTTCAAAATTTGCAGGCAAGATATAAAATACATAGGTAAAAACTATCCGAACAACCTCAAATTTTACTTTCGAAAGTTCACACAGGTCACAAATGACCATACACAACCTAACGACACTTGAATTATAAAACGGAGCTCATTTACTAAATCGAGCTCGAAAAATATAATTTGGCTTTACCGACTCTAGAAAATGAAAACTTCTTTTAAGACCTATCAAATGAGGTCCGATTCAACTCAAACTTAACAGATAGATCCTAATGCACCTTACGGAGCTTCCAAGAATGTCGACTCATCAATCGGAGTCTTAACTCCTAAAATGATTAGCTAGGGTTGTTTCACACACACACATACAGAGCCGGATACGATGGAAAAGTAATACAGTAAATATGATGGAAAAGTAAATAAATAGAAGAGAGAAATAATGAGCAAGAAAAGTAACTAGTCTTATTCCTTGAGAATAGCCAGATTCTGTGGTGAATCACCGTGTTGTACAATACAATATAAGGAGGAGTATTTATAGTAGTGGATACCCTGTCCTAATTAAGGTAAAATACAAAGACTAATAAGGCTATGGGCCTATAACTCAAGGTGGTGATATATACTAAACCCTAACTAAGAGACTATAACCCTAAGGCAGAAGGATATATGCCCTTTGTCCTACACCTGTACCGCCTGAAGGTCGTAACTCGTAGAATAGGCGTGTATCCTTTGCGCCCGGTGACTTGTAGGATAAGTCTAGTCTCACAAGCTGTAATCGTATCCCTGTAATAGTAGGCGGCATATTTTTGCCCACACAGTCAGTTCCCCCACTTGCTGAGTGCTGATGCAAGCAGTCAGGAAGTGAAAGCGACATGAAAAATGGATGTGAAAAGATATCTCTGACTCCTTGAGACTCGCAGTCTCTTTGACCAAGAATGATGCTGATTTCTTCGAGAACTCCGTGTGCTTTCATCTGATTGGTTGATACCGATTCCATGCTCCTTTCTAATAACTGTCATTAACTGCTCCGAATCGTTTCATATCTACAGCAATAATGACGCTTGACCATTTCAAGTGTCATCCTTATCTCTTTTTTTCCTATAAATAAGGACTTCGTGATAGTAGAAAAATCACAAACTCCTCTTCAAAAAATACTTCACTTCTTCAGCAATTTCTTATGATAATGAACAAATTTTCTTCCTTAAAAAATATTTTCCTTTGATCCTGGTTTGATAATCCCAGAAAACCTTCTTCGTTCTGAATTGATGATGCATGAGGAAACTATAAAAGAAAATCCATTTGAAGTTACCTCCTTTCTTTTATTCGTCCATGAGGAAATAGATGAAGTCTCCCAAGTCATGAAGTTTGATCGGGATTCTAATGACGTTCTTTGGGATGTGTTCATTGTGTCATGTGCACTGATTACAGTGCGTTCATCTTCTAACACAACGGTTGTTGTGATATTCTTCTTGTCATGTAGGGTCAGGACGCTTAGCCTTTTCAGCTTCCATACAGCTTCTCCACCATGATTTCTATGGTGCTTAAGTAGCCTCTTTAACGGAATAAGGTTGAAGTCTGCCTGTCTGACTCTATTTCATGGCAGGAAAGAGGATATAGCTTCGCATCGTCGGCTGATTAAGGTGTCACTGAGCTTCAGATCCCCTCATAATTCATGGCTTTCACCTTGGTTATCCGCTTCAGCTGAACCATTATTGCAATGCTTCATCGGCCGTTGGCTGTGGGATACCCGAGGGAAGTAGCTCCCTTGTGGTAGGTTCCCAATTCAAGCCTCCTCATCCCTGGTGAGCTCCTATTTGTGCTTGAAGATTTGTGGGGCTGTACACTCTGGTTTGACCAATTGAGGTTGACTCGGATGGTCAAGTTTACTTTCTAATCTTTGCAACGAATCTTCAAGTTTCTCTTTGAGTTCAGTGAGCAAGATGGAGGATGTAAGGCCTGTACTCAGACGCTTCCGAGGTCCCTTGCTTTGATCAAGCAGAGAGGCATTGGTTATACCAAGACCGCGTGCCTAAAAGGAATGCTCGGGCCGACATATCTTGGTATATCAGAAGAAAAGAAGAACTCTGGACTGTTATGGCTTGTAGCTATAATCCAGATGAAGGATTTACAACCATGTTAATCCTGAGGAGCTCTTTTTTTAGTCTTCGCTTTCCTTTTTTTCTACAATTGTTATGAATAAATATTGTATTCAGGAAGAACTAATTGTATATTAAGAGCATACAAGCTATTTATTATTAATGAAAAGGTCGTTTATCAATAGTTTTATACGTACTCGTGTAATTACATGTGGTATAATGTGTAGCCAAGCAGTATATTTTGTGTGCCTTTCCGGGCTAGTGTCCTCAAGAGACGGGTGTGCGCACTGTAGGGCACTTCATTTATGTCAGTAGTTGACGGCTTAAGTTGCGCCCACAATGAGACGACTTTAGCCCATGTGGAAACATGCACTTTTGCTTCCGACTTCGAACGTCTCTGCTTAGTGACCCGAGTATTTAAGACTTTCTGGCACTAAGCAAATGGGAGTCCCCATCAGTATGTAGGTGCAGTTGTTGAATTAACGAGTTCAACGTACGAGTAATGCCTAGTGGCTAAGCTAGACATGATCTAGCTCTAAGCGAGTACTGTACCCTATTTTTTGTAGCAAAAAATGAGTGTATTACTTCAACTTAGGTCTGGTCGGGGATATGAATAGTTGGATCATAGTTGGATCTGAATAAATAAGTAAAACTGACTAAGTAAAAATAGTAGTTTTACTGATAAAGGGCGTTAGGCCGGAGCTGCTGTGGGTGAAAACCCGTAACATGATTGATGAGTATGAAAATACTACCATCAAAGTTAAAAAGAACTTAAAACATAAAAATAAATGCTTTTAAAAAGTGAAAGATACTTTATGCTTGACCCTCAGAAGGTTGGGGGGCATGTGCTTGGGCTTCCCTGTTCGAGGGTGCTGAGCCTAGAGATGTTAAGTCTGGGCTCCTGACAGCCCAATTTTATAACTCTTTACCAATTAGACAATAACGAATGGCTTTCTTTCGCAGCTGCCTGCTTTCTGATTTGTCTTCAGGGAGGATCCCTTAGCTTAGGTAGTTGATCAGTGCGTGACACTGCCCTGTGTCGGATCCTGTGTCTGGAGCTTCAAAGTTCATCAGGTCCACAGGGGTTAACTCAACCACTATCTGCTGATTATATGAATCCTCGGACGCTTCGCCACCCCAGGAGCCTCCTTCCCGATAGAAAAACTCGTATGCTTAAAATTTTTACAGGAGTGCTTAGACTTGACCGATGATTGGTTGGGATCTGCTGAAGAGGGTGACCTTCCTGGCCCCCAATATGTAGGGTAAGTCAAGTGCTTGAATTATGGCTTCATACTCTGCTTCGTCGTTTTGAGCTATTGCGGTCTTGTGAAAGACCACCTTAGTGGGTATTCTGACCCACAGATCGAGGTTCTTCCCCTTTCAAGTCTACTTTAATGCTAATCTCCCAACGTCCAATCTCAATTGATTCTTCGCTTCTGATTTACTTCTCTGCCTTTGGCTTTAGCTTCTCTATTAAGTCTGAGGTAAAACCCTCCAGCTCCTGTGACTCGATAGCTATCCGGGGTTAGTAGATAATGTCATACTCTTCTAGTATCTCAGCCTATTCTACCATCTCCTCCGAGAGTCCGAGTTTGGACAATATGTCCGTATTGGTGTAAAGGATATCATGCTGACCGTATGGTCAAGAAAATACGAGCGCAGTTCCTCGGTTGCCATGATCACTGCCGCAATAAAATGAAAAAGTAAAGGTAGAAACCTGTCTCGGTGTGAAGGTCTTTTGCTGGCGTACTTCATGGGAAATTTCCTCCCATTCTCTTCTAGTACGAGGACTGCATTCTATGCTATTTCTGATATCGAGACATACAGCAACAGATGCTCACCTGGCTTTGGCTCGGTTATCACCAAAAGCTGTAGAAGCTTCACCTTTGTCTGGGCTATGGTCAGGTAACTCTGTATCAGCCATAGAGGTCCCCTTGTCTCCGTAGCACCTCAGAGAGCTAACATACAAATTTTGTGGCTTTGGGGACTAGCTGATCCATCACCGCCAATCGATCCACGTAGTTTGCTGATCTTTTCTCTGACTTCTCGTTCCATGGCCTCAAACTCGATGGACTCCTCTTCGGTCATGTTTACTTTGACTATTGGTCGACGACAAAGATCCCTGTCATAAGTAAGATAATATTCTCTAAGTGAAGACCGCTCACCCCATAAGCCATTAATCCCGTGAGAAGTCGGGTATCTGAAGACTTGATGGAGTGTCGAGGGTATTCTCTTAATGCCATGTATCCAAGGTCGTCCCAAGATAACGTCGTAATCCAACACCTGGAAGGGAGTAATGCTCGTCATGCCCGGTATATGGACCGGTAGAGCTAGTTCCCCGACAGGTTCTCCTCGACAGCATTTGAAACTAACTATGTTCCGCGGGCTTGAAGACACTTGGTGATGTTGACGCGAGTTCTGCATTATCTCCATCTGAATAATGTTCACGCCACTCACCGGATCGATCAGAGCTTGCTGGATGCCCAGGTCGGATACGCCTACGGAAATGACGTGGTCGCTCTGGTGCTCTCCATCCTCATCTGGGCTGAAAAGAATTGGACCGAGCACTTCCCCTGATTCTGTAGTCCCCTAGGCTCTGGCTGATTCCGGAGTCGCGAAAATTGCATTGATGGTCTTCAAGTTTTCAGAATCTAACATTCTCGAACGCCGTATTCATCCTTCAATCAAGTCTTTGAGGTGTCCTTCTTTCAATAGATGCTCGATTTCAATCATCAGGGCCTTACAATCAACTGTTGCATGGCCACCGCTACGATGAAAATCACAATAGGGAGTTGCATTTCTTCCCGTTACTCTTTTTACGGTAGACGACCATTGGACCCTAGGACCTAGTTTTCCAAAGTGATTGTCAACTAAGTCCACGGCGTTGACTCGCAAACCTAAATCTCTGAAGCTACAGGACTCTGCCCACTTTTCTTGGGATCTAGATCCGTAGGAACTGCTCTACCTCCCGCTTCCTCCCTGGTTCTCGACCTTTGCTTTTGTTCTTCTTCCGTCCCCCTCACTTTTCAAAAGAGGGACTCCCTGCTCTCTTACTTCGTTTAGCTTTGGGGTTCTGGGAATGGTCTGGCTCTAAGCGAAGTTTTTCAGTGTACCTCTGATGCAATGCATTCCATGTTGTCACAAGATTTCCCTAGTAGCTAACGACCCTTTTGAGTTAAGACTTTTGTCGAAAGCTACCATGACAATATTATCGGGGACTAGAGGAAGCTTCATGGGTTTCACTGGAATCTGTCAACGTTGTCCTTCAGCAGTTCGTCGTCATGCTGACGGATCTCAAAGATGTCCTCTATGCGCTTCTCCCGCTTGCGGGCACCAGAATGAGCTTTCTTGAATAGGTCCTGCATCTGAGTGAATGATTCGATGGAGCCCTATTGGTAGCTGAGTGTACCAAGGAATGGAGCCTTTGGTCAGAGTTGAGCCAAACCTCTTCACCAGAGCAGATTGAGTCTCTTCCTCGGTGATCTCGTGTCTCTTTACAGCTGTGTGATATGCAGTAATATGCTCATCCAGATCACTTGTTCCGTCATACTTCAAGTTTTTCGGCATACGGAAGTGCTTTGGTATGTGGACCGGTGTAGTGATTGCTTTGTAAGAATGCTTGTAAAAATTTTACTTATCTATCATGGTAACCTGGGGTGGAGCACCCGGCACATTACCAATCCGATCATGGATGGTCTTCATCTCCTTTATGAGGTCCTGGATGACAAGCACTCCCTTAAGGTCTTGATTATTGATTGTTGATGATCCTTCAGGGGTGGCATCCATGTTTAGCTTGCGGTTAGGGACGGATGCTGGTGAATGGTTCGTGGGCGCTGGTCCTCGCGGGGATGCTACCCTCTGAGACGATCCAGCAAACATCGCCCCTAATTTCTAGGATATCCCATTGGCCACATTGTTCGAGTTCCGATGCTGTTTTTTTGACATAGTGTTTAGGAGATTAACAAGAAAACCTCAGAATTCAGTATTACCTTCCGGCGGTTGGTCGCCTTCCCCATCACTGGCGACATGGATTGGCTCTTGGGAAGGGTCTTTCGGTTGCTCAACCGAATCCTTAGGTTGCCCGCTGGGATCACTGAGATCCTTCACGGATTCATCTACTGCGTCTGTAGTGTTCTTCAGAACGTTGCTACTATCATCAGACATGATTGTGCCTTTTCCTTCGTAGAATACCTACAATTGCTTGGGCCCCACGGTAGGTGCCAAACTATTTATGCCTGGAATCGGCCGCCTAGGTTAAACAATTAATTTAGAATGATGTCAGAAGCAATACAGTAAATACGATGGAAAAGTAAATAAATAGAAGAGAGAAATAATGAGCAAGAAAAATAAGTAGTCTTATTCCTTGAGAATAGCCGGATTCTATGGTGAATCGCCGTGTTGTACAATACAATGTAAGGAGGGGTATTTATAGTAGTGGATACCTTGTCCTAATTAAGGTAAAATACAAAGACTAATAAGGCTATGAGCCTATAACTCAAGGCGGTGATATATACTAAACCCTAACTAGGAGACTGTAACCCTAAGTCGGCAAGATGTATGCCCTTTGTCCTACGCCGGTACAGCCTGAACGGTCGTAACTGGTAGAACAGGTGTGTATCCTTTGCGCCTGGTGACTTGTAGTATAAGTCTAGTCTCACCAGCTGGACTCGTATCCCTGTAAGTGTATAAAAAATATTAAATATTTTTTTTAATGTGATGTTATGTGGAAACCTATAAAAAAAAAAAAAAAGACATGCTTTGGAGACCTAAACTTCTAAAAATCCTTGATATAGTTGCGATTCAGAAATAGCGTTTATGCTAGTTAAAAATTGAACATATTAAATAGCACGATCAAAAGAATCAAATGATTGAAACTCCCATATCTTTATAGGTTGGTCAATGTGATATGCATTCACTAGTTAAATGTTATTTTTTTTAGCAACAGCAACACCATGGCTTGTGCACTGAAGATGTATGGTTTTATCTTTTGATGATAACTAATGACTATTCTCCTGCTTACAATCAACAATCACCAATAACCTTTCTCACGAGTCACGCCTAAAAATTTAGAACTTTCTTCTCATAGAAGAATATATACGAGGGTGTGGATATAGATGAGGTTTCACCCTTATATAGAGTATCATTGTAGGGCTTTGTTTCAATACAGTGGAAGCTCCCCCATTCTAGAGTAGATACGTCAACTATAATTAAAGTTTCTAACTCTAAGAACTTTCGTAGTATAATAAGGATTCTACATTATTCTTTCCAGCTTGAATAGCTATGCATCTACTTCTACATATCTTGATCAATGTTATTATGTTACAAATACAACTGTAATTTGTAAATCAATGTTGGGAGATAGTAAAGTTTTTAAAAGTAAAGAATACATTATTTTTACGTGAGAAACCACCAGTGGCTCAAATAAGAGTAAAACTACGAACACACCCTTATGAGATTTAAACTCATCAGCTTCATTGTTAATGCTGAGACAAACTCGATTATACTTGTACCCCAAAGAAGTTACTTATTTGTTGCGACCCCTTCGAGTTAAATCTAAATTGAAGCTATTGTCTTACAGTGACATTTTAGTATTTTACAACTTTCTTTTGAAATGAGCAAAAAAGGTTTCAACTTGAAAACCTTAGACGAAAAGCTAAAACTTGACTTTATCAACTTGACATCTTGATAAGAAACACTTATCCCTCCTGTTTCTCAATATGTTCCTTGCTCTTCAGATCTCTCACTCTGAATTCTCTCAATTAGTCTCAAATAGCTTTCAATAATCACTAATTAGAAGTGTATATTTTTCCTCCATTCGATGTAAACATGGACTATATATTATTAGGTTAAGTTATCCACACTAAAAGTCTAGTAAAAGACTTTCTACAAAGAGGAATCACTTTCCGCCATATAACTTACCAAAAAACTCCTGCGGGTTTCCTTGATGGATCATAGTAGAAGTCTAACTCTTTTTTCAACAAGGTGTCACGATCCAAATATCAAGTCCAAAAGTGGCACTTAAAAAATACTACTCTTAAGCGGACGTAAAGTAACCAAACATTCTTATTAACGTGAAATCAATACTTCAGAGGAAAACAAAGTAAGAAAAATAATGCGGAAGACAGTACCGCAACATGTAATGTTATAAAATTAATGTTTTATGTACAACCGAAAGAAGCCTCTCCACCTTGGTGACGGCAAGGTCTGTGTACATCCTACCCTCTCCAGAGTACACTTTTAAGATATCGCTGGATATATTGTTGTTGTTGTAATATTTTATGTACAAGACATGAATTTATTTATACCAGCCAAAATCTAAAGAATAGTCATTGAGCATCTAAAGAATATAAATTATATGATTTAGTTCAATCTCAAATAAAACAACAAGGACAAACTCTACAACAAAAAATTCGGTAGCATCCACGAATAGCTATGAAAGATAGTCATGGACAAGTCCATGAATGCCCTCGTGCTTCAACTAATGAATCTGCACACATAAACGGAAAGAGAACGAGTCTCACTAGACCCTAAGCTCCTCCACGAGCTATCTTACCCTTACCATTTAGGAGAACCAACCTAATATTTAATATAAGGCCAACTCTGCGCAATAGTAATAGAATCAAGAGATCTGGTATTTTCGATGCAAAATAAAAGTGAATCATAAATCAAGAGGGAGCCCAGCTCAATCATATAAATATAAACAGTAATAATGCAAATAGTCTCAATATTGTATAAATAACATAATAAAAGTAAGTTTTGATATGATCAATCCCAATGAACACAACATTGTTGTATACCTCCCAAAAACATGGGCCCTCACAAAAAAATATGGCTAGACTAGATGCTAATCATCTAAAGCATGTGTGTTGCACTTGGTGCACCTTCATAAGACACTAGAGGGGCGGGGATGAATAGTGCCCTTACCCGATTTTCGAATCCTAAAACTTGCCTTTAAATTTTAACGCCTAACTTACAAAGAACCAGGTTCCTTGCAAGTTTCACCTATCTCTGAAACTAAACAAATTGCGGAAACGTAAAGAACATGGAGATTTTTACGTGGAAAAATCCTTGCTCAAGGGATAAAAAACCACGACCCAAACTCTTGTGATTTAACTCTTCCACTAAAGGAAAACCCGAGCAAGTTTTAGACTACAACGTAATGTAATCAAGGAACTAGAACCCCCTAGTACCTAGAACCTTCACAGCCACACGTTAGCTGGTAAGGTCACCTCTACTTAACCTCAAAAAGTAATCCCTACTTAATGCTTCTAAAACAAGCTGATAGATTACAACTCAATAGCCTATTACAAAGAAACTAAAACAACAGACTTAACTATGAAACTGCTCCTTCGTAAGGTTCTGCTGCTCAGCCTTTGTTCTTGCACACAAAGCTTCTCACGATCTGATTGTACTTGATATGCTCTGTTGAGATGTCTTTTGTGCGTTTTGATTCTGGCCAAATTAACTCGTATTTATAGGAACTAGACTTAGCCGGATCCAACTAAGTTTAGGAATCCTTTTCCTTTTTGAAATCAGTTTTAAACAAGGTTACCCATATTTCATTATTTAAAACCTAAGTTAATTTGCCTTAAGTTTTCAATCCTTTTTCGTCTAGGAACCGCGTCCTTTTCAGCACCGCTTCTTGCTTCTTTCTTTTCCGGTAGGATTGGAACTTTGACTTCATCTGTTCTCTTCTTTCCTTCTTCAACTCTGACTTGATTATCTCGTTGAATAGATGCTCTTCTCACTTCGACTGTGAACCTTTTCGCGGTCCACTTAGCACCAGGTCCTTTGTCATCTTCAAAACTTCTCGTTCAACAATGTGCCCTCACCTTCAAGGCTAGACTAAGTGCTTATCATATTAAGTTGCATGGACCCTCATTGTTAAGTCTATACATATTCTTATCACAATTCAAGTAGCACGGGCCCTTATTAAGGCTAGACCAGGTGCTAAATTAACTTTAAAGCATGTGTCTCATCAAGAATGGTTAGACTAGGTGCTAAATCAACTCAGAAATATAATGCACAATGAATGGCTAGGCGAAGTGATAAATCAACTCAAAAGCATATTCACTCACCACGAATGACAAAGATGCAAAATAAACCCAAAAACATGGACTCTCACCACGAGTGGTTAGAACATGGGCTCAATGTTCCACATACCAATAAGCAATAAGACTAACAAAGCAATGATGCTAAAAGTAATGAAAAACAACCCAAGGCATAACCTAATATCAAATGAATAATAATATAACTCAGGACATCCCCCTAAGTGTGCATACTACGATATCCTTCTAATCCTAAATAGATGTAAATTATGATAGAATGTCTCAATTAAATTAGTTCTAAGCTTTGAGAAGAAATATAAATACTTACATAGAGGGAACATTTTAAATATAGGACTAAACTCTAAGTAACAGTAGAATATGGTGTATCATGCTCTCCTAACATCCAAAATGTGACAAGTTAGGTTTTTAAATGTATCATAATCATTTCATCTATGATTTATCTCAACAACATAGCGTTAATCCAACTAGAAGGCTTGTCTCAGCATCGTTAAGCCTTTTAGAAGTCACTATAATAGTTTTAACAGGTTACATGCATACTTTTGAGAAAAGCCAAGCAAGTGGAAGTTAAAGTCTTTGTTACCCTCACATCCAATAATGTACCACGATGAATATATGTCAAAAAAGTTCACCAAAATAATTTTCAAGCAATCCAAAATATGAGTTTACACGTCAAAATATGCTAAAGATTCTATTCTTACAATATTTGGGCTTGGTCTCCAATAGTCAATTCTTATCCCACACCTTGGTTTTGGAACCCGAGACCAAATATCGACTACCCTTTCAGTTCTAAAATCAAATCCTAAGTCGGATTTTAAATCGGGGTTCAAGTGCCCCTTCAATTCTTCATTTTCTCAATTTGGAGTTATGTCTTATTTTCAAGAACTTCAATTCAAGTAACCAAGTCTAATGGGTAAAATCAATCCACTATCTTATTTTGATACTCTATGATAGTCATAAAATCATCTTGTTAAAAGTTATTAGTCCATACTGAAAAATACTCAATTTATTAGTTAGGATTTTGATTTTCGAATCAACATATTCAATTTATGGATTAAGGAGTGAAATTTCACTAAGAATCCTGTTAATCAATCATAAAAGGATGTTAAACCAATGACCTCAATCACATAAGATGAATTCATGTGTTTCTTTATGATTCCTTATGCTCCTAAAGAAAATTGTGAAGAAATTGACCCAAATATCAAAATAAGCTATTGGTGCACCTAGGAACATTGACCTAGCGCATGGCGACATGTTTGTTAGCCTATTGCACCAGCAATGAAAAAACAACAATTATCAAAACTCTTCTCGGAGTTCGAAACACCTCATCTGACCTTAAAATTCGACAAAACCAGTTTCTGTGAGTCAAAAATGACGAAATACATCTAACAATACTTTTGAATTTAGTTTTAACCACCTGAACCCAAATTGAGGGGTCGTGTAGGCCTAACTATCTTATGTGCGATAATAGAAAGATTGACCTCTTGAACCAAAACGTACCAAATGACATCAGAATCTAATAGAACTTTGCATACACACTGTTGATACACATATATGACTTACTTGGAGTCATGGTTTATGAGATAGAGCTCTAAGATGCAAAACAAGGCAAATAATTCCTTTCTTTCGTTCCTTAGTTCCTGAAATAGACTTGCGCCAATCGTTTACTCAATTTGCCTTGATAAATTCGTTCCTTGATTGGTAGTTTTTTCGAAAGAGAATTTGCATTCTAAAATCATTTAAACTAAGTCTGGTTGATTCTTGATTGGTAATTGTTTCGAAAGATAATTTGGATTCTAAATTCAAACTAAGTCAAATTGACCCAAAATTTTGAGGCATTTGTATATTTTGTAGGAAAGAGCTATTGCAACTATCTACACACAAAAAAGAGTTCCATAGCCCAAAGTCATAGGTTTGAGTCCTTACATTCTCCCATAGTTAAACTCTTGTTCATCCTCGAACAAGGTTGTAAGTCTGATATGAGGCCAACTTTAACTCCAACGCACTCGGTACACTTAAGCAAAGCTCAAGCAACAGCCAGGAACATCAACCATTCAACAATACACCCTAAATTCTGGATAGCTCTCTAATTATCTAATAATTTTTCCAGTGTCTCCTTTGAAAGTAGTACTATCAACAAATTCAAAATCAACCCTCAAGAACAATCTAAGGATGCGTACCTAGCCAAATAAAATACCAATAATCTAACATAAACATCTCATACATAAATAGGCCACACATAGGCATCACCTTGAAATGAAAATTCAATAAGATAAGAGCCACCACCTAAAATTCAAGAACCATGTGCATACGCGAAATTTTAAAATAAGCAAGAACTCATACTACAAGTGCTAAACTAACTTGATTTGCTGCTCCATATGTCACCCTTGAGCTTTCATGCTATATTCCCAAGCATGTGACCTCACCACCAAGGAAAGACACTTTTAATGCTGACATGAAAGCTCGACTACCTGAATAAGCTATAAACTCTTATAGGGCAGCCCGGTGCACAAAGCATCCCGTATTCATACAGGGCCTGGGAAAGGGCCCTACTCAAGGGATGTAATGTACGCAGCCTAACCTAATGCAAGCATCGGTGGCTATTTTTAAGGCTTGAACCCGTGACCTATAGCTACAAAATCTTATCTTATATTTAATTCTTTGTCATTTGGACTAGTCTAAGCTGTGCAACTTGTACGAAATCCAAATCATCTCTCGGGACACTGATACAGGGAAAGATTGAAAATACCGCTCAGATTAATGGCACATACTGTCAACAAAAGACTATTTAAACGCACTTCACTATCCCACATGGACCAATTATACCTCATATCCAACTTGCGCAACTCTTAAGCTCCTTCTTCAGGCATTAGCCTCAAGAAATTAAATTTCCAATTCCAATACCAAGTCTCAACTCTATTCACTAAAATGAACTGTTATCTACACTAAAGTGACTAACTCCAGTCTGAAATAAATGATACTTCCTTCGAAGTCTAATAAACTAATAAGCTAGATAATGATACATTTATCGATATTAAGATTGAAGTGCGCTATCTGAACATGTAATATATAATTAAAACCATACATAATTTGGATAGGAGACTTATACGTATATCAATGAATTTGAAGATCGATGTTGTTTTGGCCATAGATTATTTATAAATAAACTAAGAAATGTCCAAACATAATAGTTGGTAATTGGTATAAAAAGTTCAGTTATTTCAGTTTCGCAGTTAGAAGAACTGC
Organism: Petunia x hybrida; assembly: GCA_037355625.1. Classification (NCBI taxonomy): domain Eukaryota; kingdom Viridiplantae; phylum Streptophyta; class Magnoliopsida; order Solanales; family Solanaceae; genus Petunia; species Petunia x hybrida. Next base: position 346,739 of record JBBBVM010000574.1, on the reverse strand, counting down.
TACTCCAAAATCAAGAACCAAACTGAATACTAAATCAAAAAATAGAAGAACCCAAACTGAAGAACTAAACTACCTTGGTGAAACGACCTTGGCTAGTCATTTCGGGAGTTAGAACTTCGATTAGAAATTTGGTCGTCTTGAAAGCTTCATAAGGACCATTAGGAACTTTTATTAAGTTTGAGCTGAATCGGACCTCGTTTGGTAGGTCCTCGAAGACGCTTTCAATTTCTAGTGTAGATAAAGCTGAAAAGAGGTTTTTGAGTTTATTTTAGTAAATGAGCTCTGTTTCAAAATCTGAATACGTCGTTAGGTTTGTATAGTTATTTATGACATGTACGAGCCTTTTAAAGATAAATCCAAAGTTGTTCTGATGGTTTTTGCAAGTATTCCGAAAGTTGGAGTTTTGCCTCCTATTGTTGAACTCATGTCTTGTGTTTTAGGGACCCGATTCGAGATTTTTCTTCGTGAGTAGGTCAAATATGTGTTGTATGACTTGCACACAATGTTTGGGGTCATTACGAGCTTTTTAGGGTTTCATTTGGGCCCAAAAATACAGCACAAGCCGATACTGGTAGGCTTCTTCGAATTCGCCCTTCGTGATTGCACAGAAGCTAGCGCTATATCGATGTGTTGTTGAGTTATTTAAGTATGAAAGTACCCAAGGGGCGAGATCACGAAGCACAAGGTCATGAGAGCGACTGTCCAGATGCGAAAAAAATGGTTTAGGGCACAAAAAGGACCCTTTGGTCGTCTAATTTCATTTTCTATCCAACTCCATTGATTCTAAGTCGGTTAAGGGTGATTATTGAGTACCAAGTTGTTTCTATTGTCCTGATAATGATCCTAGACCATTATATTATGTTAATTCATAATTTTGGGGTATGAATTCATGAGATTTAGCTTGGAAAGATGGGTTTTGAACCCTACAATTAAGAATTTAGGAAATTGAGCCAAATTGGACTCAATTATATAATCCAATGGCATATTAAAACCGTGGAATTGTGAGGAGTTAAAAAATATAACGGTTATGAGCTTTCGGCTAAGCCAGACCAAGGGGTAATTTAGTAATTTCTTTTTTTTGTATAATAGTTAAATATTCCTTCTGTAGGTACTTATATGTGCAGGTACTCTTCTTTGGCTCAGAAAGGGACCGGAAAAGGAAAGTGCTTCTCTGGTAGCTGTATTGACCCTGAATTTAAGGTAAGTGGTTTATCCATTTGTTGACGGCCTTTGTCCTTATGGATGTTCTACTCACGCATTCTTTATGTGAATAGCTGCTGATAAGGCCTACTTACTACGCTGTAGCTTCGGGTTATAATTGCACATTAAATTGTTAAGACTTGATTTTTTGTTATAATAAAAATGAGAGTATTGTACTCCAGTTTGTGAGCTTGATATGTTTAATTACATTGCATATGTGTTGTAATGTGTTAAGCTTAGTGTCGAGCTAAAAATAAGAGAGTTCTATGGTTGCTATTCATATCAATTGATGAGCTATAAGCTTAGGGTTATGTTAAGAACAAAGATGTTCTAAGACTGTTATGGATATTGATAGAGGGGCTGTTTGTTTTTATGCACATGTACATGTTTTGTTGGTTATTGTTCTGATTGATTTGATGTGATGGTCGATTTGCACGTTGCAACACTATGACTTAAGGGTTGGGTTGTACGCCACACCAGCCACAGTTAACTAAGCATCAAGTTGCGCACCGCAGCACTATGATCATATGGTTCAGGATGTTCGGCTCAGCATCATAATTATAGAATCGATTGTGTTTTGTGATATTATATGTGATTGGATGTGATGATTGGTTGCTTTATGTGTGGCCTAAAATTGTGCTAGTTGTGTAATGTAAACATTGTATTTCATATATTTTGCTTGTCATCATTTTATCTATTTCATCCTCTAGCTGAACTACTTATTCTTCGAGGTAGCTAGGTGGCCCCACCCTTACGGAGTCCTTTTTGAATCACCCTCTATTTATTTCTTGTTTATCTATTTCATTTAGGCAGGTTTCGCTCCAGCATCGAGTTCAGAATACGATTAAGGAGCAAAGACGTTCTAGCTGTCAGGGGTGAGCTAGCTTTTGTTCGCGATAGCCACCAGTTCTAGTTTTTCTATATTAGGCTTACTTTGCTCCATTTAGGAGTTGTATGTATTTCTTGTTACTCATAGATGACTGGTATGGATAAAATTACACCTAGTTATGAGGTAGGAACTGTATTTTTTTCTAACAGATTATGTGTATGTATATGTGTGTGTGTGTGTGTGTATATATCATGTCTTTGAGTTATGATACACTCCTTTTAAGTTACTTTTATGTTTGTTTCATAAATTTAGTTGAAAGGGTTCGCTCGATGAGTCTAGACGAGAATGTCAAGTGCCCGCATGGCCTAGCCGGAAATCTGGGCTGTGACAATTGGTATTAAAGCCCGCTTTAGAGTCTATCCAAACTAAAACAGTATCTAATAGAGTCTCGATGATGGGTACGATGATGTCCGTACTTATCTACGAGAGGCTACAGTTGCATACAAGAAGTTTCCCTTTTTTTCCTTACTAGTCAATGTAAAGCAGAAGAATTGAAGGCAGCACCCGCTATGCCAGCTGCACCGCGTGGTCAGGGTGGAGGTTGTGGTACAGGTTGAGGTGGAGCCCAGCCTCAGGCTGATAAGGATCAAAACCAAAAGACGATAAAAGATAAAAGATAAGGGGAACGAGACGCGTCTCGAACTCCCTACAAGGTAACCACGGAGAACTTGTTCCGTGATACCCTCGTATCGGTGTCAAGAAGAGCCAACATTAAGCAACTACCCTCGAGTCAACAAAGAACTCGCAAGTAGAATGATCGGGGGGGTTTGGGGATCAACTAGAATCCACTAGGAGACTCAAACCAAATCAAAAGGTTTTCATTCAAAGAGAATCCTCTCTTGAACATTGTTCATTCAATCATTCATCATAATGGCTAACTAATGGAAATGAAAGACTAATGGCCCTTTTATAGGTGCCTTACACATGTAATAAAATGTCTAAAAGACCCCTAAAGTGGGCTTAAATAACATAGGCCACGTAGGGCTATAATAGTCAAAACATAACAACTAAGTGATGTGTCCCATTTTGGAGTAGCAGGGGTAGGCGGTCTGCCTCAACCCCTTAGGCGCCCGCCTCTTGGTCATTGCAGTGGAGTGGGCGGCTGCCTCCATACCATGGGCGGTCCGTCTCATCAAATCTAGAGAGCAAACATTCACTAGGCGGTCCGCCTCTTTCTGTTGACGGTCCGCCTCTTCCTGAAGCTTCTTGAAATACCTCGAAATGTGTCTCGGATGCTCTTCTTTCCATGGCGTTCCAATGCATGATCTTGAAGTGCTCTTCCTTGGCCTTGGATGGTGTTTTTGGATGGTTGCTCGAATTGCCCCGCATCATCCTCCCCTTCTTGAGAAGATTTCGTCCTCGAAATCAAGGCTTGGTCTCTCATGACGTCAACAACTCCTCGGGGTGGCCAAGACTCTCCTTCTTTGTCCTTCTTGATCGTCCCTTTGATATAGGCTTCTTCCAAGATCTCCCCCGCCTTAGCATGGAGCTTAGAACCTACAAGCAACGACAAGCAAACACAAGCAAACTTCCTACTTTGAAAGTAGGTTACTGCAAGAAGTGTGGAAAACACACTCTTGTTGTATAACCAAGCATCAATAATAAGCACAAATAGCAAGTCTCCAAAGAGGACAGTAAGTACTTGGTTAAAGATCAACATGCACTCGACACAATAATGAGCAAATAGGTCATGGGAACATGAAAAATGCAAGATCAAGCTATCAAAATCCCCTTGTTCCTTAAGCTCACTACCAACATACCAATCCCTCCTCAAAGTGTGATCAACATGTGGAGTGGAGTGAGTCCAATAGCTCAACCTACAAGTAGCATCAAGCACTCCACTCCCCTTCTTTAGAGCATTTCTACTCACACTATGGGGCTCCCTTTTCCCTTCAATTTCATCACCTAAGCAATCCTTCTCAAAAGAAAAGCTCTCAAGGAAGGTATTGATGATGGACTCTTCTTCATCATAACCCTAACAAGCAATAGTAGGGTCACTCAAAAAGCCATCTACCTCACCCAAATTCTCAAACAATGGGTTGCCTAAGGAATCAAACCCTTCACACCATGGAGGTTCCATTTTACTACTCACCCTAGTCCGATACAAGTCATTACCACTAATGAGGATGCCTTCAAACAACGGATTAGTATAAGCATGCATCTCAATATCATGATTAATCATAGACAAGTTATCAAGACTAGGTTCACTTGAGGAGTCATCATAGACAACCTTGTCTAATTCATGCAATTTGGACTCCTCAAGGTCAAGACCATCCTCACCATAACACATTGGTCCACCAAATAGAAGCATATCGATAAGGGAATGATCAACTATTTCATCTTCCCTTTTGTCAAAGGTTGGTGGTGTGTCATAGCAAAGGTCACAATCAATATCAACTATCAAATCTACACTAGGGAGAGGGTCATTGAACAATGAGCTCACATTATGATGTGGCATAGCATCCCTCTCAACTAGTGTTATACAAGTACCCACAAGTTGACTACTAGACTCTTCACTAGTGGCATATTTACTAGATGCATCACAAACACCAACTAGTGTTGAGTCATCACAAGACAAATAGCTAGTAGGCTCATGAAAAGGAAAAGTAACACTTACATTTGTAGTACTTCCTTGGTCACTCACAAGGCTTGTAGTGTCATATGCAACTTCTCCTTCATGAAGCTCACATAGAGAACTTTTCTCTTCTTGTCTTTCCTTCCAAGCACATGGCTGAGGCTCCAATGGCTTGTCTTCAATTGTACCTACACAAGATCTTTCACAAGAAAAAGTTAAAGATGAACAATTGTTAGAACAATGGGTGCTCTCACTCTCAATTTTTCTTTCCTCACCTCTCTTCTCTCTCAATTTTACCTCATGGTCAAGTGTAGTTTGTGGTGACAATCCACTCACATCATTCCTCATAACCTCTCCTTTTTCCTCTCTTGGATTGTCACCGGTCACTCCCTCACTTCTCTCTATCTTTTCTCTCTCATTTGAAGTGGAGTGACTCTCATTTTCATCATGCAATGGCAAAACAATAAGGTTGTTTGCCTCGGGTTCAAGTACAATGGGACTTTGCTTTAGCCGCTTCCCTCAACTCCTTCATTCGCTTGTAGTCTTCCCTTACTTGTCTTGGAGTCAAAGGCCTAAGCACATACTTCTTCACATCTTGCTTGACCGTGTAGGAGTTGGTCCGGCCATCATCCACTACACACCTATCATATTGCCATGGCCTCCCAAACAATAGATGGCAAGCTTACATTGGGACCACATCAAACATGATCTTATCCTTGTAGTTCCCAATGCTAAACTCAATCATCACTTGCTTCACCTCTTTTAGTTCACCACACTCACTAAGCCATTGTAAACGATAGGGTTTTGGATGCCTTAGAGTGGGTAACTTCAATTGGGTAATCAAGGTTTGGCTCACTATGTTGGCACAACTCCTCGAATCAATAACCATTGAACATACTTGGCCCATTACTCGGCACCTAGCATGAAAGAGATTTCCCCTTTGATCATTTTCCACCTCCTCTTCCATAAAAATGCTACTCAAGCTTCTCCTAACCACCAAGAACAATTGAGGATCCGCATCCTCCTCTATAGCCTCCTCACAATCAACTTCCTCATCCCCCTCTACCCCTTCACCCTCGGACTCACTATCTTGCTCATACACCAAATTACCAACTACAACCATGGTTCTTTTAATAGAGCAATCCCTAGCAATATGACCATAGTCCTTGCACTTATAGCATTGAGTAGAAGTAGAAGTAGGATTACTCAAGCGAGTTTTAGAAGTACCTTCCAAGTGTGGAGTAGTCTTCTCATAAGGCTTCTTCACTTCTTTGCTAGCATTTGCACTTGGAAAGCTTGCATTTGGAGTCTTCCACTCTTTTGGCTTGCTTGTGGCAATAGGAGTGTTTCTTTTGGACTTCTCACCCTTGAGCCAATTCTCGGCTTCAATGGCGGCTTCAAGGAGATCTTGTAGTGAAAGATGAGTATGCAACCTCAATTGAGAAGCTATACCATAGCTCAAACCATTCTTGAAGCGGATCATGGCTTGTTCTACACATTCGGTATCCATATCCAATGCCATCCGGATCATCTCAAATTCATCATAGTACTCATGCACCGATTTGACACCTTGTTTTAGATCGTAGAGCTCCTTGAATTGTTCTTGTCGATACCTTGGAGTGATGTACTTGGTGTTCATAAGACCTTTCAACTCCTCCTAAGTTACATTAACTTGCATATTCATCCTTCTTCTTGACCTCTTCATGGACTCCCACCAAGTAGAAGCATAGGCCTCAAAGGTAGAAATAGCATAGGTGCCCTTTCTCTCCTCGGTCATCTCATTGGTATTAAACACTCGCTCCATGAGTAGTACCCATTCCATGTATGCCTCCAGATCACAAGTTCCCTTAAAGGATGGAAGATTGAGCTTAACACTATTGAGGTTGTTGTTGTCACGTAACCCATGGTTAGGCTCCGGTTGGCCTCCATAATGATCATCATAAGCAACATAGTCCCTCCTAGCATTCCTCCTACCATATCCCATGGGTGGCCCTCGGCCTCAGCCTCTACCCCTATCCACATTTCGACCCCAATTCATTTGCCTTCTAGGTTGATAATGAGCATCATACCCATAGGCTTCATCACCATACTCGGCTTCCTCCTCTTCTTGAGCCTCAACAACTTGCCCAAGAGGTGGAACAAATCTAACGGGTCTTCGAAGTGGAGCATTTCCTCGGGGATTGCCCAAGTTGAGAGGATTGCCCTCTTGTTGGGGATTGCCCAACCCACGCTCTTGTAGAGCTTCAACTTTGCTTTGTTCATACTTCTTGGTTAACTCCACAAAGTGTCCGGGAGTCATAGGAGTGCAATGACTTGTGCCTTCTCCGGATTCAATTTGGACACTCGGGTCCTCCTCTCACCGGTCTCAACTTGATTCCTCTCAACGGTCTCATGTCTCAAAGATATGTCTTCTAACTTGGCCATAATGGTGGCCATGAAGTTCTTCATGGGATCATCTCCATCATTTGCCATTGTACCTACAAAAGCAACAAACGTTAGTAAAATACCTCACTCACACCCTCGCGTGTATGGCACTCGGGTCACTCGTTTAGTGGTGGTGGATATTTCACACAAGTTTGAGTCTAAAAGCTTCGCGTAGTTGATCAACGAACCACAACTCAATCACTCAACTTCACAAGTCCAATGCACTCCGGGGTGAGTGGAGTTAATGGGACTCAATTGGAACGATAAGCACTTTAAGTGAGGACTTGACTCAAAAGATACTACTGGTCTTCTTTGAATTCTAGTCTCCTTTCTAAGGCACGATGATCCTAATAGCTTCGAAGGGCTAGCACAATTCAAGTAGGAAAGATTACTCAAAGAAGTACTAGCTAGATGCAATGCAATCAAAGAAATAAGAGATCCTAGAAGAATCTACCCAAAACAACAACTACCAGAAATAGGCGCCCCGCCTCAGCAGAGTGGGCGGCCGCCCAGAGCAAAGTTGCAGTGAGGAGGCGCTCCGCCTCTTTGGGGAGGCGCTCCGCCTCACAAAAATCCAGGGAGCTAAAAATTTGAGGCGCTCCGCCTCTGTATTTTAGGCGCTCCGCCTACTGCAACTTTCAGCACAGTGCAACTTCGTGCTTTTTCGACTATAACACCCAAAAATCCAACAAATCACGCGATGTTTTAGCAATTCAAAGGTACCCCAATGTTGTTTCAATCACAAAGAACAAACCCCAACAACTTTTATCAAACCCCAATAAAAAATAGGCAATCTACCTTGTCTTCAAGTTCAAACTAGGGTTTCAAGCTTTTCAATTTTTTCAAGGGTTTCAAATTTTCAAATCTTGGAATACAACTCTAAATCACGATTTCTAGATACCAAAATAATGGGTTTCCATCAAGGAACAAACCCCAATATCAATCACACAATGGGTCCATCAAACCAAGAACATACGATCAAATTTTTGTGTTTTTTTCAACTTTTTCTATTTTTTTTTTTTTTTGTGTTTTTCTTCTTTTCAATAACAATAAACAAGAACCTAAAGTTGTAACTAACCTAGGCGCGAAGAATCAAGGGTCGGGAGTTTGTAGGAATAAAACCTGAGCCGTACTCTGATACCAAGATGATAAGGATCAAAACCAAAAGACGATAAAAGATAAAAGATAAGGGGAACGAGACGCGTCTCGAACTCCCTACAAGGTAACCACGGAGAACTTGTTCCGTGATACCCTCATATCGGTGTCAAGAAGAGCCAACGTTAAGCAACTACCCTCGAGTCAACAAAGAACTCGCAAGTAGAATGATCGGAGGGGTTTGGGGATCAACTAGAATCCACTAGTAGACTCAAACCAACTCAAAAGGTTTTCATTCAAAGAGAATCCTCTCTTGAACATTGTTCATTCAATCATTCATCATAATGGCTAACTAATGGAAATGAAAGACTAATGGCCCTTTTATAGGTGCCTTACACATGTAATAAAATGTCTAAAAGACCCCTAAAGTGGGCTTAAATAACATAGGCCACGTAGGGCTATAATAGTCAAAACATAACAACTAAGTCATGTGTCCCGTTTTGGAGTAGCAGGGGTAGGCGGTCCGCCTTAACCCCTTAGGCGCCCGCCTCTTGGTCATTGTAGTGGAGTGGGCGGCCGCCTCCACACCATGGGCGGTCCACCTCATCAAATCTAGAGAGCAAAACATTCACTAGGCGGTCCGCCTCTTTCTCTGGGCGGTCCGCCTCTTCCTGAAGCTTCTTGAAATACCTCGAAATGTGTCTCGGATCCTCTTCTTTCCATGGCGTTCCAATGCATGACCTTGAAGTGCTCTTCCTTGGCCTTGGATGGTACTTGTGGATGGTTGCTCGAATTGCCCCGCATCACAGGCAGCAGCCCAACCTAGGGCTAGAGCTGCCAGACTCCGAGAGTTGTGGATTATATTGATATTCTAGTTGTTGAGGCCTCAACAACACCAATTCTTGAGAGGCAGGGTGACCCGGGCTTTATGGTCACTCTAGCCCTCCATGAGGCTTTGTGATATTTTTAGCTACTCAGTTGCCCTAGGGACCTCCTATGCCTCAGGCAGCTCTTTAGGTTTGTTGTAGATATTAATGCTCTGTCTCAAAGAGCTCTTATCATAGCCCAGAATGTTGCTCCAGTAAATCGTATTCCATAGATAGCGGGTGTTGTGCCTCTTGTTGTTTTGGTTGGTCAACTAGCCCAAATGAGGGTTTAGCCCGAGAACCTCGAGAAGCTATACTATTTCACGAGGCTTAAGCCGCAAACTTTCTCAGGCCGCTCAACAGATAATCCTCGGGAATTCCTAGATCCTTGCCAGCGTATCTTAGAGGCTCTAGGGTATTTGGAAGAGTATGGTGTTTACTACACTGCATTTTAGTTTGAGGGTCCAGCTCTGGCGTGGTGGACCGCGCTTCTATAAGCTTGGCAGGGCTTGCCTAAGTTGAGTTGGTGTGAGTTTTTTCGCAAGTTTATGGAGAAGTTCCTTCCTTGTAGTAAGCTCGATGAGAAGTGTCGCTAGTTCAAGAGGATAGGGCAGGGTAACATGTATTTGTCTGATTATGTGATCTTGTTCTCATATATGTCTATATATTCTCCAGGCTTAATTCATGAGCCTTCCGAGAAAGTCAGGAGATTTATTGATGGATTCTCTCCTTTCTTGATGTCTCGCATGGCTCGATAGATTGAGGAAGGGGCTTTTTTTGATGTTGCTATTGATATTGCTTGTAGGTATGAGGATTATCATAAATTAGAGCATGAAAAGTGAGAGCGAGAGAGTAAGATATCCCGTGGTCAAGGTGAGCATTCTGGTGCCACATCTAGAGGTAGAAGTAATTATCATCAGGAGAGGTCACCAATCAAGTCATCTCAGTCTTTGGTGTGTGGTTCTCAAAATGTGGCAGTTTCTCGGCAGGATCAGTCTCAGTTTTCCCTCGATAGCTACCAGCAGTCTGACCACTGCCAATTTTCAACTAAAAGGTGTTTCCATTATTGTGGACCTGGTTATCTTACGAGGAAGTGTCCCTTACTCCAGCAGGAGACAATTGTCCTTCTTCTCGTCCCCATGCACCTATGCAGTCGCAGGGGACTTCATTTTGATCTTAGTCAGCTAGAGATATCCACCATTCGGCAGAGCTCAAGGGCATGGTGGTAATATTTCTTCTAGAGATGATTATCAAGGTAGCGACTCAGTTCAGCAGCAGAGGTAGTTCTAAGCAGAATGCTAAGGCATTCGATGCAGTAGACCAGGTAATTATTCTTTCCTTCATCTGGGATTTCTTGAATTAATATAAGATTCATCTACCCTCATACTTCTTTGTGATTCTTCTGTGTTTTGTTCATCAAGGATTAGTCATGGCAGAGGCGTAGATTTCAGGTATGTGGTATCCTATGGGGGTTGAAAGACCCTGGTCAATTATTCGGTTTTAAGTATTTTTGAAGTAAGTATTAATATTTAAAAATTAGCATCGTGTTATCCTACCCTCAGTTATGATGTCAAGTCGGTTTATCTATCTTTCTCGATTAAGTGCTGGTAGGGTAATGGGATTCTCTTTGCCACCTTCAGAGTGTATTATTTTCCTTTCTGTGAAAAGCGATTTCTAAGCAAAGTTTGATCTGTGTATCTTGCCTTGGTTCGAGATACTAATATGATCATCTCATCATATGAGCTTATCTCTATTATAAAGAGGCTTCTAGATGTGTTCTCCGGTGATTAGTCGTAACTACCTTCTGGGTCCAAGATTGAGTTGGTATGAATGTTGTACCATAAACTCAATTAATTTATATTTCCTTCATTGTGATTCTCTGGTTTGCTTGACTTAGAAAATAATCTAGCTTCGGTAGCTTGACCAATGAAAGGTGAGCTTCTAGAGGATCCAATTATTGCTAGCCTCAGCTCAGTGCTACCTTTTTCTTCTGGCTCTATTGAGTTTAGGTGAGTTAGTTGTTGCTTGTGATGTTTCCTATGTTGGGTCGGGATGTGTGTCAATGTAGTCAAGTGAGTATATTGGTTGTGTTCAAGCCTATTAAGGGTAAATGAAAAACATTGTCCGACTCATGAATTGAAGCCATCAAGTAGTGGTGTTTGTGGTCAAGGTTTGGAACTCGTGAGCTTGAGAGTTGTAGTTCTCTGACAACTTGAGAGAATAATTTGGTAGCTCAGGTCCGAGTTGCATCCTGCTTATGTTATAGCTAAGTCAGCCTTAATCGAGCAGAATAAGGTAGGACAACTTGAAAGTTCCTATTCCCATTCAGTTGTATGAGTAATTCAAAGTGGATGAGTCTCCATCCAATCTTAGACGCTGGTCATATCCTCGAAAGCATCGTCAAAAGCGTAAGCTGAGCCTCAACATCATCGATCTTTTCCGTATCAAGAGTGTATCGGAAAGGTGATTTGACAACGCTCAACACACACCTCGAATTGAGGTGTGAATGGTCATTGCAATATAATTTACCCAACTAGGAGTCAAGGTCAAATCCACAAGGAACAAAGTGATGTGATTAAAGTAGCGGAGGAACTACACCTATTTGACTAAGCCAAACGAGGATAACAAGGTGATGAAACAATATTGAAGACTACTAACTGCACTAGGAAAGCAAGTAAAGGTGATCAATTGCCTTCTCACAACCAAGGGAAACAAGTTTGGAGCCTAGGATACAATTATAGCACGGGGTTTATATATTATGGTCGAGTCGTTCTAATTCAATCCCTAGAATCCTTCCGTCTTAGAAGGAATTTACCTCAACGGTGCTCGTCAAAGCCATAGTTGAGCGTATAAAGCATGACTCATGACCCAAGGAAAGAAGACCTCTCCCGAGCGTAACTTCTTTTAGATGGGTTAGACTATGAAATACCCTATCAACCTAAATCCTTGCTAGCTCTATTATCCTAAGCTAGTTAATCTCTCCCAAGTCTTTAACTAGTTAAATAGGCATGTAACTTAGTGTCGCGAGCACAAAAGTTAAGAAATTAAAGTGATAGAGCTAGATAATCAAAACCTATTAATATGAAAACCTAGCCATGAATATTGATATATTCATAGAATCATATCCAAAATTACACCAACTAATCAAATCTAGCAATACAAATCAAGAGAACTAAAGAAAGGGATAAAGAATTGCTCATTAAAGTGCGCCCAGTCTTCAATATCCAAGGATTATTGGTGATTCTTGCTCCCTAAGCTTGAAATGTAGCCAAAAGATGTGTAAAAATGGAGACTACCAAATATTTATATGTTTTCAAATAAAATACAATAACTTTCCATAATTCTCCCTAGGTTAAAAAATGTAGAAACAACTGGTTTTTTTGTCAAGTAGCCACCCTGGTGCTAAAAGTTTACCCGCTAGCCACTTTTTTGCTACTGAGCTTAGTCACTGTTTCACGTCTAGCCACTTTTCTACTGCATTTTTGACAGACTAGCTACTTTTCTTCTTTTTCTTCAACTTGGCTTCTTTTGACTTTTTTCTTCCATAACTCTTACCCAACATATTCAACCTACAAAATGCAATAAAACCATGATAAGTGCACTTATTTCATCAATTTAACACAATAAAAGCTCAAATATAAGTATGTAATGTATGGTATTTTAGCCATACATCACACCCCCAAACTTAAACTATTGCTTGTCCTCAAGCAAAGAGCACACAACTAAAATTTATTTTCAATCATTACTAGCACATATTCATAAGGCGACAACAAGTCAAAAATCAGTTTTTAGCCCAACAACCATGACATAGGTTGGTACCAACAATTAAGTAAAGTCATGTGAATAAAACTTTTCTTTCACACATCACCAATCTTAATGCTTTCAAAACACAAATATTAGAAGGCAAATATGTCATGACACAAGACTTTCAAGGTTTGCCTCTTTGTCACAAGAGCTTAATTTTTTTACTCTCTTACCTCAATTGGAAAGTGAAACAATGTCATTAACTCAACTTCACAAGTGCCCTCACAATACAAGAGAGTACCCCAAACACACAAAAATACAAAATTAAACACAAATGGGATATATGATAGGAAGAATTCACTCACTCTCTTAAAATAAGTTCAACTTGCACACAAAAAATACCATAGCTTTGCCCTTCATGTACATCTCCACTAATGTAAGAATGCTTGATTCAAAATCAATTAGGACTTAATTAAGGTTGTAATGTAGGCTTTTGGTTAAAGGTGGGATAAAATTTGAGCAAATAGTGACTACACACCTCCTTGAGCACTACACAACATAAAAATTAAAAGCACACTTCTTTTTCCTTGCACTTACACCTTGCTAAATTGGGGATTAGGCACTAGTCTTTTCCATCTTCATTCATCAAATCTATTTTTTTTTCTACTTTCTTCTTTTTGTTTCTTTTCTCTTTCTTTTCATTTTTCTTTCAAGATTTTTCTTTTCAACTCACTTTTATTGCTCTTTTCTTTTCTTTTAATTTTCTTTGACTTTCACACTTTCACATTCTAATTCGTGCTACCCCCAAAACATAGGCTTTTACCTAAGTTGCAGGTCTCTCAATGCACACAGGGAGGTTGGGCAAAAAGAGGATTAGTGCTTTAAGCACTTAGAATTAGTTCGGGCTAATAATACGGTTGCCAAAAGAAAGGATATAAGGCACAAAGGGGTTGGCTAGGATCATAATGCAAAGGTAGGCTTTTTAGGTCATTAGCACTCCAAGGAAAGCCTAAAATCATTTTTCAAGCCAAGCACAACCTAGGATTTCACTTCAAAGCACACTCAAGGTAAGTTCTAGATCTAAAGCGCTCAAATGAACACACCAATACCTCACCACACAGGGCACAAGCAAAGAGAGGAAGACAGTTATATTCAAGTCCCAATTAGAAGCAATTGAACTATAAAGTTCACTCATAGTCTAATGAGAACTAGTTAGTGAACACAAGAGCCAAAAGTTAAATTTAAAGATCATAACACAATCTACCAATTTACTTTACTTTTCAACTTTTAAAATAAGATTCATATAGCAAGGATCAAATAGTGGTGGTACAAAACATTCCAAAAGTTGGCTAAGGAGCAATAATCCATAACTAATCATCATTATTTACAACTAACTACTAAACTAGTCCTAAGATGCCCGGTTCAAAATAATTACTTCCTTGGAAAAGAACCATGATAAAGAAAAATCAAGGAAGTTATTTTAAAAAATTTATACAAAAATGGAATTTACAAGAAAATGGTTGTTCGGACCCAAATGAGACTTCCGCACCCAAGTGGGATGCCCACGTATCACACGAAGGTGAATCAGATAAAAAGAAGCAACATCCTAAACGTAGTTCATGGGAGTACTTTTTGTTTTGGAAGTTTCTATTTTTTTTAATAATAGAATCTTATCTAAGAACACAAAATAAACTAATAAACAAAATTGAAAGGTTACTTGTTGGAAACATACTAAAATAGAATGAAAAGGCTTAATAAAGATCAATTTTTACCAAATTCATCAGTTATAGTACATCATAATCAAGAACTTATGTCAACCCAAAATAATTAAGCCCCTCCCCCAAACTTAAAATGTTGCCTTGCCCTCAAGGAAATTAAACAATAAAAAGCAAAGTTTGAGGGGCAACCTGAAAATATGTGTATCTGATAATCTTCACTTTAGCTCCACCTTGAACCATTTCAGTTAAATTCCAATTCCCTTTTGCTTGTAAAACTTAAAAGTTCCAATCCCTGCCCTTCAACAGGATTCTTTCTTCATCGACACCCTTTTTCTATGACTTGACCTGCTCTCCTCGAATTGTTCCAGATGCACTAGATGGGATGAATTTTTAATCACAACCAGCACTATCAATGTAGTAAAACCAATCAGATTCTAAAATCTCAGACTCATGAGTCACCGAACGGAGGAGTGCTTGTGGGTGATCGGAGAAGATCGTTGGTGTGAGGTGACCGAGACAGTGGTGACTAGTGAGTGTTGAGTTTTGTATCTATTGATACTCTTTAGTATTTGACTTCTCTGATAAAAGGAAATGCACATGTAATGTATTACAATTAAGAGGCAGGCCGCCTATTGTGATGGGCTGACCGCCCAAATTGAAATTTCAGTATGTGATCCTGAAGTAGTTTTGTACACTTGCTGTATCTGCCCAACTTCTCAAATTCAATACAACTGAAGTCCAAAAATCCTGCAACTTGGTAGAATGATAAAAAACAACAAAATAAACTAATCTATG
Source organism: Petunia x hybrida (assembly GCA_037355625.1). Taxonomy (NCBI): domain Eukaryota; kingdom Viridiplantae; phylum Streptophyta; class Magnoliopsida; order Solanales; family Solanaceae; genus Petunia; species Petunia x hybrida. The sequence goes on along the minus strand of JBBBVM010000574.1, from coordinate 331,433 downwards.
AATTTAAAATGTAAAAATTAAGCAATATTTAAAAAACGCTTGGGTTGTCTTCTAAGAAGAGCCACATGTAACGTCATGATAAGATGAGTAGCAACATTATCACTTTTCTCTCCATTTCGAGAATATGAATTGCTTCCCCAATTTTGAATCAAGTTTTTGGTTGTGCTCTCGGGGTGGTGGTATGAATCTCCAAGAACCAAACACATAATGCTTCATTTTGCATTTTTTCGCCTTCAAGTGAGGGATGTCATTTTGTCTCCTTGGCATGGGAAATTCAACAATATAGCCATTTTTCTCATCAATGCCAAAATCATCCAAAGGTGGTTGTTCTTCTATTTCCATCACCTCATCCACACATAGAGTTGAAAAATGAAGTGAATGAGATCCAACTTTTCTCAACACTAATTGGGCATCAAGTATGACATGCTCCTCCTTAAAGATGCTAGAGTCTTCATCACTAGAGTTCTTCATTTCCACACTAGACTCCAACACAACTTCCTTGCTTATGGCATCATTACCAAGTAGCTTGAATATGTGATCACTTCCATGAGTTCCCATGATTTGGCTTGTACTCTCTTCTACAAATTCGCTCATTTCTGGCATATCATTCACGATTTCTTCATGTTGAGCCTCGAAAGCTTCAACCATTTCATGCAATAGAATTTTTAAGATACGAGCACCAAGATCAAATTGGTTCACCCTTTGTCCTAGTTCTTCTCTTTCTTGTTCGAGATCCCAGCCATATACATTTAAGTCTTGAAGGCATGCTTCATAGACTTTTATTTTTCGAGCTTGATCTCGAAGCCAAGCTCGGCTCACTATTTCTTTTTCATCTCAAACATGCTCTTCTTTAGCAATTCTTTCTTGACATTCAAGCACGTCTTCCATGGAGGGTTCTTCTTGATAAATAGGCACATCCTTAGCCTCTTGAGCATTAAAGGCTTCAATCAATTGCTTCATCTTCTCCCCCAAGTGTTGTAGGGCTAAGTCGTTTTGGTGAACTTCCTCCTTCATTTCTTTCATCTCTTTGAGGGTTTCGGCATTCTCATAATGGTGTTCAAGTATCCTCTCCATCAAGTATTTACATCTCTCATTTTGAGTGCATTCTTCTTGCGAAGTGGATAAGTCCATCTCTTCTTGAAATTTTTCTTGGATGCCTTGCCATTCGGGTTCAAGTTCCATATTCATGTTTGCATTGGACCTATCAAACTCGTAAGCATCATAAGCACAATTACAAAAATCATTAGGAGAAGAAAAAAGAATATTATGACAACTGTCTCAATGGCCATTTTGGCTCCTACACTCATGACATATGTTCCACTGAAAGGGGTGAGAATGTGTTCACAACTCGCCCTCAGAAAAAATTTGACAATCTTGCCAATTGTGAGGTCCACCACAATAAGGAAAAGGATCACTCATGTATGGATTCTCAATATTTGACCAATTTTGGTTCCATGATTCCATTTCAAGGTAATTACCACTAAGCTAAACTAACTACCTAACGCGAGTAAACACTACACACAAAGAAATATTTACAATTTACAAAGAACATAACTACTACTCATAATTCACATGGCAAAGATTCAAAAAGTTTGGAACTATGCCAAATAGCTCAACTCCTCAAACTACACTAATACGCCAATTGTTCCCTGGCAATAGTGCCAATTTTGACAACGCTCAACACACACCTCGAATTGAGGTGTGAACGGTCATTGCAATATAATTTACCCAATTAGGAGTCGGGGTCAAATCCACAAGGAACAAAGTGATGCGATTAAAGTAGTGGAGGAACTACACCTATTTGACTAAGCCAAATGAGGATAACAAGGTGATGAATATTGACAACTACTAACTACACTAGGAAAGCAAGTAAAGGTGATCAATGGCATTCTCACAAAGAAGGGAAACAAATTTAGAGCCTAGGATACAATTATAGCACGGGGTTTATATATTATGGTCGAGTCGTTCTGATGTAATCCCTAGAATCCTTCCGGCCTAGAAGGGATTTACCTCAACGAGCAAAGCTATAGTTGAGCGTATAAAGCACGACTCATGACCCAAGGAAAGAAGACCTCTCCCGAGCATAACTTCTTTTAGATGGGTTAGACTATGAAATACCCTATAAACCTAAATCCTTGCTAGCTCTATTATCCTAAGCTAGTTAATCTCTCCCGAGTCTTTAACTAGTTAAATAGGCATGTAACTTAGTGTCGCGAGCACAAAAGTTAAGCAATTAAAGTGATAGAGCTAGATAATCAAAACCCATTAATATGAAAACCTAGTCATGAACAATGATATATTCATAAAATCATATCAAAAATTACACCAACTAATCAAATCTAGCAATACAAATCAAGAGAAATAAAAAAAAGGGATAAAGAATTGCTCATTAAAGTGCACCCAATCTTAAATCTCCACGGATTGTTGGTGATTCTTGCTCCCTAAGCTTGAAATGCAGCCAAAAGGTGTGTAAAAATGGAGACTATCAAATATTTATATGTTCTCTAATAAAATACAATGACTTTCCATAATTCTCCCTAGGTTAAAAATGAAGAAAACAACTGATTTTTTGTCAAGTAGCCACCCTGGTGCTGAAAGTTTACCCGCTAGCCACTTTTTCGCTAATGAGCTTAGTCACTCTTTCATGCGTAGCCACTTTTCTGCTGCATTTTTGACATACTAACCACTTTTCCTCTTTTTCTTCAACTTAGCTTCTTTTTGACTTGTTTCTTCCATAACTCTACCCCAACAAATTCAACCTACGAAATGCAACAAAACCATGATAAGTTCACTTATTTCATCAATTTAACACAACAAAAGCTCAAATATAAGTATGTAATGTGTGGTATTTTAGACACACATCATGATTCATTGGCTTGATCTGCGGGGATCAATGCCAGCTCATTCAGTCTTTTGTGTATCTTTGTTCCCGATCGGCTGACACGGACCCAGAATCCGGCTAGGCCGTGCGGGCACCCGACATCCTCTCCAAGACCCGTCGGGCGAACCCTTACCAATTAAATTAGGAAAATAAATATAATTCAATTCATAAATAAGAACAAGACTTAAAAACGCACAGACGTACTAATACCTCTAAGCTGTACAAAAGAAATTACAGCTGACTATCCAACATACTAGGTTTAGGGCTATCCAGACTAGACATCTAAGAGCACAAAAGAAGACAAATACCTCCTGAAGGGAGCAAAATGCAACTGAAATAATAAACATAAAACTGGTGGCCATCCGGAATAAAAGCTGGCTCACCCTGACAGCTGAAGCCGTCTTCGCTCCTTCACAACGTGGCGAACTCAATCCTAGAGCGAACCTGCCGAAATGAAATAGATAGACAAAAACAAACAACAAACAAGGGTGAGTCAAAAGGACTCAATAAGTGGGGCAGACTAGCCACCTCAAAGAATAGGATAGCTAGCCAGGGAGAAAAGAAACAGATAAGCCAAATTTCTCTTATTTAAATTATGAAAAGGCAGAGCCAGATAATAACTAGAAACACGTATGGAATCACAAACTCATTAACAACCAGGAACGTAAGATAGCCAGAACATATAGGTATCCTGAACATAACAACAATAAAAAATACATCCTGTTTCGGCGTGCAACCCGATCCATATATTCATCCTGTTGCGGCGTGCAATCCGATTCATATATTTATACTGTTGCGACGTGCAACCCGATCCCCGCAACCCAGAATACGAGTCAGAAATATATAGGCAAACTGAAATATATCCACAATATGGTATACATACCGCATACATAAAACACAACATGATAGTCACACAATAGTCAGCACGCGGTGCAATGAAATGGGATGAATGCAGTATGATGCAATGGTGTCACATGTGCCAAATAGATGGAGCGGAATCCTCCTACTCCGGGGCGGAATCCTCCTACCCTCAATATGATGTAAGGAGCGGAATCCTCCTGCTCCGAGGGCGGAATCCTCCTACCCTCAATATGATGCAATGGAGCGAAATCCTCCTGCTCCGAGGGCGGAATCCTCCTAGCCTCAATATGATGCAATGTAATGCATATGAATGCAACATAATGCATAAGAATGAAACATGATGCAATAATAACCCATCACCAGCGTGGGACTCTCATCGACAGCTGGAAAGTATATGTCAACTCACAGCCAGAGTACAATGCTCAGATCCTCAATGCAATACCAACCGACAGGACGTAACATATAAATGTAATTTATTTAGGGTTTGTTTATGTAACCTTAAACCCTGTACATAGGCCTGGCCTGCGTGTTGCGTATGCGAATAGGGTATCAGGTTCCTAATCGGATTACTCTAAGATGTGAAACGACCTCGGTCAGTTGTTTCGGGAGATAGGACTCCGATTTACGTGCCAATAATTTTAAAATCTTTGTTAGGTCCATTGGGACTTATCTGTAAAATTTGAGCTAAATCAGACCTCGTTTGGTAGGCATCGGAAGAAGGTTTCAGTTTTTATTGTCGATAAATATTAAAAAAAGATTTTCGAGCTCAGTTTTGGCGAACGAGCTCCGATTCGAAATCCGAAAGCGCAGTTAGGTTCACCCCAGGATTGAGTTCACCACGTTATGAAGGAGCGAAGACGAGTTCAGCTGTCAGGGTGAGCCAGCTTTTATTTCGGATGACCACCAGTTTATTGTTTATTATTTCAGTTGCATTTTGCCCCCTTCAGGAGGTATCTGTCTTCTTTTGTACTCTTAGATATCTAGTCTGGATAGCCCTAAACCTAGTATATTGGGTATTCAGCTGTAATTTCTTTTGTACAGCTTAGAGGTGATGTATGTCTGTATTTTTTTTAAAAGTCTTGTCCTTATTTATGAATTGTTATATTTATTTTCCTAATTTAATTGGTAAGGGTTCGCTCGACGGGTCTAGGAGAGGATGTTGGGTGCCCGCATGACCTAACTGGATTCCGGATCGTGTCAACGGCCTGTCCAGAAATATGAGTCATGTCAGTCAGTAAGATTCGGTATTCATTTTTTTGGATAAATGCACACCCCTATAGATGACCTACCTTGATCAAATACCGTTTTACTAATGTAATGTTTACCGTGATTAAATTCAAGAATATCACAAATATTGATGAAGTTGAATCAAACACTAAATCTCAACTCAATAGGAGAAATAATTACACCATGTAATTAAATGATCTCGTAGAGGAAAACTCGAGTTGTATATTGATGATCTGACAATTATGGAATCTATGAACTCCAGGAATCTACCAAAAATTTTCCATACTATATCATGCTACCGCAAACATATACTGTTTGCTAATAACATGACTTGGAGATCTCTGGTACAAATTTCATCCATGCAATGAATATTAAATGCGAACCGTACTAACTTTAAAATTCACATCAAGCTACTAACTGATCAATCAATGACATAAACACCGTTAGGAATCTATTCTCAGTCTCTTCTTTTTACGGAAACCTCTAGAAGGTCTTGTCACAACTAGAATTATTGAATCTTATCAATTATCCCAGCTTTGAACCTTACCAATTTCACGATTCCCAAAATTAGAGGCATTAGGAACTCATAGACAAATTATATCCAACATTCATAATTTGCACTTATCTCTGGACAAGCCATTTAATGCAATTCCAACTATCGCGCACACTTCACCAGCTCGTTAAACATAATATGAAACAACCATTGACATCTCATCTTACAACACATAAGCACTCTCTCTTCGTGCGGCCAACCCTTCTATCTTTAAAAACATGTTTTGAAATTTCATTAGCAATCATGGTTCATCACTTTGGGCAACTATTTGACATTGTTTTGAGCTGTTTTACAAATCAAATGGTGATATCAATAGGTTTTATAACCAATTCTCTTGGGAGAGGCAGAGGGAACCAAGGGAAGAAACTGGCTACTATGACTAAAGAAGTACAAAAAACAAATCCAAAACGAAAAGCTGGTAAACGGCAGGATGAGGTGGTGCCTCAATCACCATCACTGTTTGAGTTAGAATACAATCTAGATGAGTAGAGCATGAAACAATAGGTCAAGAGGACTAGTAAAGAAGTTAGAGCTAAATGAGAAGAATATAAGACTCGCTCTAATTATAGAGGTATCTAATAGTACTAATTATTTAAAATTGATCCTAATAATATTTAATATAATACATATTATTAGTGCATCTACAACAAAGAAAAAATGACATTATTGGAAAGAAAGACTTTTAGGACAGAGTAAGAGCAAGAAAATAATTTGCGTCTCTTTGTACCACATAGACAATAAACAGGTAACATTCACGGTTTATAAGTGAATGAACAGTTCTAAAATGCAAAGCTAATATATGGTGGAATATGAGATATCCACTTGAAGAGAATTTGGGCCTTTATATGCGTATGACTTTGCAAGATGAGAGGCTATGGTGTAGGTGGGTGGGTCGGATAAAGATCTTAGTGCAACTTATGTTGGTGGTGGACCTCTAAATATGTATGAATTCTGTATTTTCAAAAGTTTAAGAATCATAGTTCCCAACGACTTGAACTGCCGCTAACTGCCATGAGATATATGCCAGTGGTTGTGGCTCTCAAAGCCACCACAAAAGTGCTTAATGGCAGCTACTTAGGCGACAATTTTAAAATCGCTAGAAATTTGCTTGGGGCAGTTAAAACTGCTGCTAAAAGGTAATCTCAACCGATGCTAACAAACATTTTTTTTAGTCCTCCTTCTTATCTTCCTCTTTCTTCTTCCTCATTCTTCTCCCCTCCTACTATTTCTTTTTCTTTTTCCTCATTCTTTTCTCCTCCTCTTCCTTCTTTTTCTTATCCTTGTACTTCTTCTCCTCCTTCTACGTGTCCTCCTCATCCTCCTTCTCATTCTTATCCTTCTACTCCTTCTACTCTTTCTCCTTCTCTTTGTCCTCCCCTTTCTCATCTTCCTCATTCTTCTTCTTCTTCTTCTCATTCTTCTAATTCTCTTTCTGCTTCTCCTCCTCATTCTCTTTCTCCTTCCACTTATTCTCCTCCTCCTTCTTCTTCTTTTACGTGCCTCTAGTGAGGTTTAAACTGCTTTACCGCTATGTTTAACTAATTGTGCGAGCGCACCTTATTACCTGGTGGTGTCATTTCTTTTAAACTAATTTTAGGGTACTTGCGTTGCACGTGTAATCTCGCATAAATAATTAATAATTTAATATGTCAAGACGTTTAATATAAATACTCACAAAGAAGATAACACTCAAACAAAATGTTAGAGTTATAAATAAAAACTTAAGAAAATCTTATGAGTTTTTGAAGATACATTTCAATCGATCCCTACATAATTCACTTCTAAACAAACGACCCCTAACTGTAAAACGTGACTTGTAATTATTTAAATGGGAAGAAGACTTTAGTAATGTAGAGTGTTGAGCATTGATTTTGAAGAATGACAAACGAGAAGGACTCAGTGGTTTTGGAGAAGAACCTAGTCCTTGGATAGAAGGGCACGTCTGATTGAAAAGAGTTGCGGGTTGCAACTCCCTGCGGAACTAAGAATAGTGGCGTATGAATGCATATGTATCCTAGTCAGACTAAAAGAGGCGGTGCCCAGGCTGTATCTTCGAAGTGTGAATAGGAGTTGGACTTCAACAAGGAAAGGAGTTGCTGGGAATCCTATCTTACCATAATTACAAGGATTCCTTGTAGGACTCAACTAGGGTTACAAGGCCCGTATAAATACAAGTAGTTGATGCAGCCGTAAATCAGTTATTCACAAAACAGAGAGTTGAGAGCATATAAAGGCGATCTAGCATCTTTCTACGTGAGTAAACTGAAGAAGACAACAGACGTGCTTCAGTTGATAGAATCTAGATATTCTGTCTAGGTTTATTGAGTTGTAAGTTATCTTAGTTTGAGCTTTCATTGTTTTTACCTATTGGCTTATTGCAGAAGCATATGTATTAGGTGAACTTGTGATAAATTGCTTGAAAAGCTAGAGTTTAGCTTTGAGTAGTGATTAGGGTCTAGAGTGTAGCCCCTTAGTTACAGAGTCTTGTAATCAGAAACTTGCTCGTTGTGTTAGTGGATTAAGTTCTCAAATCCCAGAGTGTGGGTCATGGTTTTTCTCCCTTGAGCAAGGAGTTTTTCACGTAAAATCCTCGTGTTCTCTGTGTGTTTGGTGTGTGTTGCAGTGGTTGAAACAGCAGAATTGCAAAGGCAAGAACTGGGTTCTTAATTCAGTTGAACCAGGTTCTTAAAAGCGAAAATCGGTGGACACTATTCAACCCCCCCTTCTAGTGTCCTTAAGAGGTGCATAGATTATAACAAGTGGTATCAGAGCAGGTCTTCTCGTGTGAGGCTAACACCTTGAGAAGGATCAGAATCATGAGTGCACCACCTACTATTACTGAAGGACAGTCAGTTCAAAGGCCTCCATAGATTAACGGGCAGTACTATGCGTGGTGGAAGAACAGGATGGAAAATTACATATGTGCTGAAGACTATCAACTCTGGCTGATAGTATCTGAAGGAAACCTGATCCCCACTAAAATAGTTGGTGAAGGAGCCATTACCAAACAAGAACCTAAACTGAAAGAGGAGCTCAATGAGGCGGATTATAAGATGATTGAAAAGAATCACAAAGCCAAACGTTTGGTCATTTGTGGTCTTGGTCCTGAGGAGTTTAACAGAGTATCATCTTACAAGACGGCTAAGGAAATCTGGGATGCTTTGCAGGTTGCACATGAAGGAACCACCGAAGTAAAGGACTCAAAGAGAAGAATGCTGAAGAGACAATTTGAGCTGTTCTCTATGGGTGAGAAGGAATCAATCCAGGATATGATGACCAGGTTGACCATCATTACTAATGAGATGAGATCCTTGGATATGAAATTGCCAGAAGTAGAGATGGTTGATAAGATTCTAAATATGCTTCCTGAAGCGTGGGAACCTAAGATGACTGCCATCATTAAGTCTAAACCTGTAAGATCCATCAAACTTGAAGAAATGGTTGGTAGCTTGAAAAATCATGAGATGATGAAAGACTCAAAAGCTAAACCAGCTTTGAAGAAGGACAAGACTCTTGTGCTTGAAGCAACTGAGGAAACTGATGAATATGTTGACTTGCAATCAGTTGAAGCAGCAATGATTAGTGCCCTAAGACAGAAGCTTAACCTGGGTAGATTCAAAGGCTTCAAAAGAAGTGGCAAGGAGAATTCTGGCAGGAAGAACATAGTCGACAGTCCGGATTACTCAGGATGCTTTAAGTGTGTCAAGAAAGATCACACCGTTATGGATTGTCCTATGTGGGAAATAGAATGGATGAAAAACAGAGCATCTAAGGAAAAGGAGAAGGAGACGTCAAAGGACAATGACAAAGATAAAAAGAAGTCAAGACGACCTCCAAACTTCAGAGCAGAAAGAAGAAAGAAGAAGGAAGCCTTCTATGCCATATGGGGACCAACTGACAGTGAATCTGATCATGAAAAGGAATCTGGAGATGACTCACCACTAGCACTGATGGGCCTGACAGACATCAGTTCAGATGAAGAAGACCCTCGAGAGTTCAGAGGAGGGAGAGATCTGTCAAAGCCACCTGTGTTCAACGGGACTAACTATAAGAGCTGGAAGAAATAGATGAAAATATTCCGGCAAGCAACTGATTATAGTCTTTGGCTGATCGTGAAGAGAGGACCTCATGTCCCTGTGAAGAGAGCAGCAAATGGAATTCTGGTGCCAAAGAAGGTGGAAGAACTAGATCCTCAAGATCTAGATTGGTTACAGGAAAATTCCAAGGCTGAATTGTACCTGAGGAGAGGACTTACCTATGATGTGCTAGCAAGGATACTTGAATGCAAGTCCACCAAGGAAGTCTGGGAAAAGCTGAAGGAGTTGTACAGAGATGACAGCCAAAAGAAGGACTCTGCCCTTATGGCAATTAATGGAGCTGAAACTGCTCATTCAACAGAGGTATGTTTATCTAACCTTAAGAAAACCTTACATACATACTCTTCTGAAAATTTAATTCTAATCAGTGCCACTCTGATTGAGGGTTATGAAAAGGAGAAAATTGAAAAGGATAAATTAACTGAAGAGCTAGGTGATCTCAGAATCAAGCACAAGAGTCTCCTAGAACAAAACATTGAATTAGAAGAGGTCAATGCCATATTAAAAGGGCAGACTCTTGTGTCAAATTCTAAGATCGCTGAACTAGAATTGGAATGCAATCACTTAAGAGAGAGTATAAATGGTAAGCACGTAATAAGTGAAGTTCAAATCTTTCTGGAAAATGAACTGAAAAGAGCTAATGAGATTCTGTATCAGGAAACTGAAAAGAACAGGATTTTAAACCAAAAGGTTGAAAAATCTGAATTCGAGCTTACCAGATTAACTAAATGGAATAGATCATCAGAGGCAATGAACTGGGTTCTTGAAAATCAAAACAAGGGAAAGCAAGGTTTAGGATTCAAGAAACCATTGCCTCCATATAATCCTAAGAGCAAGTACGTGGGGCTGCCTTGCAACATGTTGTGTACCTTTTGTGGTGAAACTGGACACTACAAACAAAGGTGCATGAATGTTAGCAAGGCAAAGGCCAAGAATAAAAGAAGTATTCTACCTAAATAGGCTAGACAGGATTTGATTTATCCATTCTCTCGTATGAAGGGACCCAAGCTTGTCTGGGTTCCTAAGGCTAACCTCTAATCTGTTTTGTAGGCTGGAGTGAGGGAGAACAGTCCAAGCTGGATTCTTGATAGTGGTTGCTCAAGGCATATGACAGGAGATAGAAGAAATTTTCTCTCACTTGCAGCATTTCAGGGAGGCAGTGTGGCCTTCGGAGGAGGAAAAAGTGGTCAAATCGTGGGAATTGGAAAGATTTGGAGAACTCTGGATCATGCAATTGAAAATGTTTACTGTGCTGATGGTCTCAGACACAATCTGCTGAGCATCTCCCAACTATGTGATAGAGGTAATGAAGTGAGTTTCTCGTCTGTAGGATGTATTGTGAAGAATCTATAGAGTGGAGAAATTGTTATGGAAGGAAAGAGTGTGAACAATGTATACAGAGCATCGCTGAAGTCACTACCTGAAAATAACTTAACATGCCTGAATGTGCTATAAAGTGACTCTCAGCTGTGGCACAAAAGGATGGGTCATGCAAGTCTCTCACAACTGAACAAGCTTGTATCTAAGGAGCTGGTTCGTGGATTGCCAAGCAGGAGATTTGAAAACATAAAAATGTGCGATGCGTGTGTAAGGGGGAAGCATGTGAAATTATCCTTTAAATCCAAAAAGGTGGTAAGTACATCAAAGCCACTGGAACTATTGCATATGGATCTGTGTGGACCTATGAGAGTCAGGAGCAGAGGAGGAAAGAGTTTCGTGTTCGTAATTGTTGATGACTACTCTAGGTACACATGGACCTTGTTCTTGGCATCTAAAGATGAAGCTTTTGACAGTTTTAAAGACTGGGCTGGTGTAGTGCAGAAAAGATTAAGTCTAGAACTCATCAGCATCAGATCTGATCATGGAACTGAGTTTGAAAACTCAAAATTTTCTGAGTATTGTGCAAAGAACAGCATAGATCATAACTTTTCTGCACCAAGAACTCCCCAACAAAATGGTGTGGTTGAAAGGAAGAACAGGTCCCTGGAGGATATGGCAAGGACTATGCTGTTGTCAAGTGGGCTTGCAAGAAACTTTTGGGCTGAAGCAATAAACACTGCATGCTATCTGCTGAACAGGTGTTCCATCAGAGCAATTCTTGACAAGACTCCATATGAGCTACTCAGAGGAAGAAAACCAAATATTGCTCACCTGAAACCCTTTGGTGGTAAATGTTTTGTTCACAACAATGGAAAGGAACCATTGGGTAAGTTCGATGCTAGGAGTGATGAAGCAATATTCCTTGGTTATTCCACTCAAAGCAAAGCATACAAAGTGTTTAACAAATGAACAGAAACAGTGGAGGAAAGTATGCATGTAGTATTTGATGAATCTGATAAGGCATTGGGGGAAACTGAGGCAGATGATTAAGTGATTGGTCTAAGTCGGGAAGATGGTGTAGATGAACTGGAAGACTCAGAAGACAAAGAGACATCAGGAGAGATTCTGAGCACACTAGAATAAGGAGTCAACATGACAGGGGAACATCAGATAAAGCTGATGATCCAGCAAGTCAGGAAAAACCCCCTCAAGATAATGCTGCAGGTTCTTCCAGTCATATTCAACTGAGGCCATGGAAACATCAAAGCTCTTACCCCTTGGAAAATGTTTTATCTGAACTAGACACAGGAATCATGACCAGGTCAGCCTTGAAGAACTTCTGTGCATTCTTTGCATTCCTCTCATCTCTGGAACCAAAGAATGTAAAAGAAGCTCTAGAAGATCCAGATTGGATTCTAGCCATGCAGGAGGAACTTCATCAATTTGAAAGAAGCAAAGTGTGGCACCTAGTTCCTAAGCCGAAGGACAGATCAATAATCGGAACAAAATGGGTGTTCAGGAACAAACTGGATGAGCATGGTATAGTGACAAGAAACAAGGCAAGGTTAGTGGTTCAAGGATACAGTCAGGAAGAAGGAATAGATTATGATGAAACCTTTGCACCAGTCGCAAGGATGGAGGCCATCAGAATGTTGATTGCCTTTGCCACATACATGGAGTTCACACTATATCAGATGGATGTAAAGAGCGCCTTCCTGAATGGCTACTTGAATGAAGAGGTATATGTAATACAGCCACCAGGCTTTGTGAACAATGAATTTCCTGATCATGTTTACAAACTGGACAAGTCTCTCTATGTAATGAAGCAAGCCCCTAGAGCCTGGTATGAAAGACTCTCAGGGTTCCTGCTGAAGAATGGTTTCTCGAGAGGAAAGATTGACAACATGCTATTTCTCAAGAAGAAAGGAAAAGATCTATTGGTGGTTCAAGTGTATGTCGATGATATCATCTTTGAAGCTACTGATGAGAAGCTATGCAAAGGGTTTGCTGATCTGATGGGAAGTGAATTTGAAATAAGCATGATAGGTGAACTAAATTTCTTCCTTAGACTGCAGATAAAGCAAATGCCTGAAGGGACTATGATTCATCAGCAAAAATATGTCAAGGAACTTCTGAAGAAATTTGACATGGAGGGAGCAAAATAAATGACTACGCCCATTGCTCCTGGAACCAAGCTGGATATGGATGAACTAGGTCCTTCAACAAACGAGACAAAATATAGAGGAATCATAGGTTCACTCCTCTATCTCACAGCCAGTCGACCTGATAAAGTATACAGTGTGGGACTATGTGCTAGATTTCAGTCAAAGCCCAAGGAGTCACATCTGACAGTTGTGAAGAGGATCCTGAGATACTTGAAAGGAACTCTGGACCTTTGTCTTTGGTACCCAAGGGGAGGTACTTTTGAACTAATTGGTTTTACTGATGCAGATTATGCAGGTCATTTGGTGGATAGGAAAAGCACTTCAGGAATGGCACACTTTCTTGGTCCTTGTTTGGTCTCTTGGGCTACAAAGAAGCAAAACTCAGTTGCCCTGTCTACTGCGGAAGCTGAGTATGTAGCAGCTGCATCATGTTGCTCACAACTGCTATGGATCAAACAACAGTTGGAGGACTTTGGTATCAAATATGGAGCAGTGCCAATTTTCTGTGATAACACAAGTGCAGTGAATATTGCCAAGAACCCAGTCCAACACAAATGAACCAAGCATATTGATATTAGACACCATTTTCTTAGAGATAATATGGAAAAGGGTCTGATTACTATGAATTCTTGCAGAACTGAAGATCAAATTGCTAACATATTTACCAAAGCATTGAACAAGGTAGAGTTTGAGAGGAACAGGTTGGAATTAGGGATGACCAAAATACACGGATGACCCAGCAGGTGGTCCCTCAATGATTGGTTAGTTAAGTATTCAATTATCTGTGTGTAAAACTCTGTTATTACTGTTCAGTCTAATTTTGTACTTTATTAAGTATACTTGTTCAGCCTTTAAGCACCAGGTGAGGATAATGTTATCCCATGAAGAACCCACTATGTCCTGAGAAGGAACCGACTGAAACATGAGGAATCATGTCCAGGTACAGTCACACTACCTTGCATGAAAAAAGTCATAACTGAAATTAAAATTGTAAACTATACGTGTATTAAGGGAGATCCTCCATGTTCCTATAACTGTCCTAAATTATAGGAACACATTCTTTTTCTGAATAGAATTCTATTTGACTTGTATGGACCCCACTACTTGAAAAGGCTTAATTGAATAAGTCCATAACCGTCAAATCCATAACCCTTCCCTGTTTCAAAAACTTCAAAAAGCTGCTTTTTCACTCATTATTTCTTTGGCTTCCCTAGAGACTGTCTAATCACCAAAACCCTTCCCCTTCGTTAAGTTACACAGAACTCACCCACTCAACCACATTGCATTTTCAAATCTACATCCTCTCTCAAAGACTTAAAACTGAAACATTCTTGAAATCTCAGTCAAAAACCTACTAAACTTTCATCATGTCTCAAGTACAATCTTCATCCGCTTCACCCACAAAGGCTATCAAGAAATCATCTGCAAAACCACCGCCATCCACCCTTGCTGAAAGAATTGCTAAGGCCAGGACAAAATTTCTTAAAAAGGGAGAAAAGAAATTGGTCAAGAAGATGCTGTCAAGATCTTTGTCTGCTACGCCTACTACACAAGTTTCATCTGAGCCATCTACTGAGGTAACTCATGATCCTATCACATCTACTCCTGTTGGTTTAGAAGAAATAAAAAGCCCTGGTACAGTAGATTCTGAAACCCTAGTAACAGGACTAGATGAAATTGTAGGAGTAGTAGAGACTGGTGACACAACTGGTAGGGGGAACATAGTTGAAGCAAAGCAAAAGGCCGGTCAGGAAGAATCTAGAATAAACTTGCATGTGCCTGTAGCAGAAAAGACTGATTTAGGGATGGACGTAGCAGGAAGAGTGATAGAACAACTAGGGAAGGATGATCTTGTTGAGTCCCTTAAGGAAAGTGCTGATGAACCAAGTGATAGTACTGTGCGTGCTGAGAAGAGTGGAGGGGGATTTGTCCGTAAAGGTCCTGTTGTTGGTGGACCTAGGCTTGCTGAGGCTTCACAGGATTTGAGTCAAGAACCTGCTTCTTGCCCAGATCCTACTGAGGCTGATGATGCAAGACTCAATTGGACAGTTTCAGAAGAAGAAAATGATGAGTAGGTTGAGAAAGAAAAAATTGAGAATGAAGAACTGACCAAGAAAACAGAAGAAACAAAGAAGAAAAAGTTGAAAAGGAAGTTTGGTGAGGAGGATGAGAGGCTGGTATGTGAGAAAGAGGAGGAAGAGGTAGTGTTTGTGAGGTAAAACAGAGTAGAGCCTGATAAAAGGAGGAGACTGGTGAAAGGGGGAATGCCAGTGTCAAAAAGCAAGTTGGTTGATGAACCAAGTGAAGAAAGTGATGACAGGACTGTTACTGAGCCAGTGGCCAGGAGAGTTGGAACTAGATCTGCTTTGAAGCAACAGCTGGAGACTGTTGGGAAGTTGGAAAGAACAATTACAAATGTGAGAGACAGAGAGGCAAAGAAAAAGGAAGAAGAGAAGAAAGCTAAGGAGGTAGAGGAAGAGAGTGACGAGGCTGGTAGTTATGTAGAGCCAAGTGACTCTTAGACTGACAGTGAAGCAGAGAACATGAAGAGAAGGAGAGGTTCTGAAGAAGAAGTTGATAGAGTGGCCTTCTTTGCAAAACTTCAGGTGCTGCCTGGTAGTATTTTGCATGATGAAAAGGAATATCACATGAAACCACTGCTGAGAATGATTGGTGACCAAGGATGGCTTGGTTTGTTTGCAAACAAAGAGAGGAGGTTATTTGTTGATGAGGTCAGAGAGTTTTACACAAACTGCAGAGTTAATGCCAGGAGAGTGTTCACCACTGTGAAGGGAGTTGAGATAGAATTTGGGAGGATTGAACTTGGGGTGATCCTTGACATACCTGCTGAAGGTTATTGCAGGTATATAAAGCTGAAGTGGCCTAAGAGGACAGATGGTGTAACCCCTCTGAGTGTGGTCAAGAAATTCTCAGGAAAACCCAAGCTAATAAAGGAAAAGAAGGTAGACAAAAAGGAGATGGAACCAACACACCAATTGTTGTTTGAGTTTGTGCACAGGTTCCTTCTGCCTAGAGGAGAAAGAAACTGCGAAGCTAGTGCTCTAGACCTAACTTATATGGACCTGTTGGATAGGGTGGTGAGAATAAACTTGCCTGGCTAATCATCAGACATATTAAGAGGATTGCTGATACAGATCAAAAGCCACATTCTTTAGTGCATTCCTATGTCATTCAGCAGGTTCTAGAGCATTTTGGGGTGCCACTGGAAGCTGGGAAGAAGCCGACCATTCACCAGATGTTTGGGCACAATGTGCTTAAAAACTGTGACTTCTTCACAGAAAGGAGAGCTTCCAAGAAGCCCATGCAGGTCAAGCACGAGCTAGCTGAGGAGAGTGAGGAATATGGACCTGAGGAGGCCATAGATGTGTGAAGGAACTAGAGAGCCATGTTCTTGAAGTGAATACAGAAAATGCAGAGCTTCACAGACAGCTGAAGATGAAGGATCAAGAAATTGATCGTTTGAAGATAGACTACCACAAGTACGAGGCCGAGCTTGTGATGGAGAGGGCCAAAAATGCAAAGCATCTTGAGGCACTTGTCAAACACTTCAATCTTCAGTCTTGAGTCCTCCTATCCTACCTTCCTGTTCAATCTCCTAACTGCTGTTAATTCCTTTCATTCTCTCTTGCACATGTGATGGTTATTTCAAACAATTTACTCATTTCAGTTGTGTACTAATGGATAGGGTAGTGCTGCTGTCACACCCTGGATAATGATTTTAAATTCTCTCATGTTTATGACTGTTTGCTTTACTGTATTTGGTTCTTGTTGGGCCCTTACTCCTGCTTCTGTGTGTTTTTTGCTGACTTGTTGCCTTGTGCTCTAGACTGGATAGTACTAACAGGTTCATGTAAGTATTTGAATCTTTTCGATGATGCCAAAAGGGGGAAGAAGGAAATGTTGGGGTGTTTGTGACCTAATTCAACTGTTTTAATTTTCTTGAACTTGTTACCTTTTATTTTTGTTTTGGGAAATTTTGTCTATTCAGGTTCTTTGTCAACATTTGTTTGTCATCATCAAAAAAGGGAAATTTGTTGAGCATTGGTTTTGAAGAATGACAAATGAGAAGGACTCAGTGGTCTTAGAGAAGAACCTAGTCCTTGAATAGAAGGGCACATCTGATCGAAAAGAGTTGCGGGTTGCAAATCCCTGCGGAACTAGGAATAGTGGCGCGTGAATGAACATGTATCCTAGTCAGACTAAAAGAGGTGGTGCCCAGGCTGTATCTTCGAAGTGTGAATAGGAGTTAGACTTCAACAAGGAAAGGAGTTGCTGGGAATCCTGTCTTACCATAATTACAAGGATTTCTTGTAGGACTCAACTAGGGTTACAAGACCCGTATAAATACAAGTAGTTGATGCAGCTGTAAATCGGTTATTCACAAAACAGAGAGTTGAGAGCATATAAAGGCGATCTAGCATCTTTCTACGTCAGCAAACTGAAGAAGACAACAGACGTGCTTGAGTTGATAGAATCTAGATATTCTGTCTAGGTTTATTGAGTTGTAAGTTATCTTAGTTTGAGCTTTCATTGTTTTTACCTATTGGCTTATTGCAGAAGCATATGTATTAGGTGAACTTGTGATAAATTGCTTGAAAAGCTCGAGTTTAGCTTTGAGTAGTGATTAGGGTCTAGAGTGTAGCCCCTTGGTTACAGAGTCTTGTAATCAGAAACTTGCTCGTTGTGTTAGTGGATTAAGTTCTCAAATCCCAGAGTGTGGGTCGTGGTTTTTCTCCCTTGAGCAAGGAGTTTTCCACGTAAAATCCTCGTGTTCTGTGTGTGTGTGTTTGGTGTGTGTTGCAGTGGTTGAAACAGCAGAATTGCAAAGGCAAGAACTGGGTTCTTAATTCAGTTGAACCAGGTTCTTAAAAGCGAAAATCGGTGGACACTATTCAACCCCCCTTCTAGTGTCCTTAGGAGGTGCATAGATTATAACATAGAGCTCCTTAATTTTTTTTTTAAAATCAAAGAATCAATTAATCAAATTATTGATAGTCAAACAAGTAGACCTTTATACTTAATATTGGTATAAATTGAAGGAATAAGAAATGACAAAATCTGTGGATTGGAAAGTCCTAAATCTTAGTTTAGCCAAAGTTACATGAAGAACGAATCTGGACAAAAATAACTTACTACATAAATCCTAGGTATTAAATTGATTGGTATAAGGGCTCAAGGACTTTTTGTGTATATTAATTTGAGTGGATAAATTCAAGTGGGATTAGTTCTACGTTGGAACTTCACGTCTTCTAATTTTTTTTTGTTTGAAAAAATTACTGTATTATTAAAATTCAAAGTGCTACAAGTTATAATCTTATTCGACTTGGAAGTATTAAGAAATAATTCACATTTTGAAGGGTAAAAATTATCGTAACTAATGGTTGATATTCTGTGCATGTGGAAACATTTGATTATATTAAAAAAAAAATACTTACTTTAACAATATACGAGAATGAAACCCAACTCCTATAATACAATCCAACCAAGCATGCAATAACCATGTATTTACCCAAAACTACAACAAATCTCCATTACACCAAAGCACAAAAAGCACAACAATGACCTACCCAAAATCCCAACAAAACCTAGCCCCCATTACGGCACAAAGCACAATCATCATTAACCATTACATATAGTAAAGGTTAAAACATTAAGAAAAGGATACAGCTAAGCAAGAAAATATGCTAGTATAGTTTATTCTCAACTGAGATAGAGGAATACTTGCAGAAGAATGATATATCATATATGTTGCAATGCAGAGTCAACGTATCCCTTTTGTGAGAGCCTAAGAGGTGGTTCCAATCCAATTAAGTGTTATTTAAATATGCCCTTTGCGCAGACCCATATCAACGAGCACATAATTTAAAAAAACCACATAAGTACTATTATGCAATATATTTGAGTTAGAAAATAAAAATCAAAAGGAAGTATAAAAGTCCCTAACAATGAAACTTAAGTATTAAAGCCAAAAGAATAAACAAAATAATGCGAGAATACAAGGAAAAAGAGGGAAAAGAACAATATTTAGTATCAATGAACTAACAAGTAATACAACTAAACTAAGGATTATAAGATGAGATGTAAAAAGGCTTTGGCTAGAATTCACCTGTATTTAATAAGTTGACCGCAAACCTTTAGATTATATTTGTGCATATTAATCCCTTTTGCTTATCTGTTTCTCAAATTCATAATGAGTTTCTCACCTTGAATAACCTATCTTGAAAATTTAGCTCCTGTACAAATATTGCATTGTAAAAAGTTAATATAGAAAGTGTTTCCCTCGGTCTGCTTTAGTTTATGTGAACCTTTTTGCTTTTTGAGGGTCAGATTGACTAATCTTTTATTAGAATACCCTGGAAGATGTAGTACTATTTGTCTGAGGAATATGTTTATTAGGCTCTTGAGAAAATCAATTGTTTCCAACGATGTCCAAAATCACATGTAATTACTCTTAAATTTTCCTTCTTTTTATGTTAATTTTGTCATTTATATGAAATTTTTGGATTGCATGATTAAATGAGAAGAAAGATACACTTTGGGTAAAATGGGTTCATGACATTTATATGAGAAGGAAACTGGATATCTGGAGCCACACGCCCCAAACAGATAGCAGCTGGTATTGGAGGAAACTAAATAGCATCAAACTGGTAATGCATAGCTGGTATGAACAGGGTAGATATTGCCTAACACCTAATGGTTCCTACTCAGTCTGGATAAGTTATGATAAGTTAAAGGGAGAGACACATAAATGGGACATAACAGATATGATATGCAATAGGGTCATGTTACCAAAGCACAGGTTTGTCCTGTGCTTAGCAGTTCAGGACAGACTATTGACAAAAGAGAGGCTACTAAGGTTTGGGATGCAATGTGAGCATACAGGATGTGTATTGTGCAGCACTGGAGTCATTGAAAATCTACAACATTTATATAGTGGATGTGGGTGGACATCGCAAATATGGAATGCATTGGCAAGTTGGGTCAGTATTGGGAATCAGACTACAAGCTTATCATAACACATTTCCAGGATCAAGAAGTAGCACTGGCCAATTTTTAAAAAGGAGGTGGTAGTAGCAGTCATAGGGGCTTATGTGTATCATGTATGGGAAGCTAGAAACTAGAGCATATTCAGAGGACACCACACTGTAAATAGCATAGTAGTGCAACAGATACAGTCAGAGATACAGGAAAGAGTCAGTTTGTTAGCTAATTCAAAGAAAGCTACGATGAGCAAGTTGTGTATAGTATGTTGCACTTGGTGCACCTCTGTAAGACACTAGACGGGGGGTGAATAGTGTCCTTACCCGATTTTCAAACTTCTAAAACTTGCTCTTGACTTGTTCGCCCAACTCACAAAGAACTAGGTTCCTTGCAAGTTTCACCTATCTCTAAAACATAACACAATGCAAAAACATAAAGAACACAGAGGTTTTTACATGGAAAAATCCTTGCTCAAGGGATCAAAAACCACGACCCAAACTCTTGGGATTTCAACCATCCACTTAAGGAAAACCGAGCAAGTTTTAGACTACAATGTAATGCAATCAAAGAACTAGACCTCCCTAGTACCTAGAACTTTCTAAGCCACACATTAGCTTGTCAGGCTGAACTAAGTTTTAGATCACAACGTAATGCAATCAAGGAACTAAACCTCCCTAGTACCCATGTTACACCCCGTATGCCTAAAGTGACATATATCATTCTAATGACATGTTAAAAATTATTTAAGTGAGTTTAAAGTCATAATATAATCATATATGATGTTTATATATTGAATATAAAGTTTGGGAAAAATCGGATTTAAGTTGCGGAAAAACCGACTAAGGAATTGCCTTGTAACGAAGCTTTTTCAGCAATTAATTTTGTGTGTTATATAAAGTCTTTTGGAGACATATGATATACCAAATTGAAGGTCTTGGAGTGTAGTTTCCAAAAATTTTGACAATTTGTTCATACAATGTCTGGATAAAAAGATATGAGTATCAGAAGTCAGACCAAAAAAAGGGATATAAGCGCAAAAGAGGGCTAGAAATGAAATATTTTTGTTATAAAAGAGAAATCCTTCACTTTCTCGAAATTTTTCAGAAACCCCAAGACATAAACAGACCTTTCTTCAGTTTGAATCCATTTTTTATGATTTTGAAGAAAGAACATCAATCTTAGCTCGAAATTGAATACAGATTGCGTCAAAACGCTCTACGCGATTAAGGTAACGTTATGCTACCTTCAATTTCGTCCATAGTTTGAGTTTTAGAATTACTTCATAGCTAAGTAAAGTACCTAAATTCTATGTTATAGCTTGTTTAAGCTTAAGAAGGTGTGGAATTCAAAGGAAACAAAGTTTAGAAGCTAGAAACATCAAAGGTATGTAAGACTAAACCTTTCTTTTGGCAAGGCATGTATCTTTCAGCTTTTGAAGCTTTTCTTAGTTCTAACCTTAATATTTCTTCTGAGAAACTTGTATGGTACCAAGGAAACCTAGTATATACTTAATTTGGTACTAAAATCCAAGGTGAAAGACGCCAAATCAGCAAGACAAAACGTTTCAAAATCAGGAAAATTGTTTTGATCTTTGGACAGTTATTAGTATATTGATCATAACTCCTTGTACAAAATTGATATTTAGATTCTTTAAGAATATCAAGAACCCTAAGACATATATCTAAAACTTTCATGAAGACTATGAAGTCTATAACTTTGATCTACACTCTGAAAATTAGGTTGAAAGTCAGGACAGTGGTGCTGTCAAGACATTCTATCTGCGGATTTGTTATGTCATCCAGTTGTCTCATCTTGTTATCCGTTTAACATGTTTATGTTATCAGTTTATCCGGGTATCTATTCCCGTGTATAGTATAGTGCTGGTTCTATTTTTGCGGACCATCCAGTTTCAGAGGAAACTCTGCCGAAATTTTTATAAAAGTCAAAGAGTTAGACAAATTCTAAGTTTCTGGTTGTGCCTATAATTCCATCCAGAGTTTTCTTATCATTCCTTTGAGTCCATATCTATTGTTTCCACATGTGTTATGCCTCATACATGCTTATGCTTATATTGTGATCATGTTATGTGTGATTTGGAGTCCCCCATAGAGGCTGGACATTGGACACACAGTCCGGTCGCGTGTGATACTACCCGTCTGGGGGATACAGCCCCTCTGGTTCAGGCGGGAGTTGAAACACCTAGTGCGACCGGGTGTCATTCACACACTCTGACCAGAGAGACTAGATATTACTGGCTGGGGGGGATATAGCCCATAACACCCGCAAAATTTGTTATATACGCGTATATAGCCACAGTATGCACTGCATGATTATATGTGAGGCTAGTTCAGATGTTCAGTTACCTGATTTGGGGGGATATAGCCCATAACACCAGACAGGTACCAGTTCAGATAACAGTTCAGTTTTAGCTCAGTACCAGTTATCAGTTCTCCGTTATCAGCCACCAGTTCTTAGCGTCAGTATCAGTTGACAGTTATCAGTTCCAGTTTCTAGTTACCAGTTATCAGTCATATTACATTTATTTATCAGTATAGTTCAGCTCTTCAGTTTCAGATTTAGCTAGCCTTCAGTTTATATTCAGAGCATCTTTAGTACGTTCTTCAGATTTCCAGTTATATTGCTATGCTCCAGCTCATATTTACATATTTATATTCCAGCCTTATAGTTTCATTCAGCTATGATATATTATATGCTCATGCCTTACATACTTGGTACATATCGTACTCACGCCCTTTTCTGGGGCGCTGCGTTTCATGCCGCGCAGGTGCAGATAGATCAATGCTTGGACCGCATTAGTAGGTCATCTATCAGCTATTGGAGTCACTCCGCTTACTCCCGGAGTTACTTATCTTTTGGTATGTGTACAGTCAGCCCGTTTGGGTATGGCGGGGCCTTGTCCCATCCTTTGTATATTAAGTTCAGTACTCTTAGAGGCCTGTAGATACGTCCCTGTGTGGTTCAGTCAGTATGTTATGTATGTCAGCTTATGTTAGCCTTGTCAGCTTTTAGCATTGCATAATCCTTCAGTTAGGTTTATGCTTATTCTGTTTATCAGTTATATTCATGGTTAGCAGATTATCAGCAGGATTAGTGATGATTGACACTTAATGTTGGTCATCCGTCGCGGCCCTAGGTTGGGTCGTGACAAAAGTGGTATCAGAGCAGTTCAGTCCTAGGGTGTCTACAGGCCGTGTCTAGTAGAGTCTTGTTCAGGAGTATGTTGCGTGCCATACTTTTGAACAGGAGGCTACAAGGCACTTCAGGACAGTTGTCTTTCTTTCTTCTCTAGATCATGCGATAGAGCCATGATTATAGAATTCATTCCTCTAATAATAGTGTTTTCAACAAAGCGATGTCGCCGAAGAAACTAACAGCTGCCCAGAAGGGCAAGGCTAGTGCCGGCCAGGGTACTAGTAGAGTGCCACCTGAGGTGGATGAGAGTGAGGAGTCCAGACCTGAGGCTTCATCTGAGGCCTCACAGATCCCTTCAGTTCAGGGCAATATTAGAGGTACTTCAGCTGCAATACCTCCAGCTCCTCAGCCTGATAGTCAGGGGCAGGAAGTGAGGGATGCCATCAGATTATTGACCAGTGTTGTAGTTGCTCAGACTAGACAGCATAGTGCAGATGCCCAGGGAGATACTGGATCCAGGATCAGGGATTTTATCAGACTAGAGCCTCCAGTCTTTACTGGATCCCGTACGGGTGAGGACCCTCAGGATTTTCTTGTGAGGATAGGCAGGGTGTTGAGGGTCATGCACGCATTAGAGGCAGAGTCAGTAGAGTTGGCTGCATTCAGATTGCATGACCTAGCAGCAGGGTGGTATCAGACATGAGAGCTATCTAGAGGGTCAGATGTTACTCCGGCGACTTGGAAGGAATTCTCAGATGCCTTCCTTCATCAGTATATGCCCATAGAGACACAGAGAGCACGTGCTGATCAGTTCCTGACCTTGAGACAGGGAAGTTTGAGTGTAGAAGAGTATAGTTATTGCTTTAATTTCTTAGTAAGGTTTGACCCTACTGTGGTAGCCAGTATGGAGGATAGAATTCAAAGGTATGTAGTGGGACTTGGTCCACACCTGGTGAATGAGTGTATGATGGTTGCTATGCAGTCAAGTATAAACATATCACGCATTCAGGCATTTGCTTTAATACTTGAGGAGAGGAAGCAGAAACAGAGAGCCGACAGGGATAGAGTGTTACACAAGAGGGGCAGATTTTCTGGTTCATTTGGAGAGACGTCTGGAGCGAGTAGACAGCAAAGTGTTAGACAGCCACCAGCTAGTATACCTCCACAGTCTCGTGGCCTGAGATCTGATAGACCTCATCAGTCCAGATCTAGTCACGCATCACAGACTTCAGGATTTAAGCATCGTGGTACTTCTGTACAGGCCGGTCAGACATATCCCAGATGTCTAGATTGTGGTAGACGCCACTTGGGACCATGTAAGTTAGGAGTTGATACTTGTTATATTTGTCGCGAGGCAGGCCATTTCATGAGAGGTTGCCCGACTAGGGGTGGTAGTGGTGCAGCCCAGCCAGCTAGATCAGCAGTTGCTTCCTCAGCACCAGCACGCCATCAGGGGCATGTTCTTCAGAATGGAACCTACATAAATGAAAGAACTTAAGGAGCAACTGAAAGATTTGTTAGATAAAAGCCTCATCAGACCCAGCATTTCCCCGTGGGGAGCCCCGGTATTGTTTGTGAAAAAGAAAGACGGCTCTCTACGCATGTGCATAGATTGCAGACAGCTAAATAAAGTCACAATCAAGAATAAATACCCTCTGCCCAGGATTGATGACTTGTTCGACCAACTCCAGGGTGCCAAGTGCTTCTCGATGATAGATTTGCGATCAGGCTACCATCAGGTTAGAGTTAGAAAATCTGATATACCTAAGACTGCATTCAGCACTAGGTATGGCCATTATGAGTTTTTAGTGATGTCGTTTGGACTCACTAATGCCCCTGCAGTATTTATGGATCTGATGAATAGCGTATTCAGGCCTTATCTAGATTTATTTGTGATTATATTTATTGATGATATTCTCATCTATTCAAAGTCTGAATTAAAGCATGTGGAGCACCTGGGCACAGTATTGGGTACTCTTCGGGACCAACAATTATTTGCTAAGTTCTCAAAGTGTGAATTCTGGTTAGATTCAGTGGCATTTCTTGGCCATATAGTTTCAGTAGAAGGAATTAAAGTAGATGGCCAGAAGATTGAGGCTGTGAAGAATATTCCCAGATCTACGACGCCAACTGAAGTACGTAGTTTTCTGGGTTTGGCAGGTTATTACAGAAGGTTCGTAGAGGGTTTTTCCTCCATTGCAGCTCCATTGACCAAATTGACACAGAAAATAGCTAAATTTGAGTGGTCTGATTCTTGCGAGCACAGCTTCCAAGAACTAAAGAATTGGTTGATAACAGCTCCAGTACTTACACTTCCAGAGGGATCTGAGGAATATGTCATTTACTGTGACGCTTCTCAAATTGGTCTTGGTTGTGTTTTGATGCAGCACGGAAGAGTAATTGCCTATGCTTCTAGGCAGCTGAAAAAGCACTAGCAGAACTACCCTACCCATGATCTGGAGCTTGCAGCAGTCATTCATGCATTAAAGATTTTGAGACATTATTTGTATGGGGTTCATGTTGATATTTATACAGACTACAAGAGCCTCCAGTACATATTTAAGCAAAAGGAGCTAAACCTACGACAGAGGCGGTGGCTAGAGTTGCTGAAGGACTACGACGTGGACATTCTTTATCATCCAGGTAAAGCGAATGTTGTTGCTGATGCCCTTAGTCGTAATTCTATGGGTAGTCTATCTTATTTATAGCCACAGAGAAGAGAGTTAGCCCATGCACTCCACCAGTTGGCCAGCATGGGAGTCAGATTAATAGATTCAGAGGACGCAAGAGTTACAGTTCAGAAAGCAGCCACTACTTGCCTAGTTACAGAAGTAAAACAACGTCAGTATGAGGATCCAGTTCTAGTTTAATACAGACAAATAGCCAGAAGAAAACTGGAGTCACTATACAGGGTTACTAGTGATGGGGTTCTCATGTATAAAGATAGACTTTGTGTTCCTGATGTTGCAGATTTACGTGGACAGATTATGACTGAGGCACACTATTCCAGGTACACTGTTCATCCAGGTTCTACTAAGATGTATCATGACCTTAAGCAGATTTACTGGTGGGATGGAATGAAGTGTGACATAGCAGAATTTGTGGCTCAGTGTCCTAACTGCCAACAGGTTAAAGTCGAGCATCAAAAACCTAGTGGCTTGTTACAGGAAATCGAGATTCCATCATGGAAATGGGAAGTAGTGAATATGGACTTCATTACAGGATTGCCCCGTACGCGGAGCAGTATGACTCTATTTGGGTTATAGTTGACAGGCTGGCTAAATCAGCTCATTTCTTGCCTGTTAGAACTACATATACAGTGGAGGATTATGCTAGACTTTATATCAGAGAGATAGTGTGCCTACATGGTATTCCAGTATCTATCATTTCAGACAGGGGCGCACAGTCTACAACAAATTTATGGCGATCATTCCAGACAGGTTTAGGGACACAGGTGAATCTGAGTACAGCATTTCATCCACAGACAGACGGACAGGCTGAGCGGACCATTCATACATTAGAAGATATGCTTAGAGCTTGCGTGTTAGATTTTGGAGGCAGTTGGAGTGATCATCTACCGTTGATAGAGTTTGCATATAATAATAGCTATCATTCTAGCATACAGATGGCGCCATATGAAGCTTTGTATGAGCGCAAATGCAGGTCTCCTATAGGCTGGTTCGAGGTTGGCGAGTCTCAATTGATAGGTCCAGATTTAATCCAACAAGCCGTTAATAAAGTCAAGTTGATTAGGGAAAGATTATTAGCAGCGCAGAGTAGACAGAAGTCCTATGCAGATAATCGACGTCGAGATTTAGAATTTCAGATTGGCGATTGGGTATTCCTAAAAGTATCACCTATGAAAGGCGTTATGAGATTCAGAAAGAAGGGAAAGCTTATCCCTAGATTTATTGGTCCATATCAGGTTATCAGGCGAGTTGAGCGTGTAGCCTACGAGTTAGACCTTGCAGAAGACCTTCAGGAGGTACATCCAATATTTCATGTTTCCATGCTCAGAAAAATGTGTCGGAGATCCTTCTAGAGTTGTACCAGTAGATGATGTACAGATCACAGAGTAATTAACTTATGAAGAGGTGCCAATTGCAATTTTAGATAGGCAGATTCGTCGACTAAGGATGAAAGATATTCCTTCAGTTAAAGTGCTATGGCGAAGCAATAACGTAGAGGAAATAACTTGGGAAGCTGAGAATGATATGAGAGACAAGTATCAACATCTCTTCACTACTTCAGGTATATAATAGATCCTTGTTTAATGCTTTTACATACTTCATTTAACAGTCGAGGACGAATGTTCCTAACGGGGAAGATTGTTGCACCCCGTATGCCTAAAGTGACATATATCATTCTAATGACATGTTAAGAATAATTCAAGTGAGTTTAAAGTCATAATATGACCATATATGATGTTTATATGTTGAATATAAAGTTTGGGAAAAATCGGATTTAAGTTGCAGAAAAACCGACTAAGGAATTGCCTTGTAACAAAGCTTTTTCAGCAATTAATTTCGTATCTTATATGAAGTCTTTTGGAGACATATGATATACCACATTGAAGGTCTTGGAGTGTAGTTTCCAAAACTTTTGACGGTTTATTCATATAATGTCTGGATAGAAAGATATGAGTATTAGAAGTCAGACCAGAAAAATGGACATAAGCGCAAAACAGGGCTAGAAATGAAATGTTTTTGTTATAAAAGAGAAATCCTTCACTTTCTCGAAATTTTTCAGAAACCCCACGACATAAATAGACCTTTCTTCAGTTTGAATCCATTTTTTATCATTTTGAAGAAAGAACATCAATCTTAACTCGAAATTGAAGACAGATTGCGTCAAAACGCTCTACGCGATTAAGGTAACGTTATGCTACCTTCAATATCGTCTATAGTTTGAGTTTTAGAATTACTTCATAGCTAAGTAAAGTACCTAAATTCTATATTATAGCTTGTTTAAGCTTTAGAAGGTGTGGAATTCAAAGGAAATAAAGTTTAGAAGCTAGAAGCATCAAAGGTATGCAAGACTAAACCTTTCTTTTCGCAAGGCATGTATCTTTTAGCTTTTGAAGTTCTAAACTTAGTATTTATTCTGAGAAACTTGTATGGTACCAAGGAAACCTAGTATATACTTAATTTGGTACTAAAATCCAAGGTGAAAGACGCCAAATCAGCAAGACAAAACGTTTCAAAATCTGGAAAATTATTTTGATCTTTGGACAGTTATTAGTATATTGATCATAACTCCTTGTACAAAATTGATATTTAGATTCTTTAAGAATCCCCAGAACCCTAAGAATATATCTAAAACTTTCATGAAGACTATGAAGTCTATAACTTTGATCTACACTCTAAAAATTAGGTTGAAAGTCAGGACAGTGGTGCTGTCCAGACATTCTATCTGCGGATTTGTTATGTCATCCAGTTGTCTCATCTTGTTATCCGCTTAACATGTTTATGTTATCAGTTTATCCGGGTATCCATTCCCGTGTATAGTATAGTGCCGGTTCTGTTTTTGCGGACCATCCAGTTTCAGAGGAAACTCTGCCGAAATTTTTATAAAAGTCAAAGAGTTAGACAAATTCTAGGTTTCAGGTTGTGTCTATAATTCCATCCAGAGTTTTCTTATCATTCCTTTGAGTCCATATCTATTGTTTCCACATATGTTATGCCTCATACATGCTTATGCTTATATTGTGATCATGTTATGTGTGATTTGGAGTCCCCCATAGAGGCTGGACATTGGACACACAGTCCGTCGCGTGTGATACTACCCGTCTGGGGGATACAGCCCCTCTGGTTCAGGCGAGAGTTGAAACACCTAGTGTGACCGGGTGTCATTCACACACTCTGACCAGAGAGACTAGATATTACTGGCTGGGGGGGATATAGCCCATAACACCCGCCAAATTTGTTATATACGCGTATATAGCCACAGTATGCACTGCATGATTATATGTGAGGCTAGTTCAGATGTTCAGTTACCTGATTTGGGAGGATATAGCCCATAACACCAGACAGGTACCAGTTCAGATAACAATTCTGTTTTAGCTCTGAACAAGTTATCAGTTCTCAGTTATCAGCCACCAGTTCTTAGCGTCAGTATCAGTTGACAGTTATCAGTTCCAGTTTCTAGTTACCAGTTATCAGTCATATTACATTTATTTATCAGTATAGTTCAGCCCAATCTTCAATTTCAGATTCAGCTAGCCTTTAGTTTATATTCAGAGCATCTTTAGTACGTTCTTCAGATTTCCAGCTATATTGCTATGCTCCAGCTCATATTTACATATTTATATTCCAGCCTTATAGTTTCATTCAGCTATGATATATTATATGCTCATGCCTTACATACTTGGTACATATCGTACTCACGCCCTTTTCTGGGGCGCTGCGTTTCATGCCGCGCAGGTGCAGATAGATCAATGCTTGGACCACATTAGTAGGCCATCTATCAGCTATTGGAGTCACTCCGCTTACTCCCGGAGTTACTTATCTTTTGGTATGTGTACAGTCAGCCAGTTTGGGTATGGCGGGGCCTTGTCCCGTTCTTTGTATATTCAGTTCAGTACTATTAGAGGCCTGTAGATATGTCCCTGTGTGGTTCAGTCGGTCTGTTATGTATGTTAGCTTATGTTAGCCTTGTCAGCTTTTTGCATTGCATAATCCTTCAGTTAGGTTTATGCTTATTCTGCTTATCAGTCATATTCATGGTTAGCAGATTATCAGCAGGATTAGTGATGATCGACACTTAATGTTGGTCATCCGTCGTGGCCCTAGGTTTGGTCGTGACAACCTAGAACCTTCCAAGCCACACGTTAGCTTGTAAGGTTGAACTACCTCACCAAAAAGTAACCTCTACTTTATGCTTCTTAACAAGCGGATAGATTACAACTCAATAACCTATAACAGATAACTAAGACAGACAGACTACCACTATGAAACTTCAACTCCGTCTGGTTCTGCTGCCTTACTTCTGCTCTTGCACACAATAGCTCTCACGAATTATTTCTTCTTTATTTGCTCTGTTGAGAATTCTTGTGTGCGTAATGATTCTGGCCAAAACAACTTTAGCCCCAAAATACAGAGATCTACACAAAGCAGAACTAATAAGAAACTCGCTTCAGCACGGTTCTGCTTTGCAGATTCTGCAGATTCAGTCCAATACTTCTCTCAATATATTTGCCTTTGCTTTGCTCACGAATTTTGTGAGTGAGTGAATGATTTTTGTAGCCCCAACATGTAGTATATATAGAGATCAAGAGACCAAATTAGTTTAGAAGAATAAAAGCTCTTTTCCAAGTAAATAAGGTAACCTCCTTAAGCTTTTCCTTTTCCAATTCTAACTCCATAGCCTTTAACTCCTTCCATAAATAGAATAACATGTTGGTTGCTTGTCCTCCAAGTCTTCAATCCTTCTCCGCCTTCGAAAACTTCTTCAATTGGGTTTTCCTCGCGTTCCTTTTCCAGTTCGGATTGTAAGACTACTTCTCCAGGTTCTTTCCTATTACAGTTCGGACTGGGAATGTATCTGTGCATCTTTTCTGCATAAGGTGAACCCGTCTATGAACCAGGTCCATCACCAGTTTCCATCACCAGTTTCTTCCCGTTTGTCAATCATCAAAACTCAAGCTTCAACAAATTCCCCCTTTTTGATGATGACAAACACATGTTGCCCAGAGGGAGTATAATTCCTGTTCAAACTAACACACAAGCAGTGAAAGAGGTATAAGAATAATAACAGAACGAAACTGGGTCACAAACACCTCCAATATTTCTTCTTTCCCTTTTGGAATCATCGAAAAGATCACAGTATACCTGTCAAAGAACCAATCAAGTAATGTCGAATCTATAGCCTAGAATGGCAGCAAATCAACGATATTCAGAACCTATCAAACTTTAATCTAAGATGCTTAGTTTACCACAAGTAAAGGATTTGATTAGTAACGAATCAAGCAAAGTATCCAAATAAGCATCCAAAACATCAAGATTAAAACCATAAAGATTGTCTTAAACCAGAACATCAAAAAGAAACTGAGGGAATATGGGTAATAAGGTAGGAACTGGTTCAGTCTGGGAAATGGTTGGAACAAAGATTTTGATATAAGCAAGCCTAGTCATAATGTTCCTTGAGCTTCTCTGCCTCTCCAGTACCAGTTCACCTCCAGCCTACAATTTTGAGCAGCAAACCTTGTAATCTCATCAGCCCGTTGCTCAACCTCTCTTTGATAGTCTCCTACATGCTGATTCCCATCACCTACACGAGGACCTTCAACATCAACAACCTGTAAAAGGTTCCTCTGCAGGTTCTCCTTTCAAATACTCCTAGCTCTTTCAGATGTTTCCTTCAAAGATTTCATGATGATCAAATTCTGTCCATATGTCCAAATTGTTCCATGATCTTTGTCAAATGAAACCCATAATCCAACCCATGTTCTCCTAGTTCCATATCAGTCATCCTCTGTATATGTTGTATCAATGCTCCTGGCAGACTTATAAGAACCTCCTTATCTAACAGGTCCATATAAGTTAACTCCATATAATTCATCTCACTACGATACTTGGACCTCTGCAGCAGGTTCTTCAAAACAAACTCAAACAACAATTGAAGGAAGGATGCAATGACTTTTCTCTATCTGGGTGACTCTGGTAAACCTTGTTTTCCCCTTCAATTCATGAGTTACAGAAAGAGCACTCACATCATCAAATTTTATTGGCCATGTATTCTTAACACCTTGTTACTGGAACTCTTCATGAAACAGGTTCTTCCAACTTTGAGCATTTAGCTTTGTAACCTGTTGAGCTATCATTCTTCCTCCGTATCAGCAACTGTTATAATCTAAGCACCTCCTAAGGACACTAGAAGGGGGGTTGAATAGTGTCTACCGATTTTTCTTTGCAAGTACTAGCTTCTTCTAAGACCAGAACCTTAATCTTGACTTAATCAGTTTGCACCTCGACACCACAACACACAATCAACAGGCATAAGGAACACGATGTTTTTAATTGGAAAACTCCTTGCTCAAGGGAGAAAAACCACGACCCACACTCTGGGATTTTCGAACCAATCCACTAACACAAAGAGCAAGTTTCTGATTACAAGACTTTGTAACCAAGGGGCTACACTCTAGACCCTAATCACTCAACAAAGCTAACCTCTAGCTTTACAAAGTAATCTCTCAAAAGTTCACCTAACACAAATGCTTCTAAGATAAGCAGATAGGTAATAACAATGATAGCATAAAAAGACAACTTACAAACCAAGAACCTAGACAGAATATCTAGACTCTATCTACTAAACTCCACCAGTTGTCTTCTTCAGTTATCTCACGTTGAAAGTTGCTAAATCGCCTGTGTATGCTCTCAACTCTCTATTTGTGAAAATAACTGAGTTACGGCTGTATCAACTACTTGTATTTATATGGGAGTCAGAACCCTAGTTGAGTTCCACAAGGAAACCTTGTAATTATGGTAAGACAGGATTCCCTGTGACTCTTTCCTTGTTCAAGTCCAACTCGTATTCGTACTTCGAAGACACAGCCTGGGCACAACCTCTTTTAGTCTGACTAGGATACATACTCGTACACGCGCCACTACTCCTAGTTCCGCAGGGATTTGCAACCCTCAATCTTTTCGATCAGTCGTGCGCTTCTATACAAGGACCAGGTTCTCCTCCAAAACAACTAGGTCCTTCTCGTTTGTCATTTTTCAAAACATTTCCTCAACAAATTCCCCCTTTTTGATGATGACAAACAAATGTTGCCAAAGAACCTGAATAGACAAAATTTTCAACAACACAAAAACAAAAAATAACAGTTTGAAAATTTTAAAACAGATGAGTTAAGTCACAAACACCCCAACATTTCTTCTTCCCCCTTTTGGCATCATCGAAAAGATTCACAATCCTGCAGGAACAAGTTAGTACTATCCAGTCTAGTGCACAAGGGAAGCAAGTCAACGAAAAATAAACACACAGAATTAAGGCTAAGGGCCCAAATAGAACCAGATATTATAGAACAGACCCAAAGCAAGCAAAAGAAATTTAAAACCATTTATCCAGGGCGTGACAACCACACAGCCCTATTAAGTACACAACAGTAAAAAGATTGTCTTTGTTGAATCCCAAAAATTACCCCGAAAAAGGATAAATTCTGGAATATCGACAGGATGGACTAACTCTTTTGGAGTTTTTGGTGTCGCCACCCAATTTAAGGAAAACAGGGAACCAAATTAACAAATGCGTGCAAAACTCCATTTTAGGAAAAAGACGGTCTTTCAGAGATTCTAAGTAACAGATTTTATTAATTTCGGAAGAAGGTTTTTAAGGCACTTCCAAAATTCCATTAAAAACGGTTAATCCGACAGGTTTCCAAAATATTTACAAGTGCATTTTCTAAAATTTATCTAAAATGATTAATTGAAATACTTTTCTTTTTTTTTTGTAAAAAAATGATTTAACTTGCACGCATTTGCTAAACTGGCTCCACAATTGACGTTCTATTAAATTACAACTCCGAAATATAAAGGCAATGACTTTAAGGTAAAGCAATCAATCAAATAATCATATATAATCAAAGGTTTATTTTACAAATAAATTGTACAAATTCTATCAAGTCTAACTATGTAAGTAATGAGAATAAGTTCAAAATGTAGAACCCGATAGCGGCATATTCATTCAATCAAATGTACCTCGCAAAACAAAAAAAATGAAATTGGATTAGTACAATAATAAAGTGTCATAACTAATGAAAATAAAATAATAATAAAGTAATAAAGTAATAATAATAATAATAAAATATATAATAATAATAATAGTAATAAAAATTAATAATAATAGTAAGGGGGTTTTGTTTTTGCAAAATTTTAGGCTCAGGTTTGTATGGCGCGTCATGTAGAGGCTCGGGATGTTGGTACGGTTGCAAACACGCCGGCCGGTCGTGTTGCCATGCCAAGTACCAAATCCACCACTCTATTCAACTTGCTTTGCATTAAAGTGCATACATTCATCATCGCCTATTTGCTTTAGGGACACGGGGACGGGACCGTTCAAGCGTAGTATCATGTTCAAATCAATCCCGAGGCCTCAATACGTGTATATGTATTTTTTCATTGGCCAAAACGGTGTAGTATCCGTTCGAATCAGTTTTTATCCTCAAATAAATTATTTCCATAGGCCACAAACAATGTAGTTTCAGTTATCAGATTAGCCACATGAATAAGATAATGCCAGGGACATATTTTAAGCAGAATAGCAGTCAACATCCCAGTTGTAACAAAGCAACAGGACTCCCATTAGTCATAAGCTAACAGTAGTGAAAAGAGTTGCAACTCAAAAAGACCAAAGCAATTTTTTAGCCCAATAACAAATCTGCAGAATCAACAACAAGGATTAGTAGCAACGAATTAAGTATCACAGAGACCAGCACAAAATCGGGCTATTAAAGTTCCACACAACAGCGAAACATTGCCCGTCCAAATCCGATTAAACTCCGGTGAGGACAAACAAACAGATCAGCAGTCCAAATTCACCAGCATCATTCAGAACAAACAAAGGAAACAATCAGACAAACAATGGCAAACGGAGGAGCGTCAGCCAGCGAGTAGGGCGTCGCTACAACTCCGACCCATTTTCGATTTCAGTCACAGATCGGAGGAGAACAACAGAGAAATAGATGGAGTTTCCGGTCAAGAACAAACATCGACACCCATCTCCACCGTTATTTTCATCACTGGTGGTATCTCTACCACGGCAACACCGAAATTGTTTCCCCAATTTCCCTAATCCCGCTCTTTCTGTTCGCGATTCAAGAAAAGAAAACACCGGAAAGCTTTTGATCGAGACCCCTTTCCCGCTTCCCTGATGTGTGTGTAAAGGAGAGGAGAATATGATGATATATGTGTAGATCTGATCTTGTTCTATATGCGAGTGAGGATGATGATGATGTATGTGGGGGAGATGATAAATGAATGGTGGGTAATGTGGGTGTGGGGTGTGTGAGGCTGATGAATAAAGGGTGTGTAAATGGATTTTGTGTTTTTGTGTTTTTTTTAGGAAGAAGATGATGTAGATCTCATTTCCTTTTGTGTGTATTTTTTGTTTTGATCATGGTGTATGGGAGTGATGTGTGGAGATCTAATTATGCTTGGAATTGGAGAGGAGAGTTTTTGTTTTTTTGAGAAGATGATGAATAGTGATTGTGTGCTACGGTTTTGGGATAAGTATGTATATATAGGTAGAGGATTTGCACAAATAGGCTAGTGCTTAGGGGGGGGGGGATCGGATTTGGCCACAATTTTAGAATTAATTATAAAAAGTGAATGGGTTGTACGAGTGGGTTAAAATTGGTGGGATTTTGCAAATTTAGCACTTTTCTTTGAAATTTCAATTGATCATCTTTTACTGTCATTATTTTATTTAATTTTCAAATTAACCTCAATTATAAAAATATTACCATAATTTATTAAATTTGAAAAAAATTCGGGACAAAATTGGGTGTCAACAGCTGCCCCTCTTTACCCGGAAAAGGATGAAAGAGTTTTCAGGGTAAAGAAGTTGACGAGAAACTAATTTTGTCACGACAAAGCCGAGTACTTTGATTCCAATGACCAAAGTGCGAGGCTTATGGACATGGCCGAACTCCGGTTTTCGAGTTGCCTACATATCTCGGGCTGAAAGAGAATCAGGCCATATGTAGTTCGACGCAATTTGAAAATCAAAGACGAGATAGTAACGACTACTCAAGCACGGAAAAAGAGGCTTGTAATCACCCAAGTTATGAAAATGCGGTCGACGACACACCCATAAAGAGGGGTTTACATGGACATAGCTTCCACTGCATCTTGATAACCGAGCCATCTTGTCTTCAATCTCAAACCTCAGACTCAGGGTTAACAAGAGACTTACCTCTAGGGTGGATGACTTATGCGGGTGCGATTCTTCAGGTCTTCGTTGACGAGTCTAGCTTATATCAACGATTGCTCCGGTTCGTCGCTAAGAAAAGCTCCATGTTATGCTCCAAACGCTGCTGCGGTGCTGCTAAAAATCCTGTAATAATCTCAACAAACGGTAAGCGTGCAACTGCTAATAAACTGTAATAATTGGAATAAGAAATAGATAAAGTGATAAAATTGTATATGCGAGTTGCGGTATCATCGATAAGTTCTTCCTTCGATCAACTGACAAGGCGCTCCACCCGAAGAACCTCTAGGCTGATCCTTATTCTGAAACAGTAAAGCAAGACAATAAGCAAAGTGAGAACAAATTGTAAAATGCAAGGCTTTCATAAGATAATTTGACTAACGAGACATAATGTCTCAAGTCGACTCGTCTATCGCTATCATCTATTTCAAATATAATATGCCAATATTGCAAGACAACCGACATCCCGAAGCACTCCGAAAGTGGTGCTCCAGCCGACTTGTCTTAGGCTATCAATCTATTTTAAATATAACATGCCAATATTGCAAGACAACCGACATCGCGAAACACTCCGAAAGCGGTGCTTCAGCCGACTTGTCTTAAACTATCATCTATGCAAGTTTCAGAATAATGTTTATTTTGAAATACGGGTCATAAAGATATAAATGCCGCCTGTTCGACAACAAACCATGATAAGCATAATGCTTTTAATCATGAAGAGGTAGTTTGCAACGCAATCTTGGATTGTGCTCCAATCACTTGATAACACAAATGAGACATCTGGTTACGAATGAACCCGAAATGTTCATTTATAAGGCGAACGGGCCCAAAACGTTCATTTATAAGGCGAACGAGTCCAAAACGTTCAATTATAAGGCGAACGAGCCCAAATTTGATAGCAGCCTGCGAAACAAAGATGCAAATTGGATTAATTAAGGCAAGATAATGCAAAACATATAAGCAAAATCGGGTCGTGTTGCTTGTATTGATAGCGATGGAATGATGCAAAGTGTTGAATGCTCCCTTAAGTTCATATTGAATCTGATGTTCAATTCCTGCAAATTTAAAGTAAATGCGTTAGAAAACGAGTGAATAATAAAGCAAAGGCTATAATGAAAAAGAAAGAAATAGATTTACGCTGCATATGGACAAGGCGAATAATCTCCGAGAAACTGATGGTTGACCTGAAAAAGTAAAGCAAGGCATTAATTTAAAGCAAATATAAAGGCACGATTTAAAGCAAGTGCAAAGCAAAGCAGTGCAGAAATATAATCAGTGCAATAGCCATTTGATAAATCAATTGGCGAGACAATCAGGCAATGATGGCCTTGAGTGGATTGTCAATTAAAAAAAATAAGGCAATGTTTATTTTGGCGTGATTTGAAAACACAACGCACGCCTTGGCTTCATTTCTTATTTGGGAATGAAAATCATAGAAGTAGAAATGCCGCCTGTTCGACAATAACTCATGGCAAAGCATAATGCTTTAAGTCATGAAAAAGGCAATGCGACGTAATCTGCAAGGCAACTTTTGCTGCGCGTTCAATAAATTGTTCTTCCATAGTGCGAATGATCTTTTCATTGCAAGCTTTCATGTTCCTGCTCTCAAAGAAAAATTGTTAGTTTTGGGGAGGGAGGGGGAAGCGTTTGCTTTGTGCAGACTTCATCCTGATCTTGCTGCTTCTGCTGCTTCCTCGTCTTCATTGGACTTGGATTTGTGAATTGCTTTCAGAAACTTGGCTCATGAACTCAAATAGCATAGATTTTGAAAAATAGAGGCAAGATAAAATATTTTAATGCAATATAGCAAGTGAAATAAGCATGCAAATGAAGTCAAAGATGCATTTTGAAAATTTTTCCTTGACTTAAACTTGTGACATATTTTAAAACAAACTGAACGTCCTTTGTCTTAGACTTTGCACTGTTTTCTTAACCAATTTCAAAATTCTTGCGATTCTGCCTCTTATAACCAATGCTGCTTCTTGCAAAATTCTGCCCCAGTTATTATCTTTCTCATCTCCAACTCATTTTGCAAAAATTGCCCCAGTTGTCCTTCTTAGGGGAAAAATGAAAATTTAAATGCTAAAGGGTCGAGCCCGATGAGGGAGCCTACGTATCCCTCCTTGGGAATCAGACCGTGCGTAGTTCTGCATCACTGCTTCAACGCCACATACCAACAAATAAAAGCTGCCCCAGTTGAAGTTCTAACAGATAGTGCGATATCCAAAGAGCGCAGATAATAACTTTCCAGTGCGTCGTTTCAAACTGTTCAGTTGTTTTGCCATACGTCACAAGCAAAGCTTTGGCAGGTTTATCAATTTTAATTTTGAAATAGAAACAAATGCAAGCGTAAATAATATAATAAGAATGCGATGCATTTTATTTCAACCTTTATAAATTCAAAATGAGTTAATTCAGATTAACATAAGCTTTAAAGTACAATGCAATTCAGGGCCTCAATCTGAATTAAAATTGAAAATAATGCTACTAAGTTCAATCGCCAAGTTCTTTCAAACAATGCCATTAGCTTCTGGTACTGCATCGTTCACGAGCTAGAGCGTCTACCATCAATCAGATCTTGAATCTTGCGTGATTTACATGGTCAACCACTTTACAAATCAAACTTCTGCTAGAGAAATAAACCAAACAAAGAAACCTCAAAGGGTAACTGTGTTAGTTTGCATGTCATTCCTAAGATTGCAT
Source organism: Petunia x hybrida (assembly GCA_037355625.1). Classification (NCBI taxonomy): domain Eukaryota; kingdom Viridiplantae; phylum Streptophyta; class Magnoliopsida; order Solanales; family Solanaceae; genus Petunia; species Petunia x hybrida. The sequence continues at coordinate 292,541 of JBBBVM010000574.1, read as the reverse complement.
TCAAGCAAAACATCTAGTATTTAACACATTTTGAGCAAATAAAGCAAGGCAAGCAATTAACATGTGACAATCACACGTAGTTGAGCGTAAATAAATATGCAAACGCGTCCTACCCTGCAAGGTGCCTCTTTGTGCCAGAGGTAGGCCTAATCGCCAAATTGCACACACATGTGGTTATTATAACGACACAAGCCATTTGTCAATACAATATCTGAGATAAAAAATAAACCGACATAATTGTCAACTTCTCAAATTTGACATGGCAAATGGTTTGGGATTCGTTATAATATCCACACGATCACATAATATGCAGTGTCGTTGGGATTCAATAACCTGTCAACAAAAGGACGGTTTCTTAATTACTGGAAACGGTACCAAGGACCGGATCAAAACTAAGGTGTATATGCATGCATGACCTAATCTCCTTCTAAGAGTGGGCTAACGGTTGAGGCTGATTCGACCTATGCGGAATAGACCTGGCCTCACAACGCAGTAGAACTGGCCATGACAAAACCAGACAATCTCAATATCCCGAACTAACTTTGGTGACACGAAAGAAGTTTCAAAGAGTGAGGTAAGGGCAATGCCCTTCCTGCATAACTACCCGTCAAGCAGGTGCCCCATGATGAAATCGAGGAGGTGAAAGAGAATTGACAGGCTCCATGAGGGAGGAAATATAAACGGAATACGAACTATGCACAAATAAAATATAATACATGCTTTCCATAACAAACCAAATAAACATATATAATAAAGCAAATAAATTAGGCATGCTAGTTGCAAATAATTGGAAACCTTTATGGTCAAAACCTTTATTGCTCCCCAGCGGAGTCGCCATGTTGTTGAACCCCAAAAATTTACCCCGAAAAAGGATAAATTCCGGAATATCGACAGGATGGACTAACTCTTTTGGAGTTTTTGGAGTCGCCACCCAATTTAAGGAAAACAGGGAACCAAATTAACAAATACGTGCAAAACTCCGTTTTAGGAAAAAGACGGTCTTTCAGAGATTCTAAGTAAGAGGTTTTATTAATTTCGGAAGAAGGTTTTTAAGGCACTTCCGAAATTCCGTTAAAAACGGTTAATCCGACAGGTTTCCAAAATATTTACAAGTGCATTTTCTAAAATTTATCTAAAATGAATAATTCAAATACTTTTCTTCTTTTTTTTTTTGGAAAAAAATGATTTAACTTGCACGCATTTGCTAAACTGGCTCCACAATTGACGTTCTATTAAATGACAACTCCGAAATATAAAGGCAATGACTATAAGGTAAAGCAATCAATCAAATAATCATATATAATCAAAGGTTCATTTTACAAATAAATTGTACCAATTCTATCAAGTCTAACTACGTAAATAATGAGAATAAGTTCAAAAGCTAGAACCCGGGAGCGGCATATTCATTCAATCAAATGTACCTCGCAAAAAAAACAAAATGAAATTTGATTTGTTCAATATAAAGTGTCATAACTAATGAAAATAAAATAATAATAAAGTAGTAATAATAATAATAATAATAATAATAATAATAAAATATATAATAATAATAATAATAATAATAGTAATAAAAATAATAATAATAGTAAGGGGGTTTTGTTTTTGCAAAATTTTAGGCTCAGGTTTGTATGGCGCGTCATGTAGAGGCTCGGGATGTTGGTACGGTTGCAAACACGCCGGCCGGTCGTGTTGCAATGCCAAGTACCAAATCCACCACTCTATTAAACTTGCTTTGCATTAAAGTACATACATTCATCATCGCCTATTTGCTTTAGGGACACGGGGACGGGACCGTCCAAGCGTAGTATCATGTTCAAATCAATCTCGAGGCCTCAATACGTGTATATGTATTTTTTCATTGGCCAAAACGGTGTAGTATCCGTTCGAATCAGTTTTTAGCCTCAAATAAATTATTTCCATAGGCCACAAACAATGTAGTTTCAGTTATCAGATTAGCCACATGAATAAGATAATGCCAGGGACATATTTTAAGCAGAATAGCAGTCAACATCCCAGTTGTAACAAAGAAACAGGACTCCCATTAGTCATAAGCTAACAGTAGTGAAAAGAGTTGCAACTCAAAAAGACCAAAGCAATTTTTTAGCCCAATAACAAATCAGCAGAATCAACAACAAGGATTAGTAGCAACGAATTAAGTATCACAGAAACCAGCACAAAATCGGGCTATTAAAGTTCCACACAACAGCGAAACATTGCCCGTCCAAATCCGATTAAACTCCGGTGAGGACAAACAAACAGATCAGCAGTCCAAATTCACCACCATCATTCAGAACAAACAAAGGAAACAATCCGACAAACAATGGCAAACGGAGGAGCGTCAGCCAGCGAGTAGGGCGTCGCTACAACTCTGACCCATTTTCGATTTCAGTCACAGATCGGAGGAGAACAACAGAGAAATAGATGGAGTTTCCGGTCAAGAACAAACATCGACACCCATCTCCACCGTTATTTTCATCACTGGTGGTATCTCCACCACGGCAACACCGCAATTGTTTCCCCAATTTCCCTAATCCCTCTGTTTCTGTTCGCGATTCAAGAAAAGAAAAACACCGGAAAGCTTTTGATCGAGACCCCTTTCCCGCTTCCCTGATGTGTGTGTAAAGGAGAGGAGAATATGATGATATATGTGTAGATCTGATCTTGTTCTATATGCGAGTGAGGATGATGATGATGTATGTGGGGGAGATGATAAATGAATGGTGGGTAATGTGGGTGTGGGGTGTGTGAGGCTGATGAATAAAGGGTGTGTAAATGGATTTTGTGTTTTTGTGTTTTTTTTTAGGAAGAAGATGATGTAGATCTCATTTCCTTTTGTGTGTATTTTTTGTTTTGATCATGGTGTATGGGAGTGATGTGTGGAGATCTGATTATGCTTGGAATTGGAGAGGAGAGTTTTTGTTTTTTTGAGAAGATGATGAATAGTGATTGTGTGCTACGGTTTTGGGATAAGTATGTATATATAGGTAGAGGATTTGCACAAATAGGCTAGTGCTTAGGGGGGGGAGCGGATTTGGCCACAATTTTAGAATTAATTATAAAAAGTGAATGGGTTGTACGAGTGGGTTAAAATTGGTGGGATTTTGCAAATTTAGCACTTTTCTTTGAAATTTCAATTGATCATCTTTTACTGTCATTATTTTCTTTAATTTTCAAATTAACCTCAATTATAAAAATATTACCATAATTTATTAAAGTTGAAAAAAATTCGGGACAAGATTGGGTGTCAACAGTCTTAAAGTCACATAGATGAAAATCTTTTGAGTGTTGGTGTGTTTGCATGGATGAAAGCTAATTGGGTGATGTTAATATATCATGATTAGTTCATTTACGCTAGATTTGTTCATCTATCTGCATGGCCACTTAGCCAGAGGTTACTGCCAAATAGGAATTTTTAATAGTTTCATACGTTGAGGTGGTAGAATTTTGAGTATTTGTGTTAGCATGTAGTGAGGATGTGGCAGTTGTGGAGTTTTTATTTTTATATTATTTTTATTATTTGTCTTAACACTGTCTTCCAATGACTGGGAAGCAGGACCCACATTTGGTTGTGACACGTTTGGTACACGTATCTGAGCACTTATTTCAGGTAATTGTTTAGACAAAAAGTTGTGAGGAGATTCATTCACTGAATCTGAAAAAGTATTTTTTTGGCATATATCCTACTCGTTTGGCATATCATCTAATGAAATAAATTTATTTGATTGTGGAGAGATAGTACTACCAAACAAAATATGAGAAGAATTTAAAACATTTAAACAGTTTTTAATTCTATAGGATGAAGTAATATTGTTGGGAGACTTACCGGAAAAAGCAGATACACTTTTAACAGTATTACATGATCATCTCGTTTAAGCGTTGTATATGAGATACCCTATCATCGTCTTCTTGGAAAAACCACCATTTGCCACTAGTTTTTAGTTGTTCTTCAATTACTGCTACTTCTGCATTGTGACTGGTTGAAGAAACTTCGGTTGCTTTATGTGGATTGTGAGATGGTTTTCCAATCGTTTGAAAAATCAAATTTGTGTGACCTAACAACCCACATATCGTACATAATATCATATTCCCCTCGTATTGAACTTGTTGTTTATGGGTGCCAATCATAATAGAAGATTTAACAGGTTTGTCTAGTGGCGCCTCTATACAAAGTCTTGCATATCAACCTCGTAATGTCGTATTGGTACAAATGTCAACTTTTAACAATTTACCGAATATGTTCCCTATTCTTTTAAGAGTTGGCCATCGTAGAATTCTGCTAGGAGTTGTGGTAAATGAATCCAGATGGCAGAGAATGGTGTTTAGCAGTAGCCGCTACAAAGCTTGGCTCCCAACGTTTAATGACGAGGTAATGGCCATTAATAAACCATGTTGCCCCTCTTAAAAATATGGTCATACTTTTCTCAAAATTAAACTTTGCAAGATAAAATTCATATCCTAAATCTATCAAGGAAAATTCTTCAGTGGTGGTCCATAAGTGTTGTAGCTTAGATTTTAAATAATGATGAGGGATTCTCTTACCAAATAGTTTATAATAAGGGAATATTTCGATGGCTGATAGATCCACTGTTTGTCTTCATCTGAGAGATAGCATCTATACCATCTCAAAGATGATGATGATGATGATGATGATGATGAATATCTTGGTTAGAATGATCATCTTCTGGTAGTATTTCCATCGTTGGATCAGAGATGGTTGGATCAATAAATTTTTCAAAAGATAATAGTTTTTTTCTCTAAAACTCAGTTTATCGGCATCTATATCTTTTTGAATATCTGGTGGTTTTGGTGGAATATCAGAGAGACGATTCAGTTTTTATATGTCTTGATTCATGGTTTTTTTTTTTTTTTTGTTGGAAGATGAAAAGTTGAGTTAGTTGAGTTAATGCTCTGCTGCTTAGATGGAGCATTTGGTGTTCATATGCATGAAATATAAATATCAGAGACAAAAATTTAATATAAGAGGATTATATTAAACTTGAAAATAATACAATGCTAGAGGGATAGAACTCTAACCAATTCTAGAGAGAGAGGGAGGAGTATTGTGAATGATGTAGTAGAAGTGGTGTGTGTTTTTACAAGTGATAGTGGGGGGTATTTATAGCAAAAAACACATGAAATATAATACTTGTTGATGTCATGGATGATGTCAACTCTTGCTAATGCTTGTTGATGTTATGGATGATGTCAACTTTATCTTGCTAATGCTTGCTGATGTCATGGATGATGTCAGCTTTAAATGATGTCATGATTTGTCATGCTGATGTAATAATTGTGTGCATCAAAATGATGACACCTTGATGTCATGCTTGCGCATTTTGATTATTCTTCTGCTAAATCATAATCAGGGTCTTCTTCTTCGTCTTCTTCTTCTTCTTCTGAAGATGGTTGAGACTTCTGGCTGGAGGATCCAGCTTTATGTTGTTGGAGGATTAATTCCATTTGTTCAATAAAGTCTCCTTTATTGCTAGAGCAGGCTAACTGTGTAGCTGCTATTGATTTTTGTTGAAAAAATAGTCTTGGGTAGCATCTGTTGGAGACAAATACTTTGGATTCTCTAGGAACCATTTTTCTAAAGCCGGAACATAGGCTTCGGAAGGATTCCAGTTCTTGTACCATTTGGTGTGACCTTGTAGGGCTAACCATGGCAGTCCTTTGTGTCCATCTTGCTTATGAAAAGAAAATTTTTGGGAATAGATCCACGGAAGGTGAAATCTATGGGAAAATTGAAGTAGTACAGGTATCTGTTGTTGACTAAAGAACCTAGTACTGAAATATTCATATCCTTCTTTAACTAGAGGGGGAAAATTTTCAATTTTGTGTCCATATACAGGCCACCATTGATGTATGAACCACTGAGGAAATTCAGAGACTAATTGTTTACCCCAAAGGATAAACCAAGAGTGTTTTCCTAGGTGATTTTGAAATGTGAAGGCATTCATCCAGGCAGCCTTGTAGTCCTAATAATTAAAATATTGAGGTCGAAAAGGTTGGGAAATTTTTTTATATTTGGTTGGAAGTGTGCCCCATTCTTTTGGCGAGATTATTTTACTAATCCACACCGTTGTATGGGTAACATATCCCTGGGTTTTCTTATCCTTATAGGGTTTGAATAAGCAAGATTTGGTATCCGCAAGGATAAATTCATAAAATTTCTGAGTATGGTCAGGAGTTTCTTGTATGAAATTGGCTGATGAGCTGAGCATTTGACTAGCTACTTCTTGAGGGTTTGGATGCCAAAATTCTGGCTCAATTTGGGTAAGAGGATAGACATTGTCATTTTTAAAGTAGGTTGGTTCCTCAGGGGAGGAACTTTTGAATGAAGAAATTAGTTGTGGCACGGGTGAAGAAAGTGCCTGTTTGGGTGCTGAATACACCGTGCTTGTGCTCTGTGTGCTGGGGCTTTTGGCCGCCATCGGTGTCTGTGTGGTGCTTTTAGCAGCCACAGAAGAAGAAGATGCGTAGCCTGAGGCCGCCACAGTGGAACATAAATTTTTAAACACAATAAATTGTTTTCTTATTTTAGGGTCTCTTATGGTTGCTTTAATTCCCATAAGCTTCACCAATTTAAGAAGTTTGTATCTGACCAAGAGTCAGATGATGTCTGTGTATGTTGATTTTCATCTTCTTCAACCAAATCTGCCTATTTTTTCGGGCTTTCAATTGAAATTGGTTCAGCCTTTTCCAGGAGATATGACGGGTGTATTCCCTTCATAGCATAGTCCGCTGAAGTTTGATATCTTGGCTGACTTGAGTCAGCAACATCCTTTGAAAGTTTACTTGGAGGCAACTGAAATTATTTGCTGTTGAGAGACAGCTTTGTCTTGTTTGTTTTCCTCCGGAGGAGGAAGGGCTGGAAGTTCTTCTTTCTTTTTTCTGGGCATGTTATCTTCCCTGCAAGAATTCTCGAGTGAGAAAATCTGGAATAGAGTTTGAGCTCCCTTTGATATATTCTATATCAAAATCAAAAATAGATAAAATAGCTTGCCATCTGGCAAATATATGTTTTGATGCAAGGTTTTGTACATCTTTTTGTAGAACAGATTTTGGCAATCAATTCTCAAAAGGAATGTTTGGTTTAGTAAATCAGCTTGAAATTTAAAAATGCATAAAACAATTGCTAAAATTTCCTTTTTAATTGTAGGATAATTTTGTTGAGCATTATTCCAATGTTTTGATGAAAATGCAATGATATGTTCTTTGCCATCTTTCTTTTGTTTTAATATGCCACCATAACCAATGTCTGGATCATCTGTTTCAACAATTTTGAATGCAGAAGGATCAGGGAGAGATAAACAAGGAAGATGTTTAACTTTTAATTTTATTTGCTGGACAACGTTGGTATGAACATTAGTCCATGGAGGAGGAGGCTTTTTCAGTCTATTGTGGAGAGGTTTTAGCAGATTGCTAATACCTGGAATAAAATCAGATACATAATTAACACAACCTAAAAATTTTTGAAGTTGGGTTTTATCTAAGATCTGATCAGGGAACTTATCAGCAAACTGATTGATCTCTGGATGGGGACAATAGTTCCTTATTGGATATTGTGACCTAAAAATCGTATATTAATTTGAAAAAGACTATACTTAGTTTTTGAAAGAACTAAGCCATTTTCTTTAATGGTATTAAAGAATATTCTCAAATGTTTAAAATGTTGATCGATGCTAGTAGAAAATACTAAGACATCATCGATGTAAACGATAATAAATTTTGAAAAAGGATTAAAAACGTCATTCATAATTCTTTGAAATTCTGAAGGAGCATTTTTTAATCCAAATGGCATTACATTCCATTCGTATTGCCCAAATGGAACAGTAAAAGCAGTTTTATATCGATCTCTTGGATCAATTTGAATTTGCCAAAAACCTGATTTTAAATCAAATTTTGAAAAAATAGTAGCAGCATAAAGCCGCTGAAGTAAATCTCTTTTGTTTGGAATAGGATGTCTAATCCAACGAAGAGCTGTATTCAGAGGTTTGAAATTAATTACTAAACGAGGGACACCTCGTTCGATTTCCGAGTTTTTATTAACATAAAAAGCAGCACAACTCCAGGGGGATTTACTGGGAGAGATGATGTGTTTGTCAAGAAGATCTTTGATCTCACTTTGGCAATGAATTGTTAACTCGTGATTCATTTGGATAGGACGAGCTTTAGTGGGAATGGTTTTTTCATCGAAGTCATGTTCATAAGGAAGTCTGACTATGTGTTTCTTTCGATTCCAAAAGGCTGTTGGTAAATCAGCACAAAGATCCTTTTGGATTTTGGCTTCAAAAGTTTTAACTTTAGACTGAAGAGAAGGATCTTGAAGCTGTTGCTGTAGCCTTTGAAATGCTACTTCTTCCTAGAGGAAATTGATTTGGGCTTCCTTATGTTTTAAGGTAGACAAGACCTTCTTGATAGGAGGTTTATCAAAAGGGAGGAGGATTTTATTACCTATGCACTCAATTTGGATGCCTTGGTTAGTGACCATAAAAGACATGATTTCTTGGATGAAAGGGGTGCCTAATATGACTGAGTTAGTGAGGTCTTTTACTAACAAGAAAGAAGTTGAGATTGACAAAGAAGAATTTTCCAAGGAAGTTTTAACTTCAACATCAGAGAGTTTGAAGCTAATTCCTAATTTTTTGCCATTGGCTGCTCTGAGGGCTTCTTTGGTTTTCTCAAAGTATTTTGTTGGGATGAGTCCTTCTTGTATACAATTGAGATCTGCACTTGTATCAAATAAGGCGACAATATCTAAAGTGAAGGACTTATTGATAACTAGGGTAACCCTAATATGCCATTTCTGGATGGAAAGTCTGGAGAGGTAGTTGATGAAATCTTCCTGATCAACTGGTTTGGTTTGTGTTTGTCTAGGCTGTGTAGAAAGCTGTTGGAGAACAAGGCGATCTATATCTTGTTTTGCTCTAATTTCTCGAATTTCTTCTTTAAGGAGTGCTATCTCAGTTTGGAGATCCTGGATAGTTATGGTCTTGGGTTTTTGTGAAGGAAATCTATTGAGAATGTCAGTAATATTGTAAGTATTAGCTATTTGAGGATGATTTGGAAAGGTACTTGAAGATGTGGAAGGCTTATCTATGGTTCGTTTGAACTGCTCTAGATAATATTTCTTTTAGACTGAATTCTCAAGATTACTAATAAGCTCAAGGAGGAGATCTTGTTCTTTAGAGAGAACATTAATCTCGGGTCCGCTATTTTGGTCTTCTTGACTAGATTCAGACGGAGATGATTGTACATCATCATCTTCAAGCTGGTTGAATTGCTGTTCAAGTTCATCATCAGCAATATCAGAAGCATCACTATCTTCTAGTAGGAGTTGTTCTCTTTGGTTAAGAATAGACTCATCTAATTCAAGGTTTCTAACTTTGTTAGCTAATTTGCAGTATTTGGCGATATGCCCAGTTTTGTTACATTTGTAACATTTGTCAGAATTGAGAGATTTGAAACCTGGTGCTTTAGGTCTATTGGGTAGGGTTGATGGAGCTTTGTTTTTGGAGTGGGAAGGATTTGTTTTTTTGTACTTGGGTGCAGAAGGTCTATTTCTTGGGACGGCCTCCTTATCTTTAGCCTTTCGTCTCTTATGAAGCTTTTTTTCACAAGGAGGGATACCAAATTGTTCGCAGAAACTTCCTAAATCTCTGCGAGTTTGAGCTCTATCTTTGGCTAATTGTCTCAATATCTTATCTTGTCGACAGATTTTGAGAGCAAATTGTTGAATGAGACTGGTAAGCTGACCATAGGTGATTTGTTCATAAGGAATAATATCACCAGGGTAGAGACTTTGGAGTTCCTCTTTGACTAAATCTCTAAGGGACTTAGGCAGGCCATCTAGGAATTTTTCTTTCCAATATGGGAGGTTTCCATCTGGTTTTTCATATATTCTGGTAAGAAAGGAGTCTTTATACCACCTAAAATCAGAGAGGGTTTTACACTTAAGATTGTTAAGTATTTCAGAAGATCTTTCTCTGAAAATACCTGGACTACCTATGAAAGTTTTGATAATGGTGTAAATTAGGGTGTTGGTCGAATCAGGAATGGTTTGGCCATCTTTTAGGATTGGTTCTCCTGTTGGATCAATTCTAACGCTGTAGAAGATCTTTTGATGATCTTCCTCGCGAAGATGGGTATCCCACCAGCCTTTAAGTTGACCTGTAAAACCTGCTACTAATATATGGGTAGTAAGCTGGTCACTACAGTTATGAGAAGTTCTATACGCAGTGGCTACCATAGTCATCTGCTGCAATTTGGACAAAATATTGTATTCGGAGCAACCAACTATGTTCCATTCATAGATGTTGTTGGCATTGTAGTTATTCTGCATGACACTAGGTTTTTCTTCTAAAATCATGTCAGGATGAGTAGCTCTAGGATAATAGAGTTTTTGGGGTTGTCGCCAGTTGGAGGATCCTGTTTTAAGAGGAGCAACTTCTAGAGAAGGATCATAATGAAATTGATCAGACTGTGTTTGGGATTCTCAATCTGTATCTACCTCTCGAAGAACACCTATAGAAGCATCCTTAATTACAGACTCTTTGGTTGCAGAGTCTTGAATGACAAAGGTTTTCTCTATTTCAGAGATTCTTCGTTGAAGGTCAGAAAGTTGAGGGAAACCTTTAGATTGGTGACTCTGGAGTTCACTAGCAAAAGTTCCAGGGATCTCATAAGGTTTAAATAGTGGAATTGAAGATGTTTCGACTGGCTTAGAACTACTAGATGCTGAAAAAGATGGTTTTGAAATCAAATATTCACCAAGAGTTTGTAAATACTTGTTTGTATAATTATTTTGTTTAAAGATATTTTTAATATCTTTGGCTGTGAAAGCTTCACTTTCAGGTTTTAATTTGAAAGGAGTAGCTACCACTTGAGTTTTGCCATGATTTTTTGAAAATCCTTGTGGTGGAGGAAGTTCAGAGATGACTTCTTCTCCAGTTGAAGTTTTCCAAATTTTTGAAACATTAATAGATTTAGAAAAAGGAAATTCTATATGGTGGTATTCAGCATAAGCTTCAAACCACTCAAAAAATTAATCTGCTCTTGAATCGAGTTCAAAGATTCATAATAAATTTTTTGAAGATTTTTTCTTTCATTTCCTTGAAAACTGTTAAAAAACCATGTTCTCTTAAAAAGGTTCTCAGGAGAGTAAAATTCAGTTCTGAGTTTTTCTTTGTCAATTTGAAAATCTTTTTCTAAAACACCTAATTCAGCGCCTAGAGATGAATAAGTAGGAGACTGAGGTCTTTCGAAGTTAACTTCCGTTGGAGGTGTTTCCACTGAGTATTCTGCTTGAGGAATCCTAGATTCGAAGTTAACAGTTTCGATTCTAGAAGGAAATGAGGAGACAGAATGTCTAGCAGATTGAGTCTCAGATTGTGCTAAAGGTGAGGAAGGTATTCTTTGACTATGAGATCTTCGGAAGGAAATAGTTACAGATCCTGAAGAAAACTGTTGGATCTGGGACACATTAGTATTTTCTGGCTTCTGGGCTGGGGTAGCATCTTGCAAAAGCCAGTTTTGAGGTAAAGAAACCTGATTCCAAGATATAGGTCTTGGAACTGATAAATGGGATCTTTGAAGATCTGTATGGAAGAGAACAGTTTCTCCTTTATGAAGTGTTTTCATGGCTCCAGAATTGAAGGCTGAATTCATAGCTTTGTATTGAATTCTATAGATGATAGCAACTGGAAGTGATCCAGTCTTGGTTTTATAATTGGATGTCTTGACATTTAATGTCAAAGAGTCTAGTATATTCCTATCTTTAAGGGATACAGTAAAGTTGGGAAAGCAGTCAAAATAAATCGGTCCATTACAAAGACTGGTTTCCACCATTCCTAGAAGGGAATCATTGAAGTCTAAAAATCTAGAATCTCTAAGGCAGAGGGGGAGAGATGTATCTAGTCCTTCTCTAGAGAGAGGTTTAGCTGCAATTTGTACTAAACCAAAATGGAGATAGTTGTACTTTTTTCTATATTTTTCTATAGATTTTGGGTTTAAAAGCTTGATGTCCTTATGATCTGACTCAAGAGGAATAGTTTGCTCGATGGTTGAAATGTGGTAGTCACTTGTCAAATTCCATCTAGACTTATAAATTGTGGACTGAGGATGTTTAGGAATTTTCCAGTCATCAATTGATTGCTGTAAATCAGTAAAACTGACTTCTTCTTTGAGTTTAGAATTTGAAGAGGAAGAGGAGGATGTAGATCTAGAAGAGGAAGGAAATTAATTTTTAGTGGAGGAAGAGAAAGAATGGAAGAATGCCATAGCAAGATCTGCACAGAAATTTAATCGATAAAAAGTAATAATTTTAAAGCTTCCTATTCTTGGATCTAGAGACCAATGGGTTCCATAAGGATAATATTCAAGTTCTTAACTCAATAGTATGAGGAAAAAATCAGATTTAGAAATTAGAAATATAAGTACATGTTTTCTTTAATACGCAAAATTAAATTAGCTTATGTTTAAAAGAGTATCTTGACTAATGACCCAAAGGTTATAAATAACCATCTGTAAGCCTTCTGAGTAATTTTCCTTGGCAACCTAGCCATTTTGCTCAGGAACACTACTTACAGTGCAGATCCGGAAGGATCACAGTGCCATTAGTTAAGAATATTCTTAATACATAAGTAAATCTAATAGAAGTGTATTTAAGAATTCATGTTTTATAGATCTAAATACTAGATCAAATAATACCTCATAAAAGTAAGTTAAAAACAAGAATAATAATCCCTACTTCCCCCCATGGCTCTGATACCAAGAGGCCGGAAGCGAACCCCCTAAATAAAAGGAAAGAAATATAGGGAAGTAAGGACAGGAAGCAAGTGCAGATTAATTAATTAACCTCCTATCAAGAAGGTCTTGTCTACCTTAAAACATAAGGAAGCCCAAATCAATTTCCTCAAGGTAGAAGTAGCATTTAAAAGGCTACAGCAACAGCTTCAAGATCCTTCTCTTCAGTCTAAAGTTAAAACTTTTGAAGCCAAAATCCAAAAGGATCTTTGTGCTGATTTACCAACAGCCTTTTGGAATCGAAAGAAACACATAGTCAGACTTCCTTATGAACCTGACTTCGATGAAAAAACCATTCCCACTAAAGCTCGTCCTATCCAAATGAATCACGAGTTAACAATCCATTGCCAAAGTGAGATCAAAGATCTTCGTGACAAACACATCATCTCTCCCAGTAAATGCCCCTGGAGTTGTGCTGCTTTTTATGTTAATAAAAACTCGGAAATCGAACGAGGTGTCCCTCGCTTAGTAATTAATTACAAACCTCTGAATACAGCTCTTCGTTGGATTAGATATCCTATTCCAAACAAAAGAGATTTACTTCAGCGGCTTTATGCTGCTACTATTTTTTCAAAATTTGATTTAAAATCAGGTTTTTGGCAAATTCAAATTGATCCAAGAGATCGATATAAAACTATTTTTACTGTTCCATTTGGGCAATACGAATGGAATGTAATGCCATTTGGATTAAAAAATGCTCCTTCAGAATTTTAAAGAATTATAAATGACGTTTTTGATCCTTTTTCAAAATTTATTATCGTTTACATCGATGATGTCTTAGTATTTTCTACTAGCATCGATCAACATTTTAAACATTTGAGAATATTCTTTAATACCATTAAAGAAAATGGCTTAGTTCTTTCAAAAACTTAGTATAGTCTTTTTCAAATTAATATACGATTTTCAGGTCACAATATCCAACAAGGAACTATTGTCCCCATCCAGAGATCAATTCAGTTTGCTGATAAGTTCCCTGATCAGATCTTAGACAAAACCCAACTTCAAAGATTTTTAGGTTGTGTTAATTGTGTATCTAATTTTATTCCAGGTATTAGCAATCTGCTAAAACCTCTCCACAATAGACTGAAAAAGCCTCCTCCTCCATGGACTAATGTTCATACCAACATTGTCCAGCAAATAAAATTAAAAGTTAAACATCTTCCTTGTTTATCTCTCCCTGATCCTTCTGCATTCAAAATTGTTGAAACAGATGCATCAGACATTGGTTATGGTGGCATATTAAAACAAAAGAAAGATGGCAAAGAACATATCATTGCATTTGCATCAAAACATTGGAATAATGCTCAACAAAATTATCCTACAATTAAAAAGGAAATTTTAGCAATTGTTTTATGCATTTCTAAATTTCAAGCTGATTTACTAAACCAAAAATTCCTTTTGAGAATTGATTGCAAAGCTGCAAAATCTGTTTTACAAAAAGATGTACAAAACCTTGCATCAAAACATATATTTGCCAGATGGCAAGCTATTTTAGCTATTTTTAATTTTGATATAGAATATATCAAAGGGAGCTCAAACTCCATTCCAGATTTTCTCACTCGAGAATTCTTGCAGGGAAGATAACATGCCCAGAAAAAAGAAAGAAGAACTTCCAGCCCATCCTCCTCCGGAGGAAAACAAACAAGACAAAGCTGTCTCTCAACAGCAAATAATTTCATTTGCCTACAAGCAACTTTCAAAGGATGTTGCTGACTCAAGTCAGCTAAGATATCAAACTTCAGCGGACTATGCTATGAAGGGAATACACCCGTCATATCTCCTGGAAAAGGCTGAACCAATTTCAATTGAAAGCCCGAAAAAATGGGCAGATTTGGTTGAAGAAGATGAAAATCAACATACACAGACATCATCTGACTCTTGGTCAGATACAAACTTCATAAATTGGTGTAAGCTTATGGGAATTAAAGCAACCATAAGCGACCCTAAAATAAGACAACAATTTATTGTGTTTAAAAATTTATGTTCCACTATGGCGGCCTCAGGCCACGCATCTTCTTCTTCTGTGGCTGCTAAAAGCACCACACAGACACCAATGGCGGCCAAAAGCCCCAACACACAGAGTACAAGCACGGTGTATTCAGCACCCAAACAGGCACTTTCTTCACCCGTGCCACAACCAATTTCTTCATTCAAAAGTTCCTCCCCTGAGGAACCAACCTACTTTAAAAATGACAATGTCTATCCTCTAACCCAAATTGAGCCAGAATTTTGGCATCCAAAACCTCAAGAAGTAGCTACTCAAATGCTCAGCTCATTAGCCACTTTCATACAAGAAACTCCTGACCATACTCAGAAATTTTATGAATTTATCCTTGCGGATACCAAATCTTGCTTATTCAAACCCTATAAGGATAAGCAAACCCAGGGATATGTTACCCATACAACGGTGTGGATTATTAAAATAATCTCGCCAAAAGAATGGGGCACACTTCCAACCAAATATAAAAAATTTTCCCAACCTTTTCGACCTCAATATTTTAATTATTATGACTACAAGGCTGCCTGGATGAATGCCTTCACTTTTCAAAATCACCTAGGAAAACACTCTTGGTTTATCCTTTGGGGTAAACAATTAGTCTCTGAATTTCCTCAGTGGTTCATACATCAATGGTGGCCTGTATATGGACACAAAATTGAAATTTTTCCCCCTCTAGTTAAAGAAGAATATGAATATTTCAGTACTAGGTTCTTTAGTCAACAACAGATACCTGTACTACTTCAATTTTCCCATAGATTTCACCTTCCGTGGATCTATTCCCAAAAATTTTCTTTTCATAAGCCAGATGGACACAAAGGACTACCATGGTTAGCCCTACAAGGTCACACCAAATGGTACAAGAACTGGAATCCTTCCGAAGCCTATGTTCCGGCTTTAGAAAAATGGTTCCTAGAGAATCCAAAGTATTTGTCTCCAACAGATGCTGCCCAATACTCATTTTTTCAACAAAAATCAATAGCAGCTGCACAGTTAGCCAGCTCTAGCAATAAAGGAGACTTTATTGAACAAATGGAATTAATCCTCCAACAACTTAAAGCTGGATCCTCTAGCCAGAAGTCTCAACCATCTTCAGAAGAAGAAGAAGAAGACGAAGAAGAAGACCCTGATTATGATTTAGCAGAAGAATAATCAAAATGCGCAAGCATGACATCAAGGTGTCATCATTTTGATGCACACAATTATTACATCAGCATGACAAATCATGACATCAACTAAAGCTGACATCATCCATGACTTCAGCAAGCATTAGCAAGATAAAGTTGACATCATCCATGACATCAACAAGCATTAGCAAGAGTTGACATCATCCATGACATCAACAAGCATTATATTTCATGTATTTTTTGCTATAAATACCCCCCACTATCACTTGTAAAAGGACACACCACTTCTACTACATCATTCACAATACTCCTGCCTCTCTCCCTAGAATTGGTTAGAGTTCTATCCCTCTAGCATTGTAATATTTTCAAGTTTAATATAATCCTCTTATATTAAATTTTTGTCTCTAATATTTATATTTCATGCATGTGGTCGGTTTTACCGCCTGATTTACTTTACTGCATTGCATATTTAATTTTTTGCATTACATATTATATATGGTTGGCACTGCCACCTAATTACTAACTTAATTAATTAATCTGCACTTGCTTCCTGTCCTTACTTCCCTATATTTCTTCCCTTTTATTTAGGGGGTTCGCTTTCGGCCTCTTGGATCATCAAAAGATCTTCTACAGCGTTAGAATTGATCCAACAGGAGAACCAATCCTAAAAGATGGCCAAACCATTCCTGATTCGACCAACACCCTAATTTACACCATTATCAAAACTTTCATAGGTAGTCCAGGTATTTTATTATTATATAATATCATAGATATTGTATTGGCCTAAACTGATCTTAGGTCACAAATCGAATTTTGCTTGCGAATACAAGAAAATCAATGTATCAAAGTCGAAATTAGAACAGTAAAGACGGGAATTATGCGTAAATAAATGAGATTTCAATATATGATCTTGAGTACAAAATTTGACAGAGTTTTGGTATGTATTTCTAAGAGGGTATTTATCAAGGACATGGAGGAAGAAAGGTAGGACTCAGGTCTTCAAGTTGAAGTGCTTGACAAGTGCCTCAAGATTCTTTGTATTCTCGGCCCTTTCCATCACCAGCTCGGCCTCATACTTGTGACACTCAATTTTCAAGCGATCAATTTCTTGATCCTTCAACTCCAGTTTCCTTTGCAGCTCAACATTTTCTGTATTCACTTCAAGAACATGATGCTCCAGTTCTTTGACTGCTGCAATTGCTTCCTCTGGTCCATAGTCCTAACTTTCTTCAGACTGCTCCTGCTTAACCTGCACTGGTTTCTTGGAAGCTCTCTTCTCTTTGAAGAAATCACAATTTTTCAGCACATTCAACCCAAACATTTGATGAATGGTTGGCTTTTTTCCATCTTCACAAGGAACCCCAAAGGGCTCAAGAACATGCTGTAGGATGTAGGAATGCACTAAGGAATGTGGCTTCTGATCAGTATCTGCAATCCTTTTGATGTGTCTGATTATCCAATCAGGTAGATTGATCCTCACTCCTCTGTCCAGCAGGTCCATGTAGGTCAAGTCAAGGGCACTAGCCTCACTGTTCCTTCTCCCCTTGGCAGTAGAAATCTATGAACAAACTCAAAAAGCAACTGATGAGCTGGCTCCATCTCCTTCTTGTCAACTTTCCTTTCTTTCCTGAGTTTCGTTTTTCCTGAGAATTTTTTCACAACACTCAGAGGAGTCACTCCATCAATTCTTTTTGGCCACTTCAACTTAATGTACCTGCAATAACCCTCAGCAGGAACATCAAGTATCACTCCCAACTCTATCCTCCCAAATTCAATCTCTATTCCCTTCACAACAGAAAACACTCTTCTGGCAGCAACTCTGCAATTTGTGTAGAACTCCCTAATTTCATCAGCATACAAAAACCTGTCTTTCTTGGCAAAGAGGTCTAACTAGCCTTGATCCTCCACCTTCCTAAGTAGAGGTTTCATATTGTTCTCCTGAAGGTCACCCAAGGTGCTCCCAGCCAGTACTTGGTGCCTTGCAAAGAAGGCTGTTCTGTCAACCTCTTCATCAGAGTCTTTACTCTTCTTCTTGCTTTCCAACTCACTATCTGTATCTGAGTCACTAGGTTCCACAAAGCTTCCAGCTTCATCACTTTCCTCCTTGGCCTCAACAACTTTTCTTTCATTCTTCTTCTCCTCCTGTTTTCCAGCACCCACTTTCTTTACTTGCTTTTCCAGTTTCCCCATCTTCTCTAACTGCTGCTTTAGGGCAGACATAGTTGCTACCCTTCTTGGTGCTGGCTGAGCAGCAGGTTTGTCATCACTCTCAGTACTCTCCTCCTAAGAGTTCTCACTACTTTCATCCAGCAGCCTGCTTTTGGGCACAGACTTTCCCCCTTTCAACAGTTTCCTTCTCTTATCAAGTTCAATCTTTGTCTCACTTACAAACACAACTTCCTCTTCTTCACCCTCGTCCAACAACTTCTCATCTTCCACCCCAAATTTTCTTTTTACACTCTTCTTTTTCTTTTCTTCAACTTCCTCTACAATTTTCTCACTTTCACCATTTCCCTCCAGAATTGCCTCATCTTTCTCCTTATTAGAATCAGTCCAATTTAGTTCTGCATCATCAGCCACAATAGGATCTGAGCGAGAACCAGGTTCTTCGCACTAATCCTTTGCAGCCTCAACATAACTGGGTCCTCCAACTACAGGACTCTCTAACACAGACATCCCTTGAATTTTCTCAATAGAAACAGCCTCCAAACTAGGTTTGTTGACATGTTCCTTTTGGGATTCAGCAGAATCCTCTTCTCTCAATTTTTCCAACACATTCTCAACTGCATTAACCTGCACCATTTCCTCAATCACTAAGGGCAAATGAAAACTAGACTTAGGAAAAGATTCCTCTTGAACAACCTTCAAGTTCTTTTCAACTACATTCCCCCTATCAGACATTCCACAGGGCTCTACCTTATCTACAATTTCATCTAGTCCTTTAACCAATGATTCAGTACTCAATTTTTCAGGGCTTTTTACAGACTCTAAAGAAGTAGAATCAGATACAGTAGAATCATGTTTTACCTCAATCAGTTTTTCAGAAGAGACTGGTTCTGACGGCATAGGAGACGAGGATCTGACAACCGTCTTCTTGACACCCTTCTTTCCTACCTTTTTGAGGAATTTTACCCTAGCTTTGACAATTCTCTCCGCGAGAGTAGATGGAGGAGGTTTGGGAGTAGATTTCTTGGACGTTAGGGTTTCTGAGGTCTTGAAAGGAGAAGCGGATGTAGATTATGCTTGAGACATGGCGAATTTTGGTTAGGGTTTCTGGGAGAGAGTGAAGGAAATTTTTTCTTCGATTTTAGAGAGAGAGAGAGAGAGGACAGTGTAAGGAAGGATTTTGCAATTGTGTAATGAGAAGAAATAATGGGGTTAGGGGTTTTCTATGGGGAAAAGGTGCTAATAATGACTAAGAGGCAAAAAGTAGCTTTTTAAAGTTCTGAAAACCTGGAAAAGGTACGATTTGACGGTTATATAGACTTACCTAAATAAGGTCTTTTTAAATGAGTGGGGTCCGGTAATGTCTAGTAGAAATCTAACCACAAAAGGAATTATTCCTATAATCAAGGACGGTTACAAGAACATAGAAAGCCTTACTTGACACACGTATAATTGACAATCAATTTCAGTTATGACACTTAACATAAATAGCTGTGTAGCTGTACCTGGACATGGTTCCTCACGCTTGCCTTGGTTCCTTCTATGTACCCTGTAGGTTCTTTCATGGGAACACATTAGCCCAACCTGGTGCTACTCAGCTGAACATGTATACTTAATAAAGTGCAAAATTTAGACTGGACAATAACAACAATAATTACAAAACAGATTACTGAACACTTAACTAACCAATCACTGGGGAACAAATGCTGAGTCATCCGTGTATTTTGGTCATCCCTTACTCTAACCTGTTCCTCTCAGACTGAACTTTGTTCAATGCTTTGGTAAAGATGTCAGCAATTTGATCTTCAGTCCTGCAAGAATTCATAGTAATCAGACCCTTTTCTACATTATCTCAAAGAAAATGGTATCTAATATCAATGTGCTTTGTTCTTTTATGTTGAACTGGGTTCTTGGCAATGTTCACTGCACTTGTGTTATCACAGAAAATGGGCACAGCTCCACATTTAATTCCAAAGTCCTCCAACTGCTGTTTGATCCATAGCAATTATGAGCAGCATGATGCAGCTGCTACATACACAGCTTCTGCAGTAGATAAGGCTACTGAGTTCTGCTTCTTTGTTGCCCAAGAAACTAAGCAGGGACCAAGAAAATGTGCCATTCCTGAAGTGCTCTTCCTATCCACCAAGTGACCTGCATAATCTGCATCAGCAAAACCAATTAGTTCAAAAGTACCTCCCCTTGGGTACCATAGACATAGATCCCGAGTTCCCTTCAAGTATCTCAAGATCCTCTTCACAGTAGTCAGATGTGATTCCTTAGGTTTGGACTGAAATCTAGCACACAGTCCCACACTGTATACAATATCAGGTCGACTGGCTGTGAGATAGAGGACTGAACCTATAATTCCTTTATATTTTGTCTCATTTGTAGAAGGACTTAGTTCATCCATATTCAGCTTAGTTCCAGGAGCAATAGGAGTAGTCATTTCTTTTACTCCTTCCATGTCAAATTTCTTCAGAAGTTCCTTGACATACTTTTATTGATGAATCATGGTTCCTTCAGGCGTCTGTTTTATCTGCAATCCTAGGAAGAAATTGAGTTCTCCCATCATGCTCATTTCAAATTCACTGCCCATTAATTCAGCAAATTCCTTGCATAGCTCCTCATCAGTGGCTCCAAAAATGATATCATCAACATATACCTAAACCACCAATAGATCCTTTCCTTTCTTCTTTAAGAATAGTGCATTATCAATCTTCCCTCTTGTAAAATCATTCTTCAGTAAGAACCCTGATAGTCTTTCATACCAGGCTCTTGGAGCTTGCTTCAATCCATAGAGTGCCTTATCAAGTTTGTAAACGTGATCAGGAAATTCATTGTTCACAAAACATGGTGACTGTATTACATAGACTTCTTCATGCAGGTAACAATTCAAGAAGGCACTCTTCACATCCATCTGATACAGTGTAAACTCCATGTATGTAGCAAAGGCAATCAACATTCTAATGGCTTCCATCCTGGCTACTAGTGATAAAGTTTCATCATAGTCAATTCCTTCCTCCTGACTGTATCCTTGGACTACTAGTCTAGCCTTGTTTCTTGTTACTATACCATGCTCATCCAGTTTATTTCTTAACACTCACTTTGTTCCAGTTATTGATCTGTCCTTTGGCTTAGGAACCAGGTGCCACACTTTGGTTCTTTCAAACTGATGTAATTCATCCTGCATGGCTAGAACCCAATCTGGGTCTTCCAAGGCTTCTTTTACATTCTTTGGTTCCAGAGATGATAGGAAAGCAAAGAATGCACAGAAGTTCTTCAAGGCCGACCTGGTCATAATTCCAGTATCCAAATAAGAGAGCACATTCTCCAAGGGATGAGAACTTTGGTGCTTCCATGGCCTGGGTTGGATATGACGAGAAGAACTTTCAGCACCACTTTGGGTAGGTTCTTCCTGATTTGTTGAGTCATCAGCTTCATCAGATGTTCCCCTTTCATGTTGACTCCTTGTTCCCTTGAAGTTGACTCCTCACATGATTCCTACTTTTCTTCTGAATCTTCAAGGTTAGCTACACCATCTTCTCGAGTAAGGCCAATAGCTTGATCATCTGCTTCATTTTCATCAATTGCCTTATCAGATTCATCAAATACCACATGCATACTTTCCTCCACTGTTTGTGTTCTTTTATCAAACACTTTGTCTGCTTTGCTTTGAGTAGAATAACCAAGGAATATTGCCTCATCACTTCTTGCATCAAATTTTCTCAATGGTTCCTTGCCATTGTTTTGGATAAAATACTGACACGACCCAGAATCCGGTTAGATCGTGCGGGTACCCGACATCCTCCCCTAGACCTGTCGGGCGAGCCCTTATCAATTAAATTAGAAAAATAAATATAATTTAATTTATAAATAATAACAAGACTTAGAAAAAGTACAAACATAATGATATCTCTAAGCTGTAAAAAAGAAATTACAGCTGACTACCCACATACTAGGTTTAGGGCTATCCAGACTAGACATCTAAGAGTACAAAAGAAGACAGATACCTCCTGAAGGGAGCAAAATGCAACTGAAATAATAACCAATAAACTGGTGGCCATCCGGAATAAAAGCTGGCTCACCCTGACAGCTGAAGTCGTCTTCGCTCCTTCACAACGTGGCGAACTCAATCCTGGAGCGAACCTGCCGAAACGAAATAGATAGACAAGAAACAAACAACAAACAAGGGTGAGTCAAAAGGACTTAATAAGTGGGGCGGACTAGCCACCTCAAAGAATAGGATAGCTAGCCAGGGAGAAGAAACAGATAAGCCAAATTTCTTTTATTTAAACTATAAAAAGGCAGAGCCAGATCACAACCGGAAACACGTAAGAAACTTTTAAACTCAGCCAAGGATGCGTGCCAGAAACATATCAACAAATAAGCAATGCACATATAAGCAGAACAGTAGTCATGTACCGCAAGTCTACACAATGGTATGAATTGAGATGAAATAAAATGAAGTGAGATAAAATGATATGAAATGAAATGAAATATGATGCGAAGGGTCACATGTGACCGTAATCCCATCCCGAAGCGGAATACTCCTGCATTCGAGGGGAATCCAATCTGATAACCAACTGGAGCGGAATACTCCTGCACCCGATATAATATAAACCAGAGGCGGAATACTCCTGCACTCTCCTGGGGCGGAATACTCCTGCACCCGATATAATGTAAAGCTGAGGCGGAATACTCCTGCACTAAATATCTGACATAAGAGCGGAATACTCCTGCTCCTGGGGCGGAATCCTCCTACCCTTAATATGATACAATGGAGCGGAATCCTCCTGCTCCTGGGGCGGAATACTCCTACCCTCAATATGATACAATGGAGCGGAATCCTCCTGCTCCTGGGGCGGAATACTCCAGCACCCAATATGATATGCAATGTAATGCATATGAATGACATATAATGCATATGAATGCAATGTGATGCAATAATAACCCTTCACCGGCGCGGGACTCTCATCAACAGCCGGGAAGTAGATGCCAACTTACAGCCAGGGTACAATGCTCAGATTCTCAATGCAATACCAACAATAGGACATAATATATAATATACAATGTAAATCCAAAGTTAAGGCGTAATGAGTACGCCTATCGGCAGCTACACACGTAAGGAAACACGTGGTAGAAAATCCACGAGGCCAAGGGCCTCCAAAGAAATGGATACAAACACTTACCTTGTTACAAAGTTAGCACAGCCACTCAATAACCGCTTTGTCCTTTAGTTTCATTGCCAAACAATCCCACTCTATTCAATAAGCAGAAAAATATATCAAATTAGGCTAAAGGCTTCATTCCTCACATCTTAGGGCAATTCGGTTAGGAACCTGATACCCTATTCGCATACGCAGCCAAGCCATTTGATAATGAATGGTAGCTTGAATAGCAAAAATCTCTTACATAATTTATCACACCTAAAAATTGCTGTATTTGCTCCCTGACGCCCCGAGTCAAATGGAATTGAAAATACTCTTTTTATATATTGCCCATAACTCACTGAGTATGAATATATATTCAATTTTGTTATCGGGGTCCATTTGACCCTTTAAACTATTAATTGAACTTATTAAAATGATGTATAATATTCCAAGTTTACCGTTAAAATATATTCAAACACACGTAATAAACTAAAATAATATATTAGGATCATTACCTGAATGTTTCAGGGTGAAAATTCTACTTTTTTTCCGGCCCCTTTTCTCATTTTCTGGCATTTTTTCTTCCTCCCCATCATTTTGTTTTCTCTCTGTTTCATATTGTTTATAATGTTTTTGCTTTCTTCGTTAATCACTTGAGCTTTTATAAGCTCAAGTGACCACCGCCTAACTATTTTGTCTTCTTTTCCTTTTTTTTTTCTTTTTCTTTTAAAATTCGCTGTTACGGTAAAAATTAAAATAGTACCCTACGATATTCAAAATAATTCCAACTTTTGCATACAAGTTATAAAAAATATATGTAACATACTCGCGAAGGCGGATCTCAAATTGGACTCCCGAAACTCAAGATGCAAATTTAAATAGAAAAAGTCAAATTATTTAACTTTCGGCATTTTAGCGGAACTAGCCGAACAACATCGAAATTCACTTTCAAAAGTTCAAAAAAGTCATAAATAATAATACGAGCTTAACGGCGCTTTCGGATTTCGAATCGGAGTTCGTTCGCCAAAACCGAGCTCAAAAATCTCTTTTTAATATTTATTGTCAATTAAAACTGAAACCTTCTTCCGATGCCTACCAAACGAGGTCCGATTTAGCTCAAATTTTACAGATAAGTCCCAATGGATATTATGAATATTTTAAAATTATCGGCACGCCAATCGGAGTCCTAACTTCCGAAACGACTGACCGAGGTCGTTTCATTCTCCACCACTTAAACTCTCGTTCGTCCTCGAACGAGCCTAAGTCTAATGAAAAAAATATTCGCACAGATAACAAAAGAACTTGCACGACCTTCATAAGCTACTCCACGGACCTTATCTCCTGATTACAGGATCAGAATTATATTACGCACATCGTACTTTTGGAATAAAATAAATCTGGATAATATGATAATACCATTGCATAACTTATTCTGACTAAGTTGATTCTTCATCGATCACGAGAAGAGAGTTCTACATTTTCGAAGCAAAGATACACGAAACTTTGAATGGATTAACATGATTCAGCCGATAATCACCTCTACGATATACCTTTCGATATAGAACAGGTCGATGGAACTAAGAATTAGCTCACGCTTGATGCAATAGGGGAGCTTTTGAAGTACCTTGTCACTACACACTATAGAAAATTTGATGCAAGCTATATTATTTTTATGAACGTACTATGCAACATCTCAGTTGATGTTAGTGTTGTTCTGCAAGCTCCTTGTGGGAATGTAGTTACTCATATCCTAATGCATGTCAAAGGTTCATCTGAACAGGGTCTATCATATACGGATAAGGATCATACAACTACTATTAGATAACATGATGTAGATCAGGACTGATCTCCAGGCTGAACATCTACTTCAGGGTATTGTCTCTGAATTGGAAATATTATGACTTGAAAAAGTGAAAATAAAAGATACATATAGTTAAACCATGAGCTGAGGCAGAATACCAGCAACAAAGTTGATCACATGTGCACTTATAATGCTAAAGTAACTTCTCAAGGAGTTGAGGTGTGAAAGAGATATACATACCGATGATGGATTGTCGACAAGCTGCACTAGACCTTTAACTCTAAATTTTCTGAAGTAAAACATCGTCAGTATGAGGATCCAGTTCTAGTTGAATATGGACAGATAGCCAGAAGAAAATCGGAGTAACCATACAGGGTTACTACTAACGGTGTTCTCATGTATAAAGATAGACTTTGTGTTCCTGATGTTGCAGATTTACGTGGACAGATTATGATAGAGGCACATTATTCCAAATACACTGTTCATCCAGGTTCGACTAAGATGTACCATGACCTTAAGCTAATTTATTGGTGGGACGAAATGAAGTGTGACATAGTAGAATTTGTGGCTCAGTATTCTAATTGCTAGCAAGTTAAAGTCGTGTCATCTTTCCTGACTTTATGCTTTCAGCAGATAGGTACGTATATACGATCAGGTTGTCAGCTTATCTCTGTCATTAATAGATTATTAGTGGGTTTAGCAATGATCGACACTCATTGTAGATTTCTGTTGTGGCCTTACTTTGGGCCGCGAGAAAAGTGGTATCAACACCTCAGAGATTTAATATTACCATTCAGTATTTGGAGGAAGACTCCTCCACTTAAAGCACAAACTCATGCAGCCATTTGAATAGGAATAACCATCCTCGCACAGTCTGCTGGACTAAAGAAGATTTAGCTAAAAGGTGAACGTAGGCAGACCTAAGCTACCAACTACCCTTTCGGGTTGCCAAACAGCTACAACTCTTGAGTTCACAATTCTATACCTTTGTCGTAAACACCACCGCCTGATGGATGGTACTTCTATTACCCTTAGAAGCCTTGAGAAACAATAATGTGCTTACTCGGCTACAATAACACGCACCCTAGCTCAACGCAGGGAATATCACAAGCGGCTACTAACCGCCCAAACTCACTACTTTCCGGACGAGGAAGAGATGGTAATAGACCGAGGATAAAAATAATTAGAGCTTCAGAAAGGTCATCTTTTTATTTGCTTGGCTCCCAGAGCTACACTACTTCCGAGTCAGGCTAACCAAAGAATCGCAATTAAAGAGATAGACATTAAATAAGCTTTATGGAATGACATCTATGCCAATTTAACCTCCCAATAAGATGGAAACTCTGACAATTTACCAGAAAAACATTTTATAATCCAGATAAGCTCATGAGATAACATGACTTTACTAACGTTTTGAACCAAGAGGAGATACGTAGATCGAATATTACCTACTAATCACTTTGTACCGGCAGAAATGATAACACTTTCTGATGGTGACAATTAAGAATCCCACCATCCTATCAACACTGAATTCCAAAGAGAGATAGACTGACTTGACTTAATAAGAGAAAGTGGTACAACAGGATGCCAAGCAGACAATACCGACACTCTCTCTCTCAAATTTCTCACATTTAAACCAGATCAACTAGGAGGATCTCAGAAATGCCAGGAATAAATCATACAAGAAGCTCACCACTCTATCTGACACGACCCAGATTTCGACTAGGCCGTGCGTGCACCCGACATCCTCCCCAAGACCCGTCGGGCGAACCCTTACCAATTAAATTAGGAAAATAAATATAAAAACTCATAAATAAGGACAAGACTTAAAACAAAAATACAGACATACTGATATCTCTAAGTTGTACGAAAGAAATTACAGCTGACTACCCATCGTACTAGGTTTAGGGCTATCCAGACTAGACATCTAAGAGTACAAAAGAAGACTGATACCTCCTGAAGGGAGCAAAATGCAACTGAAATAACAACCCATAAACTGGTGGCCATCCGGAATAAAAGCTGGCTCACCCTGACAGCTGAAGTCGTCTTCGCTCCTTCACAACGTGGCGAACTCAATCCTGGAGCGAACCTGCCGAAACGAAATAGATAGACCAGAAACAAACAACAAACAAGGGTGAGTCAAAAGGACTCAATAAGTGGGGCAGACTAGCCACCTCAAAGAATAGGATAGCTAGCCAGGGAGAAGAAACATATAAATAAAATTCCTCTTATTTAAATTATAAAAAGGCATAGCCAGATAATAACTAGAAGCACGTATGGAACCACAAACTCATTAACAACCAGTAACATAAAATAGCCAGAACATGTAGGTATCCCGAACATATCAACAATCAGAATTACATCCTGTTGCGGCGTGCAACCCGATCCCCGCAACCCAGAATACGAGCCAGAAATATATAGGTAAACTGAGATATGTCCACGACATAGTGTACAAACCGCATACATAAAACACAACACAATACACACAATAGTCAGTATGCGGTGCAATGAGATGGGATGAATGCGGTACAATGCAATGCAGTCACATATGCCTGATACCTATCTCCGGTGCGGGACTCTCATCGTCTACCAGGAGATATATGCAAATATGACCCTTCACCGGCTCGGGACTCTCATCGATTACCGGGAAGTATATGCAATGATGATCCTTCACCGGCTCGGGACTCTCATCGATTACCGGGAAGTATATACAATGCTCAGAACTAGAGTGCAATGCTCATATGCTCAATGCAATACCAACCGCAGGGCATAACATATAATATACAATGTAAATTCAAAGCTAAGGTATAATAAGTACGCCTATCGGCAGCTACACACGTAAGGAACACGTGGTAGAAAATCCACGAGGCCAGGTGCCTCCAAAGAAATAGATATAAACACTTACCTATTCCAAAAGTTAACACAGCCTCTCAATAACCTCTTTGTCCTTTGGTTTCATTGCCAAACGATCCCACTCTATTCAATAAGTAGAAAAATATATCAAATTAGGCTAAAGACTTCATTCCTCACATCTTAGGGCAAACTGATTAAGAACCTGATACCCTATTCGCATCCGCAATACGCAGGCCAGGCCTATATACAGGGTTTAAGGTCACATAACCAAACCCTAAATAAATTAAATTTATATGTTGCCCATAACTCACTGAGTACGAATATATAATCAATTCCACTATCGGGGTCCAATTGACCCTTTAAATTATAAGTTGAACTTATTAAAACGATTTCTAATATTCCAAGTTTTACCGTTAAAACATATTCAAACACACGTAATAAAATTAAATAATATATTAGGATCATTACCTGAATATTTCAAAGTGAAAATTCTACTTTTCTCCGGCCCCTTTTCTTATTTTCTGGCATTTTTTTCCGGCGTTGCTTCTCATTTCTGTTTCGTTCTTATGTTTCTGTTTCTTGATGTTTCTAAAGCTGAACGTATATAGCTCTAGTTGTTAAGCTAATCTTAATCCCAGCCGCCTAACTTTTGTTCTTTTTTCTTTTTCTCACTTTTTCATTTTTTTTCTTTTCTTTTCGCGATGAAAATTAAAACGGTATCCTATGATATTCGAAATAATTTCAACTTTTGCATACAAATTATACAAAATATATGTAACATACTCGCGAAGGCGGATCTCCAATTAGACTCCCGAAACTCAAGATGCGAATTTAGATGAAAAGAAGTCAAATTATTTAACCTTCGGCATTTTTGCGGAAACTAGCCGAACAACATCGAAATTCACTTTCGAAAAATCATAAAAGTCACAAATAATCATACGAACCTAATGGCACTTTCAGATTTCGAATCGGAGCTCATTCGCCAAACCGAGCTCAAAAATCTCTTTTTAATATTTATCGCCAATAAAAACTGAAACCTTCCTCCGATGCCTACCAAACGAGGTCTGATTTAGCTGTAATTTTACAGACAGGTCCTAATGGATATTACAAATATTTTAAAAATATCGACACGTCAATCGGAGTCCTAACTTCCGAAACGACTGACCGAGGTCGTTTCACTATCGCAACTGATTCTTAATAGAAACAATATCCAAGGAAACCATGGAACATGATATGACAGACAATCTCCAGATCGATCGGAAGAGTCAAATCTTACTCACATATAAGGGAAGAAGAAACACATGGGTCTACTACATCGGATGCCTCAGCATCCTGCCAGGCTGGCAGTTCATAAAACTGCCTCTGCAGCTGAACTAAGCCGCTAAACTGATAATTACCTTCTGAAGAACCACTGCCACCACGCTTTCAACCTCTACGGGATGGTGGCATTTCTCTGGATGATTGAGATCTAAATAAAATTCCCTGCGACTCTGCAGGTGCCTGAGGCCGAGAGAAAGGACGACGGCCTACTTGCCGGAATAAGGCAAAATTTCTCAAAGGATAACCAGATTCACGACAATGATAACACCCTTTCGACTAAAAATGGAAGCTGGAAAGATTGTTGATAGCTGTAAAGAAAAGACTGAATCTGATCTTGACGAGCTACTGGCGCACTCTAAGAATCACGTGACACACGCTGAGATAACCTGGAAGGTGACCTCCCAAAATAACCAGAACTCTTATCTCTAAATGAGGTACCATGGTTGCCCACTAGGGCCACGAGATCTCTTGCTCTCCCGCTCTAACTTATGGTATGCCTCGTACCTTCGGGTAATATCAACATCAACATCAAATGAAATTCCGACCTCAATCTCTCGAGCCATCTGGGATCTCAAGGAAAAAGAAAGGTCATCAATAAGTCTTTGAATCTCTTGAAAGGCTCATGGACTAGTTCTAACGCATATTCAGCCATTCTATAGAATTCAATCTCACATTCTGAAACACCAATAGATTAACCAACAGACTACCCTGGCCAATCCACTCAAACTGGCAACACTTTTCATCTCGCTCGCTACTCGAAAGGAACTTTTCCATGAATCTAGAAGAAAAATCGAACCAAGTTAGCTAATAAGAGAGCGGTCCACCAATTCAAGGCTGGACCCTGAAACTGGAAAGCAGAATATCAACACCATACCGCTCAATATAATGAAAAGCCTGAAGGATACGCTGACATCATTTTATTTTTATTTTTTTTAAAAAAAAACTTACACAAGGATTATCTAATGCATTGCTTGGGAATATCGAGATGTTCGACCGCGTAAAATAATGCAACCTCTTTGAGCACTCGTACCCACTAATTACCTCAGTTACCTAACCAGCCAGAACAACTGGAGGCACAACACATGCTGCTTCAGGAACATAATTTACTATGGAAATATTAAGAACTGGAATAGGAACTCTCTAAGTCTGAACATCTGCAAATTCGGCAAACTGATAAGCTGCCGAGCGAACAATAGATTCTTGCGGTATCTGTGTTGCCAAAATTCTCGTAAAAGCATCGTAGAGAGCTAAGGGAACCACAAGGCCCTGCTCCCTTGCCCATCGCGAGCTCGTACAACTGGGACCTCCGTAACTAGATTGTCAGCACGATCAACACTCTCGGGGCTTCGTCAGTGCTAGCCCTAGGCTAGACTGCTTCGTCCTGAACTCCTTCCATTTGCTAATTTGTCGTACGAGGGTTCACAATTACAACGAACGAATCAACGAAAATACTTTTGCATCCTAGACCGACGCACGATCAGAGATGAAGGAAGTGAAACTTCCTAAATGCCATCATAGCCTCTCGTAGATAAGTACGGACATCTACGTACCCATCAGCGAGACTCTACTAGACACTGTCTTAGTCTGGATAGACTCTAAACTGGGCTCTGATATCAATTGACACGACCCAGAATCCGGTTAGGTCGTGCGGGTACCCGACATCCTCCCCTAGACCTGTCGGGCGAGCCCTTATCAATTAAATTAGGAAAATAAATATAATTTAATTTATAAATAATAACAAGACTTAGAAAAAGTACAAATATAATTATATCTCTAAGCTGTAAAAAAGAAATTACAGCTGACTACCCAAATACTAGGTTTAGGGCTATCCAGACTAGACATCTAAGAGTACAAAAGAAGACAGATACCTCCTGAAGGGAGCAAAATGCAACTGAAATAATAACCAATAAACTGGTGGCCATCCGGAAAAAAAGTTGGCTCACCCTGACAGCTGAAGTCGTCTTCGCTCCTTCACAACGTGGCGAACTCAATCCTGGAGCGAACCTGCCGAAACGAAATAGATAGACAAGAAACAAACAACAAACAAGGGTGAGTCAAAAGGACTTAATAAGTGGGGCAGACTAGCCACCTCAAAGAATAGGATAGCTAGCCAGGGAGAAGAAACAGATAAGCCAAATTTCTTTTATTTAAATTATAAAAAGGCAGAGCCAGATAACAACCAAAAACACGTAAGAAACTTATAAACTCAACCAAGGATGCGTGCCAGAAACATATCAACAAATAAGCAATGCACATATAAGCAGAACAGTAGTCATGTACCGCAAGTCTACACAATGGTATGAACTGAGATGAAATGAAATGAAGTGAGATGAAATGATATGAAATGAAATGAAATATGATGCGAAGGGTCACATGTGCCCGAAATCCCATCCCGAAGCGGAATACTCCTGCATTCGAGGGGAATCCAATCTGATAACCAACTGGAGCGGAATACTCCTGCACCCGATATAATATAAACCAGAGGCGGAATACTCCTGCACTCTCCTAGGGCGGAATACTCCTGCACCCGATATAATGCAAAGCTGAGGCGGAATACTCCTGCACTCAATATCTGACATAAGAGCGGAATACTCCTGCTCCTGGGGCGGAATCCTCCTACCCTCAATATGATACAATGGAGCGGAATCCTCCTGCTTCTGGGGCGGAATACTCCTACCCTCAATATGATACAATGGAGCGGAATCCTCCTGCTCCTGGGGCGGAATGCTCCTGCACCCAATATGATATGCAATGTAATGCATATGAATGACATATAATGCATATGAATGCAATGTGATGCAATAAAAACCCTTCACCCGTGCGGGACTCTCATCGACAGCCGGGAAGTAGATGCCAACTTACAGCCAGGGTACAATGCTCAGATTCTCAATGCAATACCAACAATAGGACATAATATATAATATACAATGTAAATCCATAGCTAAGCCGTAATGAGTACGCCTATCGGCAGCTACACACGTAAGGAAACACGTGGTAGAAAATCCACGAGGCCAAGGGCCTCCAAAGAAATGGATACAAACACTTACCTTGTTGCAAAGTTAGCACAGCCACTCAATAACCGCTTTGTCCTTTGGTTTCATTGCCAAACGATCCCACTCTATTCAATAAGCAGAAAAATATATCAAATTAGGCTAAAGGCTTCATTCCTCACATCTTAGGGCAATTCGGTTAGGAACCTGATACCCTATTCGCATACGCAATACGCAGGCCAGGCCTATGTACATGGTTTAAGGTCACACAACCAAACCCCAAATAAATTACATTTATATGTTGCCCATAACTCACTGAGTATGAATATATATTCAATTTCGTTATCTGGGTCCATTTGACCCTTTAAACTATTAATTGAACTTATTAAAACGATGTATAATATTCTAGGTTTACCGTTAAAATATATTCAAACACATGTAATAAACTCAAATAATATATTAGGATCATTACCTGAATGTTTCAGAGTGAAAATTCTACTTTTTTCCGGCCCCTTTTCTCATTTTCTGGCATTTTTCCTTCCTCCCCATCATTTTGTTTTCTCTCTGTTTCATATTGTTTATAATGTTTTTGCTTTCTTCGTTAATCACTTGAGCTTTTATAAGCTCAAGTGACCACCGCCTAACTATTTTGTCTTCTTTTCCTTTTTTTTCTTTTTCTTTTAAAATTCGCTGTTACGGTAAAAATTAAAACGGTACCCTACGATATTCAAAATAATTTCTACTTTTGCATACAAGTTATAAAAAATATATGTAACATACTCGCGAAGGCGGATCTCAAATTGGACTCCCGAAACTCAAGATGCAAATTTAAATAGAAAAAGTCAAATTATTTAACTTTCGGCATTTTAGCGGAACTAGCCGAACAACATCGAAATTCACTTTCAAAAGTTCACAAAAGTCATAAATAATCATACGAGCCTAACGGCGCTTTCGGATTTCGAATCGGAGTTCGTTCGCCAAAATCGAGCTCAAAAATCTCTTTTTAATAATTATTGTCAATAAAAACTGAAACCTTCTTCCGATGCCTACCAAACGAGGTCTGATTTAGCTCAAATTTTACAGATAAGTCCCAATAGATATTACGAATATTTTAAAATTATCGACACGTCAATCGGAGTCCTAACTTCCGAAACGACTGACCGAGGTCGTTTCAAATACTTACAACCAAAGGGTTTCAGATGTGCAATATTCGGTTTTCTTCCTCTGAGAAGCTCATATGGGGTCTTGGCAAGAATAGCTCTTATGGAGCATCTGTTCAGCAAATAGCATGCAGTGTTTATTGTCTCAGCCCAGAAGTTTCTTGCAAGACCACTTGACAGCAGCATAGTCCTTGCCATATCCTCCAGAGACCTATTCTTCCTTTCAACTACTCCATTTTGCTGTGGAGTTCATGGTGCAGAGAAATTATGATCAATGCTGTGTTTTGCACAATACTCCGAGAATTTTGAGTTTTCAAATTCTGTTCCATGGTCAGATCTAATACTGACAAGTTCCAGGCTCAACCTTTTCTGCACTATACTAGCCCAATCTTTGAAGCTATCGAAGGATTCATCTTTGGATGCCAAGAACAGGGTCCATGTATACCTTGAGTAGTCATCAACAATTACAAACACGAACCTTTTTCCTCCTCTGCTCCTGACTCTCATAGGTCTACACAAATCCATATGTATCAATTCCAGTGGTTTTGATATGCTCACCACCTTCTTTGATTTAAAGGATGATCTCACATATTTTCCTTTAACACAAGCATCACACATTTGTATGTTCTCAAATTTCTTACTAGGCAGTCCACGAACCAGCTCCTTTGATACCATCTTGTTGAGCTGTGACAGACTAGCATGTCCCATTCTTTTGTGCCACAGTTTAGAATCACTTTCTTAAACATTCAGGCATGTTAGATTGTTTTCAGGCAGTGATCTCAGTGATGCTTTGTATACATTGTTCACCCTCTTTCCTTCCATAACAATTTCTCTACTCTGCATGTTCTTCACAATACACCCTACAGATGAGAAACTCACTTCATTCCCTCTATCATACAGTTGAGAGATACTCAGCAAGTTGTGTTTGAGACCATCAACACAGTATACATTTTCAATGGCATGATCCAGAGTTCTTCTAAAATTTTCAATTCCTACAATCTGACCACTTTTTCCTCCACCGAAGGCTACACTGCCTCCTTGAAATGATGAGAGTGAGAGAAAGTTTCTTCTATCTCCTGTCATGTGCCTTGAACAACCACTGTCAAGAATCCAGCTTGGGTTGTTCTCCCTCACTCCAGCCTGCAAAACAGATTATGGGTTAGCTTTAGGAACCCAGACTAGCTTGGGTCCCTTCTTATGAGAAAATGGATAAATCAACTCTTTCTTTGCCCATTGAGGTAGAACACTCCTTTTATTTTTGGTCTTTGCCTTGCTTGTATTTATGCACCTTTATCTGTAATGTCCAGTTTCACCACAAAAGGTACACAACATGTTGCAAGAAAAACCCACATATTTGCTTTTAGGATTATATGCAGGAAGTTGTTTTTTGAATCCTAGCCCTTGTTTTCCTTTGTTCTGATTTTCAAGGACCCAATTCATTACCTCAGAGGACCTATTCCATTTTGTTAACCTGGTAAGCTCATAGTCAGATTTTTCAACCTTCTGATTCAGAATCCTGTTTTTCTCAGTTTCCTGGTACAGAATCTCATTTGTTCTTTTAAGTTCATTTTCAAGAAAGGTTTGAACTTCACTTATTACTTGCTTACCATTAACACTCTCCTTTAACTGATTTAATTCTAATTCCATTTCTGTGATCTTAGAGTTTGACACAAGAGTCTGTCCTTTCAAAATAGCATTGACTTTTTCAAGCTCAATGTTTTGTTCTTGAAGACTCTTGTGTTTAGTTCTAAGATTAATTATATCCACAGTTAATTTATCTTTCTCAATTTTCTCCTTTTCATAACCCTCGATTAAAGTGGAAGTAATTAAAACAGAATTTTCAGTAGAGTATGTGTGCATATTTTCTTTGACCTCAGAAAGACTTACCTCTGCTGAATGAGCAGCTTCTTCTCCATCAGTTGCCATAAGAGCAGAGTCCTTCCTCTGGGTATCTTCAGAATATAACTCTTTCAGCTTCTCCCAAATCTCTTTGGTAGACTTGTACTCGAGTATCTTTGCTAGTACATCAGGTGTAAGCCTTCTTCTCAAGTATGACACAGCTTTGGCGTTTGCCTGAAACAAGTCTAGGTCTTGAGGATCAAGTTCTTCTACTGACTTTGGAACTACAACTCCGTTTGCTACTCTCTTGACAGGAGCATGAGATCCTCTTTTCACAATCAACCAGAGACTGTAATCCGTTGCTAGAAGAAAGGTTTTCATTTGTTTCTTCCACCACTTGTAACTTATCCCATTAAACATAGGTGGTTTTGACAGATCTTGTCCTCCTTTGAACTCCCTTGGATCCTCTTCGTCTGAGCTTTCTATTGACAATCCCATCAGTGCTAGTGGAGATTCATCTTCATATTCTTTTTCGTTGTCAGATTCACTATCAGTAGGTCCCCATGTAGCATAAAAGGCTTCCTTTCTCTTCCTTCTTTCTGCTCTGAAGTTTGGAGGTCGTCTCATCTTCTTCTTGTCTTTGTCATTCTCTTTTGATGCTTCTTTTTTCTTCTCCTTTGTTATTCTATTTTTCATCCATTCAACTTCCCACATTGGACAATCCATGACAGCATGGTCCTTCTTGAAACACTTGAAGCATCATGAGTAATCTGGACTGTCAACTATATTCTTTCTTCCAGAGCTCTCCTTGTTATTTCTTTTGAATCCTTTGAACTTCCCAAGTTGAATTTCTGTCTCAGAGCACTAACTATTGCAGCTTCAACTGATTGCAAATCAACATAATCCTCAGTTTCATCAGTTGCTTCAAGTGCAAGGGTCTTGTCCTTCTTGAGTGCTGGTTTAGTTTTTGAATCCTTCATCATCTCATGTGTTTTCAAACTTCCAACCAGTTCCTCAAGTTTGATGGATCTGAGAGGTTTAGACTCTATGATAGCGGTCATCTTGGGTTCCCAAGCCTCAGGTAGTACATTTAGAACCTTGTCCACCATCTCTACTTCAGGAAACTCCACATCCAGGGATCTCATCTCATTAGTGATAATGGTCAGCCTGGTCATCATGTCCTAGATTGATTCCTTCTCTCCCATAGTGAACAGCTCAAATTGTCTTTTCAGCATTCTCCTCTTTGAGTCCTTCACTTCAGTGGTTCCTTCATGTGCAACTTATAGGGCATCCCAGATTTCCGTAGCAGTCTTATAGGATGATACCCTATTAAACTCCTCAGGGCCAAGACCACAAATTACCAGACGTTTGGCTTTGTGGTTCTTTTCAATCATTTTATAATCCGCTTCATTGAACTCCTCTTTTGACTTAGGTTCTTCTCTGGCAGTAGCTCCTTCATCAACTATTTTGGTAGGGGTCAAATTGCCTTCTGATACTATAAGCCAGAGTTGGTACTTCAGTACATATGTAATTTTTCATCCTGTTCTTCCACCAAGCATAGTACTGCCCATTGAACTGTGGGGGCCTTAGAACTGACTGTCCTTCAGTGATGGTAGGCAATGCACTCATGATTCTGATCCTTCTCAAGGTGTTAACCTAGCACGAGAAGACCTGCTCTGATACCACTTGTTATAATCTAAGCACCTCCTAAGGACACTAGAAGGGGGGGTTGAATAGTGTCAACCGATTTTTCTTCGCAAGAACTAGCTTCTTCTAAGTCCAGAACCTTAATCTTGACTTAATCAGTTTGCACCTCGACACCACAACACACAATCAACAGGCATAAGGAACACGATATTTTTATGTGGAAAACTCCTTGCTCAAGGGAGAAAAACCACGACCCACACTCTGGGATTTTCGAACCAATCCACTAACACAAAGAGCAAGTTTCTGATTACAAGACTCTGTAACCAAGGGGCTACACTCTAGACCCTAATCACTCAACAAAGCTAACCTCTAGCTTTACAAAGTAATCTCTCAAAAGTTCACCTAACACAAACGCTTCTAAGATAAGCAGATAGGTAATAACAATGATAGCATAAAAAGACAACTTACAAACCAAGAACCTAGACAGAATATCTAGACTCTATCTACTAAACTCCACCAGTTGTCTTCTTTAGTTATCTCACGTTGAAAGTTGCTAAATCGCCTGTGTATGCTCTCAACTTTCTATCTGTGAAATTAACTGAGTTACGGCTGCATCAACTGCTTGTATTTATATGGGAGTCAGAACCCTAGTTGAGTTCCAAAAGGAAACCTTGTAATTATGGTAAGACAGGATTCCCTGTGACTCTTTCCTTGTTCAAGTCCAACTCGTATTCGTACTTCGAAGACACAGCCTGGGCACAACCTCTTTTAGTCACGGGAAACTTCCGTCTAGCGGTCATAGGAAAGCTAAAACTTGTATATAATAAGTCAATACTGGGTCAGTCGAGACTCTTTCTTAGTGAATCGTATTCGTACTTCGAAGAAACAGCCTGGGCACAACCTCTTTTAGTCTGACTAGGATACATACTCGTACACGCACCACTACTCCTAGTTCCGCAGGGAATTTGCAACCCTCAATCTTTTCGATCAGTCGTGCCCTTCTATACAAGAACCAAGTTCTCCTCCAGAACAACTTGGTCCTTCTCGTTTGTCATTCTTCAAAACATTTCCTCAACAACAACCTTGTCTTCTTCTTATTAACAATTCTTTCTCGGCACTAGGACTAGGTTCAACAGGTGATTCTGCAGGCCTCACCTCTTCTCCAGTCCCTTTCACTAATTTTTTCCTTTTTCCAGCACTTGAGGAATAAACTCAGTAGTCCTTCTCCTTTTTTGGATTAGGAGTACGTCATCATCATGTTCCTCTTGAACTTGAGAAGATGGTTTATTGGCCTATGCATTACCTGTTTCTTCACCAGGTTCTTGTGCGTTTCTTCATACTTACAAGGTTCTACTACAGAGGTATCCATTGCTTCAGCTTC
Organism: Petunia x hybrida; assembly: GCA_037355625.1. Taxonomy (NCBI): domain Eukaryota; kingdom Viridiplantae; phylum Streptophyta; class Magnoliopsida; order Solanales; family Solanaceae; genus Petunia; species Petunia x hybrida. Next base: position 254,304 of record JBBBVM010000574.1, on the reverse strand, counting down.
TTCAACTCAACATAACAACTTCCTCATCAAGATCACTCCCGCCATTGAATGATTAGTGGATGAACCAGATTCTTCCACCGTGGCCTTTTTGTCTCAGCAGTACCACCAGTTTCAGCAATACCTTTCCCTTAACTATTTCCATGTACCATCAAGGGAATAGCCTCTGAACTAGGTTCATTAACTGGGACCTCGGATGGTTCTTTACTCAAACATAACTAAGCTTTCTCAAACCAATTCAGAACCAGAACCAAGAACTTCAGTATGTCATTCCATTAGAGAACCTTGCTCCTGAGATGGTTCCCCCTGAGTTTCAGCTTCTACAACTTCCTTGATTCTTCTTTTCTTTACCTCTCTGGTAATCCTCTAGCCAACTCCACAGATTAGCTCATTGTAGCTTGCTTTGTTCCCTTATTCTCTTTAGGCTAAACAATTTTGGTTCTAGTGAAACAGGGGATTTTTGGAAAGGTTTTGAGTGTGTGTCGTGATTTCTTTTGGGAGATGACTCTGATAAAGAAGTTGAAGTGATTTATCATTTAAAGCCTCTTGAGAACTGACGCCATGTCTTTCAAAAGTTTTGAATAATTAAGCTTAGGGACATGCGCAAATTTAGGGTGGTTACAAAAGGATAAATGGCCCAGTTAAGACAAAATTTATGCCAATAATCTCAATAGTTTAGACGCGTACCTGAACACATATGCAATTGATTCATCACCTCTCGTTTCCCTTTTTTCATATCTGGCCAAAGATAGCATCATTACAAATCAGTAAGAAGTTTCTAGCATAGATGAAGTGCATACTTGTTACTGTATAAAACTAGAAACGACATTATGATGTATTCTTTAACAAGTAAACTTAAAGATAATTCACTAGCCAATCATTGAGAGAACCAGGTGCTGGGTCGTTCAGTGTATTTTGGTCGTCCCCAGCTCCAACCTGTTCCTTTCGAAGTGTAACCTGTTCCATGCTTTGGTGAGGATATCTATCATCTGGTCCTTAATCGTGCAGGAATTCCTGGTAATTAGGCTTTTCCAACCTTAACTCTGAAGAAGTGATGCCTAATTTCAATGTACTTGGTCTTTCTGCGATGCACCAGGTTCTTGGCAATGTTGTCTGCACTTGTATTGTTGCAACAGATAGGCACTAGTCCACACTTCATACGATGGTCCTTCAGCTGCTACTTGATCCATAAGCGTTGTGAACAATGAAGAAGAAACTGCAACATACTCAGCTTCAGATGTGGAAAGAACCACATGTCATTTTTCTTTGTAGCGCATGAAACTAAGTAAGGACCTAGAAGGTGTGCCTTTCCAGATGTACTTTTCTTAATTCACGAGATGATCATAATAATCTTCCTCAGCAAAACCAATAACATCAAAGATTTCTCCTCGATAATTCCACACACGTCCTTAGCTCCTTTCAAGTATCTCAAGATTTTTTTCATTGTAGACATGTGTCACTCATTTGGTCTTGACTGAAACCTTCAACATAAACCCATACTAAGCACAATAACTAGCCTGCTAGTAATAAGGTCTTAAAGAGAACCATGATTTCTAAAATATTTTTCTCTTCGGCAAGAGAACCAGTTTCATTCAGATTCAGCTTTGTTCCATGTGATATATGTGCGTCCAAGACCTTAGCACTCTACAACTAATCTTTGCAAGGTCATTACTTAGGAATTCATTCGTAACACCAAAAATTATCATCAACATAGACTTGAACAATGAGCAGGTCCTTGGCTTTCTTTCTTAGAAACAATGAGTTTTCTAATTTTCTTCTAGTAAAACCATTCTTTAGTAAGAACCCGGACAACCTCATGTACCTCGCCCTTGGAGCCTGCTTCAGCCAATAAAGCTTCTTGTCTATTTTGAAGTAATGATCAGGAACCTCGGTGCTTTCAAATACAGGTGGTTGAACCACATACACCTCTTCATCCAAATAGCCATCTAGGAATGCATTCTTAATGTCCATCTAATATAACTTCAATTCCATGTGAGCCATAAACGCAATTAACATCCTAATAGCTTCCATTCTAGCAATAGGTGCAGAGGTTTCATCGTAGTCAGTCCCTTCTTCTAAGTTCTTATCTTCTTGAACTGTTGTTCCCCATGTCTGACTGATTCCATGTTCCCTCTGAATGTGACCTATATCTTCAGTTTGATGTCCTTCACGTTCAGTCTGGTTCTCAGAGTCTCCAGTAGATTCTTCATGATCAATTTCATTGTTCTGAGCACAAGTTCCCCCTAGTTGATTGAATATACGCCTTTCAGGGTGAACATGTGTTTCAGCTACTGGTTCTCTCCTGCAATCAGCATCAGGTCCAGTTTCTTCTTGTTGCGCCTGGTTCATGTGTCAGCTCTTCAAAATCAGCATATCAGCCTAAGAACCAGTTCCCCCTAAGTCACTAAATTCATGTCAGTCAAGGTTAAGCGATTTTCAGTTATTTGGTTTGATCCTTCATCAGCTGCATATTTGTCTCCACCCTGGGAACCTGGTTCCTGGACAGTCATGCTTCCTGTTCATGTTCCTGCATGCCTTTCTCAGCCAGATTGTTAGTTTCATAAAAGAACACAAGCATGCTTTCAACACATAGAGTCCATAACACCTTTTAAGCTTTCCTATGTGGTGAATTATCTAGAAAGATTTCCCTCATCAGTTCGTGCATCAAACTTGCCTATAGCTTTTTTACCATTATGAATGAATCATTTACGACCAAAAGTTCATAGGTAAGTGATGCTTGGCTTCCTATCCCGAAGTGAGTCATAGGGAAACCTCCCTAACTAGGGACTTACAATATACATCAAAACTCATATGAAATTCACAATCTTGCAACCAATGGATCAAAATTTATTTTTATGCTCAGGGTCACAAGTTGTGAAATATCAACAATTTATGCTTTAAACTAACCAAATACTAATAGTCTATAGAGTTGGAGAGTGACTTACAGTCAATGATATTACCTTTTCTTACCAACATCACTCTCTCTCCAATGAAGGCTGTTGGTGAGAGGATTAGATTTGTCTCCATTCATGTGCCTTGAGCAACCACTGTCTAAATCCTCGCTTTGGGTGTTCCCTCTCACCATAGCCTGCAAAACTCAATCAAAGGTTAGTTTTAGGAACCCAGACAAGCTTGGGTCCCTTCTTATGATGGAATGGATGAATCAGATCTCTTTTCGCCCAACTAGGTAAAATAACCTTTTTGTTTTTCATTACAACCCTTTTAATAGCCATGCAAGTTTCTTTATAATGACCAATGTTTTCACAATGAGTGCATAGCATATTTCTAGATAACCCCATGGATTTAATTTTGGGTTTCCAAGTAGGTAGTGATTTCTTATAACCTAGTTTTTTCTTACCTTTCATATGGTGAGTAACAACTTTTGTGGACCTGTACCTTTTTAAGGTTCTGATAAGCTCATAGTTAGTTATTTCAAACTTTTCTTGAGGAATCTGGTTCTTCTCAGTTTCCTGATATAGAACCTCATTATTCTTTTTAAGCTCAGCTTCAAAATTTGTTTGAATTTCACTAACTACATGCTTACCTCTTGCTTCCTTTAATTTCAGATTTTCATGTTTGAGTGCAGAGTTTCTTGTTTCAATTTGTGGAACCTGTTCCTTGAGGTGTTTCACAGTACCCTCAAGTTTAGTTTTATTCAATTCAGACCTTTTAAAATCACTTTTCAGTTTAGACAAAGCTGACACGAGTTGGTCCTTCTCAACAATCAAATTTTCATACTCTTTAATTAAAGTTAGCATCAGAAGAGAGAGTTCCTTTTTAGAAAATTCATGAAGGTTCTTCTTAAGTTCATGGAGACTTACCTCTGCACGGTCATTGTCAGGTTCTTCATCACTCGTTGCTATGAGCGCGGATTCCTCTACTTGAAGTTCCTTGCTGGGAGGGATCTATGATAATTGAAGCACCTGATCCTGTGGAGGTTCATCCTTGTAATGCTCCTTCATATGATTTCAAATCTCCTTTGTAGTACTGCAATTTGAAACTTGTTGTTGAACCTCAGGATCTAGTCCAGACTTCAATACCACAGTTGCCTTTGCATTCTCTTGGAGCCAAGTTGGATCTTTCATCAGGGCGAGAGGAGAGCTATCCTCTTCCTCTTCTTCATCTTCATCACTTGATTCTCCCCAAGATGAGTAAATGGCTTCTTTCTCCTTTTTACGTTGAGCTCCGAAGTTTGGTAAACGACGGTTCTTCTTCAGTTCTTTATTTTTGTCAGCCTTTTCTCTCTTCCATCTAGTTTCCCATTGTGGGCAGTCCTTAACAACACGGTCCATCTTACCACCCCTGATACAACCAGCGAAACTTGCTTTATCAACTGTCTTGGTTCTTCCTCTGATTTCGTTGGTGAACCTGTTGTCAGGTAGGTTCAATGCTTTCCTGACTCTTTTGACCAATGTCATCTCCACGTCATTCAGCTTCGGATCAGCATTTTCAATTGCTTCAAAGTTCTTCTCCTTCTTGAGTTCTTCCTTGACTTGATTTGTTCCTTCATGAGCAACTTGAAGAACATCCCAAATCTCCTTGGCACTGGTGCAAGTAGATACCCTGCAATACTCCTCAGGACCTAGTCCGCAGATGATCAAAAGTTTTGCCTTAGCATTCTTCCCATCATTCGATAATCTATATCATCATATGCACCTCGGTCTTTTGGAACTATCTGTTTCTGCCCATCAACCACAATAGGAATTAAAGGTCCTTCAGTTGTAATCTTCCAAAGTTTGTAATCTTCAGCTTGAATAAAATTTTCCATCCTTGCTTTCCACCATCCATAAGCTTGTCCATTGAATTGAGGAGGCCTTCTGGTAGATTGTCCTTCGATTATGATCGGTTGTGCACTCATGATTTAGATCCTTCTCAAGATGTTAATCTTTATGTGAGAGAACCTGCTCTGATACCATTTGTTGCACCTCTGTAAGATACTAGAGTGGGGGGCGGGTGAATAGTGTCCTTACCCGATTTTCAAACTTCTAAAACTTCATCTTAACTTGTTCGCCAAACTCACAAAGAACTAGGTTCCTTGCAAGTTTCACCTATCTCTGAAACTTAACACAATGCGGAAACGTAAAGAACACAGAGATTTTTACGTGAAAAAATCCTTGTTCAAGGGATCAAAAACCACGACCCAAACTCTTGGGATTTCAACCTTCCACTAAAAGAAAATCGAGCAAGTTTTAGACTACAATGTAATGCAATCAAGGAACTAAACCTTCCTAGTACCTAGAACCTTCCAAGCCACACATTAGCTTGTTAGGCTGAACTAAGTTTTAGATGACAATGTAATGCAATCAAGGAACTAGACCTTCCTAGTACCTAGAACCTTCTAAGCCACACGTTAGCTTGTAAGGTTGAACTACCTCACCAAAAAGTAACCTCTACTTTATGCTTCTTAACAAGCGGATAGATTACAACTCAATAACCTATAACAGATAACTAAGACAGACAGACTATCACTATGAAACTTTAACTCCGTCAGGTTCTGCTGCCTTGCTTCTGCTCTTGCACACAATAGCTCTCACGAATGATTTCTTCTTTATTTGCTCTGTTGAGAATTCTTGAGTGCATAATGATTCTGGCCAAAACAACTTCAGCCCCAAAATATAGAGATCTATACAAAGTAGAACTAATAAGAAACTCGCTTCCACACGGTTCTGCTTTGCAGATTCTGCAAATTCACTCCAATACTTATCTCAATATATTTCCCTTTGCTTTGCTCACGAAGTTTGTGAGTGAGTGAATGATTTTTGCAGCCCCAACTTGTAGTATATATAGAGATCAAGAGACCAAATTGGTTTAGGAGAATAAAAGCTCTTTCCCAAGTAAATAAGGTAACCTCCTTAAGCTTTTCCTTTTCCAATTCTATCTCCACAGCCTTTAACTCCTTCCATAAATAGAATAACATGTTGGTTGCTTGTCCTCCAAGTCTTCAATCCTTCTCCTCCTTGGAAAATTTCTTCAATTGGGTTTTCCTCGCGTTCCTTTTCCAGTTCGGATTGTAAGACTGCTTCTGCAGGTTCTTTCCTATTACTGTTCGGACTGGGAATGTATCTGTGCATCTTTTCCGCATAAGGTGAACCCGTCTGTGAACCAGGTCCATCACCAGTTTCTATCACCAGTTTCTTTCCGTTTGTCAATCATCAAAACTCAAGCTTCAACATAGTAGAATTCTGAGGCCTAATACTCTTGACTAGTCAAGGGTTAGGTGCTCTTAGTATGTAAGTGTTGGATGGTTTAATGGTAATTTTCACAGGTTTATTACAAAAAAAAAAAAAACATTCAAGTACGCTTGATTCAACACCACGTATAAAATAAGAGAGAACCCTGTATAAAAAAAAAAAAAAAGAGGAGGAAACCGATATAAGAATATCAAACTATTCCTAAAAATATATTTGTGTCGCTATTTCATGTTGTATTCTCACCGTGTATAATTTAGTTTAATGTCGTACAAATACTATAAATATCTCAAACACACCAAAATCCAACTCTTGGAAAAAAATTAGCAATGGAACAGTGACGAAGCATGAAAGAGACATTGGGGCAAAGCCTAACAACTGCAACAAAAATTGAGGAAAATCAAAATAAAATATGAGAATAAATCAAATATGTCCTAGAGAAAAGTTGATGTGATTTTTCCAAAACATATTATATGCTCAATATATTACCTTTGGACAATATATTGAAATTAAACGTAGATAAGCTACCAATCAAGGCGAGTTGTGCTACATAACATCACCTGGAAACATTGATTAAGAAAATAAAAGGTGAAATCTAATGAATATTTTTAACGAAATATATCGCAAACCTTCGGTTTATCATGTAAGTTTGTAGACCTTGTCATATCCCTGGCAAAGGTTGCACAAACAAATATATAAGTTAAGCAAAGTCAATACACAATCATGTTATGGAATAAATAAGTATGAAATCAGGTAAAAAAAAGTCAAAATTCATTACTTACACATGCACGGTTTCTATAAACAATTGCGCCAAAGAAGAAATATTTCTAGGGTTCTATATATGGGAGGTGTAATAATTTTAATATTATTCAAAGATATTTTAGGAAAAGCGTCTTGTATAGGTTATGACTCCATAATTTAGAGTCCATGAGAGATTAGGTATTAGTTGCCTAGGTTTCAATGTTTCTACCGTGATTATTTACCAAAACTCAAAGAAGATAAATCTTAGTTGTCGCAAACTACTAAAAATTGGTATTAAAAATAATTATGGCTGTATTAGTAAATTCCAAACTCTTAATAATTAAAAAAATAAGTAAATGACAATTTTGTCTACCGTATATTCTTTTAATGAACGACAAAAAGTTCAATCAATATTTCGAAAGGCCTTCGTGCTTTTAATATAGTATAAACATAGATAGATATAGATTATATGTGTGCTATTCGTTTGTCTTATAATTAAATATTCATATTTAGCAAATATTATTGGTGCAGTGGTGCCGGATGAGATCTAAGAAGAACATATAAGATACTTCTTTAATTTTAAACTGTTTACATGTATTATAGTATTAATAGATAGAGATCCTTTGAAAAGAGATCAACTAAAATTTGATTGTTTGTTTCTATATTGCGAATGCGAAATAATAATTGTTTTCATCCACTTGAAGTTCCTAAGAACCCACAATGTCTTAACACATAAATCAAAGTGATGATGAAGGAGAAAAAGTTGTCATTTGTTTCTTTCTTGGCTAAGTTCTCACGAGAGTGATCAAATCCTAAAGCTCTTCACCAAGGTTTAAAATCTTGAAATCTCCATTGGAGAAATAAGAGCCTGGAAAAGTTCCAAGTCACCAGCAAAGCTGTCCAAGTGTGAGACAACGGAAAGTGACATTTGAAAAGATAGGAAAAAGGAAAAAGATAAAGCAATGTAAAGAGAAATCAAGATTGATTCCCTTCTTCAGAAGAGTTCAAAATATGGCTTTTTGGAATAGTGGGGATTGTATTCATTAATCAGGCATACTAACTAATACAACGAAGATATAAACATCAATCATTTTCTAAGCATTTATAGTTAAAAGTGAAGGGAAAAATGAGTGGTTTAGTAATGCCTTACTAGGGTTTTGGGATAAGATGTAGTACAAAATAGTGACAAGTAGTGTGCCAAAGATTGGTCGGACGGCTCATGACCAAATGGTCGGCGATTGGCTTCGACCTATTCTGGGCATGCATATCCTACATTTAATTGAGAAATTGCAACTTGTTTCTTAACTTTTTCACTCGATCTTCTTAGGATGAAGATAATATACATGAATTTTACTTCACCGAGCTATATTTATAAGCTTTCCTGAATGAATTTATGAGGTTATTATTGTTCTGTTTATTAACTTTCAAAAGCTTTTGGGTGATTGATATTAGAACGCAATACTCTATACCAGTACTGGCAGATGTAGTGGTTTGTCAATGGCTACGTTCGCACCCATCCAAGTATTCAATCAACTTGATTACCTAGACATATGCCATCCACTGCCACACCAAAAAAGAAAAGGAATACAAAAAAAAGTCCACACTAGTACTTTGCATGACTTGACTTAAAATTTTTGCTCCCCATCAGTCTCCAACATGTAATTTTCACTAGTTTTGGGTTAAGATAATATTAAATATGATATTTACATGTGATATTTCTTCTAAATAAGTTTACATTTGTTTTTTGGTCTCATGAGCAAATGATACTAAGAAAATGGTTGACACCGCCAAAATGGTCCAGACCACGAGTCTTGTGTGGGGTAAAAACACAAATCACCCCACCCCAGGCCACTCCCCACCCTCCTCAAATAATTGGTGGCCCCCATTTAGGGGTGCCCAACTTCCGCAGGTCTAAAAGGAGCGCTACCCTTGTGTTATTTCATTGCATACAAGATTTTATTTCTATATTTAGGATAGTTTTGCAGGGAAACCTTAGGATATTTTTAGCAGAAGACGAGGTCGCTAAAGCTAAAGCAGATGCCACAATTTCCAATTTGTTAAGAATAATACCAAATTTTTAAGTTTTCTTTGTAACATAGTAAATGAGAGAGTCCACAAAGAAATTCAACTGGCAACGGTCACAAGTAAAACATGATAACGTGACGTTACGTTTTACATTGTGTTTTTAAACAAAATCCCCACAGAGATTAATACGTTGAAACATCTATGGTGGCGTCGTTTTTAACCTTTTTTATTATTGTAGCAAAATGCTGATATAGAAAATATATACACATACAACATAACATGAAAAATCAACTCCAATTATCCAAGGTGTCAAGTAACGTGTATTCAAATTTTGAGATATTTAAACTTATACAATAAAATTTTTACCGACATCAACGGGTACCGGTGCACCCGTAATTAGTATGCTAGGTCGCCACTGCCAAATTATAGTGAAATGTTGTTCTAAAGGATTTTATATTCCATTTTTTTCACAAATTAGTGCAGCGTACTCTTTTGATGAAATCTAGTTTTACTGACGTACATTTTTGTTGTTCTATAATTTTATCATATCCGAACTTCATCCAGTTATTCCACCATAAAACTTCTATTCCTGCACGGAAACACCAAGTAAAGATTCTTGTTAAATCACAATCCAAAAAATGATTGACAGTCAGATCCCATCTCTTTTCATTTTGTAAAAATATAGAGCAGGAGTTAGGTAGTACAACTAAAACTCCACTCTATTGGTTACAATAATAATTTGAAAATTAGATCTAATTGGATAGTCACCATTCATGATTCAGAATTCCTGAAACAGATGACCCAAATTAATAACACTCACATCCAAGTGATGATGCAATGCTCATAATAAAACTTTATCTTTTTTTTTCTTTAACTTAATTTGTTCTTTTATTTGATCTGTTATGGTGGAACTAAGCTTCACGTGTCATGGTTCGAGGTCACTTCTCCTTAGATATTCAAGCTCTTTCTAAATATAATAAAAATGTATTAAAACGTGCATCATGAATCGCTTTATCTCATCGGAGACAATGATGACAAAAACTTCATATTAGACTACTGTATATCTTAATCTGTTGGTTAGCCATTTGTCATCCAGTATGTCGACGCCACAAGACGAACCAAATGCTGATATTCATTTACTAAAATTGGATCTTAATAAATTAATAGTGTACGCAAAATAAGGAAACGATACTTTGCCTTTACATGAGTAACAGATTAATCACGCATGCAGAATAAGGAAATGATACTACTTCTCTTATGAATACTACTTCTTTTAGATAACTACATCATGTTTAACGTATTATCACCTTGTTTAATAAAACAAAAAAGTGGAGTAGATAAGAGAATTCGTTTATAAAACCACGCTCTATCTTATTTGGTAAGCATGGCATGAATTGGTCGTGTATATGATGTCATTGGTATTAAATAGACCACTTGAAGAAAATAGTTTTGGTTACTTAAGAAGTAGAGAAGGGATTCTTATTTGCATAAAGTTCTTCATTTACCTATGCCCCGGTCGTATTGTCTAGACATAAATCTAATGCTAGAATGGGAGGGAATCTACAAACTAATGCTTTATGAGTTTTAGAATCCATCTAAACCTTTACATACTCGGTTTGCAAAAAAAAAAAAACAAAGAACGAGTTCTTGTTGGCTTTTTTTCGTCTATATGAATATAGCACGTTGAGCAATAAAATTGTTAGTGGTTCTGTTTCCTTCAGAAATAAATTTCCATATTTATGGCATGGAGCATATACGAGAGGGAATGTAAGGAAATATAGTTTCATCCAGAGATTGTCGTATAAAATGAGGGAAAAAAGAAAAAAAAAATGGGAGTAGCATAGTTAAAATGGGTAAGAAGAAAACAAAAGGCAAGCAACTAATAAAACAATAATGAAATCGAAGTCAACCATCTCTTTGTTTGGAAGCTACTTTCACGAGAGAGAAACACATTTTTGCAGTAAAGAAGACCGCTGGTCATGGCTTAATATTTGATGTAAAAAGCTCTATGTAGGATGCCAACTGGGTAGTCCAATAAAATGGGGTCCAACGAAAATGATTGATGAAGGGAGCGACAATAAATTTTTTCAGTATTCTCCGATTTAGGATGCTTCATTTCTCTAAACCAAGAGGAAATAGTGATGTAGAAGTCAATTTTGTTTTAGCTGGTCAACATAATAGTTTTATATGAAGTTGGTGGAAATAATTAGCCTACTTTTCATCATTATAGCTGAAGTTCGTTACCTAATTGCAATCGAACATATCAAATCTCCATTTGTTTTCATATTGGAAGGACTAAACTATTTCACCGGCTTTAGGGTTTAATAGGGCTGTGGAAAATGGTAATCAAGAGATACCATGTCAATTTCTTGATTAGAGCCTGTTTGGCCAAGCTTCTAAAAGTCAAAAGTGCTTATTTTTTACAGAAAATACTGATTTTAGATAATGAAGGTATTTGGCCAAACTTTTGATAAAAAATAGTAAGTGTTTTTGGAAAGAAATAGAAGCTGTTTTTTAGCTTTTAAGCAGAAGCTGAAAAAAGTAGCTTCTCCAAAAAAAATAAGTATTTTTGATCTTTTAAGATAAGAATAGACATAAAAAAAAAAAATAGAAAACAACTTATGCATTCACTTTTTCGTAATTTGACATTTAAAAATAAGTTTTAAAATATTTGTCAAATACAAATTACTAATAAAAGCACTTTTCATATAATTTGACCAAACACAATCTGCTATTTTTTCAAAAATACTTTTTAAAATAAGCTACTTGGGCAGCTCAAACAGGCTCCTCTAACAAAAGACACGGTTTGGTTTTACATTCCGAAGCATTACATCAATGACCGAATCATATGTATGTTGTATGTGGGGTGGAGGGGTTAGGGGTAGGGATCGGTACACCGTGATTGATAGAGTACTTATATGCTGTTGCTCTATAACTGTTGCTTATACTAGTATCATTATACATACAATGTATCTTAATCTATTGAGCATGGTATCTACTCTGATTTTCAAGCAGTTATTATATGTGCACTGTTTATAGTGTAGGATTTAGATATTTGTAGTTTTTCTTTTTAGATGATTGTAATGATGCATAAATAAATTTACATTTGTTGATGTTAGTTAAAAATCTACGCGATATATGGTGGTGTGTTGTGATGTTTGGCATTTTATGCCTATATTTCCTTAATATTTCCTCATGTTTGAGCATTTTATTCGCCCGTTTTCTAGTTTATGAATGTGATTTTACACTGATATTGTGTCGCATGTGTGTAGGTTGTTATGAAGTGCAATTGGAGCTTTAAAGAGCATGATCGAGCAAGAAAATGTTGGATTTTGATTGAGGATTAGATCGAGCACACGAAGGCATGACACGACGCGAGCTGCGGAGCAAGGCAAGGCAAAATATGCCTGGCGCGGTATGTGGCGCGCCGCGCCTCCCAAGGCGCTCAGCTTCTGGCGCTTTTCTCAGCGCGGGGCGTGGCCAAGGCGCCCGGATTTCGACGTAAACTGCTTGTGTGCGCGCGTTCGGGGGCGCGGGGCGCCAGCTACAGCGCCCCTGGAGCGTTTTTGGACTTCCTATTTCGTCTAGGCTTAGGTGTAACTTATTACTAGGCCTTTGTAAACCCTATAAATACTCTTTTACTTAGTTTTTTATGGGAGTTCAGACTTTGGAGCAATTGAGAGCACCATACTTCATTGAACAAGGGTTTAATTCCTAATCTTTCATCTATTAATCTATTTCATCATTATTTTATCAATTCATTGCCTTGTTATTATGAGTATGCGTGGCTAAATCTTACGTTTTAGGGTTACAGTATTTCATGAAAGTTGATGTTTGAAGATTGAATTTCATAAATTGAATCCCATAACGGATTGCTTATTCCTTCTTGATTTCACTTGTGTAATTGTCAGGGCCCGATTATTACGCATTATCTATGGTTTTTAGATTGAACTCGAAAGAGGGAATTTATTAATGCAATAAGGAAGAATAGGGCTAGATTGTGAACCTGGGCATCGGGGAACCAATTTGTGAGTAGGATAGACATATACTTGCTCGCCTAGCTTAACTAATTACAGAATTCGTTAATGCGTGCACGTGATTCAACCCATAGACATATAGGAATTGGAGTAGCCTGCATAGACCGTGAAGAATCGAAAGGTTTTCACGGGTACATTTAATCTGTTAGTTAGTAATCCGGGATTTGAGAAGTGGAGTCAATTGGAAAACTCAACTGGATTGTTCGTAACTCTGACCCTGGACCGTCTCCGTAATATTGTTTACAACCAAAGTTGCTCAATTGTTTGACTAAATTTCCACCACTTTAATAACTGCTCTTTAGTTACTAAAACCCCCACTGTTGGAAAAAGATCCCTAAGTAGTAGTTAGAAATTGTTTGTTAAGCGTCAGTCTGAATAGTCCTCGTGGGAACGATACTCTACTTTCACTTTATTACTTGTCGACCGCGTATACTTGCGTGTGCGTTGGGAGCAACAAGTTTTTGGCGCCGCTGCCGGGGACTAGTTTTTGACTGATTTCTTTTTGAACGATTACTTATTATCTATTCAGGTTTAATTTTTTTGTTGAGTTTCTGGTGCTGTTTAAGGCAACAGGTTTTGCATGCAAAGGAATAGAAAGGACGAACCACTCGCACCTTTTGATCCCGAGCCTAAAAGGACCTTGAGAAGGGTAAGAAGAGAAGCGAGAGACCGAAAAGCACTAGCAATTATACTTGCTTCCTTACCCCTTGAAATGGCAGAAGAACGAGCAATAGCGGTGCGAGATGTTGCTCTTCCCAGCCTGGGGGGGAGTTGCATCTAGCATTGTGAAGCCCGCTATCACCGGGCACTTTGAGATCAAGCCCGGTATGATTCAGTTGCTGCATACGACTGGGCAGCATGCTGGATTAATTCATGAAGATCCGCAGCAACACATTCAGAATTTCTTGGAAATCAGTGATACTTATACACCAACGGGAGTTCCTACTGATTATGTCCGCTTGACATTGTTCCCGTTTTCACTGATTGGGGCAGCAAGGAGGTGGTTAAAGGCTGAAAAGCCTGGGTCTATCACCACTTGGGAGGATTTGGCTAAGAAGTTTTTAGCTATGTTTTACCCATCTGCATAGACAGCCCGGCTGAGGAGTGAAATTATGTCCTTCAGACAGGTAGAAGGAGAGTCTTTGTATTCAGCCTGGGAGCGGTTCAAAGCTTTATTGAGAGATTGTCCACACCACAACCAATCCAATGAGGTTCTTACACACACTTTTGTTGAGGGGTTGACTGCACATACTAAGATCGTGGTAGATGCTGCTGCTGGAGGCCAAGTGCTGGCCTTAAACTTTGACCAGATCTATAAATTGTTAGACAAGTTTTCGCAGAGCAATCCTGATTGGCATGGTAGAGCTACTATACAGAAATCTGCTGGGGTACTTCAGCTAGATGTAGTTTCAGAGCTGAGGGCGAAGATGGATGTTCTTTCCAATCAAATTAGCAAGCTAGCTCTGCCGCAGACTCAATAGCAGGCAGCTCCAGTGCAACAACTTCAAGTCTTTTGTGAGGTGTGTGGAAAAGATCATGCCACCGACGTCTGTCCATCTAATCCAGAGTCAGTGTATTACGTGGGTAATCAGAACAGGCCACAGGGTCAGAATCGCAATCAATATGGTAATAACTACAACACCAACTGGCGTAGTCACCCAAATTTTTCTTGGAGGGATAACCGTGAGCAGCTACAAGCCAATGAAAGACCTCAAAATAATTTTCCAAATGCACAACCGCAGGGGTCACAGTCACAGGCTCAGCCACAGCAGTCTAATTCAGTTGAAGATATGCTTAGAAAAATTCTTGCAGGGCAGCAAAAACTCATGGATGATTCAGCAGCTCAGGCACAAACAATAAAAGATTTGACCAATGCTCAGAAAGATCTTGAGAGACAAATGGGGCAGCTAGCTGGAGCACAGAATAATAGACCTCGAGGTGCTTTGCCAAGTGATACAGAGAAAAATCCTAAAGAATTTGTGCAAGCAGTTACTTTGAGGAATGGAAGAGCTCTAGAAGAAGTTCCCCCAAAGCCAAAGAAGCCTCTTGGTGAGTTAGAGCCTAATGCTGATAGAGAGGTGGAGAAAGAAGCTGAGAAAGTGATAGAAAAGCAGCCCGAGCCTGCTATTGTGAGACCACCACCACCTTTTCCTCAGAGGCTTCAGAAGCAGAAAGTTGATGCAGCATACAAGAAATTTTTAGAGATCTTGAGTCAGATTCAGGTAAATATTCCTTTGGTGGAGCTTTTGCGGGATGTCCCCAAATATGCTAAATACATCAAGGATATTGTTGCTAACAAGAGAAGACTGACTGAGTTTGAGACAGTTGCACTTACTGAAGAGTGCAGCTCTAGAGTTAGAAGTAAGCTTCCTCATAAATTGAAGGATCCTGGAAGTTTTACTATTCCCTTGAAAACTGGGAAGCATGAGGTTAGACGAGCTTTGTGTGACTTGGGTGCTAGTGTGAATTTAATGCCTTCATCAGTTTTCAGAAAGCTAGGCCTGGGTGAACCAGGACCAACTACTGTGAGTCTGCAACTGGCTGATAGATCTTTGACATGCCCCGAGGGGATTATTGAGGATGTGCTGGTACAAGTGGATCAGTTTATATTGCCTATTGACTTCATTATTCTTGATTATGAAGCTGATCCTGAGGTTCCTCTCATCTTGGGAAGAGGATTTTTGGCTACTGCTGATGCTGTCATTAGAGTTTGAGCTGGAAAGATGATTATGAAGGTGAATGGTGAAGAAGCTGTATTCAATGTGTTCAGAGCTACCCAGCTTCCTTCCCATTATGAAGAGTTGTCTATGGTAAAAGTTGTAGATGATGAGTTGACTACTGATGAGAGGTCATTCTTAGCCTCTAATGTTGATTCTCTGGAGAGGGCACTCTTGTGTGATGATGATGATATCCTGAAGGATGATGAAATTGAGGAATATGTGGAGATTCTTTATATGCAGGGTAAATTCATCCCAGGATGGAAGAAATTTGAGGAGCTTGATAGACCGTTGACCTTAACTCCTGCTAAACCGTCTATTGAGAAGGCTCCTACTCTTGAACTGAAACCTTTACCTGCTCATTTACGTTATGCTTATTTGGGTGAGGGTAATACCTTGCCCGTGATCCTTTCGTCTTTGTTGTCTGATGTACAGGTTGAAAAGGTGTTGAGAGTGCTGCGGGAGCGCAAGAGAGCTATTGGCTGGACCATTGCTGATATTAGAGGGATTAGTCCTTCTTTTTGTATGCACAAAATTCTTTTGGAGGAAGGCCATAAAACATCTATAGAGCAGCAGAGGAGACTCAATCCAATCATGAAGGAGGTGGTGAAGAAAGAAATTATCAAGTGGCTTGATGCTGGCATTATTTTTCCTATCTCTTACAGCAAGTGGGTGAGTCCAGTGCAATGTGTTCCAAAGAAGGGGGGCATGACAGTGGTGAAGAACGAGCATAATGAATTGATTCCTACAAGAACAGTCACAGGGTGGCGAATTTGCATTGATTATAGAAAGCTGAACAAGGCCCCCAGAAAAGACCACTTCCCACTTCCCTTCATTGATCAAATGCTGGATAGACTTGCTGGGCACGAGTATTATTGCTTCTTGGATGGATATTCGGGCTACAATCAGATTGTGATAGCTCCTGAAGATCAAGAGAAGACTACATTTACTTGTCCATATGGCACCTATGCATTTAGGAGGATGCCGTTTGGGTTATGTAATGCCCCGGGAACTTTTCAGCGGTGCATGATGGCTATTTTCACCGACATGGTGGAAAAATTTGTTGAGGTGTTCATGGATGATTTCTCAATAGTTGGTGATTCCTTTGATGATTGCTTGAAAAATTAAGATGCTGTGCTGAGCCGTTGTGAAGAAACAAATTTGGTGCTGAATTGGGAAAAATGTCACTTTATGGTTCAAGAAGGCATAGTACTTGGGCACAAGGTGTCAAGGCAAGGGATCGAGGTAGATAAAGCGAAGATTGAGGCTATTGAGAAATTACCACCACCTATCTCTGTTAAGGGGGTGCGTAGTTTCTTGGGACATGCAGGTTTTTATAGGCATTTCATAAAGGACTTCTCCAAAATTTCTAATCCCATGTGTAAGTTGTTGGAGAAAGATGTGAAATTTGAGTTTTATGATGCTTGTCTCAAGGCATTTGAAGAGTTGAAGAAAAGGTTGGTGACTGCACCAATCATCATTGCTCCTGACTGGTCTTTGCCATTTGAATTGATGTGTGATGCGAGTGACAATGCTATTGGGGCTGTTCTAGGCCAAAGAATTGGAAGAATCTTTCACTCCATCTATTATGCAAGCAAGACTCTTGATGCAGCCCAGTCCAATTATACCACCACTGAGAAGGAGTTGCTAGCCGTTGTGTATGCTTTTGATAAATTCAGATCTTATTTGGTTGGCACTCATGTTGTTGTCTACACTGATCATGTCGCAATCCGGTATTTGTTTGAGAAGAAGGATTCCAAGCCTAGGCTAATTCGATGGGTTCTCCTATTGCAAGAGTTTGATGTTGAAATTCGAGATCGCAAGGGGACTGAGAATCAAGTAGCTGATCATTTGTCAAGGCTGGAGAATAGAGATCATGTAGATGAAGGGCCTGAGATTAAAGAGGTATTCCCTGATGAGCAGCTTTTTGCTTTAGCTGCAGCCGAGGTGCCATGGTATGCTGATATGGTGAACTTAATTGTGAGTAATGTGTATCCTCCTGGCGCTACAGCTGAGCAGAGGCGCAAACATCTTCATGAGAGCAGGTGTTATGTGTAAGATGAGCCTTATTTGTACAAGATAGGCCATGACCAATTAGCTAGGAGGTGCATTCCAAGGGAAGAAGTTGAGCCGATTCTACAGAGCTGCCATGCCTCTCCTTATGGTGGCCATCTTGGTGGAGATCGAACAACTGCAAAGGTACTTCAGTCTGGTTTCTTTTGGCCAACTTTGTTTAAAGATGCTCATGCTTTGGTTAAGCAGTGTGATCGTTGCCAAAGAACGGGTACTATTTCTAGGCGTCACGAGATGCCTTTGAACAATATCCTGGAGATTGAGCTGTTTGATTGTTGGGGGATTGACTTTATGGGTCCGTTCCCGCCTTTCATGGGCCACAAATACATTCTTGTGGCAGTTGATTATTTGTCTAAATGGGTGGAGGCTGTGGCACTTCCAACAAATGATGCGAGTGTCGTGCTGAAATTCTTGAAGAAAAATATTTTCACTCATTTTGGGACACCGCGGGCTATAATCAGTGATGAAGGTACGCATTTTTGCAACCGGTTGTTCAATAAATTTTTGGCCAAGTATGGGGTTTTCCACAAGGTGGCAACTGCTTATCATCCCCAAACTAGTGGCCAAGTGGAAGTGTCTAATAGAGAGATCAAGCAAATCCTTGAGAAGACTGTGAATGCCTCGAGGAAGGACTGGGCTATGAAGTTAGATGATGCTCTCTGGGCCTATCGGACTGCATTTAAAACGCCTATTGGAACCTCTCCATATAGGCTTGTTTATGGTAAGGCCTGTCACTTGCCCGTTGAGCTAGAGCATAAAGCATATTGGGCAATTCAAAAGCTCAATCTTGATATGGCTTTGGCGGGTAAGAAGAGAATGCTTCAATTGCATGAGCTTGAAGAGTTCCGTTTCCATGCTTATGAAAATGCGAAATTGTATAAGGAGCGGACAAAGAAGTGGCATGACAAGCATATTGAGCGTCGTCAGTTTGAGCCCGGGCAGCTGGTGTTGTTGTTTAATTCGAGGTTGCAGCTATTTCTGGGCAAGTTGAAGTCTAGATGGTCGGGGCCGTTTGAAGTAGTTCGTGTTACCGCACATGGATCGGTTGAATTGAGAGCCCCCGATTTGGAGAAGACGTTCTTGGTGAATGGCCAAAGGGTGAAGCATTATTGGGGAGGTTAGGTGAATCATCGTACCTCCATTACTTTGAGGGATCCATAATTGATACTCGTCATGCCACGACGTTAAATAAGGCGCTTCTCGGGAAGCAACCCGAGTTTGTATTTATAATAGTTTAGTTGTTTTGTGTTTTATAGTGTCACGTAGTTTTTGTTTTGTTGTGTCGTTTTTGTAGGTGTCGGGAGTGCTAAACGAGATGCAGTTGATGTATTGAGGGGTATGGGACTCTTTGAGGCATGTCCCGTGCTTGGGTTCGCACTTGGAATCGAAAACTGGTACGAAAAAATTGCTCGGGCGCGTTTGGGAGCACCCCGCGCCTCCCAACGCGCCTGAAGGATACCTGAAGAAAAAAGGCTAGGCGCGATGGGAGCACCCCGCGCCTCCCAAAGCGCCGACGCAGGCAGAATGCTCAGAAAACCAAGCGCCTTTGAGGCGCGCCGCGGAGGCTACCGCGCCAGGCAAAGTTTCAAAAAATATCCGGGTCCAAACTGGTTTAACCCGCGACCCGAATTCCCTCTCCCCTCTTTACCCGATCCCTCCCCCTTTCTTCATTATTTTCTCTCAAAACACTCCCCAAATCTCCCCCAACTCACTCCTAATTCTTGGTATTAATCACAAGTTCTTCTCCACTCAATCTAACACCTTCAAGTAAGTAAATTCTCTCCCTTTTCTCTCCATTACATGTAAGTTAACAATCTCTTTACATGTTTAATTCCTTAACTAGTATGCAAGCTTGTGATTAGAATTTGATCTTAAATTGCTTAGATTCTTAATTATGCTTTATGGTTAGCTTGTGTACTTGTAAAAAGGGATCTCCCAACAATTTGGGAGGGTTAGCACATTACATTAGCCATTGAAATTGAAAGTTGAATATTGTTCACACCAAGTGTTTGTGAAAAAGCCTCAACTATGCAAATTGCCTAATATTGTGAATTCTTGAGTGGCAATGATATCTTTAGGCTAACCATGAACGTTGAGTGTCGCACATGCATAAAATTGGCTAAGTGTGGGGTGTTGTCCTACCAATTGTGCTTGAATTGACATCTCATATTGGAAATTTTTATTTGATGTAGGTACCATGGTTAGAACATCCACCAAAACGGGCTCTTCCTCCGCCTCGGCTCCTAAAAAGTCATTACAAGCCGAGGCTTCATCTAGCAAGTCAAAGGGCAAGGCACTGGCCAAGCCCAAGGCCAAGCCAAAGGCCAAGGCTAGAATTCCTAAAGATGCGGTGCCTATCCCAAGGCCCGGGGACAAGACACGATTCGGTCTCTCTTTTGTGAAGAAGGGTGAGTGCCAAGCTTGGTACAAGAGTGTGAGGCTTGCGGGGTACATTCCCGAGCAAGCCATTGACCAGAGGAGATTGATGCAAAAGTTTCGAGGTGTGGTGATGCTATTCATGCCTTGCATTGGGACTCGGTGTTTGAGAGTCCGGGGCATGCCAACCTCGACCTAGTACAGGAGCTCTATGCCAATTGGGATCCGGATGAAGCATGGAGAGATGATGATATGGTTGCTATTCGGGGTGAGAATGTGAGATTGGACCACACTGCGTTAAACGCTTTCTTGGGGGTAAAGGACCCCGACTATGACGAGCTGAGGGACTTTATTAGGAAGCCTGAATACAAGACTATGCGGGAGACATTGTGTGGTGAGAGCTGCACTCATAGGTGGGAGTGAACTGAGTCAGGAAGACACAAATTCATATTTTTTTCGCACTTTTTGAAGACAGCTCGGGTGTGGATGAGGTTGATTAATGCACGCATCATACCTTCATCTCATTATTCCGAGGTCACCAAGACTCGGGCGTGCATGATTTATTTTTTCATGACCGGGAGGCCGGTTAACATTGGCTACTACATGCTGAGGGTGATGAGAGAGCAAAGGCAGTCGAAGACATGTAGCCGATTATATTTTGGGAACATTCTCACCCGGTATCTGGAGCAGGCTGGAGTCCCAGTTGATGAGGTCGGGGATCGCATTGTCCCCGACATTGGGAAGATGTTTGATATTGCCTCGGTGAAGAGTGTGACTACCACTGCACTAGTGCGACTGACGACAGACGAGTGGCGGGACACAGACGCCAACTTGTCTGCACGTCATTACTTGATGATGGAGCACATGGCCCGGCAGGCTGGCATGGATATGGCGGCGCTTGATCGCACAATGCCTTTATTGGAGTCTTCGAAACGCCTGCTGGGCATGACTCAGGCAGTGGAGATGCCCCCGGAAGAGGATGAGAACACTGATTCGGACATCGTTCATAATGATCCGGACAGTGAGGCTGTGGAGACAGATGATGAGGGAGGTGCTACTGATGGGGAAGAGGAGGACTAGGACTGCACTCCAGCGCACCACCCAGTGTAGGCCGACTGGCCTTCAGGGATGTTTTCTTTATTCTTGCACTTTCTTGTTTGTCGCACTGAGGTCACTGCTTGTTTTAAGTGTGGGGTGGGGAACTCCCCTTTATTTTTGAGGATAGGGATGCATGTACCGTTAGGATTTTCTTTTGTCACTTGACTTTATTTTGATTTGTTTCTTGCTTTAATATATGAAAAATTGAAAAAAAAATTAGAAAACCAATGAAAAATTCCGAAAAGATTTTTCTTTTAGTCTTTATTAGTGGTACATGTCATCCACCCCGTGGTTTTTCTTATGGCATCGGTTCTTTTCCACGGGGAGGCCTTTGAACCGGGTAGTTTTTATTTTTAGGATTAGATTAGTTAGTATAGGTGACCCTAGACGAAAGGAATAGGTGGAATGCTAGGTGCTTTTGACTTGTTTGATTCCGGTGGACTTGAACGTGTTGCATGTGCTATTTGTGGTGTCTTTTGGTTTTAAATTGAGATGCATGCTTAGAAAAAAATGGAACGACCCCCTTGAGATGCTTGAGTCCACTTGCTTGACTTTGTTGTGAACCTTTGTGCATTAGTGCCTAATTTTCCACAAGTTGCACTCTAAATGCTTGATTGAGAGTTGTGATGGAACCTTTTTGTGTAGATTGTGTGCAATGTGTGTGTGAGGCATATTCGTGTTTGCTCCATGTTTGCATATTGGTGTCTAGAACTTGCCCCGTGTGTGTGCAAAGCGAAATTCTAGGTTCACTCTAGTCGGAAAATGATACAGGCCTTCTTTTGATTTGCCTACCCTTACATATACACCTTGGACTTGATTGTTGTGATTTCTTTGACCTTTTTGTTGGCACCCACACCCCGAGCCTACCCACTTGTTCTAAATTGTTCTCTTTTGGCCCTTTACTCCTTAAGCACTTTAATTGATAATGTGATATTATTGTGGAGTTGTGGTTGAAATATTGGGAGGGTTTTGAGTTGAACCAATGAGGAGAATATTTGATGAATTGGGTAGTAGTTGATTATGAGCATTGGAAAGGTTTGGAAAGAAGTGAATAGAAAAAGAAAAGAAAACAATTGAAAAGAAAAAAAAAAGCAAAGTTGAAAAAAGTTGGAAAAAAAAATAAAGAGAGAAGAATATCCATCCTTGCTAGTGTGTGTTTAAAAGAAAAAATTGCTACTGGTTGAGAAGGTGTGTGTGAAGGTTGTTGATTGGGTGGCTTGATGAGATTTGTGCTTAAATTAATTGTGATGTATTAAAGTGCTTAGGGAGGTAGTCACTATTACCCATATGTATCCTACCAGCCCTTAGCCTACATTACAACTTTTTTAAAATCCTAGTTGATCCCGATTGGAGTGAGCCTACATTAGTGGAGTCCTACACTACGGGCAAGCCTATGGTACATCATGTGTGACATGTGAGCTTTTCATGAGAGTGAGTGAATTCTTTCTATGCTATTGTCCCCGTTCTATTCTTGATATTCATTGTTGTGTGTGATACTTGGGGACACTCTCTTGCTTCATTTTGGTGAGGGCACACGGTTTACATGAGATAGGTGAAGTCGTGGCTTCTTGGTTGAGTAGATAGGTGTGACTTTCTGGGAGCATGGTTGCAATGAGTTGAGTTTGTGCATTTGAGTTGTCTTGGGGCGGTTGTTCTCATGTTTTGATGTTTGATAAATTATTGGCATGTTTGTGGACCCATAGTAGTCATGTATGCATTTGTTCAATGGTCGGTATCAACCATAGTCATAGGTAGACCTGTTCTACCTAGGTTGGGAAGTTATTTGTGATTGCTCGAGGGCGAGCAAAGGTTCAAGTATGGGGTGGTGATGTTTGGCATTTTATGCCTATTCCTTAATATTTCCTCATGTTTGAGCATTTTATTCGTCCGTTTTCTAGTTTATGAATGTGATTTTGCACTGATATTGTGTCGCATGTGTGTAGGTCGTTATGAAGTGTAATTGGAGTTTTAAAGAGCATGATCGAGCAAGAAAAGGTTGGATTTTGATTGAGGATTAGATCGAGCACACGAAGGCATGACACGACGCGAGCTGCGGAGCAAGGCAAGGCAAAATATGCCTGGCGCGGTATGTGGCGCGCCGCGCCTCCCAAGGCGCTCAGCTTCTGGCGCTTTTCTCAGCGCGGGGCGTGGCCAAGGCGCCCGGATTTCGACGTAAACTGCTTGTGTGCGCGCGTTCGGGGGCGCGGGGCGCCAGCTACAGCGCCCCTGGAGCGTTTTTGGACTTCCTATTTCGTCTAGGCTTAGGTGTAACTTATTACTAGGCCTTTGTAAACCCTATAAATACTCTTTTACTTAGTTTTTTATGGGAGTTCAGACTTTGGAGCAATTGAGAGCACCATACTTCATTGAACAAGGGTTTAATTCCTAATCTTTCATCTATTAATCTATTTCATCATTATTTTATCAATTCATTGCCTTGTTATTATGAGTATGCGTGGCTAAATCTTACGTTTTAGGGTTACAGTATTTCATGAAAGTTGATGTTTGAAGATTGAATTCCATAAATTGAATCCCATAACGGATTGCTTATTCCTTCTTGATTTCACTTGTGTAATTGTCAGGGCCCGATTATTACGCATTATCTATGGTTTTTAGATTGAACTCGAAAGAGGGAATTTATTAATGCAATAAGGAAGAATAGGGCTAGATTGTGAACCTGGGCATCGGGGAACCAATTTGTGAGTAGGATAGACATATACTTGCTCGCCTAGCTTAACTAATTACAGAATTCGTTAATGCGTGCACGTGATTCAACCCATAGACATATAGGAATTGGAGTAGCCTGCATAGACCGTGAAGAATCGAAAGGTTTTCACGGGTACATTTAATCTGTTAGTTAGTAATCCGGGATTTGAGAAGTGGAGTCAATTGGAAAACTCAACTGGATTGTTCGTAACTCTGACCCTGGACCGTCTCCGTAATATTGTTTACAACCAAAGTTGCTCAATTGTTTGACTAAATTTCCACCACTTTAATAACTGCTCTTTAGTTACTAAAACCCCCACTGTTGGAAAAAGATCCCTAAGTAGTAGTTAGAAATTGTTTGTTAAGCGTCAGTCTGAATAGTCCTCATGGGAACGATACTCTATTTTCACTTTATTACTTGTCGACCGCGTATACTTGCGTGTGCGTTGGGAGCAACAAGTTTTTGGCGCCGCTGCCGGGGACTAGTTTTTGACTGATTTCTTTTGAACGATTACTTATTATCTATTCAGGTTTAATTTTTTTGTTGAGTTTCTGGTGCTGTTTAAGGCAACAGGTTTTGCATGCAAAGGAATAGAAAGGACGAACCACTCGCACCTTTTGATCCCGAGCCTGAAAGGACCTTGAGAAGGGTAAGAAGAGAAGCGAGAGACCGAAAAGCACTAGCAATTATACTTGCTTCCTTACCCCTTGAAATGGCAGAAGAACGAGCAATAGCGGTGCGAGATGTTGCTCTTCCCAGCCTGGGGAGGAGTTGCATCTAGCATTGTGAAGCCCGCTATCACCGGGCACTTTGAGATCAAGCCCGGTATGATTCAGTTGCTGCATACGACTGGGCAGCATGCTGGATTAATTCATGAAGATCCGCAGCAACACATTCAGAATTTCTTGGAAATCAGTGATACTTATACACCAACGGGAGTTCCTACTGATTATGTCCGCTTGACATTGTTCCCGTTTTCACTGATTGGGGCAGCAAGGAGGTGGTTAAAGGCTGAAAAGCCTGGGTCTATCACCACTTGGGAGGATTTGGCTAAGAAGTTTTTAGCTATGTTTTACCCATCTGCATAGACAGCCCGGCTGAGGAGTGAAATTATGTCCTTCAGACAGGTAGAAAGAGAGTCTTTGTATTCAGCCTGGGAGCGGTTCAAAGCTTTATTGAGAGATTGTCCACACCACAACCAATCCAATGAGGTTCTTACACACACTTTTGTTGAGGGGTTGACTGCACATACTAAGATCGTGGTAGATGCTGCTGCTGGAGGCCAAGTGCTGGCCTTAAACTTTGACCAGATCTATAAATTGTTAGACAAGTTTTCGCAGAGCAATCCTGATTGGCATGGTAGAGCTACTATACAGAAATCTGCTGGGGTACTTCAGCTAGATGCAGTTTCAGAGCTGAGGGCGAAGATGGATGTTCTTTCCAATCAAATTAGCAAGCTAGCTCTGCCGCAGACTCAATAGCAGGCAGCTCCAGTGCAACAACTTCAAGTCTTTTGTGAGGTGTGTGGAAAAGATCATGCCACCGACGTCTGTCCATCTAATCCAGAGTCAGTGTATTACGTGGGTAATCAGAACAGGCCACAGGGTCAGAATCGCAATCAATATGGTAATAACTACAACACCAACTGGCGTAGTCACCCAAATTTTTCTTGGAGGGATAACCGTGAGCAGCTACAAGCCAATGAAAGACCTCAAAATAATTTTCCAAATGCACAACCGCAGGGGTCACAGTCACAGGCTCAGCCACAGCAGTCTAATTCAGTTGAAGATATGCTTAGAAAAATTCTTGCAGGGCAGCAAAAACTCATGGATGATTCAGCAGCTCAGGCACAAACAATAAAAGATTTGACCAATGCTCAGAAAGATCTTGAGAGACAAATGGGGCAGCTAGCTGGAGCACAGAATAATAGACCTCGAGGTGCTTTGCCAAGTGATACAGAGAAAAATCCTAAAGAATTTGTGCAAGCAGTTACTTTGAGGAATGGAAGAGCTCTAGAAGAAGTTCCCCCAAAGCCAAAGAAGCCTCTTGGTGAGTTAGAGCCTAATGCTGATAGAGAGGTGGAGAAAGAAGCTGAGAAAGTGATAGAAAAGCAGCCCGAGCCTGCTATTGTGAGACCACCACCACCTTTTCCTCAGAGGCTTCAGAAGCAGAAAGTTGATGCAGCATACAAGAAATTTTTAGAGATCTTGAGTCAGATTCAGTTAAATATTCCTTTGGTGGAGCTTTTGCGGGATGTCCCCAAATATGCTAAATACATCAAGGATATTGTTGCGAACAAGAGAAGACTGACTGAGTTTGAGACAGTTGCACTTACTGAAGAGTGCAGCTCTAGAGTTAGAAGTAAGCTTCCTCATAAATTGAAGGATCCTGGAAGTTTTACTATTCCCTTGAAAATTGGGAAGCATGAGGTTAGACGAGCTTTGTGTGACTTGGGTGCTAGTGTGAATTTAATGCCTTCATCAGTTTTCAGAAAGCTAGGCCTGGGTGAACCACGACCAACTACTGTGAGTCTGCAACTGGCTGATAGATCTTTGACATGCCCCGAGGGGATTATTGAGGATGTGCTGGTACAAGTGGATCAGTTTATATTGCCTATTGACTTCATTATTCTTGATTATGAAGCTGATCCTGAGGTTCCTCTCATCTTGGGAAGAGGATTTTTGGCTACTGCTGATGCTGTCATTAGAGTTAGAGCTGGAAAGATGATTATGAAGGTGAATGGTGAAGAAGCTGTATTCAATGTGTTCAGAGCTACCCAGCTTCCTTCCCATTATGAAGAGTTGTCTATGGTAAAAGTTGTAGATGATGAGTTGACTACTGATGAGAGGTCATTCTTAGCCTCTAATGTTGATTCTCTGGAGAGGGCACTCTTGTGTGATGATGATGATATCCTGAAGGATGATGAAATTGAGGAATATGTGGAGATTCTTTATATGCAGGGTAAATTCATCCCAGGATGGAAGAAATTTGAGGAGCTTGATAGACCGTTGACCTTAACTCCTGCTAAACCGTCTATTGAGAAGGCTCCTACTCTTGAACTCAAACCTTTACCTGCTCATTTACGTTATGCTTATTTGGGTGAGGGTAATACCTTGCCCGTGATCCTTTCGTCTTTGTTGTCTGATGTACAGGTTGAAAAGGTGTTGAGAGTGCTGCGGGAGCGCAAGAGAGCTATTGGCTGGACCATTGCTGATATTAGAGGGATTAGTCCTTCTTTTTGCATGCACAAAATTCTTTTGGAGGAAGGCCATAAAACATCTATAGAGCAGCAGAGGAGACTCAATCCAATCATGAAGGAGGTGGTGAAGAAAGAAATTATCAAGTGGCTTGATGCTGGCATTATTTTTCCTATCTCTTACAGCAAGTGGGTGAGTCCAGTGCAATGTGTTCCAAAGAAGGGGGGCATGACAGTGGTGAAGAACGAGCATAATGAATTGATTCCTACAAGAACAGTCACAGGGTGGCGAATTTGCATTGATTATAGAAAGCTGAACAAGGCCCCCAGAAAAGACCACTTCCCACTTCCCTTCATTGATCAAATGCTGGATAGACTTGCTGGGCACGAGTATTATTGCTTCTTGGATGGGTATTCGGGCTACAATCAGATTGTGATAGCTCCTGAAGATCAAGAGAAGACTACATTTACTTGTCCATATGGCACCTATGCATTTAGGAGGATGCCGTTTGGGTTATGTAATGCCCCGGGAACTTTTCAGCGGTGCATGATGGCTATTTTCACCGACATGGTGGAAAAATTTGTTGAGGTGTTCATGGATGATTTCTCAATAGTTGGTGATTCCTTTGATGATTGCTTGAAAAATTAAGATGCTGTGCTGAGCCGTTGTGAAGAAACAAATTTGGTGCTGAATTGGGAAAAATGTCACTTTATGGTTCAAGAAGGCATAGTACTTGGGCACAAGGTGTCAAGGCAAGGGATCGAGGTAGATAAAGCGAAGATTGAGGCTATTGAGAAATTACCACCACCTATCTCTGTTAAGGGGGTGCGTACTTTCTTGGGACATGCAGGTTTTTATAGGCATTTCATAAAGGACTTCTCCAAAATTTCTAATCCCATGTGTAAGTTGTTGGAGAAAGATGTGAAATTTGAGTTTTATGATGCTTGTCTCAAGGCATTTGAAGAGTTGAAGAAAAGGTTGGTGACTGCACCAATCATCATTGCTCCTGACTGGTCTTTGCCATTTGAATTGATGTGTGATGCGAGTGACAATGCTATTGGGGCTGTTCTAGTCCAAAGAATTGGAAGAATCTTTCACTCCATCTATTATGCAAGCAAGACTCTTGATGCAGCCCAGTCCAATTATACCACCACTGAGAAGGAGTTGCTAGCCGTTGTGTATGCTTTTGATAAATTCAGATCTTATTTGGTTGGCACTCATGTTGTTGTCTACACTGATCATGTCGCAATCCGGTATTTGTTTGAGAAGAAGGATTCCAAGCCTAGGCTAATTCGATGGGTTCTCCTATTGCAAGAGTTTGATGTTGAAATTCGAGATCGCAAGGGGACTGAGAATCAAGTAGCTGATCATTTGTCAAGGCTGGAGAATAGAGATCATGTAGATGAAGGGCCTGAGATTAAAGAGGTATTCCCTGATGAGCAGCTTTTTGCTTTAGCTGCAGCCGAGGTGCCATGGTATGCTGATATGGTGAACTTAATTGTGAGTAATGTGTATCCTCCTGGCGCTACAGCTGAGCAGAGGCGCAAACATCTTCATGAGAGCAGGTGTTATGTGTAAGATGAGCCTTATTTGTACAAGATAGGCCCTGACCAATTAGCTAGGAGGTGCATTCCAAGGGAAGAAGTTGAGCCGATTCTACAGAGCTGCCATGCCTCTCCTTATGGTGGCCATCTTGGTGGAGATCGAACAACTGCAAAGGTACTTCAGTCTGGTTTCTTTTGGCCAACTTTGTTTAAAGATGCTCATGCTTTGGTTAAGCAGTGTGATCGTTGCCAAAGAACGGGTACTATTTCTAGGCGTCACGAGATGCCTTTGAACAATATCCTGGAGATTGAGCTGTTTGATTGTTGGGGGATTGACTTTATGGGTCCGTTCCCGCCTTCCATGGGCCACAAATACATTCTTGTGGCAGTTGATTATTTGTCTAAATGGGTGGAGGCTGTGGCACTTCCAACAAATGATGCGAGTGTCGTGCTGAAATTCTTGAAGAAAAATATTTTCACTCATTTTGGGACACCGCGGGCTATAATCAGTGATGAAGGTACGCATTTTTGCAACCGGTTGTTCAATAAATTTTTGGCCAAGTATGGGGTTTTCCACAAGGTGGCAACTGCTTATCATCCCCAAACTAGTGGCCAAGTGGAAGTGTCTAATAGAGAGATCAAGCAAATCCTTGAGAAGACTGTGAATGCCTCGAGGAAGGATTGGGCTATGAAGTTAGATGATGCTCTCTGGGCCTATCGGACTGCATTTAAAACGCCTATTGGAACCTCTCCATATAGGCTTGTTTATGGTAAGGCCTGTCACTTGCCCGTTGAGCTAGAGCATAAAGCATATTGGGCAATTCAAAAGCTCAATCTTGATATGGCTTTGGCGGGTAAGAAGAGAATGCTTCAATTGCATGAGCTTGAAGAGTTCCGTTTCCATGCTTATGAAAATGCGAAATTGTATAAGGAGCGGACAAAGAAGTGGCATGACAAGCATATTGAGCGTCGTCAGTTTGAGCCCGGGCAGCTGGTGTTGTTGTTTAATTCGAGGTTGAAGCTATTTCTGGGCAAGTTGAAGTCTAGATGGTCGGGGCCGTTTGAAGTAGTTCGTGTTACCGCACATGGATCGGTTGAATTGAGAGCCCCCGATTTGGAGAAGACGTTCTTGGTGAATGGCCAAAGGGTGAAGCATTATTGGGGAGGTTAGGTGAATCATCGTACCTCCATTACTTTGAGGGATCCATAATTGATACTCGTCATGCCACGACGTTAAATAAGGCGCTTCTCGGGAAGCAACCCGAGTTTGTATTTGTAATAGTTTAGTTGTTTTGTGTTTTATAGTATCACGTAGTTTTTGTTTTGTTGTGTCGTTTTTGTAGGTGTCGGGAGTGCTAAACGAGATGCAGTTGATGTATTGAGGGGTATGGGACTCTTTGAGGCATGTCCCGTGCTTGGGTTCGCACTTGGAATCGAAAACTGGTACGAAAAAATTGCTCGGGCGCGTTTGGGAGCACCCCGCGCCTCCCAACGCGCCTGAAGGATACCTGAAGAAAAAAGGCTAGGCGCGATGGGAGCGCCCCGCGCCTCCCAAAGCGCCGACGCAGGCAGAATGCTCAGAAAACCAAGCGCCTTTGAGGCGCGCCGCGGAGGCTACCGCGCCAGGCAAAGTTTCGAAAAATATCCGGGTCCAAACTGGTTTAACCCGCGACCCGAATTCCCTCTCCCCTCTTTACCCGATCCCTCCCCCTTTCTTCATTATTTTCTCTCAAAACACTCCCCAAATCTCCCCCAACTCACTCCTAATTCTTAGTATTAATCACAAGTTCTTCTCCACTCAATCTAACACCTTCAAGTAAGTAAATTCTCTCCCTTCTCTCTCCATTACATGTAAGTTAACAATCTCTTTACATGTTTAATTCCTTAACTAGTATGCAAGCTTGTGATTAGAATTTGATCTTAAATTGCTTAGATTCTTAATTATGCTTTATGGTTAGCTTGTGTACTTGTAAAAAGGGATCTCCCAACAATTTGGGAGGGTTAGCACATTACATTAGCCGTTGAAATTGAAAGTTGAATATTGTGCACACCAAGTGTTTGTGAAAAAGCCTCAACTATGCAAATTGCCTAATATTGTGAATTCTTGAGTGGCAATGATATCTTTAGGCTAACCATGAACGTTGAGTGTCGCAGATGCATAAAATTGGCTAAGTGTGGGGTGTTGTCCTACCAATTGTGCTTGAATTGACATCTCATATTGGAAATTTTTATTTGATGTAGGTACCATGGTTAGAACATCCACCAAAACGGGCTCTTCCTCCGCCTCGGCTCCTAAAAAGTCATTACAAGCCGAGGCTTCATCTAGCAAGTCAAAGGGCAAGGCACTGGCCAAGCCCAAGGCCAAGCCAAAGGCCAAGGCTAGAATTCCTAAAGATGCGGTGCCTATCCCAAGGCCCGGGGACAAGACACGATTGGGAAGATGTTTGAAAGTGGTCACGGGCATCACTTGACTATGGCAGCACAGAGTCTCCCCCACATACACAAAGTAGACTCCAACACATCCCCAGCCTAGCTCTATATATGCATGCATGCTCTAGGTTGCCTCCGTCAATTTGCTTCTCCAACTTCCCCCCCCCCCCACCTCCCCCAAACCCATGGCCCACCCCATTTTATTTTTCCATCTCTACGTACAGATCTACCATTGGCATATTAATATGCTTCATGTTTGTGTTATAAAAATTTGACGAAATAGGGGATAATTAAACATTTTTATGTCCCATAACAGCACGTATGTAATTGAGAAATGAGTTCATTGCTAAACATATGTGAACACTGCCACTATATTTTTTATTTATCTCAAAAGGTCACTTCTATTAATTCTTTTGACTTAAATAAAGTTATTTATTCTTTTGTATTTCATTCAAAAATCACTCAACTTATCACTCAAGTTAGAAAGCGATATATCTAACTACTTTTTAATGATGTAGCACCTGATTGTTAAGCCAAAACTAGAACATATTAAACCCAAACTATTTTAATCAAATTCCTTCTATTCGAATGACGATAAAAGCCCTTCATATGCTAATAATTTC
This sequence comes from Petunia x hybrida, assembly GCA_037355625.1. Taxonomy (NCBI): domain Eukaryota; kingdom Viridiplantae; phylum Streptophyta; class Magnoliopsida; order Solanales; family Solanaceae; genus Petunia; species Petunia x hybrida. The sequence goes on along the minus strand of JBBBVM010000574.1, from coordinate 222,551 downwards.
CGGAAACGTCAAAATTTATTATTTTGGTATGTGTAACTGACTTTTGGTCGCTTAAATTATAGCTACATATATACAAATTTGTTGCTAACAGGGAAAATCTACTAATAATTGAAGCTAAATGACACCTTTTAACTTACATTTTCTTATCGTTCTTTGTAATTGAGATCACTTAACTGTCAACAAACAAGCTCACGGAAAAAAATAGCACCAACAACGTAATATGTGGTACGTTCATCAGAGTCTTATTTATTTTATCATTTATGTATTCATCATTCTATGAAAGATGTTTCTCAGAAGACCAAAACCATTCGAAATAGTGCTTCCAAAAACACTCTATTTAAGCATCAATGTCCCAAGCATATATTGTATTTCGACAAATAAATGGATTTCTTCAGCATGTAATGGGATTTTTGGACATTTATTTAAAATATGAAGGGATTTTGCGGTCATGTATTGTGTTAGATATGAGGTTCTTGGTTAAAATATTTGGAGTTTAATATTTTCTCTTTCGGACTTAATAATCAGCTGAGAGGTCTTTTAGATGTGCTCGGATATATCACTTTCCTACTTGAATGATCTTTTGTGTGAAATACCCAGAGATAACCTACTTTTCTGATACAAAAGAAAGATAACTGACTTTTGCACTTAGTGCACCTTCAACAGACACTAGAGGGGGGAGGGGGGCGATTTTTGCCTACCGAAGAACCTTGCTGGTGCCCGCAAGAATCTAGTTCTTGAAGAGTTTCTCCTAAACAATGTACTAACAACAATAATGCAGAAATAAACTTGCACAAGGATTTTTACGTGGAAAACTCCTTGCTCAAGGGAGAAAAACAACGATCCACACTCTGAGATTTTGAAAACTCTTTCACTAACACAACGAGCAAGTTTTAGGTTAGAAACTCTATAACCAAGGGACTAAACTCTAGTACCAAGACTGCCTACAATCAACTCAATTGTAGCAGCCACACCTAGGAAACTCCTAAGTACAAGACTGCCTACGATCCACGACCGTAACAACACCTTTAAGCTAATTCTAGCCTAAAAGTACAAGGATTTCTCCAAATAAAGTACCTAAACAATGCCTCTCAAATAAGCGTAATAGGTTACAATTCAAAGCCCTAATACATATGAACTAGACCAAGACAGAAAACCAATACATCTTGATGATGAACCACTTGCCCAGTCAGTTCCTTCTGCACGTTCTTGCTGGACTGGTATGATTATGCCTGATGAAGAACCTCTCGTCCAGCTAATTCCTTCTGCGCATTTTCTTCAGAATTATCAACCTTTTGAGCTCTCAGTCTCTCTCTATGTGGCTGAAGAGATAGTATTACGTGCATATATCTTGAAGTCTTCATAATGATGTATATATAGTGTGCATATGACTTCTTAATGGACAAGAAAAATAATTATTCTCCAATTAGGACTCAATAAATACTTTTCTTATACACTTTTACTTCCTACACACTTTTTCCATTCTTCGACTCTTTGAAAATATTTCCCATTAATATGTAAACTTCCAGCTGGCACCCAAGGCAATTAGGGTTTATTAGTCGCCTTTTAGGCTTTTATATTCGCGCCCAATAGACTCCTAATCCCATTAGGATTAAACTCTGCACTGTTTCGCAAAACCTTCTTGCGCGAGGTTCTCCTAGTTCTACTAGGATTGTGCTTCCTTCCCTATACTGCTTTGTAGAACTTTCATGCGTGAGGTTCTCCTAGTCCTACTAGGATTCTGCTTCCTTCCCTATACTGCTTCGTAGAATCTTCCTGCGCGACTCCTAATCCAATTTGGATTGTAAAACTGCTGCGTCCAGGTTCTTTCAAATTCCATCTCAGACTGGGAATGTATTTGTGCATCTTTACATTATCAGTAGAACCTGTCAGAGAACAAGGTCCTTTACCAGGTTCTTCCCGTTTGTCAATCATCAAAACTCAAACTTCAACAAATTCCCCCTTTTTGATGATGACAAAAAAATATTGCCTGGATGAGTATAAATCCCTGTTCAAACAAATACACAAACAGTGAAACAGGTATAAGAATTAATAACAGAACGAAACTGGGTCACAAACACCTCCAACATTTCTTCTTCCCCCTTTTGGCATCATCGAAAAAATCACAGTACACCTGCCAAAGAACCAATGAAGTAATGTCGAGTCTATAGCCTAGATGGCTGCAAACCAATCATATGCAGAACCTGTCAAACTTCAATCTAAGATGCTTAGTTAAAACCATAAGATACGAGAGTTGATTAGTAATGAATCAAGAGAAAAATCCAAATAAGCATCTAGAACATTAAGATTAAGACCATAAAAATTGTCTTAAATAGAATATCATAGAGAAATTGAAGAAATATGGATTATAGGGTAGGAACTGGTTCTTGTCTGGAAAGTGGATGGAACAATGATTTTGAAAGAGCAATCATCGCCGCATTGTTCCTTGAGTTTCCTTGTATCTCTAGTAACAGTTCTCCATTCATAAGCTTCTACCTCCTGATTCCGATCCCCCACACAAAGACCTTCGTCATTATCATGTTCTATAGGTTCCTCTGTAGACTCTTTCTCCAAATGCTAATCACAGCTCTTTGGGATGTTCCTTTCAAAGCCATCATGATGATCAGGTTCTGTGCATTTGTGTAAAAACATAACAAAGAGTTCCATGATCTATGTAAGAAGAAACCCATAAGCTATTGCATGCTCTCCTAGTTCCACATCAGCTATCCTCTCCATATGTTGTAGTATTACTCCTGGCCAGATTGATATGAACCTCCATATCCAATAGGTCCATGTAAGTTAAATCTATAAAGTTCACCTCACTACGACACTAGGACCTCTGGACCAGGTTCTTCAACACAAACTCGAACAACAATGGATGGAAATATGTCATAACCTTTATCCTATCTAGGTGGCTCTGGTAAGCCTTGGTTTTTCATGAATATTTGTGCAGAACTCTCAAATCCTCAAGAGTGTACAACTTTCTTGACTCTACATGAACCAGGTTCTTCCAGCTTTGAGCATTCAACATTGCAATCAGCTGTACCATCCTCTTTTCTTCGGTATCAGCGACAATTCTACCTTTCCCAAGAAGATGTTCGTTGAACCAACAGCTCAGTCTACTTCATTCATTTTTCTTGTCAGCCACCTTTTTCACTGCATTAGAACCAGGTTCAACAGGAGATTCTTCAGGCCTCACCTCTTCTCTAGTTTCTTTTATTATTTTTTACTTTTCTTTTTCAGCACTTGAAGAACACACTCAGTAGTCTTTCTCCTTAATTGGATTAGGGGTACGTCATCATCATGTTCCTCATGAACTTGAGAATATGGTTCAATGGTCTCTACATTACCTGCTTCTTTACCAGGTTCTTTGTGCAAATCTTCCTCCTTTCCAGGTTCTACTACATGGGTCTCCATTGCTTCAGCTTATTTCACTCAAGAGAACAATTTCCTCATCCCAATCACTGTCACCATTTAAATCTTTAGGAATTGGCTGAATTTTATTTTCAATTCATCAATCTTGGATCCTTTAAACATACACTAGGATCATCTAGATATAAAGAGTCTGCCATATCCCAAGACACAGCCTCTTTTTCAAACATTCATCATTAGGAAACATCAAATCTGCTTCATCAACAGTCGAGGAACCAGTGGGTAAACTAAGTTCTTCCACTGTGTCCTTTTCTGTTTCAGCAACACCATCAGATTTAGCAATATCTTTCCCATTCTTCTTTCCTTTCATGTACCATCGAGGGAGCAGCCTCTAAACTACGTTCATTGAATGGGACCTCACATGGTTGATACTCCAACTCAACCCCACATTCTCGAACAAATTCAGAAACACAATCAGGTACTACCGTACTAGTTATGAAATTAGATTTCTCGCACAAAATAGTAATTTACCTCGATTTTAATGAAAGTGACTGCTGAATTTTCTTCGACCGGTTATGTCATTCCCTTACTCTAAGAACCCTATTCCTGAGAAAGTTCCCCCTGAGTTTCATCTTCTACTATTTCAGTGGTTCTTTCTCTACTGGTTTTGTCTCACTAACAGATATCACCTCATCGTCATCTTCCTATTTCTCACCTTCACCACCAAACTTCTTTTTACTTTCTCTTTTCTCAAACACTTCTACATTTTATTTCTCCACTTTTTCCTCCATTTCTTCCTCCTAGTTCTTCTTATCAGACTTAGTTTAGTTAAGTCCTGCATCATCAGCTGTTTCAGGAACTGAGGAAGGACCAGGTTCTTCCTCAAATCCTTTGACAACTTTAGCAGGTATTTGTCCTATCTTGACTAGGTTCATTGACTGTGCCTATTTAAGAACCCACAGACTCAGCAACTTCAATTTATTCTATAGCAACTTAACCATGCTCTACACTAGCAATACTAGTTTCTATAGCAACAATATTCTCCCTTTCTTGTATACTACCAGAACCATCACCACCTACAGAACTCACTAGTTCATCTAACCCTGTTACTAATAACTCAATAGCAACTTTCTCGAGCTCAAAATTGACTCATGCATAATGGAACTTGTTCTAGTGGATTCAGTTCTTACCTTTAAAGGAACATTGTCAGACCCAATAACTTTCAATTTCTGCGTCATCAGTAGTCAAAGTAATCGAGGCAGAACCAGGTTTTTGAACAGTTTCTTCGACTTCCTCAGCAGGTTCTTTCTATTTACCCCACTCTAACAAACTTCAAGCCAAACCAGGTTCATCGCAGCTTGCTTTGTTCCTTTGTTCCCTTTAGGTTTAACAATTTAGGATTCGGGTAAAACATGGGTTTTAGAAGGATTTTGAGTGTTTGATGTGATTATTTTGGGAGTGATTCATTATTAAGGGTTCTTGGGAACTGACGCCAGGTCATCAGATAGGTTTTGAATTTCAAATATGGCTTAGAAAGTGGTGTCAATTCAAGGTGGTTACAAAAGGAATAGATGAACCAGTTAAGACAAAATTTATGGAAACAATCTCAATGGTTTAGACGCGTACCTGAACACAAATGCAACAGATTCATCACCTCATGTTTCTATTATTTTTCATATCTGAAAAAAAAAATTAGAGCTTAGTAAGAAGTTTCTAACATAGATGAAATGCATACTTGTTACAGTATAAAACTAGAAACGACATTCTGATGTATTCCTAGACAAGTAACATAAAAGATACTTCACCAGCCAATCCTCGAGGGAACCAGGTTCTAGGTCGTTTAGTGTATTTTGGTCATCCCTAGTTCCAACCTGTTCCTTTCAGCTTGTACCCTGTTGCATGCTTGGTGAAGATATCTGCTATCTGGTCATCAATCCTGCAAGAATTCATTGTAATCAACATTATCTCTCAAGAAGTGATACCTAATTTCAATGAGCGGGGGCCTTCTGGGATGGACCAGGTTCTTGGCAAGGTACTTCAGTTGCTTCGTTATCTAGAAAGTGTGCCATTCTAGATGTACTCTTCCTATTCACAAGATGACCAAAATAACCTTCATCAGCACAACCAGTAGGATCAAAAGTTCCTCCTAGAGGATACCACAACCACACAAGTCATGAGGACCTTTCAACTATATCAAGATTCCTTCCACTGTTGACACAAGTGACTCCTTTGATTTTGATTGGAATCTTGCATATATACACATATCAACACAATGACTAGCCTACTAGCAGTAAGGTATTGAGGAAAACCAATAATTCCTCAAATTTTTGTGTCTTCAATACGAGAACTAGTTTCTTCCAGATTCAGCGTTGTTCCTCATGTTATTTGTATGTCCAAGGCTTTAGCACTCTTTATCTCAAACTTGTGAAGTCCTTACACAAGAAGTCATTAGTAGCACAACAATAATGTCATCTACATAGGCTTGAAGAGTGAGCAGGTCCTTGGCTTTCTTCCTTAGAAATAATGTGTTGTCTATTTTTCCTCCAATGAAACCATTCTTCAGTAAGAACCTAGACAACCATTCATACCAAATCCTAGGATCCTGTTTTAACCCATACACTACCTTGTCAAGTTTGTAGACATGATCATAAACCTCGGTGCTATCAAGTTCTGGTGGTTGAACTACATATACCTTTTCATTTAGATAACCATTAAGGAATTCACTCTTCACATCCATCTCATACGAGGTGAATTCCATATAAATAGAAAAAGCAATCATCATCCTAATGGTTTCCATTCTTGCAATAGGTGCAAAAGTTTCATCGTAGACGAGTATCTCTTCTTAAGCCTTGAACCACCAATTGTGCCTTGTTCCCTGTGACAATCCAAAGCTCATCCAGCTTGTTTCTAAATACCCACTTAGTACCAATGAGAGACCTGTCCTTACGTCAAAAGACCTAGTGCCAGAATTCGTTCTTTTCAAAATGATACAAATCCTCCTGCATAGAAATCACCCTAGCTGCCTCCTCAAGTGTTTATTGTACATTCTTTGGTTTCATAGATGAGAGAAATACAAAGAATGCACAGACGTTCTTCAAAGCTCCTCTAGCAACAATTCCAGACATTAGATCAAATATGAGGTTCTCCAATGGACGTGAACTTTGATGCTTCCAGGGTTTAGACTTGATCTGCTGAAAGGTTTCTCCAGAGGGACCTTGCGAAGGACTGGGTTCTTCTAAGTTTTCATATTCTTGATCTGTTGTTCCCCCTGTCTGATTGCTTCATTGTTGCCCCTGAATAGGACATATGACTCCAGGTTGACCTCCTTCTCGTTCAATCAAGTTCTTTGAATCTCCAGCATGTTCTTCTCTAGTAAGACCAACTTCTTGATCATTATAAACTCATTTACTAGCCATTATATCAGACCCATCACCTACTACATGTACACTTTCCTCTACAGTCATGGTTCTCTTGTTATGCAAGATATAAACCTTATTTTGTGAAGGACATCCTAGGAAGATGGCTTCATCACTGCGTGCATCAGACTTCCTTAGAGGTTCTTCATAATCAAGTTCATCATTCTGAGGACCATTTTCCCCTAGTTTTCGAATCCATGCCTTTCATGTTGAACATGTTTTTTAGCCACTGGTTCTTTCTTACTATCAGCTTCTAGATTCTCCTTCTTGCGCCAGGTTCATGTGTTGCTTCTTCAATATCAACTGATCATTCTGAAAACATGTTGGACGAGGTGAAGCAATTGTTCAGTCATTTGACTTGATCCTTCTTCAGCTTCAGATTTGTCTGAACCCTGAAGAACCTGGTTCTTGGACAACTCTATCCAATGTCAATCATCCTGCATGCCTTTGTCAGCCACATTGTTAGTTTCATAAAGAAATAACAAGCATGCTTTCACACATAGAGTTCATTTTATTTACACTTTGTAAGTTTTTCTATGTGGTAAATTTCTTAGGAGGAATTCCCTCATCAGTTCGTGCATCAAACCTGCCTAGAGCTTCTTTATCTTTATATGATACATTTACAACCAGAAGGCTCTTCAGTATGTGATGCTTGGCTTCCTACCCCGAAGTGAGGCATAGGAAAATTTCCCAACAAGGGACCTACCATGTACATAAAAACTCATATGAAATTTGTAATTCACAATTTGTAACCAATGGATCAAAGTTCATTTTTATGCTCAGGGATCACAAGTTATGAAATACTCAACCAGTTATACTTTAAACTAACCAAATACCAATTGTCTATGGAGTGGGAGAGTGACTTACATTCCTTACAATATAAATGACTTTCTTACCATCGTCACACTCCTTCTAATGAAGGCTGCAAGTGAGAGATTTGATTTGTCTCTATTCATGTACCTCGAGCAACCACAGTCTAAATACTCATTTTGGTTGCTTTCTCTTACCTTAACCTGTAAAACTCAATCAAGGGTTAGTTTTAGAAAACCAGACAAGCTTGGGTCCCTTCTTATGATGAAATGGATGAATCATATCTCTTTTAGCCCAACTAGGTAAAACAAATTTTTTGTTCTTTTCAATTGCCTTGAATAGAGCTGTGCAACTATCTCTATAATTCCCAATTTTACCACAACGAGTTCACAGTCTATTCTTGACCACTCCAACATACATGCACTTTGGCTCTAATTGTGACGAGGGTTTCTTATATTTAGAACCACTTTTGTTTCTCTTGTGATTCTCATGAAGCCTGTTAAGAGCATCATGACCTGTTCCTTTGAGTGGTTCTAGTGAGCTCAAACTTGATCTTGTCCAGATTCTCTTGAAGCAGTTTGTTCTTTTCAATTTCATAATACAAACTTTCTTTAGTGATTTTCAGATCTACTTCAAGGGACACTTGACCCTCACTAGGAACCTGCTTACCATGAGTTTCTTTTAACTGAGTATTTTCCTGTTTAAGTGCTGTAATGTTAGTTTCATTCTTAAGAACCTGGTTCTTGAGTTTTTCAAAATCAGCTTCAACTTCAGAATTTCTTTCTTTCAGACTTAAAATTTCGAATTTCAAGCTTTTAAAACCAAACAATATTTGTTCCGCGTCAGCAATTAAACTTTTAAATTTATCAATTAAGAGAAGCAAGAGATTAGCAAGTTTCTTTTTGGAAAAAGATGAGATACTTCTTCTTAGGGCAGAGAAACTTACCTTAGGGATGTCCCCTTCGGTCTTTTCATCACACATTGCCATGAGAGCAAAGGTTGCTAGCCTACTTTGTTCTTCTGATTCGGAATTCTTTTTGGTCATCAAAGTAAGTTTGGCACTCTTACTTTTACTTTTCGAATCACCAATAGAAAGGTCTCCTGGAGCTGCAACAATCAGGGCCTTTTTGAAGGCTTTGGAAAATATCTTCTGCCTCCTCTTCGAACAGTTCCTCGGTCGTTCCTTCTTCTCGAGAACCAGTTCCTTCACTTTTTCAGAACTTTCTTATTTGTATCTCCCAAAGTTTCCATGTAGGCTTGCTTTGCAGCTTTCTTTGATGGTCTCCTTTTATAAGAAGAATTATGCTGCTTCTTGAAATAGGTTCTAGCACTTTTTTTCACCTATCCCTTCTCTGGTTCATCACTGTAGGCAGTCTCTAATGAATCCCAAATTTCCTTAGCAGTTGAGCATGTTGAAATTTGTTTGTACACATCATATCCAAGGCCACAATGAAGTATTTTCATCGCCTCAGCATTCATCTGAAGTATTTTGAGATCACATTCATTTAGTTCCTCTTCAGATCTTTGTGCCTTGTTCCTAGAACTATCAATTTTTGTAGGAAACAAAGGACCACGAACAGTGATTTGCCACAAATTATAGTTTCTAGCTTGCAGGAAGACCTCCATCCGAATTTTCCACCAATTATAGTACTGGCCGTTGAATAGTAGTGGACGAGTGATGCATTGGCCCTCCATGATGCCAGGTGGTGCACTCATATTTAGATCCTTCTCAAGGTGTTAGCCTAGTAGCGAGAAGACCTACTCTGATACCACTTGTTTCACTTGGTGCACCTTTAACAGACACAAGAGGGGGGGATGAATAGCGTCTTCCAATTTTCGCCCACTGAAGAACCTTGCTCGTACCCGCAAGAACCTAGTTCTTGAAGAGTTTCTCCTAAACAATGTGCTAACAAAAATAATGCAGAAATAAACTTGCACAGAGATTTTCACGTGGAAAACTCATTGCTCAAGGGAGAAAAACTACGACCCACACTCTGGGATTTTGAAAACTCTTTCACTAACACAACGAGCAAGTTTTAGGTTACAAACTCTATAACCAAGGGAGTAAACTCTAGTACCTAAGACTGCCTACAATCAACTCAATTGTAGCAGCCACACCTAGGAAACTTCTAAGTACAAGACTGTCTACGATCCACGACTGTAGCAACACCTTTAAACTAACTCTAGCCTAAAAGCACAAGGATTTCTCCAAATAAAGTACCTAAACAATGCTTCTCAAATAAGCGTAATAGGTTACAATTCAAAGCCCTAATACATATGAACTAGATCAAGACAAAAAACCAATATAACTTGATGAAGAACCACTTGTCCAGTCAGTTCCTTCTGCACGTTCTTGCTGGACTGGTATGATTATGCCTGATGAAGAACCTCTCGTCCAGCTAATTCCTTCTGCGCTTTCTCTTCAGAATTATCAACCTTTTGAGCTCTCAATCTCTCTCTATGTGGCTGAAGAGATAGTATTTCGTGCATATATCTTGAAGTCTTCATAATGATGTATATATAGTGTCCATATGACCTCTTGATGGACAAGGAAAAAGAATTATTCTCCAATTAGGACTCAATAAATACTTTGCTTATACACTTTTACTTCCTACACACTTTTTCTATTCTTGGACTCTTTGAAACTGTTCCCCATTAATATGTAGATAACTTCTAGCTGGCACCCAAGGCAATTACGGTTTATTAGACGCCTTTTAGGCTTTTACATTCGCGCCTAAGAGACTCCTAATCTGATTAGGATTAAACTCTGCACTGTTTCGCAGAACCTTCCTGCACGAGGTTCTCCTAGTTCTACTAGGATTCTGCTTCCTTCCCTATACTGCTTTGTAGAACCTTCCTGCACGAGGTACTCCTAGTCCTACTAGGATTCTGCTTCCTTCCCTTTACTGCTTCGTAGAATCTTCCTGCGCGACTCCTAATCCAATTTGGATTGTAAAACTGCTGCGTTCAGGTTCTTTCAAATTCCATCTCGGACTGGGAAAGCATTTGTGTATCTTTTCATTATCAATAGAACCTCTCAGAGAACAAGGTCCTTCGCCAGGTTCTTCCCGTTTGTCAATCATCAAAACTCAAACTTCAACACTGACTTTTTGAGTGAAACGACCAAAATATAAGTGTCTATTCTGATATAAAAACATAAAAAAATATTACTTTATTCTCATTTCTAATAATCTAGTGACCATTTAAGTAATTAACTTGTTAAGAGATAGATGATATTTTTTACGTGTAACTTCAATAAATGTAAAATAAAAAAATTACCTTGATATTAACAATGAAATAAGAGGTGGTTAGAGTTCCACGTGTCTATCATACTCTTGCTTGACATAAAAGGGTGAACTTCCACAACAACTGGATTCTAACAAGTGACGATATTTTATTAAAGGTAACGCGATAATGATAAGAAAAAGGGAAAATAGTTTCCAAAAAATATTATAATATTAATGAGACAGCTTAAATCAGAAAGTGCAGCATTTATTTTTATAAACATGGCTATGATTTTTATTTCTAGAGAAAGTGATTAAGCTTGTTAAGTAAATGATACTTTCCTAAATTGTTTCTAAGAAATGGTTTGCTATTGATCATACATGTAACTTTGCCTTAGTTAATTTGGAATTTGTCTCATTATGAAGCTAACTTGAGGAAATGGGCGTTTCAGAACCTCTCAAGTTTTCTTTAGTGTGGCAGGGCCTTCCTTTTTTTTCCCATTTTCTTTTTATTCTAAGGGTAATTAGGACTAATCAGGGACCAAATAAACACTTTTAAAACTTGACGGCCGTTATTAAAACATGGAATAAATCATTTCAAATCTTGGGAACTTCTCACTTCCCACCCGCGTCTCTCTCTCTCTCTCTCTCTCTCTCTCTCTCTCTCTCTCTCTCTCTCTCTCTCTCTCTCTCTCTCCTCTCTACCATAACTTCCCATCATTCCAGTTCAAACACAACTTGCACACAACTTGCACAAAACACTCAACCAAAATTCTCTTAATATCTCCGTCGTTCCTCATTTTTTCAAGTAAATCGACCATCAAAACAACATATATTCGCAGCGTATTGACTAAAAAAAAGGTAAACATTGTCTTTGTTTTTAAACTGTGGTGAAAATTTAAAACCTAGAGTTTTTTTCGATTTCTTCGTCATCTGTGATTAAAGTTGCTTTGGGTGTGTGATTTTGAACAAAAGTATAATATTTTTTTGAAATTAAATGGAATTATGTATTTTAATGGGGAAAGTAGTTCCAAACTGCACAAGGGGATTTTCGTTGTTCTACTGAAATTTTTAGGGTTTTTACTTTTGTTGGTTAAATTTTGACGATTTCTAGATTTTGTATGAACCAACACTGTTTTATTTGGTTGTAAATAGAAGTTATTGCATTTATAATAGTTCCACAATAGTTCATAAGAGGTTAAGAACATCTCATTGAATGTTTAAGATTTTCTGTAACTAAAATTTGTATCCCCTTATTTTGCAGAAAAAAGGTAAATTTACGACCGAGAAAATTAACACAGAAAGATGAAGTTGTGCAGAAGAAGAAGCCTACAAAGTCTCCTAAGATAGAAATTTCTAAAAGAAAGGCTCCTGAGCCGAAGAAGAAGCCTACTCCTAGTGATCGTAGGCCTAGTACTCTAGATTGGGAACGTACTAGTACAGATGTTGAACCTATTCCTAAATGCCCAAGAACAAATACAAGGAGAAGAAAATTGGTTGTGGAGAGTGATGATGAAGGAGAAGTAGTAGGTCCCCAAAACAAAGGGGAATTAGGTGATCAATAAGAGGAAAGCCAAAGCCCAGTACGAAGTTACGATTTAAGCAGAGGTGGGGAGGCTTTGGAGAGGGCTGCAGATGAGGGTGAAAGAAGAGAGGATTCAGATGATGTCGCTATTGGTGAACTGTTAAAAAGTGACTTTTTGAGGCCTGGAGAGGAGGATGGTGATCGTGTGAAAGAGGCGAAAAAAAATGAAGAAAGTGATGATTTAAGTTGAGGTGGGAATGCTAGAGAAAAAGGAGAAGAAGTAGATGAGTCAGGGGAGAGTCCAAAAAGCATTAAAAGAATAAGAAGAGAGGCAGAGGATGAAATTTTAAAAAGAAATTTCTTGAGGGATCGTGTAAAAGGTGGGGATGCTGTAAAGGATGCATGTGGGAATGTTGAAAAGGAAGCAGGTGAAGAGAAGGAAGCAGAAGGAACATCTGAATTGACGGTAGAGGAAGACCAGATGATAGTTGAATTGAAACTCGTGAATTGTTCAGAACATCAATGTGAATGTTCTACGCGACTTATTTAATATTCCCAACATCAAGATGAAGGCCGGTATAATTCATCGAGTCGTTCTGAACATCCTAACAAAGATGTTCCAAACGTTAAGTTATTCGTTCAGAACATCTTCGTCACTATGTTCTAAACATTTTATTGTTTTCCTATAATGTCATTTAATATCGTTCTGATTTATTTTATTAATTATATTCTAAAATCATGTGCAGTATAAAGATGTTGGTCATATTTTTTTGAGGAAGAATGCCGAGGAGCTCTATTCCACATACCTGGTCAATAATAAAGCTTTTTCAATCGAAGATTAGGGTTCGATCGTCGTTGGCCAGGGACATGATGCAGTTTAAGTTTGTTCTGAAAAGCTTGCAATTGAGAAATGGATTTTTTCATAGTTGTTTCGATCAATTTTTGCAAATACTGGATTATCCACTGTTTGGCACCGAGTTGGTGCATAACCTCTTATTGTGAAGGATTCTTTGTAAGAAGCAGATGGAAGTTTAGATATCCTACAATGGATTGCCAGTATATTTTTACCTATCCAAGTTTGCACTAATGACAAGGCAAAACTGTGGTACTTATCCAGAGAAAGAGTACTTAGCAGAAATGAAAGAGAAGAGGAAGGAATTGTGGAAGTTGCTTGTGTATTTTGTCAAGGAGAAGAAGAAGAAGAAGAAGAAAGAGAAAGAAGAGACGAAGAAGGAGAAGGAGAAGGGGAAGGGGAAGAAGAAGAAGGAGGAGGAGGAGTCGCCTGAGCCCTCACCCACCAAGAGGAAGTTCAATAAGCCCAAAATTCAAAAGGAGCCGTTGAAAAAGAAAGTTGTGATGGGTGGTGACTTGCTTTAATGCAGCTCGTCAAAAAAGTACCCCAGATGTGGTATTTAAATCTTTGTATGGCTTGGTTTGTTCATACAGTTCTTTGTAAAAAGATTCAAAATATGAAATAGATGAACGGGTGGTGTGCTTGGCCACTGATCTTGAGGCATTCCAGCGTTATGCTTGGGGTAAGATAAGTTATGAATTAACCGTGGGTTATCTGATAAAGCCAATGGATGATCGTGCAGCCAGTCCAAGTCAGACCTACAATCTTTATGGCTTTCCATGGGCATTCATGGCCTGGGCTCATGAAGCTATACCTGACTTGAGGCCAAAGGATTTTCCAAAACAAAAAACAATTCCAAGGATGTTAAATTGGCTTACAGAGAAGGCCGAGAGAGACAATGACAGGATGTTTGAGCAACATGAGTATCCTGTAAGTATTTCATTTTCTATTTATCTTATGATAATGTTTGAAACATCTTTGTTTTTGTTGAGACATTTCTTTTAGATGTTCGAAACATCTTACTATGAAACATCTCTCGTCGATCTACTGCTTCACTCGTAGAAGTTCGAAACATCGTTGGTACATGTTTTAAACATCATTGAGATGTTCGAAGCTCCTTTGTCAGTTTTTTCCAAACAACTTACAAAAAAATTTAAAAATTATTTGACATTAATTTTTTGTTGTGTGGTATATTAACAGGTTGTTCACCCTTTCCTCATTCCTACATATGATGACCTGGAGCAGGATTTCTTTCAAAATATTGTGCCATTTGACGACTTTGAGGACGACTTTGTTGATCCTTTGTGTGAAAGCTTGCGGATGCCACCAGCATTACTCTTGTTGATGGCACTACAATGTGTATTTTCAAAAACAATCATGCCACCCCTCCAAGACAAGATAACAAGTGAAGATGTGGATGAAGAAATTGAGAGGATATTTGGAAATAATGGGGATTATGATGGGGAGAAAGTTGAATAGAGAAGTGATGGTTTCCAAGATGTGAATGTTGAAGAGAGAAAGAAAGCTTATGGTGCTGGTGAATGTGAAATTGGTATTGTGGAGAGCTCCAACTTCAGAGGCTGCAAATATGATGACTGCAGCGGATGGAGGGAAGCAATGGAGCAAAAGATTGTGGCTTCGGAGAGACCCAAAGGTGATTCTTCTAGATCTCCAAATATAGCAGTTGCAATTGCAAAGATTTCAACGATTGGCGTAAAGGCATGGAGATGGAGATGGCGGCCATGCAGGATACAAGTGAACAGTTGAAGAGCAAAACAAGTATAAAACCTTAAAAGTCTGTGAAATCACCACACACAGAATAGAAGAAGACGCAGGAAGAAGTTGCTCCGAAGTTACCTGTGGATATTTACAAGAAATTAATGTTGAAAAAGTAGATGCTCTGGAAGCATTTATAAAGAAATAGAATCCGAAAACAAGTATTTTTCTTGGATTTCCAATGGCTTACAAAGATTTCAAATTGCTGATGGACAAGACAGAGCATCTGTGGGACATTGTAAGCTTATTTTTTTACTGATTTTCTAAAGTTTTATTTTGTTGCTCGGAAAATATTGTTGAGTTCCGAACATTTGACATATGCTTAGAACAACTCACATATTTCTAACTTCTCACAGATTTCTTAAACATCTAACCTATGTTCTGAACATCAGTTTGAGATGTTCAGAGCAACTGTCGTTTCTTACACTCACTTACCCCAATTTATTTTTCTCTCTTATTTGTTCTGCAGTATGTTGAAGCTGTTCTAACAGTGATGCGGGAGAGGCATCTGAATTACCCCTATCATTACAATCAGGGTGACATCATTCTTGATATGGTATTTTTGACAAAAATGTAAAAATGCTACTACCAAATGGAAGAAGATGCGAAGAAAGATAGTCTTCTGATGGATCTGTTGTTGAAGACGTATGAGTTTGACGATGATTTTCTTAAGTATGCACATGGAAATCTGCCCTACTCAGGGGATAGGTGTTGGGCTGGTGCAAAGAGGATCATCACCATCTACAATATCAACGACAACCATTATGTGACGGTGGTGTTTGACATGGTGAACGCGAACATTATGGTGTATGATTTCAATATAGGGGTTAATGATGATGAAAAGTTCTTGCCAATAATGATGCCCATTCTTTTCCTGTTCCCGATCTATGTCAAAAATTCAAAGCTCTTCAAAGACTTGGTTCCCAAGGTGAAGGAAGGAGACATTTGGGAGTTTGAGAGACTGCCACGAAGTGTTTGACCAAAAAATCTAAGTGGCACGTCATGTGGAGTGTACTCGTTGATGTACATTGAGCATATACTCACAAACACTCCCATGGACAAAATTTGTGATAATGAGGCAAATCAATAGAGGAAACGTTTGGCCGTTTGTATCTTTGACGGAAAAATGAAAGCTTAATTTGGCTCTGTAATATTTGGATAACTTTTTAAGTTTTATTTTGGTATGTAATTAGGTATGGATAACTTTTATTTTATTAGCCAAGTAGTGCATGGCTAATAACTTTTGATGTGCTTATATGGATAACCAACATTTTATTTGCGGCGTGTTTTTGTTATGTTTAATTAGTCAGAATTAAGAAAACATTCAAATATATTGGTCAATTATTCAGCATTCAATAGAAAAATGACAGAGATATAGTTTAATTTTAAAGGATTTACACATTGACGATCCAGAATGACTAGTAGTCGTTCTTGGCATAACAAGGGAGGTTCTAAACTTTTACAACTTTTATTTAAGTTTATTTACACATAGACGTTCTGGAACGACAACTAGCCGTTTCTGACAATACCACTGATGTTCCAAACTTCTGAAACTCCTCCACTTATGTTCTCTAGAAAATGCAAAGATATTCGTGATTGATCAAAGATTGAATAGAGACACAGACGGTACAATAATTATTTATAATTCAATCAAACGTACATTATATACTTGTCAATACTTCAGCATTCAAAATGAAAATGAATAACATAAATAAACATCTAAAATTACAACTAAAATAAACATAAACAATAGAACATAGGGTGCATATGGTGGAGCTTGTGGTGGTGCTTGTGGTGGTGCTTCTGATGGTGCTCCTGGTGGTGTTGAGTATGGAACGAAATCAATTCTCCTATCAGCAAGCAGCCCTTTAAGTATTCTCTTCACCCTTCTCATGTCCTTCTTGTAATCATGGAAGAAATCTTCGAACTTGAATTTTCATTCCCACACTTCAACCCTTAGTTGCTCCAAGATATTGTTCGAATATTAAGAATTTGAATCTGAACTTGATGAAGGTGTTCTAGGCCTTGCACTCGATGCTCCTCTTATTGATGCTCCTCTTGTTCTTGATCGACAAGCATTTTGAAATAATGTGATTGTTGTTATTTGTTTAATATGGTTTGGAATGCTTTGATTGTGTGTTGGGTATTTATAAGAGTAAAATGAGAATCGACGAGTCTGTTTGAAAGTGACTTTAGTGCGTGAAAAAATACGCCACCTATTGTAATGGGAATACAAGTCCAGGTGGCAAGACTAGACTTATCCTACAAGTCACCGGGCACTGAGGATATACGCCCGCTCCTAGAGCCAACGACCGTTAAGGCGGTTTGGTCATGGGAGCAGGGCACACATCCCGCCGCCTAGGGTTTACAGTCTCCTAATTAGGGTTTAGTATACCACCGCCTTAAGTTGTAGGCCTATGGCCTTACTAGTACTTGTATTTTACCTTACTTAGGACTGAGTATCACTACTATAAATACCCCTCCTCACATTGTATTGTACAGAACACACGACTCGCCGTCAACCTCGGCTACTCTCAAGGAATAAGAATTACTTCGCTTTCTCTATTATTTCTTGATTATTTACTTGTCTTTAGTTTTATCGTATTTACCTACTTTTTCCATTGTAATATACCATATTGCTTGTGACCTCATTCATTATCAATTGTTTAACCTAGACATACAAATTTAGGCATAAACAGTTTGGCGCCCACCGTGGGGCCTAGGTAATTGTAGGTATTCTACGAAGGAAAAGGCGCAATCATGTCTGAAGACAATAGAAACGTTCCAAAGAACACCACAGATGGAGTGGATGAGTCTGCAAAGGATCTTGACGATCCTATCATCCAACAGAAGGTTTCAGCCAAGCAGCCAAAAGATTCTTCTCAAGAACCAACCCTATCGCCAGTAATGAAAGGATGAACCACCCATTGGTAGGTAATCCTGAGTTCAGAACATTCATAACTGACTCCTCAAAATTGTGATGGAATAGGCGGAACTAAACTCTAACAACGTGATCGATGGGGTATCTCGCAAACTAGGCACGATGCTCACAGGATCCTTTCAGAGGCCAGCGTCTCTACGAGGACCAACACCTATCAATGATTCACCAGCATCTGTGCCTAGCCGAAGGCTTAACATCGATGCTTCTCCAGGAGGTTCATCAATAATCAGTAACCAAGATCTTAAGGGAGCCCTAGTTATTCAGGATCTCGTAAAGGAGATGAAGGCCATCCACGACCGAATCGATAACATACCGGGTACTCAACCCCAAGTTACCACGAAGGATGAGCTGATGTTTTAAAAGCATGCTTACAAGGCAAGTGCTGCCACCGGTCCACATACCAAAGCACTTCTTCTTGCCGGATAACTTAAAGTATGATGGAACGATTGGTCCGGATGAGCATATTGCTGCGTACTATACGGCTGTCAAGAGTAACGAGATTACTGAGGAAGAAATCCAGTCAGCTTTTGTGAAGAGGTTTGGCTCAACCCTGACCAAATGAGCCCTAGCTTGGTACACTCAGCTACCAATAGGTTCGATCGAATTATTCACTCAGATGCAGGATTTATTCAAGAAAGTGCATTCCGGTGCCCGCAAGCGAGAAAAGCGCATGGAGGATATCTTAGAAATCCGTCAGCGAGACAACGAGCTGCTCAAAGATTATATCGATAGGTTCCAGGGGGAATGCATGGAGCTCCCTCCAGTTCCCGATAATATTGCTGTGGTAGCCTTTGGCAAAAGTTTGAATTCAAAGGGATCCCTAGCCACCAGGGAGCTACAGTGGAGACTGACTCAGAACCATGTGTCAACATGGAACGTCCTACACCAGAGGTACACCGAGAAGCTTCGCATAGAGCCTGGGGAGTCTTTTGCTCCTGAGGAAGTCCGACCGGCTATCCAAGGCGTCATCTGCCAAAGGCAGAAATGGGGATACGTGGAGGAACCTCGAAAGAGGGACAAAAGCAAGTGAAACAGGAAAGATAGCAGGGACGATTTTCCAAAGCGGCAAGACGGTCAGGGAACGTCAGGGTCAATGTCTAAGAGATCACTCAACGTGGAGTAGGTTCTTAACCGATTCAAAGAATTGGGTTTGCGAGTCAACGCCGTGGAATTCGTAAGAGATCATATGAAGAACGCACAAATCCATTGGCCAAGCAACTTGAGAGCAGAACCTGGCAGGAGAAATAAGGAACTTTACTGCCACTTTCATAGGGACCATGAACATGACACGACCGGGTGCAGAGCAATGATTTTAGAGGTCATAAGTTTGTTGAAAAAAGGTTACCTCAAGAAAGTGGACCTTCACCAGAAGCGAGAACCAGGACGCACCGCCAAGTCTGCCCGATCCCAAGAGGTCCACCAATGTGATAATTGGGGGACAAACATTGCTCAGGGGTCAGAGGATATCTCGGCGTCGCCCAACCAGGGTATCGCCCGAGATAAAATGATTCAATTCAGTGAAGAACACAACATCATTTGTAGCACCCCGCACCATGACGCCCTTGTCATAACACTTAGGATGGAAGACACAGACATGAAACGTGTATTGGTCAATGCCGGTAGCGTCGTAAACCTCATCAGATGGAAGGCACTGAAGGCGATGGGTATTGAGGATCAAATTATGCCGAGCGTTCACACGATCGCAGGCTTCAATAATTCTCGTGGAAAGATATGGGTGAAATTAACCTAACCTCCCGCTTGCTGGGGATAGATTATGTTTCATCTTTTCAGGTAATCATGAAAGGTGTTCCTTACAATGCGATCTTTGGGCGACCGTGGATTCATCAAGTCAAAGAAATACCATCCACCTAGCATTAGAAACTGAAGCACCCTACTCAACGGGGGATAAAAGAAGTGAATGGTGATCAGGAGACAGCAGGGGAAGGCTATATGACCGCAATCCTTGGAGCAGGTGTCCCCGAGAAAGTGCCCGATGGTCAATATTCCAGGTGACCTCGAAGACCTCAAAGCCGCAATCAACCAAGACTGCAATTCAAACAGTATGGTTGATTGATGCCTTTTAGGGGGGAGAAGGAGTAGGGATAATTGGAAGTACTTTTATTTTCAGAATTTACTTAGCGCATTAGTCTTGCTCTTAGATTACAGTATTTTCATGCTCATTTCTGGACATGTTACGGGTTTTCACCCACAACATCCTTGGCCATGTGCCTTTATTAATAAAACTACTATTATAGTCAATTTTTCACAAATTTAAATCCATCTACGATCAACCTATTCATAGCCCAGGCCACGTAGAAGTTGAAGTAATACACCCACTTTCCACGACAAAAGTAGGGTATACTACTCGCTTAGAGCTAGACGAAGTCTAACTCAGCCATCAGGCATTAATCGAGGGTTGAACTCGCCAAATCAATAGTTGCACCTACACGCCGATGGGGTCGCCTGTTCGCGTAGTGCCAGAAAGTCTTAAATACTCGAGTAACTAAGCGAGGATGTTTTGTCTCAGAACGCAAACGGACTGTTACCACACATGCTAAAGTCGTCCCCTTATAGGCACAAACTGCTATCTGCTATGGATGCAACTCACCCGCCGTTTATCGGCGCATAACAGGTGTAATTGCTCAAGGCAGGAACATTGACACACGTTCTTAAATAACTAGAACAATTAGGACGACCGGAAGCCATCTAATTCTTAGGTGCAAATGCCCATAGAAGCATTACTTATTGATTACGGCGAAAATGAAAAAACATCACAAACAAAGGTACAAGTAATTTAAGTTGATACGCCACAAAGTGGGCCCACAATTTACATTGAACATCCGCATATGCAGATGAATGTCTAATCATTAGATGCGTAAAAAAAAGCATCAACGTGGGGGAGGATTTTTATTCCTCTCTCGATAAACTTCCTTCATTGGCAACACTCCATTAAGGCCCCGGTTCACCAACTGTAGCTTCCCCGATCGGTATCTTCTCTCTTTCTCCACTCATCTCTTTAGAGTCTTCCTCAAGGTCAGGACGAAGTTGAGCATCTGCCTGGCAACAAGGCCAGTATTCAAGGCAATCTTAGTAGCCATGTCAAAATCAGAGTCCTCACGAACCCGAAGAAGTGTGGAAAGAGCAGCTGCGCAGTTGGCACGATTAACTTCTTCTATGCGACGAGCATTCAGAGCTTCTCTCTGTTGATCTTTCAGGTGGCACTCCTCGCAAAGTTTGTCACGAACTCGTTCAAGCGACGCACCTTTACCTTTTAGCCTGTCATTCTCAGCTTGAAGATAGGCGGAGAGACCCAGATCATCTCAGACAATCTTCTCAGCGATATTTATTCTTTCTTCCATGCTAGATAGTTGCTGCTGTAGATCTCTCACGATCCCCTCCAGACGATTCACGTTGCTGAGATGAAGTTGCTCCGAGACTTAAAATCTGTAAGGGACGACTTGAGCTTCTCCACATCCTGCTTGTGCTTACAAACTTCACCAGCCAGCGCCTTCTCCAAATTCCTGCTCTTCGGAACCTCTGCGCGATAGGCATCACGAGCGGTCTGCAGTTCACCCTCTAGCTTCTCAACCTTCTCTACAAAGGGCTTCACGCTGGCTACTTGTCCACGTAGAGCATCACCCTCCTCGACCAGATTACCTTCTAAGCCTCCCCGGCGGAGTATCTCATGATACACCATCAATCCCTAGGTAATGGTAGGAACAGGAGTTTGGTAAAGGATAAATGATGTTGAGCCTGACATGGTGGTGACAGGAAACTTACCCGAAGGGAGCATCCGGTGACGACCTCAAGCAGCTCGTGACTGCTGTAGCCAGAGAGGTGTTCTTGTTCTACAGGGCCGATCAATTCAGTGGTATGTACTGTTACAACACGTGGAGTCTTCATCAGATTAACTCCCACAACAATAAAGATTACAACCTCCCGAGCTCTACCAACCTCCCGAGCTCCACCTACGGGTTCATACACAGCCTCTACCGCCTTTTCTTTGCCAGGGCACCGATGAAATGAGTTTGAGCCCTCAGGAGTTGGGGAAGCGGCAACAAATTCTAAACATAACGGATGATATCAGTCTTTGAAATCAATAAAGAAAGAGCGTTATTTCAAGAAAACGAAGTCCAAACTTGGAAATTGCGGATCAGAAGGTATGGCAAGAAGCAAGACATCATCCTCCACACTAGCCTCTTCCTCGGCTATGGGAGTCTCGTTTCAATAGCCTCAGACACAGGCACTTGGGGGACTTCTCTCTGACCATCAGAAATCACAAGCTTTTCACCAGCAATAGGCTTGTTGGCCGGCCTAGAGGACCTTCTCCTCTTCGAGGAACGAGATCTGCTCACCCTCTCTAAAATTCTTTCACCATATGCTTGCACATCGGGTAAGGGAGCAATATATGGGGAGCGATCTGAATCTTCATCACCGGGGGCATATCACGACGAGAGAACCATGGAAGCAGCGGTAAATCAGAATATAGGAAGAATTTCGGGTAGAAAGAACGGCTCAATAGTTACTTACCGTGGTCTTTCGCCCGCCAGCTATTCGCATTTTCCAGGGCCAAGAAATTCAGGGATTCAGGATGATTCCTCGAAAGGATGGTGATGACCTACATCATCAGTTCATTATGGCTCAAAGAAATGGTGGACACAACGTTCACTACACAGAAGAAAGAAAATCAGTTTGAAGCAATCATAGTTGAAAGTAAGGAGATAAGTTTCAGCGGACTTACACTTTCTGTTGAAGACCTCTGGAAAGGGAAGATAGGATACTAAATCGACCGTTCGCACAGCCACGTACCTATACACCCAACTACGGTCTTCGGAATCTTCACTATTGGGATACCTTTCTTCCCCTATTTTATAAACATCAGCATCCTAACTTTGTGAAGATTAGGGGAGTAGAAGGCTAGAAGATGATCAAAGAAAAATGGAACCTGGGTGTAGCTAGCCAAGTAATCAAGCACGACCACTAGTCGCCACGCAGAAGGGCTGATCTGGCCCAAACAAACATTGAAGCAGTTACATATGTCCTTTATGATCGAGTGGACGCGCTTGTTGATGTGAAGAGTGAAAGGGTACGTGTAACCATTGAAAAGCCAGCCTGATGGGAAGAAATTCTTTCCTCAGCACCATGAGCAAGAACGACAAAGAAGTCAGGCCATTTGCATTCATGCTTGATGCGCATAATATCACTCTCCATGACTATGGAAGGGTAGAATTCAATGGAGAGATTGTTGTTTTCACCCTCTTGCTTGGGGGTTTCGCCAGCATGCGGCCATCATTCTCAAAATTGAAAGAATTGGTGAGGTAGTCCTCCGCTCTGAAGTTCGCTGGGAGAAAGCTTGGACCTTGTTCCATGATGATAATATTAGCGGGATTGGAAAAGAGATTATCTTTTGAAGAAGTGCTCTTGAAAATCTTTGGAAGGTTGTGAATAAACTTTCCCACGTACGACGTATATATACACATCTAGGCTAGGAACATAATGATCTCAATCACGTAGGATCGTAATTATGATTACTGCAGTCTAAGTGATATGTATCCCCATAATTACGGGATGTGAACAGAGCAGCAACAACATTGGGAATATACACGGAATACGCCTCCAATCATTAGGGGGCACGTCGGTGTACTAAGGAATCTGCATTTAATACGATGCACGCGAAGAGGCAAGCATCAGTACCGTCGCACCTTTACGTCTTCTATCACGCTTCTTTCACTTCCTAACTGCTTGTGTCAGCATTCAGTAAGTGGGGGGACTGACTGTGTGGGCAAAAATAAGCCACCTATTATTACGGAGATACGAGTCCAGCTGGTGAGACTAGACTTATCCTACAAGTCACCTGGAACTTAGGATATATGCTCGCTCCTTGAGCCAACGACCATTTAGGCAGTTTTATCATAGGGCGTAGGGCACACTTCCCGTCGCCTAGAGTTTATAGTCTCCTACTTAAGGTTTAGTATACCACCGCCTTGAGTTGTAGGCCCATGGCCTTATTAGTACTTGTATTTTACCTTATTTAGGACTGGATATCACTACTATAAATACCCCTCCTCACATTGTATTGTATAGAATACACGATTCGCCATCAACCTTGGCTACTCTCAAGGAATAAGAATTACTTCACTTTTCCTATTATTTCTTGATTATTTACATGTCTCTACTTTTATCATATTTTCATACTTTTTCCATCGCAATATACCATATTGCTTGTGACCTCATTCATAATTAATTGATTAACCTAGACGTACAAATTTAGGCATAAACAACTTTGATGCAACTTGGAATCGTTGTGTATTATTCAAACGACGATCCAACTGTTCCTTGTAACCATTGTGTATTTTAAAATTTTGAGATAGTCGTTCGGAACATTCTTGTTTCATTAAAAAGAAGTGCATGGCTAATCTCTGAATAGCAGTTAATATGGAATACCTATGTGTTTTAAAGTGTGTTTTTGTTATGTCAATTGTTCAGAATTCAAACAAACATTCAAATAATATATATTCGTCAATTGTTCAGCATTCAAAATAAAAATAATAAGAGTAAGAAATTAATTTTAAAGGAGTAACTAAAAGATGTTCGAGAACGACTAAAAGTTGTTCCAAGCATGACAGTTGATGTTCCAAACATCAAAAAATCATAGTGAAAAGGATCAACATAAATGATGTTTCAGAATGACTATTAGTCGTTCTGTACATAACAACAGATGTTCTAAACATTAAAATTTGAACATTGATTTTCAAGAACTAGACAAAAATATTCTTGATTGGTCAGAGATTCAGCGCTTTACAAAAGTATGCTAATTATATTAGCATTTAAACAAAGAAATTACTTAATAAAATTCATATTAACATCCAAAATAAACCCAAAATAAGCATAAAAATTCAAGTTGCTATCTTGATGAAGATGAGTAGTAGTCAAGGTAATGCAGGCCCTTATCAACATGTAGCCCTTTGAGTATGCTCTTTACCCTCCTTACTTCCTTCTTCATCCTTCTGATGTCCCTTTTGTAGTCATGGAAGAAGTCCTCAAATTTGAACTTCCAACCCGAAGTTGTTCCAAAATATCATTAGCCTGTTCTTGCTGTGGTGAATTTGGTGTTGCAACAGTGTTTGCCTTGACGTGGATGCTCCTCTTGTTCTTTCTCCTCTTCTTCGGCTGCTCCTCTTGGCGTGGATGCTCCTCTTGTAGTGGCTGCTCTTCTTGGTGTGGATGCTCCTCTTGTACTAGTTGCTCTTGTATTGGTTGCTTCTCCTCTTGTAGTGGCTCCTCTTGTAGTGATTTCTCCTCTTGAAGTGGATGGTCGATGAGCCATTTTGTATTTTTTTGAATTTTGATTGTTGCTGTTAGTTGTTGAATTTGGATTGCAATGGTTTGATTGAGTATTTAGAGGAGTAAAGAGGTAGCCGAAACGTTCATTTGGAAGTGACTGTTGTAGCCATTAAGTGTATTATAGCGAATAGTCGTTCTTTGTATTTTTCAAATTTTGAGGTGACTGTTTGTTGTAGCTGTTCTATATTTTTCAAATTTAAAAAACTATGTTCAGAACTTCATCACATCATTTGAAACTAATCTAGACGGATGTTCCGAACATATGTTGCTGACTTGGCACAACCTCATGAATAACACTTATATTGGGCACGTGAACAACAGTTATATAGCAACGGTAATAAAAAATACCACCCAACACCAACACGATTATATATGAGCGTTCATTCTTATTCAAACTAGATTATAAAAAAAAATTCAACATCCCTTATATTTAAATATCTAGTAGATCCGTTAATAATGGCAGTGTAGAACCATTTTATTGATGTGGAGATTATGCGAAGTTAACAACATCATGGACTCAAGCAAATCTGGACAGGTTAGACCTAGTTGATGGGTTTGTAAAACTTTCAGTAGTGTGAAAGTTCTTCAACTCTTATACTTTTGTTTTTTGTTTTTTTTTTTTTGTAGGGAAAGGGCTGCAACTACTTTAGATGGCACGATGAAGAGATGCCAGATCAAGCGAAGAGAGTAATATGGGGTCTATTGAAGAAGTTGAAAGTTGTTGAACAGGAGAGGAAAGAGGCACGATTATGGCGCAAAAACTTGGGTGTTGTGGTCGTGCTAATTGTCGTGCTAATTTTTCTCATATTCTGTACTTGGATCAAGTGTAGGTTCACAGTTTAGGTTCTATTTATTTGCACTTGTTATGATTTATGTCGTAATGATTGATGAAATTTACGAAAAACTTGTTATGTTAAGTAAATTATGATTATAACTTATGTCGTTCCCCACGAACCAATAAAGTTCTTAAACTAATATATATGTTCTGAACAATTGTAAAACTATACAATGAAGATAGTAACAAATAAACAAGAGCGCTACAAACGACTGCATAAATGCGACATAAATCATTAAGATGTTCGAAACAACTCTATAAAAGATAGAACAACAAACATATGTTTCGAACATACGGTTAATACTCTTACTTGTAATATTGGTCATGTGTAATGATTATCACCATCATTTATCACTGTAACTAGTATAATCTGTCATGTATGGTGATTATCACCATAATTTATCACTCTAAGTTGTATATTAGGGCTTGTCTAGTGATTATCACCATCATTTATCACTCTAAGTTGTATATTAGGGCTTGTCTAGTGATTATCACCATCACTTATCACTCTAAGTTGTATATTAAGATTTGTCTAGTGATTATCACCAATATTTATCACTCTAAGTTGTATATTAGGGCTTGTCTAGTGATAATCACCATCATTTATCACTCTAACAAGTATAATTGGTCATGTCCAGTGATGATCACCATCATTTCACTCTAACTTGTATATTTGGTCATGTCTAGTGATGATCATCATCATTTATCAGTCTAACTAGTAAATTTGTCATGCGAACTGATGATCACCAACATTTATCAGTCTAACTAGTATACTTGGTCATGTGTAGTAACATAATCATTTATCACTCTAAGTTGTATATTAGGGCTTGTCTAGTGATTATCACTATAATTTATCAGTCTAAGTTGTATATAAGAACAAGTTGTATATTAGGGCTTCTCTAGTGATTATCACCATCATTTATCACTCTAAGTTATATATTCGGGCTTGTATAGTGATAATCACCATCATTATCACTCTAACTAGTATACTTGATCATGTGTAGTGATAATCATAATCATTTATCACTCTAAGTTGTATATTAGGGCTTGTCTAGTGATTCTCACCATCATTTATCACTCTAAGTTGTATATTCGGGCTTGTATAGTGATAATCACCATCATTTATCACTCTAACTAGTATATTGGTCATGTCTAGTGATGATCACCATCATTTATCACTCTAACTAGTATAATTTGTCATGTGTAGTGATAATCACCATCATTTATCTCTCTTACTTGTATATTTGGTCATGTCTAGTGATGATCACCATCATTTATTACTCTTAATTGTATATTTGGTCATGTCTAGTGATGATCACCATCATTTATCACTCTTACTTGTATATTTGGTCATGTCTAGTGATGATCATCATCCTTTATCAGTCCAACTAGTAAAATTGGTCATGTGTAGTGATGATCATCATCATTTATCACTCTTACTTGTATATTTGGTCATGTCTAGTTATTATCACCATCATTTATCACTCTTACTTGTATATTTGGTCATGTCTAGTAATGATCATCATCCCTTATCACTCTTACTTATATATTTGGTCATGTCTAGTGATGATCACCATCATTTATCACTCTAACTATTATATTTGGTCATTTCTAGTGATGATCACCAACATTTATCACTCTTATATATTTGGTCATGTCTAGTGATGATCACCAACATTTATCACTAACTAGTATATTTGGTCATGTCTAGTGATTTTCACCATCATTTATCACTTGAACATAATCAACGCATTCCAAATATGTAGCTAACCTGTTGGAGCACACGTTTGATGTTCCAAACATGTAGCTAACATGTTGGAACATATGTTCGATGTTTCGAACGAATTTACTGTCTGGGTAAGGGTTTAGGGTTTAGGTTTTGGGGTCAAGATGTTCTGGACGATAAGGTAGATTTTCTTAACTTTTCAGAAAATTATGGAGAATATTATATAGAACAGTCGTTTTGAACATCTTATTTTAATATCCTAAACTACTTCAATATTTTTCAAACTCAAAGATCAAATATGTGCACAACATAAATTAAAGCTGCAGTAAAGCAAATATATGCACAACTAAATTAAAACTGCAGTAAAGCAAATATGTTCATAACATAAATTATACAAGTAGGACAAAAATTCCATTATACAATTCAAAAACAGGAAATAAACGAAATTTTCAAACATTACAAGTAGGAGAAAGCGTCCAATTCACAAATTCAATTTGTAGGCTGACTTGTAGATTCAGTTCTACTACGACCAATGGGGCATGTAGTTCTTTTGTGACCATATCTGTTGCAGCTGCCACATTTTTTGTCCTCTTTGGAAGACGTTCGCCAATAGATCGAATCCGGTTAACCCTTCTAATTCCTGGCTTATTCGGCTTTGGGGGCAGAGGCACTGGATAAATTATCTCATATGCAGAGACTACCCATGATTCTTCAGGAGGTACAGCATTGACAGGCTGTGCATAGGCAATGACGTATGCTTGTGTTGTGTAATATCTAGAAGTGTATTCATAGACTCTACTTCCATATTCATCACCATGCAATCCCCTAATCGTTGACATAGCTTGTTTACAATGTAACTCATCAATATCAAACTCCCTACACGTACATGTCCTCTTATATAGATCAACTTATGCCTCAAACCATTGACTAATAATTTCGAAAACATAAGGTCCCTTCCTGGAGACAACTAGCTTGTCTCCCACTCTTTTATTCTTCCTTATTTTAGTTTCAACATCTGGGACACATAAGCTTGGGTGGTTGATTAACTCCATAGCCCTCGTGTGGAATTTTTCTGCAAAGTTCCTACCCATATCTTTCAAAAGGGCAGAAATGGGGTATTCTCTTTGATTCTTCAGCACGGAATTAATGGGCTCAACTATGTTTGATGTCATTACTGCAAACCTATAAAAAACTATTATAATAATCCAAGAGATGTTCCTAACATTAAAATAAAAGTTCAGAACAACAGAAGGATGTTTGGAACATAATCAAGGAAAAAAGTAAACATTTGAATAGATGTTCAAGACATCAATAGGATGTTCGAAACACCAAGAAGGATGTGTGGAACATATAGCAGAAAAACATGGCAATAATATGAGACCTTGTTATTGATAGTTTACCTGTTTCCTTGGAAATATAATCTGGTCCATCTATGATAGCTAACAACATTTTCAAGATAATTAGTTACCCTCCAATCAATACTTTTGATATCATCCATAGCATCCTGGAACTCCTGTACCTTGTATGCTTTGTTGTAGTGTAATATTTATGAAGACTTGTTCCAAACTGAAACTTTGTTCAGATGTTTTCACCAAGGTGCCTCATGCATACTCCATAGTGAGCAGAAGGACACACTTGGGAGACCATCTTCGAGATGCTCAGATATCTATTCAAAACAATGCACAACTCTTCACCATCTGGGACTAGGGTGCATAATTGTTCGAAAAAGTACTCATATGAGGCGTTACATTCTTTGTCTACAACACAAAAAGCAACAAGGTAGATGTGACTCATTGCACCCTGAGCAACAATAGACAACAACACCCCTCCATACTCGCCAGACAAATATGTACTGTCAATGGCTAGGACTTTTCTCATGTAAGTTAATCCCCTGATCCACGTTTCATAAGAGAGAAAAAATACAAAAACTTCCCAGTGTTAGAAAGCCTCAAATCTGTCTTGGTTCCTGGATTCTTACTCCTAACCATATAAGCATAAGTATCTAGAATTTCAATACCTTTCTCATGTGTTCGCCGTATCAAAGCCTTTGCAAATTGACAGCCCCTAAGACATTTCCAATAGCTAACCTGACAACCCAAATCGGTGTTAAGGGACTCCCTGATAGCTTTTGTGGTTGGACCTTTTCCATTTAAATATTTACCTTTCATGAGCTCACCAATTATCTGGGCAGAGGCGTGTGAATTATGACTAGAATGATGTTAGACACCGCATATGTGCAAATTATTATAAACGCTAATATAAAACCTATCATTACTTATATACCTCATTGCCCTTATCCACCACTTGCAATTCACATCTACACATCTAGCATTAAAAATCTTTGTCGTATTCTCAATGCTTTGTAATTAAAACGATGTTTAACTGCTGCAACCTTCAATTTGGTGACCAACTCTTTCTTATTGGTGAAAGTCATACCTGTTTCAAAATCTGTGCCATCGACGAAGTGAAATTTTGGTTGGCTGCTCTGTGTTGGAACC
The DNA here is from genome assembly GCA_037355625.1 of Petunia x hybrida. Taxonomy (NCBI): domain Eukaryota; kingdom Viridiplantae; phylum Streptophyta; class Magnoliopsida; order Solanales; family Solanaceae; genus Petunia; species Petunia x hybrida. The sequence continues at coordinate 192,234 of JBBBVM010000574.1, read as the reverse complement.
ACATGGGTATACATGGCAGGATCCTCCTCTACACATTTTTCTTGTTCTTCATCTATATCTATGCCTCCTCTATCTTCTTCTATCCCTCCTCCTTTGTCTTCTTCTACTTCTTCATGTACGCCATCCACTCGCTGACTAAAATCATGCCATCCACTATTTGGAATTTCTTGGTCATTAGAACCAATACATTCCTCCGGCATAGAAACCACAGTTACCCTTAGAGTGGGCCTAGCACCATTACAATCAACATCATCCATATAAAGACGTACATCATCGTCATTTCTTATTGTAACGGGAGGATTCTTTTGATTTGCGGCAATCCTCAGCATGTAAGTAATGAAAATGTCCCTCGGATTGTCTTTTATCCCCTAACTTTTGATGATTTTGTTAAGTAGAACATCATACGTAACATCTCTGGGCACAAGAATGGGTCTTGACTCTTTCACCTTCAGAACCCAAGAATAACATTTAGAATGCTCCACCCGTTCACTTTGATAATTAACTTCTAATATAACCTCATCCATTGATGGTCACCTGCAATAAATTGGAATGACCACTTATTAGTATCAAATTGATAATATTTATACAAGGTGTTCCAAACTTCCAAGTTTCTCGTTTGGAACATCGTATGTAGAAGTTCTGAACATCTAAATATAGTTTTTCACTGATTAATGCAAGATGTTCCAAGTTTTTGAAAAGACGCTCCAAATATCCTTCTAGGATGTTCCGAACATTTTATGAGAAAATTCCAATATTTATGTACCACTGGTAAAACCCTAACAAGATGTTTGGAATTGCTGGCAGGATGTTCGGGAAACCTGCATTCGAAACAACCTCGAATAAATAAAAAGCAAATAAAAACATTTTCTAAAGTTAGTACACTTATAGGAGATGACTGAATCGACAAGATTAAAATTAGACAAACAAGATTTCCCCTTTATTGGATAAGTAACGAGCAGCGTTGGCAAATTTAACTAAATGACATATTACCTAAATGTAGGTGGTCTGAGCTTGTATTTCGTAAAATTGGAGATGATATTGAGTAAATAATGTGGAGGAAAAGATTATTTCAATGTAGGAAGAAGCTCAGCAGTGAAGCTATGGTGGAATTTTTAGAGGGAAATGGAATGGTGAAAATGGAGGGAAAAATGGGGGAGAGGAGAGAGGGAAGAGCTGCATAGATCTAGGTTTATGACCAACTTTGGCAAAAAAAAAGTGGCCTTATATACTTGGACCATTGTGTAACATAAAAAATTTGGGGTGAGAAGGTTAGGTAGTTAGAAGCTTTTAATGCCATTAATGATTAGAGGGCCCTATACTTCATGATTAAAACTTGAGCCTTTTTCCATTAAAAAAAAACATGAGGGGTCCTGCCATGCCAATGCCCCAACTAACTTTCTGAATATGCATGTAGCAGGTACTACATGTGCGGTTTTGATCCTCTCTCTAATCAAGCACTATATTCTTTGGAGAATTTACCATAGTACTCAAAGTAGGTAACTAAAGTTTGCACTCCGTCTTTTGGACATAGATTAGTTCCATAATAAGTAAACCTCAAGATATTTTAAGTTCTGACCCTTATTGGCCAGGAGGGAAATCATGCATAGATGGAACTTCTAGTTTCTATCCATGATAACTAAAATCAAATTCACGATTTTCACTATCTTAGGTTAATTAAGACACCTAATTTGTTACATTCACAGGGAACAACACTTAACGAGATTCCACTTGTAAGTTCTGGTAATATTCATTCCTGATTAATCAACTACTCTAAGACATATCGATGACTATATGTATCATTTTTCCCAGATAAGGAGGTTAGGAAGACTCATATCATAGAATACTATAAAATCGTAAGTGCTAGATTTTGTACTGTGATTATACTGATAAAAGGGCAGGTGGTTGTGATTTTTCTTTTAGCTTTCTGGTGGAGTAATTATTTGATATTTTTTTGGTAACACTATCAGATTATTAAATTAAAGAAAGTAATTAAAGGTAGGAAATGTTATGCTGGGTGTCATTTTAGAGATTCTTTATTAAAAAATATAGAGACATTTTTTCATGCAAAACACAGCAATATTTTGATAAAATGCTACAAGACATACTTGATATACCAAAGATACACCACTATTACACAAGAGGGGGTGATTTGTGTAATATACGATTTTTGTTAACTTACTTAATTTAAGGACCAGTTCCACAGATGTGTTCCTTTACTTTGTTAAGTACGGAATAAATAAAGAACAAGTAAATGAACACTGGATTTCAGTGTGGAAAAATTCCGACAACTTGGGATAAAAAAACTACGACTTACTCTCTCAAGTAGGATTTCAACTTCACTATTTGAAAGTCTCACTTGGTTACAAGACTTCCCTCTTACTAATCTAGGAGTAACTCTAATCCTATAGTGACCCCTTTCACAATAGGTGAAATTTCTTCAAATTAACAAGACTTGAAAATGTGTACTCTTACAGAACTTCTAAGAAAGTAAATAGTAAAACTCAATAGTACCTACTACAGATGAACTAAGACCAACAACAATACTGACTCGATCTAAGAAATGGGTTCTTCACTTAGTTCCATGTAGCTTGTGACTGCTCAAATACAACTTAGACTTGCTTCAATGCTTTTGCTCTAAACTCTTTGTATTTATGTGTATCTTCAACTGACGAAGTTCTTCTCAATTTATAGAGTTGGAAACTTGAAAAGTCTTGTACAATTAGAACTCCAAATGTCTTCTAGAGTTTGAGTCTTAATTGAACTCCTTCTTGGATAGATGATAACTTGTTTGCTTTATCCCAATCTCTATGCAATCTTTTCAATCTCATGCAACCCTGCATAATTATCAAGATAAACATTAGAATTAGGATAATATTTAATTTTCCCCTTTTTTGATGATGACAAACTCATAGACTGTGCCACATATCCTTAATGACCTGGAACACCACTTTCATCTCAAAATGACATTAGTAGAAGATATGTTTATCATTAAGGACCAGGTTATTAAACAGGTTATAAATATCACAAGAAAAATCATACTCACTCTTCCCCTTTTTGGCATCATTGAAAAGGTTGCATAAGTTAGAATTATGTTAAGCAATGCAGAAAAAAAACTCATAGCCTTTTAGGCAACTCAAAATGCAAACATAATACTACAAAAGCAAACTTCATTAAAATGATATTAGCCATCGAAGAGATAACAACATTAGCAAAAGATATTAATCAGGGGAACAAAACATCTAGTCCAAGACTATTCAAATACTAGAAAAGAAAAAGGCCTAAGGCACTAGGACTAAGCTAAATCCCACTGGACAAAAGATGGCTTTGGGTTGACTAATTAGGCATTGGAAGGACCAGATTCCCGATTTTTTCCCTACAACATCTCAAACATCTCAAACACATGTTTGAGCATCCCTTCATTTGTTTCCTTGGCCTTAGCAACCTCAGCTCTCCAGAAATCCCTTTCCTCCTCCAACCTCTTGATCTCGCAGCCTACACCTCTATTTATTGTCTCAACACTCTCACTTTATTGTTTAGGGGACCTCTAGAAGTCCCAACAGCAGCAGGTTCAGCCTGCACAACCACATCACAACTGATCAAGGTAGCAACCCCAAACTTCTTCTTTTTGGTAGCCTTTTCAACCTTAGACAAAGACACCTCATGCTTCTCAAACATATCAGTCAGAATAAATCCATAAGATAATGCTTCTTTTTCCCTTTGACAGCCCTCTCAATCAGATGATTTATGAACCTAGGCCAATTAATCTATTTCTCAGAATCAAGCAGTTCCACAAGAACCAGGTCCAGAAAAACTTGCTATTCCTCTTTTTCTTGCCTGGGAAACAGAATCTTGTTCGCAAATTCAAACAGTACCTGATGGTGAGGGTGCATCTCACTCTTCACAACTGCTCTGGGTTGTTCCTCATCAAGATCTTCTAAGAAATTACAAGTTATTTTAGAGCTGTGGGAAGGCTAGTCAAGTCAGGCCATTCCCTTTTGATGTAGCAATCATAACCAATAGAGGGAATATGCAAAAGCTCACCCAGTTCCTTTGCATCAAAAGTAATCTCCTTGTCATTGATAGAACTGGTAACACTGCCTTCATCAATAGTGCAGTTGAAGAAAAATTCAACTACATCATCTCTGGCCAATTTCCCTCCAATGGCAATGACACGACCCGGAATCCGGTTAGGCCGTGCGGGCACCCGACATACTCCCCTAGACCCGTCGGGCGAACCCTTACCAAATAAATCAGGAAAATAAATATAACAATTTACAAATAAGGACAAAACTTAAAATAAAAACACAGACATACTGATACCCCTAAGCTGCACAAAAGAAATTACAGCTGACTACCCAACATGCTAGGTTTAGGGCTATCCAGACCAGACATCTAAGAGTACAAAAGAAGACAAATACCTCCTGAAGGGAGCAAACTGCAACTGAAATGATAACCAATAAACTGGTGGCCATCCGAAATAAAAGCTGGCTCACCCTGACAGCTGAAGTCGTCTACGCTCCTTCACAACGTGGCGAACTCAATCCTGGAGCGAACCTGCCGAAACGAAATAGATAGACAAGAAACAAACAACAAACAAGGGTGAGTCAAAAGGACTCAATAAGTGGGGCAGACTAGCCACCTCAAAGAATAGGATAGCTAGCCAGGGAGAAAAGAAACAAATAAACTAGATTTCTCTTATTTAAATTATGAAAAGGCAGAGCCAGATAATAATTAGAAACACGTATGGAATCACAAACTCATTAAAACCAGGAACGTAAGATAGCCAGAACATATAGGTATCCCAAACATATCAACAATCAGAAATACTTCCTGTTGCGGCGTGCAACCCGATCCATACATTTATACTGTTGCGGCGTACAACCCGATCCCCGCAACCCAGAATACGAGCCAGAAATATATAGGCAAACTGAAATATGTCCACAATATGGTATACATACCGCATACACAAAACACAGCATGATAGTCACACGATAGTAGCACGCGATGCAATGAAATGGGATGAATGCAGTATGATGCAATGGTGTCACATGTGCCAAATAGATGGAGCGGAATCCTCATGCTCCGAGGGCGGAATCCTCCTACCCTCAATATGATGCAATGGAGCGGAATCCTCCTGCTCCGAGGGCGGAATCCTCCTACCCTCAATATGATGCAATGGAGCGGAATCCTCCTGCTCCGAGGGCGGAATCCTCCTACCCTCAATATGATGCAATGGAGCGGAATCCTCCTGCTCCGAGGGCGGAATCCTCCTACCCTCAATATGATGCAATGGAGCGGAATCCTCCTGCTCCGAGGGCGGAATCCTCCTACCCTCAATATGATGCAATGGAGCGGAATCCTCCTGCTCCGAGGGCGGAATCCTCCTACCCTCAATATGATGCAATGTGCATACGAATGCAACATGATGCAATAATAACCCATCACCAGCGCGGGACTCTCATCGACAGCTGGAAAGTATATACCAACTCACAGCCAAAGTACAATACTCAGATTCTCAATGCAATACCAATAACAGGACATAATATATAATATAGAATATAAATCCAAAGCTAAGGCGTAATGAGTACGCCTATCGGCAGCTACACACATAAGGAACACGTGGTAGAAAATCCACGAGGCCAGGTGCCTCCAAAGAAATGGATATAAACACTTACCTCTTCCAAAAGTTGGCATTGCGACCAACAACCGCGTTATTCTTTGAATTCATTGCCAGCGATCCCACTGTGATCAATAAGCAGAAAAATATATCACATTAGGCTAAAGGCTTCATTCCTCACATCTTAGGGCAATCCAGGTAGGAACCTGATTCCCTATTCGCATACGCAATACGCAGGCCAGGCCTATATATTTCTGGCTCATATTCTGGGTTGCGGGGATCGGGTTGTACGCCGCAACAGTATAAATGTATGGATCGGGTTGCACGCCGCAACAGGAAGTATTTCTGATTGTTGATATGTTTGGGATACCTATATGTTCTGGCTATCTTACGTTCCTGGTTTTAATGAGTTTGTGATTCCATACGTGTTTCTAATTATTATCTGGCTCTGCCTTTTCATAATTTAAATAAGAGAAATCTAGTTTATTTGTTTCTTTTCTCCCTGGCTAGCTATCCTATTCTTTGAGGTGGCTAGTCTGCCCCACTTATTGAGTCCTTTTGACTCACCCTTGTTTGTTGTTTGTTTCTTGTCAGTTATCAGTTCTCAGTTATCAGCCCATAACACCAGACAGGTACTAGTTTAGATGTTCAGTTACCTGATTTGGGGGGATATAGCCCATAACACCAGACAGGTACCAGTTCAGGTAACAGTCCAGTTCTTAGCGTCAGTATCAGTCGACAGCTATCAATTCCAGTTTCTAGTAACCAGTTATCAGGCGTATTGCAGTTATTTATCAGTATAGCTCGGCTCAGACTTCAGTTCCAGATTCAGCTAGACTTCAGTTTATATTCAGTTAATGGTTAGTAAGTCTTCAGATTCCCAGCTATATTGCTATGCTCCAGCTTATATTTACATATTTATATTCCAGCCTTATGGTTTCATTCAGCTATGATATATTATATGCTCATTCCTTACATACTTGGTACATATCGTACTCACGCTTAGACCGATCAATGCTTGGACCACGTTAGTAGGCCATTTATCAGCTATTGGAGTCACTCCGCTTACTCCCGGAGTTACTTATCTTTTGGTATGTGTACAGTTAGCCAGCTTGGATATGGCGGGGCCTTGTCTCGTCCTTTGTATATTCAGTTCAGCACTCTTAGAGGCCTGTAGATATGTCCCTGTGTGGTTCTGTCAGTATGTTATGTATGTCAGCTTATGTTAGCCTTGTCAGCTTTTTTCATTGCATAGTTCTTATCAGCTAGGTTTATGCTTATTCCGTTTATCAGTTATATTCATGGTTAGCAGATTATCAGTAGGATTAGTGATGATCGACACTTAGTGTTGGTCATCCGTCGCGACCCTAAGTTGGGTCGTGACAGGCAAGGACCATGCCTTTCCAGCACTGCTTATCCAGTTTTTGCAACAACCAGATCATTCCTTCTTCCTCCACATCTGCAAACACCCTTCCCTTCACCAATTTTCTCTTTTCAAAGTCATCATGTGCAGTTTTGTCAGTCTCATTCTCACTATTTTCATCCTCAACTTCCTCAACCTGTTCAGACTCTGTCTCTTCATCCACCAAATTCCTCATAGAGGATCTAGTTCTAGCACAGGTTCAGGCACCTTTTTCAGCTTTCCCTTCCTACTTCTCTCAAGAGTTGTTGCCATTCTCTCATCAGCAGCCTTTACAGTACTCCTGCATCTCCTAACCCCACTAGTAGGAGTTTGAGCAGAAGAAGCAGTTCCTTTAGCCTGTGCAGAACTTTCCCCTTGGCTTTTCTTCTTAAGCCCAAGTTTATAGCTTTCACTGATTTTCTTAAGCTTGGTATTAATTGCAGGAAGTTGTTTAGGATTAATAGGGCCCTGTTTCTTCAACCTTCTTTTCATTCCCCTCACATTTATAAGATCAATTATGAGCCTATCACTATCACTTACACCATAACTATCATCAGCAATGTCATCTATCTACCATGTTCACATCCTCCATGGGTGCTTTAGGAGCAACCATAGGAGACCCTGGAGACCCATGCATGGAGCCTCTAAACCCCTCACATCCTCCTTTTCTCCCTCAGTGTCTAGAACAGGAAGCCCTAAATCTCTCACCTCCTCCGTTTCTCCCTCATTGTCAACCACATTGAGTGGTTCAGCATAATTAACTTGAAATTGATACACAATTATTGCTCTAAAAAAATCCCCAACTTGTTCTAAAGTTTCAACAACAGAGGAAACTGATCCTACCCCCCTAAGTTTCAGATTCAGGGTTTTGAGGGTTTGGATTTTCTGGGAGTGGAGGTGAAGTGGTATCCATGGGTAAAGTTGGATTAGTGACTGGGTTTTGTTCAGTGGTAGGGGTAGAAGAAGAAGTTTCAGGTGCAAGAGACATGGCAATTAAACGTTTGAGAAGATAACTCACAATTCTTTCTAAAATTTTGAAAAACTTGAAGAGAAATAATGTGAGATGAGAAGGTGTGTATGTGTGTTTATATAGGAGTGAATTTAGTTTTAAAGTTTCAGTAAAAAGCTAATTCACTTACCTTATTGACTGAATTTCACACGTTAAAGGACTCTTGGACGTCTCCGAAAAAGTGTCGTTATGATTTGAGAGTTCTAGTGGGATTGGGAACTGGTTCTTTGATGGGACTGTTTTTCAGAACGTATAAACCAAGTGGGATTCTACTTAATCTAGTTACCTATAGCCCTTTAACTCTTATAAAAGCTGAATAAAATTAGAGTACATACTTGAAAATGTATCAAAGGAACAGTTTCCACAGCCAATATTAATGACTTTGCACAATCTAAAATATTAATAAAATAAGGGTAACATCATTAAAATTTAGCAAATTTAAGTAGAAATCATTGCATAGAGTATACAATTAAGTATGAGACTGAGCTGAACTTCTAATTGACTTTAATAAATTCCTTTTTAAGCCAAATTTTCTAGCCAATTTAGAAGAGAAGCTAAGTAGACTTAGGTGAATTTAATCATCCCTAATTCTAACATGTTCCTTTCAAAAGGATTCCTAGTTAAGGCCTTTGTGAAAATATCAGCTATTTGCTTATTAGTGGGGCAAAAAGCTATAGTAATCAAATCCTTCTCATAATTGTCCCTTAAGAAATGTTTTCTTATGTCAATGTGTTTTGTTCTCTTGTGATTGACACGACCCGAAATTCGGTTAGGCCGTGCGGGCACCCGACATCCTTCCCTATACCCGTCGGGCGAACCCTTATCAATTAAATTAGAAAAATAAATATAATTCAATTTATAAATAATAACAAGACTCAGAAAAAGTACAAACATAATAATATCTCTAAGCTGTAAAAAAAAAAATTACAGCTGACTACCCACATACTAGGTTTAGGGCTATCCAGACTAGACATCTAAGAGTACAAAAGAAGACAGATACCTCCTGAAGGGAGCAGAATGCAACTGAAATAATAACCAATAAACTGGTGGCCATCCGGAATAAAAGCTGGCGCACCCTGACAGCTGAAGTCGTCTTCGCTCCTTCACAACGTGGCGAACTCAATCCTGGAGCGAACCTGCCGAAACGAAATAGATAGACAAGAAACAAACAACAAACAAGGGTGAGTCAAAAGGACTCAATAAGTGGGGCAGACTAGCCACCTCAAAGAATAGGATAGCTAGCAAGAGAGAAGAAACCGATAAACCAAATCTCTCTTATTTAAATTATAAAAAGGCAGAGCCAGATAATAACCGTAAACACGTATGAAACCATAAACTCAACAAGGAATACGAGACAGAAACATGTTAACAAATAAGCAATGCACATATAAGCAGAACAGTAGTCATGTACCGCAAGTCTACACAATGGTATGAATTGAGATGCAATAAAATGAAGTGAGATGAAATGAAATGAAATGAAATATGATGCAAAGGGTCACATGTGCCAAATGAATGGAGCGGAATCCTCCTGCTCCGAGGGCGGAATCCTCCTACCCTCAATAAGATGCCATGGAGCGGAATCCTCCTGCTCCGAGGGCGGAATCCTCCTACCCTCAATATGATGCAATAGAGCGGAATCCTCCTGCTCCGAGGGCGGAATCCTCCTACCCTCAATATGATGCAATGGAGCGGAATCCTCCTGCTCCGAGGGCGGAATCCTCCTACCCTCAGTATAATGCAATGGAGCGGAATCCTCCTGCTCCGAGGGCGGAATCCTCCTACCCTCAATATGATGTAATGGAGCGGAATCCTCCTACCCTCAATATGATGTAATGGAGCGGAATCCTCCTACCCTCAATATGATGCAATGGAGCGGAATCCTCCTACCCTCAATATGATGTAATGGAGCGGAATCCTCCTGCTCCGAGGGCGGAATCCTCCTACCCTTAATATCATACAATGTAATGCATATGAATGAAATATGATGCAATAATAACCCTTCACCGGCGCGGGACTCTCATCGACAGCCGGAAAGTAGATGCCAACTCATAGCCAGAGTACAATGCTCAGATCCTCAATGCAATACCAACAACAGGACATAACATATAATATACAATGTAAATCCAAAGCTAAGGCGTAATGAGTACGCCTATCGGCATCTACACACGTAAGGAACACGTGGTAGAAAATCCACGATGCCAGGTGCCTCCAAAGAAATGGATATAAACACTTACCTTGTTACAAAGTTAGTACATCCACTCATTACCGCTTGTCCTTTGGTTTCATTGCCAAACGATCCCACTCTATTCAATAAGCAGAAAAATATATCAAATTAGGCTAAAGGCTTCATTCCTCACATCTTAAGGCAATCCGGTTAGGAACCTGATACCCTATTCGCATACGCAATACGCAGGCCAGGCCTATGTACAGGGTTTATGGTCACATAACCAAACCCCAAATAAATTATATTTATATGTTGCCCATAACTCACTGAGTACGAATATATAATCAATTTCGTTATCGGGGTCCAATTGACCCTTGAAACTATCAATTGAACTTATTAAAACGATGGCTAAAATCCCAATTTTTACCGTAAAAATATATTCAAACACACGTAATAAACTCAAATAATATATTATGATCATTACCTGAATATTTCAGGGTGAAAATTCTACTTTTCTCCGGCCTTTTTTCTCATTTTCTGACATTTTTCCTGATAATTTTCTCTGTTTCGTTTCTAATGTTTTCTGTTCTAAATGTTTCTGTACCTTTCGTAATTAGCATATATGCTACTTAGCATATAATGCCCACCGCCAGTCATTTCTTTCTCTTTCTCATATTTTGTCTTTTTCTCTTTTTCCTTTTTCATTTTTTTTATTTTCTTTTCTTTTCGTGACAAAAATTAAAACGGCACTCTGCGATATTCGAAATAATTCCAACTTTTGCATACAAGTTATACAAAATATATGTAGCATACTCGCGAAGGCGGATCTCAAATCGGACTCCCGAAACTCAAGATGCGAATTTAAATGAAAAAAGTCAAATTATTTAACTTTCGGCATTTTAGCGGAAACTAGCCGAACAACATCGAAATTCACTTTCGAAAGTTCACAAAAATCACAAATAATCATACAAACCTAACGGCGCTTCCGGATTTCAAATCGGAGCTCATTCGCCAAAGCCGAGCTCGAAAATCTCTTTTTAATATTTATCGACCATAATAATTGAAACCTTCTTCCGATGCCTACCAAACGAGATCTGATTTAACTCAAATTTCACAGACAAGTCCCAATGGACCTTATGAATATTTTAAAATTATCGGCACGTCAATCGGAGTCCAAACTTCCGAAATGACTGACCGAGGTCGTTTCAGTGATGCACTGGATTCTTAGTCGTGTTAATTGCACTAGTGTTATCACAATATATAGGAACAGTTCCTACATCAACACCAAAATTTTGCAATTGTTGTTTAATCTACAACAATTGTGAACAATATGAGGCAGCTGCTACATACTCAGCTTCTGCATTGGAAAGAACCATTGAATTTTGCTTCTTGGTTCCCTATGAAACCAAACACTCACCAAGAAAATGTGGCATACCTGAGGTACTTTTCCTATCCACAAGAAAACTTGCATAGTCAGCATCAGTATATCCAACAAGATTAAAATTTCCACCTTTAGGATACCAAAGACCTAAGGAACCTGTTCCTTTCAGATATCTTAAAGTTCTTTTAACAGCTTTTAAATGTGATTCCTTAGGATCTAACTGAAACTTAGCACATAAACCAACACTAAAAACTATATCAGGTCTACTAGCAGTTAGATAAAGCAAGGAACCAATCATACCTCTATACAATTTTTTATCAACTAAATTACCATGTTCATCCAGGTCTAATTTAGTGGCAGTGGCAATTGGTGTATCAATTTCCTTAGCATGATCCATGTCAAATCTTTTAAGCAATTCCTTTACATATTTTTATTTGTGGATCATAGTTCTATTTGAGATTTGCTTGATTTGTAAACCCAAGAAGAAATTGAGTTCACCCATCATGCTCATCTCAAACTCACTCCCCATCAAGCTTGCAAGTAGCACCAAAGATTATATCATCTACATAGATTTGAACAATTAAGAGATGTTTATATTTTTTCTTCAAAAATAATGTGCTATCTATTTTACCTCTTTTGTAGTCATGCTGAAGTAGGAATTTAGACAAACGTTCATACCAAGCTCTTGGTGCTTGCTTGAGTCCATACAAAGCCTTGTCCAACTTGTAAATATGCTCAGGGAACTCTTTATTCTCAAAACCAGGTGGTTGTTTGACATACACTTCTTTTTTCAAGTAGCCATTTAGGAATGTACTCTTCACATCCATCTGATGTAGATTGAAGTTCATGTAGGTGGCAAAAGCTATAATAAGTCTTATTGCTTCCAGTCTTGCAACGGCGACAAAAGTCTTATCATAGTCAATGCCTTCCTCTTGACTATATCCCTGAACAACTAATTTGGCTTTATTTCTGGTTACTATACCATCCTCATCAAGTTTGTTCCTGAATATCAAATTTGTACCTATGATGGACATGTTCCTTGGTTTTGGTTCCAGGTGCCAAACTTGACTCCTTTGAAGTTGATTCAATTCCTCCTGCATAGAATTTATCCAGTCTGCATCCTTCAGTGCCTCTTTTACATTTTTAGGTTCAACTAGAGATAGAAATGCACTGAAGGCACACAGGTTATGATTCTTGACTGCAGATCTTGTCTGAATTCCAGCTGACTTATCTACAGGATGTGAGCTTTGATACCTATAAGGCTTGAGTACCAGTCCATAATGTGTGTTTTCATACTGAGGAACAGTTCCTGATGTGGTAGCATTGCCAGGTTAAGAGGCGGATACAACATTTGTTCCCCTTGTCTCTGTGCTACCCTTCTCAGTTTCAGTTTGAGGAACTGTTCCTTGCAACTCTTTTCTCAGAGATTCCATTGACACTGATCGCATTTGTTGGGGAACAGGTTCTCCATGCCTTAGCATCCTAATTTCTTCATCCTCTTGTACATGTTCTTGAGATAAACTATCAATTTCATCAAACTTAACATGCATGCTTTCTTCTATTTTCATAGTTTTCTTGTTAAAGACTCTGTAAGACTTGCTATTTAATGAATAACCAACAAAGACTCCCTCATCACTTCTAGGGTCAAATTTTCCTTGGGCATCTCTTCCATTATTATGAATAAAATATTTACAACCAAAAGCCTTAAGATGTGAAATGTTAGGTTTTCTTCCTTTAAGTAATTTATATGAGGTCATTTCTAACAGAGGTCTTATCATACACTTATTTATTATATAGCAAGCAGTATTAATAGCTTCAGCCCATAAGTTTTGTGGAAGATTTTCAGACATCAACATGGTTCAAGCCATTTCTTCTAAGGTCCTATTTTTTCTTTCAACCACACCATTTTGTTGTGGACTCCTAGGTGATGAAAAGTTATGATCAATGCCATTTTCATTATAGAAGTTAAAGAACATCTGATTTTCAAATTCAGTTTCATGATCTGACCTAATAGCAACAATGTGACTATCTAGAGTTTTTTGAGCTTTCTTAGCTAATATTGAAAATGCATTAAATGCTTCTTCCTTAGATGCAAGAAAAATAGTCCAAGTAAATATAGAATAATCATCAACTAGTATGATCACATACTTCTTATCCCTACGACTCATTGTTCTCATTGGTCCAAAAAGATCCATATGGACCAGTTCCAAAGTTTTGGTAGTACTGAACTGTTTCTTTGGTTTAAAAGAAGATTTTATATGCTTCCCTCTAGCACAAGCCTCACAAACTTTTTCTTCCTTAAACTTAATGTTAGGAAAACCTATCACCAAGTCCTTAGAAACAAGTTTGTTCAACTTTGAAAGACTAGCATGACCAAGTCTTTTGTGCCATAGGAGGGGATCATTTTGCATCACACTTAGACAACTCATACTCCCATCAGCTAGTGACGAGAGATCAACTTTGTAAATATTTCCATGTCTATTTCCCTGCAAAATAACCTCTCTAGATGCTTGGTCAGTTACAGTACAACCAGTAGAAGAAAAATTCATATTGTTACCTTTGTCACACAATTGAGATAACCTCAATAAACAATGTTTCAGTCCATCTACTAGAAACACATTATCGATGCTATGTGAATCAGACATACCTACCTTTACAATGACAATAATTTCCCCTTTCTTAGCATTACTGAAGGAAACACTTTCTCCTTGAAAAGCTGAGAGTGGAAAAAACTGTTCCTTGTGTCCTGTCATATGCCTTGAGCAACCACTGTCCATGTACCACTTGTGGTTCCTCACTTTCACTCTAGCCTTAACATCTTCTTCATTGTCCGAATCCTCAAGAGCCATAAGAGCAAGCTCATCATCTGTTCCATCATCAGACTGCTCATCTCCACTATCCTGCCAGCCTGTAACCATGGCTTTTGAAGATCCACTCTTCTTAAGGAGCTGTTCCTTAGCCTTTCTCCTTCTTTCAACTTGCTTCTTTCTCCATTCTTCTTCCATGACTAGACACTTGCTGATATAGTGCTCCATGCTTCCACATTTGAAACATTCTCCACCATATTTCATGTCAAAAGAACTACCCTGTCCACTAGAACTATTTTTTCTTATTCATAAACCTTTGGATACTTCGAGTGATCAGGACCAGTTCCTTCTCATTATTAACAGGTTTATCAGCAGCAGTTAAGGCTAGATTAGGTTCAATTTTAACTGGTTCTTATATATTCTTGACTTTTTTTCTTAGTTCATAAGTTCTTAGATTACATATTAGCTCATCTAAGGAGAGAGTGCTAAGATCCTTACTTTTAATGATAGTACAGGCCTTAATTTCCCAAGAGACTAGGAGCACCCTAATCAAAATCTTTTCAACCCTATCTTCTACAGTTAAAATCCTTCTTAGAGAAATAAGTTCAGTTGCAATGGCATTAAACCTAGTGTACATTTCAAAAATTGTCTCTCCTTCTCTCATTTTAAAACTTTCATATTTAGCAAAGAGAAGCGTACCTCTAGATCTTTTTACCTGGTTGGTTCCTTCATGAGCAACATGCAATGCATCCCAAATTTCTTTGCCTGTGGAGCAGCCTTGAATTCTAGTGTACTCATCAGGACCAAGTCCACAAATAAGCCATTTTTTAGCCCTTGAATTCTTCTCCCATTGCCTGAAGTCATCATTATTGCATTCCCTTGTAGTTTTGGGAACATTATTACCTTCAGCATCCTTCTTCATGGGAGTTATGGGACCCTCAGTGATTATATCTCATAGTTTATAATCCTCAGCTTGAAGATGATATTTCATCCTCTCCTTCCACCATGAGTAATACTTACCATTGAACAATGGTGGCCTAACAGCGGACTGACCCTCAGAGTTTCCCTGTGGTGCACTCATTTTCTAATCCTAAGGTCTTAGCATCTTCAAGGATAACACGCTCTGATACCAATTAATATACCCAAGATACACCACTATTACACAAGAAGAGGGTGATTTGTGTAATATTCGATTTTTATTAACTTACTTACTTTAAGGACCAGTTCCACATATGTGTTCCTTTACTTTGTTAAGTATGGAATAAATAAAGAACAAGTAAATGAACACTGGATTTTAGCGTGGAAAGACCCCAATAACTTGGGATCAAAAAACCACAACCTACTCTCTCGAGTAGGATTTCAACTTCACTATTTGAAAGACTCACTAGGTTACAAGATTTTCCTCTTACTATTAGGAGTAACTCTAATCCTATAGTGACCCCTTTCACAATAGGTGAAGTTTCTTCAAGTAACAAGACTTGAAAATGTGTACTCTTACAAAACTTCTAAGAAAGTAAATAGTAAAAATCAATAGTACGTACTACAGATGAACTAAGACCAAGAACAATTCAATTCTGACTTGATCTAAGGAACGACTTCTTCACTTAGTTCCCTTTAGCTTGTGACTGCTCAAATACAACTTAGACTTGCTTCAATATTTTTGCTCTAAACTCTCTGTATTTGTGCGTATCTTTAACTGACGAAGTGCTTCTTAATTTAAAGAGTTAGAAACTTGAGAAGTCTTGTACAATTAGAACTCCAAATATCTTCCAGAGTTTGAGTCCTAATTGAACTACTTCTTGGATAGATGATAACTTGTTTGCTTCATCCCAATCTGTATGCAATCTTTTCAATCTCGTGCAACCTGCATAATTATCAAGATAAACATTATAATTAGGATAATATTAACTTTTTCCGCTCAATTAATTTTGCATTAATATTTATTCAGCTGCAAAGATTCAAAGGAACATGTCCATTGATCTGTTCCTTAGTCATCAGTCAACACTTTAAGCCAACAATACTAAAAATAAGAAAATGTTGCTATTGAAACCCTAATAACTCCTCCCCCTTCTTCTCTCCCTTTATCTCTCCTGCTCTAGCTAGCCCTTCTCCGCACCCAACCTTGCCCGTCTTGTATCGAGCTGATGCTGCCATCTCTGGTAAAGTGGTGTTGAGCCGATATTACTGCTTCGTTTCTCCAGCGATAACTGCTGTTGTTGTGCTTCTCCGATAAGGTGCAACTGCTTCATTTCTCCTGTGACGGCATGCTGCTGCTTCTTCATTTTCTCTGGCAAAATTTGCTGCTTTGTTTCTCCGACAATCTGCTTCTCCAGCGATCTTCAATGCTGGCGCTACTTCGGTACTTTTTCTTCTTTTGGAGGTTTTCCGGTAGCTACGACGGATATATGATGGTTATGGTTGATTTCTGGTTGGAGTTTAAGGTTGAAGGGAATGTATGTTACGTGTATCTTATTGCATGTCTTGTGTATATCATGTATATACATTGGAGATACAACTGGCATACGAAGTATATACACCTTACATACCATAAATTACACAAAATACATGTTATTTTATCCATTATATTTACATTATATATACACTGAATGACTTATATATTCAACGTACGTACATGAAGATATAGCAGACATACAAAATATATACGAATGTCATACAATAATTGTATTATTGTGTATCTTGTGAATCTTCATTATATGTGCATTGTATCCTTGTACATACGATGGAGATATACTTTTCTCAAAAATATATACAATATGTGTGTTTTTGTGTGTGTATATATATACATGCACGACTCCGGCAATGGTCGGTGACGATTGCTAGAGGCGGCAGCTTGAAGAGGGCAGTTATGGGCGGTGGCTTGGGGTGGCATGGCGGTGTAGGAGGGGATCTAGGGTCTTTCCCACCTTTTATGTAAAATTGCTATGTTTTAAAAAAAAATATTGCTATACTTTGAAATGGTATAGCATTTCTATTATTGTGTAAAGTGGAATGTTAGTTTGCATGTTATGCAAATGAACCTTAAAGGTAACTAGACATAAATAATTAGCTGAACCAACAACCAGAAAAATGAAACATAAACTTCTTCAACACTACCAGAAACGACCTCTCTGCATTACTCAAGATAGGGGAATGTCTGCGTACATCTCATTTCCCAAATCTCAGTCGTAGGATATTACTGGATATATTGCTGTAACATATTACAACAAGATAAACTACTGATTTTTTTTTTTGACTAAAATATACTATGATTGAATTAATACAAGAAAATTTTACAGCTAAATAGCTATTGCTCTTTCGGAGTTGGTTTGCGTTGGTAATTGATGAAAAAGAAGGTTAAGTTACCTCGAATATGTAAAAACTGGGAAAGAATAACTAGTAACCAAACTTTTATGATGAAATTTAAGAAAGCTCCAAACCCACCGCTATCCACCCTGTCCCACTTTTGGGATGTCCCTTTCTCATCTTAAACATCTTCAATGTACAGCTGAAAGCTATGTAGATCTTTCTGTTAATTAACGCCTCCTCTTTCCCCTACCACCCCCCTCACCAAACCATCCTCTAAATGAAAAATACGAATTAAGAAAAAGAAAAGTAAATTAGAAAATTCTCTTCATCTATCTTCTTCTAACCCTCTAGAGTGAGAGAAGACTAAGACTTTTAAACTTGTGGGGGTGGAGTAGGACAATGTATAGACCCCATATTTATCCTCACCCAGCAATCATACTTAAAACATAACTCCATGTAATATAAAGGGAGAAAGATCAAAGCCCCTTAGCCTAAAGATAGGGAGCTGAATTCCCTTGATAACAAGTTACACGTATTAATGAAATGCATAGAAAGTCGTAGTAGTAGAAGGGGCAGCTAGCTATTAGTATTAATTTTATGGCAATTGCCCCATTTACAAGCATGAGCCAAAGCAGCCAACAACAACAGCAGGATGACAGCAGCAGCAACGTAGTTAACCACATCAACAACAACAAGAAAGACCATCATGATGATAATAATGATGAGCATGAACATGACATGGTCATGCCTGGTTTTAGATTCCACCCTACTGAAGAGGAACTTGTAGAGTTCTACCTTCGCCGTAAGGTTGAGGGCAAACGTTTCAATGTAGAGCTCATCACTTTTCTTGATCTTTATCGCTATGACCCTTGGGAACTTCCTGGTATAAACCTTTTATAATAACTCTCCCTCTTTCATTGACCATCTTCTTCTTCTTTTTCTTTTTTTAATTTTTTGTCTTTGGTAGATATAAATACTTAATTCTGGTTAGGTTAAGGTTTTTGAATTTGTTGTAATTAATTCTTACATGGTTTGCTTTCTTGGTTAAATATAGCCTTGGCAGCAATAGGGGAGAAGGAATGGTTTTTCTATGTGCCAAGAGATAGGAAGTATAGAAATGGAGATAGGCCTAACAGGGTCACGACTTCAGGCTACTGGAAGGCTACTGGAGCTGATAGAATGATAAGAAGTGAAAGTTCTCGGCCAATTGGCTTGAAGAAGACGTTAGTTTTCTACTCTGGCAAGGCTCCCAAAGGCATCCGTTCTAGTTGGATCATGAATGAATATCGCCTTCCACACCATGAGACTGAACGTTTACAAAAGGTAGTCAATGATAAAAATATTTCCCTTATTTGTTCTGAATTAATAATTGAGCAACTTCATAGAACTCCTTTCACTTTCCTTGAGGTTGTGGACTACAACTATCTAGTCAGACTTGAATTTATATTGTGTTTCTCATTCTTTCTACCTAAGATGCACAAATTTATCTTGGTCTAATTTCGTAAAATTAAAACCTAGTTTCACAAGAAAAGGGGCTAAGAGAATTAGATTTCTTGCCGGATTTTTTTTTCTCCTCCCCTCTGGATTATTTAACAAGGGTGCAGATCCAAAATTCTAGAGAAGGAACGTGGAGACTTAAAAAGGGACAAATGATGAGGAAGAAAATTGTTCCTATTTTTTTTTTCTTTTATGGATGAGGAAGAATGTTTTTTGTAAAATAGAAACACATGTTGTGCGCATTTAATTAAATATACTAACTATTTTAAACATATATTCAGTTATGAAGTGGAGATCATAAAACTCATAAATCTACTGGCTGCAATTGAAGATTCTATGCTTTTACTGAATTTTTGCAGGCTGAAATTTCACTTTGCCGTGTGTATAAAAGACCAGGAGTAGAAGACCATCCATCTCTCCCTCGTTCACTTCCCACAACGAAGGCATCATCTTCTTCTTCTTCAAGAGCTCATCATTCAATCAAGAAAAACCACCATCCACAAGTAGTACAACAAGATCCATTCTCTACTAATTATGGAGGACAATCTTCCCATCAAATTGATGAAAAATTGAGTGCTGAGAATAGTGCAAGTAGTACTAGCACTGATCATCATCATCAAGTCATTACATCCCTCGGCCTTAGTAATTCTCATCAAATAACAACTCTCACAGCATCCACCATGACACCGTTCTCTTCGCTAATTTCACCAAATAACACAACAGCAGTTGATGATCTTCATAGATTAGTCAACTTCCAGAACCAGCTTCAAAATCATCAGCATTTTCAAAATATTAGTAACCAACATATTAATCCTGCAGCTTTAGCAACTCACCAGTTTACTCAATTGTTACAGCCACAAGTACTACCACAGCCTAATTTACTGTTTCAAGGATCTCTTCAGTCAGCTTTAATCTCAGACAGATTATGGGATTGGAACTCAGTTCAACCAGATGCAAGTTGCAAAGACTATCAACCCAATAACAGCCCATTCAAGTAATCTCATATAGAGATAAGTCTATATATTATTTGCTGTCATTGCTACTACTTTGTTTTAAGTCTTATTTCTCATCTACTAATATTTTAACTAGCCATATATCGTAAGTACTTAGTTAGTTACTGCTGGTCCAGAATATGTTGTATCTTTATTAGGGTTTTGGTTTTAACTCAACTATTAGCTCTAATTCACTGTATTAGCTCTTTAATTACTTTTAGCTTCTTATTAATGATTGTAATAATGAGCAGTACTTCTGCTTTTGAAGCAAAACAAAGTAGCTATGTCATGTTTATAGGCGTATGGCTTCCATCTTCTCTTTCTTTTTCTGTAGTAAAATAAATGTCTTCCCCGATGCTAGTAACACTTTCTTCATCAGGGAGAATTTGGACGAAACTATGGAAGAAGTGTGAAGTTTTAACTTTGTACTTATTCCAAGATGAGGAACCAACTAACTTAATATAGAGTTTCATGGAGGGTGAATATATGTATACATTTGAAATTCTTTTTGCACTTGCATAAATATTTCGTATTAAAAGTAATGTGTTCGGTTGGACCTGTGACTGAGCTACCTGGACCAAAGGGGATACAGTTATAGTCAAAGCGGATAAACTTAGAAAGCTGTATATCTTGCTTCATTATTCACAGACATCCATGGAATAATGATACCATGATTGATTCACAGACGACTATTACAAAATTTAAAGGTACCACTAAAAATGTGGGGAAGAGGTTGGAGCCATTGTCACAAGCCAAGATCTAATATTGAAGTAAAAAATAACTATCATTCAAGATTTTCTTGAAGTGTCGGGGTAGTAAGTAATTAATGACTAGAAACATTTCGATAAAAATACAACCTTTTGGTATGCTCATCGACTAATTTATGGTTCTTTTTTCCCATATGTGTGGATAGTAATATATGTTCTATATTTGAGAAGAATTAAATAGGACTTGTTGCTCCTGGTGCACTCTTGTAAGATACTAGGGGGAGGGGTGAATAGTGTCCTTACCCGATTTTTGAACTTTAAAAACTTGCTCTTAACTTGATCGCCTAACTTACAAAGAATCGGGTTCTTTGCAAGTTTCACCTATCTCTGAAACTTAAACTTAATGTGGAATATAAAAACATAGAGATTTTTACGTGGAAAAATCCTTGCTCAAGAGATCAAAACCATGACACAACACTCTTGCGGTTTAAACTTTCTACTAAAGGAATACCGAGCAAGTTTTAGACTACAACACAATGCAATCAAGGAACTAACACTCTTAGTACCTAGAACATTCCAAGCCACACTCTAGCTTGTAATTAGGTTGAAACTACCTCACCAAAAGTAATCTTTTCTCTTTGCTTCTAAACAAGCTAATATGATTACAACTCGGTAGCCTATAACAGAAACTAGATAAAACAGACTAACTATGAAACTCAAACTCCTCCAAGTTTTACTGCGTTGCTTCTTTTCTTGCACACAATAGCTCTCACGAATAATTGCTCTGATTTCCTCTATTGAGAATTCTTGAGTACGTAACTTTTTCTGGCCAAAACAACTTATATAAATATAGAGTTCTTGAAATCCTTTTCAGCCTTAGCTTGGAATTCCTTTTATAAATTGGAATCCGTTTCTACTAAGGTTCGACAACTTTTCCTTATATGAAACCTAAGTTGTTTTTCCTAAGTCTTCAATCCTTTTCTGATAAGGAAACTCTTCTTCAAACAACACCCTTCTAAGTTCTTCCTACTTCTCTTAGGATTAAGACTCCGACTTCAGCTGCTCCTGTTTCCTTCTTCGTCTTAAAATCGAATATCGATTTGAACAACCTCGTCATTAACTTCTACTGTGAACCTTTTCCTCA
Organism: Petunia x hybrida; assembly: GCA_037355625.1. Taxonomy (NCBI): domain Eukaryota; kingdom Viridiplantae; phylum Streptophyta; class Magnoliopsida; order Solanales; family Solanaceae; genus Petunia; species Petunia x hybrida. The sequence continues at coordinate 170,208 of JBBBVM010000574.1, read as the reverse complement.
TTCACTTAGCACCAGATTCTTTGTCATTCATCAAAACACTACTTCAACCGTGCTAATCCTCTATACTTGTTAATTAGAGCTACTAATTCTTTCTTTGAACCATCTTCTATCAGTTAGCCCGTTTGGGGAATTCATTAGGTGTTAGGTGTAAATATTGGAATTGTGTAGCATAATAGCTAGGCTGTTATATTTAATATTATTGAGCCAGAATATCATTTTGTAACTTCTTGATGGCATGCGTTTATTAGAGAGGTCCATGCCATGTTTCTTATGGTCACCTTTTTCGCAACTTTTCATTCCATTCTGGATGTACGTAGCCCTACATTGCTTTGCCGAGCCTAGCTAGCCTATGCATCCATTTTGAAGAACTACATATATCAAATATTATTTTTCTTGAAATTTCATATTATATAGAGAAAATTAAAGGAGAGACGACCCACATTTGGCTGTCAAGAAAAGAGCAATACTTAGTTGAGAACTAGGTGACTAACTTTATCATTTATGTGATATTTGTTCTGGAAAATGCTTCAAGCTTCCTAGGAATATTGCTATATCATATATAATTGGATATTTGAGCTGTCGACAATTATGACCATCCTAAGGCATTTTTTCTCTTAGAATAAAAATGAATATTGTTATACATACATACATATGTATAGAGTGTGTGTGTGCGCACGTGTGTGTGTTAATCCGAAATATGTTGCGTCCACTGTCCACAATAGGACGGATATGTAGTTATAGTTTTCTGCTTGGACTACAGTACTTGTATCATCGCAACAAGCCGTTAAGAGTACGTATTTCAAAATATAATAAAATAGCTAACATTATAACTTCAATTCACCAAAGCCAAAATTTGTCACATGTGGTTACGATGTACTCATGTAAGGGTATCGAAATTTTCATCCGGCATGGAGAATAGAAGTACATATGAATCTACTTGTTCAAATATAAGGATTCGCATCTAAGAAAAGGAAAATAAGCTAGCGTTTGGACATAGATTCCTAAATAGTTTTTGGGAAATATTTTTTGGGTGAAGTTTGATATGAAAATGAAAAAGTGTTTGGACATACTTTTTGGGAACAAATTTTTTGCCTCAGAAAGAGCCTTTGAGCTCTTGTGAAAAGGAAGATTGACATCTAATAAACAATTTTTGGCTCAAAAACAACTCAAGACCATTTTTTGAGTTTTTGGGACAAATTTTGCTCAAAAAGCATAAACAAACACTTTTTGGCCCAAAAACTCCAAAAAATCCTCCCAAAAACTATGCTCAAAATAAGAATGTAGAATATATTCCAGAAGTTGATTAGAAAAGACTTCAAATTTCCTCGAAAAGTAAGACTTCCTAACTCCTTTCTCTTATATTTGAATAGTTTCTCTCAATTGTTACATCATATATGCACATTTCGATAATGTAAACAAGATAGTCAAGACAAACCACTCAGCGTATTGTCTTAATACGACTAGCTTGAAATGTTCAATAAGCGGACCAAATTTGCCCACTTCACGGATATATGAAAAATGTGTATCATAAGAAATTTAAGTAATCGTATGTTCACCATCATATCATAAGCCATATTCACATGTTTCAATAATATTAGTTATATGTAATCGTAACTCATGTGAAAGATTCGTATCATCGTTTCCAGTTGCTTTTATATTTCAGTATATGCATGTTGAGAGAAGTAAAGCAATGAAGAAACCAAAACTGAACAACTTGAGGAATGGGTTTTACACTTCTTAGATGAGAAAATAAGTTTGATTGAATAACAATAATCAAAATCTTGGGAAATTATGTGAATGAAAGAATGATATGAAGGAATTTAAGAAGGAACATCTACTTTGTGCATGTCGTAAGTTTTCAGAAATAGGACACTTCTGGCGCCACTGTCACAATTTTAACCCCTACAAGAGAACTATTTAATTTATTGCTCCAGTCGCCAGAAACTACTAGAAAACTCTAGACTAGCTGTCAGGAACTCAGTACAAAGAGTTCCTAATGGGCTGGCAATTTGCTAGGAGTTTTGGCAACTTCTGGCAAAGTGGGGCTATGAGTTAACTAATTTTCTTTTGAGGGCTCGAAGTGTTAGAATGACACGCTAGAAAGGGGCAGAGTGCACGAATATCTACTTTTGCTAGTGCTCTTTGGTTTGAGGTCACTTTTTTTATTGATTTTGCATGAGAGATCACTTTTTGGAACTTTAATCCTTGTGGGCTGAACTTCATGCCTAAGATATGAAGCTTTTGCGGGCTGAACTTTTAGGCATAGAATGCGTAAACTTCAACCCTTGTGGGCTGAAGTTGAACTTCAACTCTTGTGGTTGGCTAAGTTGAACATCAACCCTTGTAGTGTGAAGTTCAACCCACAAGGATTGAAGTTCAAAAAAATTTCCTCTCATGTAAAACCAATAAAAAAAGTGGTCTCAAACAAAAGATCACTGGCAAAAGTTGCATGTGTGCAAAATTTTTACGCTAGAAAGGTAAAAATTTAGTGTAGGGGCCTGTTTGGCGCGCGCTAATTGATTTGTAGCCGTCAAAAACAAATTCGCTGAGAAATAGCCACTTCCGGACAAATCTCAGTATAAATACTGGGGCTTTGAACAAAGCTTCAGTAAACTAGCCCCAGTATAATACTGGGGCTTTGAACAAAACTTGTTCAAAGCCCCAGCATTTTGTTATGGAACTTTGTATAAAGCTTCAGTCCCATAACAAAATGCTGGGGCTGTGAACAAAACTTGTTCAAAGCCCCAGCATTTTGTTATGGGGACTGAAGCTTTATATATAAAGTCCCATAACAAAATAATGGGATTTATCCCTTTGATGGGACCTTTGTTATGGGAATAAATTCCATTATTTTGTTATCCCATGACAAAATAATGGGGCCTTTGAACATGTTAGTTCAAGGTCCCATTATTTTGTTATGGGATTATTTTGTTATGGGACTTCTTCAGTCCCATAACAAAATACTTGGGCTTTGAACAAATACTTATTCAAAGCCCAAGTATTTTGTTATGGGACTAGTCTGGGGTGTTTTTCAACGCTAAACGGAGCTTAAGTGTGCGCGCGAATTTTTGGCTATTCTTCAAAGAATTTTGAAACGCTGGATAGTCCCCATTAAGCGCGTCCAAAAATGGCTACTGATCAAAATTTCCCGCTAGAAAGCTTTGATGGATTTACACAAATAGGCAAAAAAGAGTCTGATCTTGAGAGAGTGCACACTTTAAAGGTGGTCTTTAAAAATTGAGCACTTTTCATAATTATAAATGTCACTGCACTTTAATGAAGCCGTAATAAAAAAAATACCACGACACCTTTTGCATTTAATGAAGCAGTAATTATAAACATATCACTGCTCCTTACGAAACAGAAAATAAGGTCGGTTCATGAAACGTCCTCGGTTAGTCGTTTCGGAAGATAGGACTCCGATTGGCGTGCCGATAATTTTAAAATATTTGTAAGGTCCATTGAGTCTTATCTGTAAAATTTGAGCTAAATCATACCTCGTTTGGTAGGCATCGGAAGAAGGTTTCAGTTTTTATTGTCGATAAATATTAAAAAGAGATTTTCGAGCTCGGTTTTGGCGAATGAGCTCCGATTCGAAATCCGAAAGCGCCGTTAGGTTCGTATGATTATTTATGAATTTTGTGAACTTTCGAAAGTGAATTTTGATGTTGTTCGGCTAGTTTCCGCTAAAATACCGAAAGTTAAATAATTTGATCTTTTCCCATTTAATTTGCATATTGAGTTTCGGGAGTCCGATATGAGATCCGCCTTAGCGAGTATGCTATATATATTTTGTATAACTGGTATGCAAAAGTTGGAATTATTTCGAATATCGTAGGGTACCGTTTTAATTTTTACCGTAGCAGCGAATTTTAAAAGAAAAAAGAAAAAAAAAGAAAAACGAAAAGACAAAACTTAATGGTGGTGGCTTAGTACATAAGTACTCAGCTTTTAAAAGCTTAGAAACAAACAGATTAAGAACGGGGAAAACAGAAAGAAACATAGAAGCGAAGCAGAAAATACGCAGATGAGAAAAATGCCAGAATATAAGAAAAGGGGCAGGAGAAAAGTAGAATTTTCACTCTGAAACATTCAGGTAATGATCCTAATATATTATTTGAATTTATTACGTGCGTTTGAATATATTTTGACGGTAAACACTGGGATATTAGACATCCTTTTAATAAGTTCAACTGATAGTTTAAAGGACGATTGAACCCCGATAGTGGAATTGATTATATATTCATACTCAGTGAGTTCTGGGCAACATATAAATGTAATTAATTTAAGGTTTGGTTATGTGACCATATACCCTGTACATAGGCCTGGCCTGCGTATTGCGTATGCGAATAGGGTATCAGGTTCCTAACCAGATTGCCCTAAGATGTGAGGAATGAAGCCTTTAGCCTAATTTGATATATTTTTCTGCTTATTGAATAGAGTGGGATCGATTGGCAATGAAGCCAAAGGACAAAGCGGTTATTGAGTGGATGTACTAACTTTGTAACAAGGTAAGTGTTTATATCCATTTCTTTAGAGGCACTTGGCCTCGTGGATTTTCTACCACGTGTTCCTTACGTGTGTAGCTGCCGATAGGCGTACTCATTACGCCTTAGCTTTGAATTTACATTGTATATTATATGTTATGCTCTGTCGTTGCTATTGCATTGAGCATATGAGCATTGCACACTGGTTTTGAGCATTGCATATACTTCCCGGTTGGCGATGAGAGTCCCACACTGGTGAAGGGTCATTATTGCATATACTTTCCGGTTGGCGATGAGAGTCCCGCACCGGTGAAGGGTCATTATTGTATATACTTCTCGGTTGGCGATGAGAGTCCCGCACCGGTGAAGGGTCATTATTGCATATACTTCCCGGTTGGCGATGAGAGTCCCGCACCGGTGAAGGGTCATTATTACATATACTTCCCTGTAATCGAAGAGAGTCCCGAGCCGGTGAAGGTTCATCATTGCATATACTTCCCGGTAATCGATGAGAGTCCCGAGCCGGTGAAGGATCATTATTACATATATCTCCTGGTAGAAGATGAGAGTCTCGCGCCGGAGATAGGTATCAGGCATGTGTGACTGCATTGCATCATACCGCATTCATTCCATCTCATTGCACCGCATACTGACTATTGTATGTATTATGTTGTGTCTTATATATGCGGTATGTATACTATGTCGTGGACATATCTCAGTTTGCCATATATTTCTAGCTCGCATTCTGGGTTGCGGGGATCGGGTTGCACGTCGCAACGGTATAAATATATGGATCGGGTTGCACGTCGCAACGGTATAAATATATGGATCGGGTTGCACGCCACAACAGGATGAATATATGGATCGGGTTGCACGCTGCAACATGATGTATTGTTGATGGTTGATATGTTCGGGATACCTATATGTTCTCACTATCTTACGTTCCTGGTTGTTAATGAGTTTGTGATTCCATACGTGTTTCTGGTTATTATCTGGCTCTGTCTTTTCATAATTTAAATAAGAGGAATTTGGTTTATCTGTTTCTTTTCTACCTGGCTAGCTATCCTATTCTTTGAGGTGGCTAGTCTGCCCCACTTATTGAGTCCTTTGGACTCATTGTTTGTTGTTTGTTTTTGTCTATCTATTTCGTTTCGGCAGGTTCGCTCTAGGATTGAGTTCACCACGTTGTGAAGGAGCGAAGACGACTTCAGCTGTCAGGGTGAGCCAGCTTTTATTCCGGATGGCCACCAGATTTATGTCTATTATTTCAGTTGCATTTTGCCCCCTTCAGGAGGTATTTGTCTTCTTTTGTACTCTTAGATGTCTAGTCTGGATAACCCTAAATCTAGTATGTTGGGTAGTCAGCTGTAATTTGTTTTGTACAGCTTAGAGGTATCAGTATGTCTGTATTTTAGTTTTAAGTCTTGTCCTTATTTATGAATTATTATATTTATTTTCCTAATTTAATTGGTAAGGGTTCGCCCGACGGGTCTATGGGAGGATGTCGGGTGCCCGCACGGCCTAACCGGATTTCGGATCGTGTCAGTTGGTATCAGAGCCCGGTTTTAGAGCCTATCCAGACTAAGACAGTGTCTAGTAGAGTCTCGATGATGGGTACGTAGACGTCCATACTTATCTACGAGAGGCTATGATGGCATTTAGGAAGTTTCGCTTTCTTCTTTTCTGATCGTGCGTCGGTCTAGGATGCAAAAGTATTTTCGTTAATTCCTTCGTGGTAATTGTGAACCCTCGCGCAATAAATCAGCAAACGGTAGGAGTTCAAGACGAAGCAGTCTAGCCTGGGGCTATCATTGATGAAGCCATGAGAGTTTTGATCGTGCTAACGATCTAGTTACGGAGGTCCCAGCTGTAGGAGCTTGCGATGGGCAAGGGAGCAGGACCTTGTGGTTCCCTTGGCTCTCTGCGATGCTTTTACGAGAATTTTGGCGACGCAGACACCGCAAGAGCCTATTATTCGCTAGGCTGCTTATCAAGTTGCCGTAGATGTAGATGTTCGGTCTCAGGGAGCTTCTATTTCAGTTCTTAATATTGTCGCAGTAAAGTATGTTCTGGAGGCAGCATGTGTTGTGCCTCTAGTTATTCTGGATAGTTAGTTAGCCTAAGTAATGGCTCGGTCCGAGTGTCCGAAGAGGTTGCATTATTTTACGCGGTTGAACCTTCCGATATTCTTAAGCAATGCATCAGATAAACCCTGTGAATTTTTTTTAAAAAAATAATGTCAGGGTATTTGTATCCTTCAGGCTCTTGATTATATCGAGTGGTATGGTGTTGATTATTCTGCTTTCCAGTTTTAAGGTCCAGCCCTGGATTGGTGGACCGCACTCTTATTAGCTAACTTGGTTCGATTTTTCTTCTAGATTCGTGGAAAAGTTCATTTCGAGTAGCGAACGAGATGAAGAGTGTTGCCAATTTGAGTGGATTGGACAGGTGTAACGACCTCAAATAGTCGTTTCGGGAATCGGGACCTCGATTTGCATGTCGAAAATTCCAAAAGCTCCGTAAGGTCCATTATGACATGCCTGAAAATTTTTAGCTAAAACGAACTTTGTTAGATAGGTATCGGAGAAAGACATCCGTTTCGGATATTCGTTAAGGCTAAAAGAGGTTTCGGAGCTCGATTTGAGAAAATGAGCTCTGATGTGAAATCTAAAAGTTGCGTTAGGTTCGTATCGTCATTTGTCACTTGTAGCAACTTTCGAATTTAGATTCCGGGGTCGTTTGATTAAAATTCGCTATTTTGGCGAAAGTCGAAATTTAACCCTTTCCCGTGGGATCCACATTTTGAGTTCTAGAGATCCGAATTGAGTTTCGTCTTGACGAGCATGTCACACAAGTCTTGTATGACTTGTGTACAAAATTTGGAGTCATTCCGAGCTTCGTAGGGTCCCGTTTGGACCCAAAAACAGTGGCTGACCTGGTGCAAAGCCAAAAAAGCTGCTGAATTCTATTTTTTACTGTTCAGCCGGAAAGAAATAGATTTTTCAGATCAATCCATAAAGAATTGGAAAAAAGTCAAAACATGAAAGTTGTAGCTCTTTGAGTTTTGGTTCCAATGCCACCAACGTCATATCATTTGGACATTTTTATTAAAAGTTATGGGTATTTTACTGAAAGCTATCCAGTGAGGTACAATTTGGACAGCATGTGGTACAACTCTTTAAAGCTGCGGGCTTATATATATACTAGGGCGGGCATTCATTTTTATTTTCATGTTTTGAGCTTGTAAAAGTGATTCCAAGGGGAATTTGAAGTACCAAAATCATTCCTAAACACAAGGTAACTATTCTTACCCATTTTTAACGCTTTAATCCGAGGATCAAAGTGACGATCCTTGGAAAGACGGTTTGAACCCTAGATTTGTGAAATGGGAAAAATGACCGAGTTGGACTCGGGTATGTACAACAATGGTACTTTTGGACTCGTGGGAGTATGGGGAGTCCGGAAAAATAAATTTTACGGGTTTTTGGGTACATCCGACCCGGGAGTATTTTGATAAATTGCCTCTTAAATTGCGTAAGGGCTTAGAATCCTTTCCTCACATGCTTACGAGTGCGACACTATTTCTTTGGCTCAGAGAGGAGTCTTACGGAGGCACATCGTTTGGGAAAGGAGGTCGTTCCTTAGCCACTTGAGCCGATTTTGAGGTAAGTGAGACTTGACCTCTATTTTGCTTGCGGATAAGATTTGATCTTGCTAAGTAAGATGTCGAGTACTTAATTGACTAGCATTGTCTAGTAGATAGTATTATGTACGACTCGTTATATTTATACAAAAAGGAGAAAGCAGAAACGTGACTTGTGTGTAGTCGATGTTGTGTGCCGGTGTATTATTGATATGCTCTAGGGACAGAGGCCGGTGGTGCGTTATGACCTAGAAGCAAAATTCCATCTAGGGACAGAGGCCGGTGGTGCGTTATGACCTAGATGTGGAGACTTATAGGGACAGAGGCTTGTGGTGCGTTATGACCTATAAGTAAAGTTGTTTATAGGGACAGAGGCCTGTGGTGCGTTATGACCTATAAACAAAGCCGCACAGGGTGTGTGCTTATGCTATGTGCTAGGTATATCATTTCCTATGTGGTATGCGAGATATATCATCGCCATGCTGTGTGTTAATTATATTATTGCTTATGCCATAGTATCAATATAATATTGTATATGCTGCCTATATTATGTATCTTTATATTATTGACCATGTTATGTATTCGCGTATTATTGCTTGTGTTGTTGTATAATTATATTATCGTATGTAATGTTTATGGGTTACTGTAAAGGTGTGGATTGTACTTCCGTTATCTGCTTATGCATTATTAACGACTTGTCCCGAAAGGGTAATTTAGCGGGCCTGTCGATGATCTTACTGGGCTTTGGCTAATAACTTACTGTTTAAATGTGCAGATCCTTCTACTAGTCAGACAGCTGGACTTATCTAATACGTTCAAGGCTGTGACTATTTTTGCTTGAGGTGAGCCAACCGCATGGTTCGCGGTGGCATACCGTCTGATCCACCTTAGTGTTTAGACGCTTCCTACATCTTATATTATATATATATATATTCGTAGATGCTCTATTGAAACTGTATTTCGGGTGGATGTCTACACCTACATTTTATTAAAATTTTTCTATCTAAATTATCATTATGAGTCAGTTTAATTATTCGTGGTTCGCCTAAGGATGTAACACTTAGGTGCCATCACGGCCCCAAAAATTGGGTCGTGACAAATTGGTATCATAGCCCTAGGTTGTAAGTCGAGTCTTAGGGACTCAATGGAGCAGTGTCCGAGCAGAGTCTTGTTTATGGGTATGTTGTCGACCATACTTATAAGCGAGAGGCTGCAAAGGCATTTTAGGAAGAGTTGTTTCCCTTCATTTCATCTCTTCTCGTGCTATGATTCTTACATAGGTGCTAATCCTTTAATGTGATTATGACAGATGGTGAGAACGCGATCGTCCTCTGCTTCGGGAGTTGGTGACGCACTGACTGAGTCGGTCCGTGGGAGAGCTGTGCGTAGCACACGGACTGGTGCACGGGCACCTACTCAGCCGAGAGCGGCTACTACCAGAGCTTCTGTGGGCAGACCTCCTGCTGCCAGACAGACTAGTACAGTGCCACCGATGTCTTCTGAGATACCCGTCGCACATGTCCCATCGACTATGCCTTCTCTTGTGCCGGGCACAACGGTATCTATTCCTGCAGATGTTCTATTGCGGATGATGGGCATGCTTGGATCTCAGGCCTCGCCTATGGGCGATATGCCAGTACCTTCTGCGGTACCCCAGCCAGCTACTCTAGCTATGAGTACGCCGACTCCTGAGGCTACTCAGGTGATTCCTCAGTCTACTCCAGTTATTAGTCCTATTGCTCAGCCTTCTACTTTGGCTCCTCAGTCGGGTATTCAGTTGGGTCATTCTATTCCTACTCTTTCTATGAGTGACGAGGAGGTAGCTCGGAGGATTGAGTCCTTCATGAAGCTCAAGCCTCCCGAGTTCGATGGTACACCAGCTACTTGTTCTACTCAGAGATATATTCAGAAGTGTGAGAAGATATTTTCGGTGCTAGGTACTAGAGACACCCTTGGGGTGCGATGTGCTTCTTTCCGATTGTCCGGTCATGCCGAGACGTAGTGGGTTTCTGTGATGAGACAAAGGTCCAGTGATCTTCCTCCATTGTCTTGGGCCGAGTTCGTTGCCATGTTTATGAGTAGATTTGTGCCTCAGAGCCACCATGATGCCCAGAGGCGCGAGTTTGAGAGGTTGAGGCAGGGAGACATGTCCGTGTCTGCTTATGATACCAGATTCTTAGAGTTATCCCAGTTTGCGCCTGCTATGGTTGGGCTGGAGAGGGACAAGGTCCTTAGATTTGTTGAGGGTCTTCATCCTCGTCTTCAGATAGTTGTTGCCCCTAATATGGGCAGCAAGTCTTATTATGAGGTGGTTGATATTGCGAGGCGTATGGAGGATATTCATGCCAGGTCAGATGCAGAGAGAGCGAGCAAGAGGTCACGATATTCTGGTATTTCTAGTGGTCCTTCGCATGGAGGCCAGGGTTCCCGTGGTCATACTCAGCCTTGACTTCCTCAGACTGCTGCTTTATCATCTCAGGGTACTTCGTCGGGTGTTCAGAGGCCTTAGCCGTCTCAGAGGCGTGGGGATTTATCTCAGTCTGTTCCACCTGTTTGTGGGAGATGCCGTCAGAGGCACTATGGGAGGTGCAGGCCCGGAGGTGGACGCGGAGGAGGCGGTAGTAAGGCTTGTTACCAGTGTGGGGATCCCAGGCACTTTGTTAGGGATTGCCCCTATGTTACTTCATCTGGACCTACCTCCGCTGGACATCAGAGTTCTGCTGCTATGGTTCGGTCTTCTCCTCAGGCAGCTAGGCCTGTCACTCAGGTTCTTCCTAGGCAGCCGGTTCAGAGAGCTCCTGGTCCTGGAGGTTCAGCTCAGGTTTTTGCTATGACACGCCAGGATGCCGAGGCATCCAATGATGTGATCACAGGTACTCTTTCTGTTTGTGGCCGCAGTGCCTTTGCCCTTATAGATCCGGGATCTACTTTCTCTTATGTGTCTCCTGGATTTTCACCTTGCTTAAGCAAGGATCTGGTTTTTATTGATTCTCCATTTATGGTGGCAACGCCTGTCGGAGATCCTATATGTGTAGATAAAGGGTATCGGGAGTGTGTGATTTCTATTTGTGGTGTTGAGTCTCTAGTAGACTTGATGTTGCTAGATATGGTGGAATTTGATGTGATCATGGGCATGGATTGGTTGGCATCCTGTCACGTGACGTTGGATTGCCATGCCAAGTCCGTGACTATAGGTGCCGAAGGTGAGCCTAAGGCTATTTGGAAGGGTTCCAGGTCTTCTCCGAGGAACAAGATCATATCATTCATGAAGGCTCAGAGGATGATAGCTCGCGGGTGCGGAGGGTATATTGCTTCTATTCGAGATGTTCGAGTGGAGGAGGTATCTATTGATCGAGTACCGGTAGTATGCGAGTATCCGGAGGTCTTTCCGGATGACTTGCCGGGTTTGCCTCCTATGCGGGAGATTGAGTTCTGTATTGATATATTGCCAGGTACTCAGCCTATATCTATTCCTCCATATCATATGGCTCCTGCTGAGTTGAGGGAATTGAAGGAGCAAATTCAAGATTTGCTTGATAAGGGTTTCATTAGACCCAGTATGTCTCCTTGGGGTGCTCCGGTTCTTTACATTCTTTTTGTAAAGAAGAAGGATGGTTCTATGCGCATGTGTATTGATTATTGGCAATTGAACAAAGTGACTATCAAGAACAGGTATCCTTTACCGCGTATAGATGATTTATTTGATCAGCTTCAGGGTGCTACTCATTTTTCCAAGATTGACTTGAGATTGGGGTATCATCAGTTGAGGATTCGGTCTGAGGATATTTCTAAGACTGCTTTCCGTACGAGATATGGGCACTATGAGTTTCTTGTCATGTCATTTGGGCTTACAAATGCTCCGGCCGCCTTTATGGATCTTATGAACCGTGTGTTCAAGCCATATCTTGATTCTTTTGTTATTGTGTTCATTGATGACATCCTTATATATTCAAGGAGCCGAGGGGAGCATGAGCATCACTTGAAGATTATCCTTCAGACCTTGAGAGACCATGAATTGTATGCTAAATTCTCTAAATGTGAGTTCTGGCTGGATACCGTGTCATTCCTGGGTCACGTGGTGACCAAGGACGGTATTAGTATTGATCCCAAGAAAGTAGAGGCCGTTCAGAATTGGCCTAGGCCTACTTCTCCTACAGAGATTCGGAGTTTCTTAGGCTTGGCAGGTTATTATCGGCGATTCGTGGAGGGATTTTCTTCCATATCAGCACCACTGACTAAATTGATGCAGAAGAATGTTCCTTTTCTATGGTCTGCTGCTTGTGAGTCTAGCTTTCAGAGGCTCAAGACTGTCTTGACTACAACACCTGTATTAACCTTGCCTAGTGGATCTGGGGGATTCACAGTCTATTATGATGCTTCTGGTATTGGCTTAGGTGGTGTTTTGATGCAGAATGGCAAGGTGATAGCTTATGCCTCGAGACAACTGAAAGTGCATGAGAAGAACTACCCTGTCCACGATCTAGAGTTATTGGCGGTGGTATTTGCATTGAAGTTGTGGAGGCATTATTTATATGGTGAGCCTTGTGAGATTTTCACTGATCATAAGAGTCTCCAGTATCTGTTCACCCAGAAGGACTTGAACGGGAGACAGCGCCGATGGTTGGAGTTGCTTAAGGATTATGACATCGCTATTCGGTATCATCCCGGAAAAGCTAATGTTGTGGCTGATGCTCTGAGCAGGAAGTCTATGGGTAGCCTTGCCTATCTTGATGTTGATATGAGACCACTAGCTCGAGAGTTGCAGGCCTTGTCCATTAGTGGAGTGCGATTTGATGATTCTGTGCCAGACCGAGTTTTTGCTTATATAGGGACTCAGTCATCCCTAGCTTCCCAGATCAAGGAAAAGCAATTTGATGATTCATATTTGCGTGATATTCGAGATAGAGTTTTAAGCGGGGGAGTGATCTCATTTATGATCGGAGATGATGGTGTACTGCGGCTCAACAGTCGGTTGTGTATTCCGAATGTTGGGGAGTTGAGGCAGCTGATATTGGCAGAGGCACACAGTTCTCGGTATTCTATTCATCCTGGTATTACGAAGATGTATCAAGATCTTCGGGAGTTATATTGGTGGAAGGGAATGAAGAGAGATGTTGTTGATCATGTGGTCTCGGTGCTTAAATTGTCAGCAGGTAAAGTATGAGCATAGAAGACCAGCCGGGGTGACTCAGTCCATGCCGATTCCGGAATAGAAATGGGAGCATATTACTATAGACTTTATGGTTGGATTGCCTTTGACCTTGGGCAAGCATGATTCAGTATGGGTAGTGGTGGATCGTCTCACCAAGTCAGCTCATTTCATCCCCGTGAGGACTACTTATTCATCGGAGCGCTTAGCTCGTATCTTTATCGAGCAGATTGTGAGATTGCATGGTGCTCCAGTCTTTATTATATCAGATCGCGGTACTCAGTTCACAGCTCAGTTCTGGAGATCATTTCAGAAGGAGCTGGGTACCCGAGTGGATCTTAGCACCGCATTTCATCCTCAGAATGATGATCAGTCCGAGAGGACCATCCAGATTCTTGAGGATATGTTGAGGGCTTCTGCTATTGACTTTGGAGGCCATTGGGACAGTTGTTTGCCTTTGGCGGAATTTTCCTATAATAACAGTTATCAATCTTCTATCCAGATGGCTCCGTTTGAGGCATTATATGGCCGCCGATGTTGTTCTCCAGTTGGTTGGTTTGAACCTGGAGAGGTGAAGGTGTTGGGTCCGGATCTAGTTCAGCAGTCCTTAGATAAGGTCCGAATCATTCAGGATCGGCTCCGCACAGCTCAGAGTCGACAGATATCTTATGCGGATCGGAGGAGGAGAGATTTGGTGTTTAAGGTAGGTGACCGGGTGTTTCCTAAAGTATCGCCGATGAAGGGTGTTATGAGATTCGGGAAAAAGGGCAAGCTTAGTTCGAGGTTCATTGGTCCTTTTGAGGTCTTGGAGCGCATTGGCGCTGTTGCATATAGGCTTGCTTTGCCTCCATCTCTATCAGTTCATCCGGTATTCCACGTATCTATGCTTCGAAAGTATGTTCATGATCCATCCCATGTGATTGATATGGCTTCTGTCGAGATCGACGAGGACTTGGCTTATTTGGAGGAGCCGATTGCTATTGCGGCTAGAGAGATCCGTAAGCTAAGGTCGAAAGAGATCTCGTTGGTTAAAGTGCTATGGAAGAATCGTCCTAGCGAAGAGGCCACTTGGGAAGTCGAGTCCGACATGCGGGAGAAGTATCCTCGCCTTTTCGATAATTCAGGTATGATTTCAATCTCTAAAGCCTGAAAGTTATGTTGTTGTTTATGATTTCGGGTAGGAGCGAGAGTCCTCGAAATCCGTGTAATTATTTTCGTGAAAATGTGAATCTTACCTTAGACTCGGGCTCGTCCGAGGACGAACGAGAGTCTAAGTTGGGGAGATTGTAACGACCTCAAATAGTCGTTTCGAGAATCGGGACCTCGATTTGCATGTCGACAATCCCAAAAGCTCCGTAAGGTCCATTATCACATGCCTGAAAATTTTTAGCTAAAACGAACTTTGTTAGATAGGTATCGGAGAAAGACATCCGTTTCGGATATTCGTTAAGGCTAAAAGAGGTTTCGGAGCTCGATTTGAGCAAATGAGCTCTGATGTGGCGAAAGTCGAAATTTGACCCTTTCCCGTGGGACCCACTTTTTGAGTTCTAGAGATTCGAATTGAGTTTCGTCTTGACGAGCATGTCACACAAGTCTTGTATGACTTGTATACAAAATTTAGGGTCATTCCGTGCTTCGTAGGGTCCCGTTTGGACCCAAAAACAATGGCTGATCTGGTGCAAAGCCAAAAAAGCTGCTGAATTCTATTTTTTACTGTTCATCCGAAAAGAAATCGATTTTTCAGATCAATCCGTAAGGAATTGGGAAAAAGTCAAAACATAAAAGTTGTAGCTCTTTGAGTTGTTGTTCTAATGCCACCAACCTCGTATTATTTGGACATTTCTATAAAACGTTATGGGTATTTTACTGAAAGCTATCCAGTGAGGTACAATTTGGACGGCATGTGGTACAACTCTTTAAAGCTGCGGGCTGCTATATATAATAGGGCGGGCATTCATTTTATTTTCATGTTTTGAGCTTCTAAAAGTGATTCCAAGGGGAATTTGAAGTACCAAAATCATTCCTAAACACAAGGTAACTATTCTTACCCATTTTTAGCGCTTTAATCCGAGGATCAAAGTGACGATCCTTGGAAAGAGGGTTTGAACCCTAGATTTGTGAAATGGGAAAAATGACCGAGTTGGACTCGGGTATGTACAATAGTACTTTTGGACTCGTGGGTGTATGGGGAGTCCGAAAACATAAATTTTACGGGTTTTTGGGTACGTCCGACCCGGGGGTATTTTGGTAAATTGCCTCTTAAATTGCGTAAGGGCTTAGAATCCTTTCCTCACATGCTTACAAGTGCGACACTATTTCTTTGGCTCAGAGAGGAGTCTTACGGAGGCACATCGTTTGGGAAAGGAGGTCATTCCTTAGCCACTTGAGCCGATTTTGAGGTAAGTGAGACTTGACCTCTATTTCGCTTGCGGATAAGATTTGATCTTGCTAAGTAAGATGTCGAGTACTTAATTGAATAGCATTGTCTAGTAGATAGTATTATGTACTACTCGTTATATTTATACAAAAAGGAGAAAGCACAAACGTGACTTGTGTATAGTCGATGTTGTGTGCCGGTGTATTATTGATATACTCTAGGGACAGAGGCCGGTAGTGCGTTATGACCTAGAAGCGAAATTCCATCTAGGGACAGAGGCCGGTGGTGCGTTATGACCTAGATGTGGAGACTTATAGGGACAGAGGCTTGTGGTGCGTTATGACCTATAAGTAAAGTTGTTTATAGGGACAGAGGCCTGTGGTGCGTTATGACCTATAAACAAAGCCGCACAAGGTGTGTGCTTATGCTATGTGCTAGGTATATCATTTCCTATGTGGTATGCGAGATATATCATCGCCATGCTGTGTGTTAATTATATTATTGCTTATGCCATAGTATCAATATAATATTGTATATGCTGCCTATATTATGTATCTTTATATTATTGACCATGTTATGTATTCGCGTATTATTGCTTGTGTTGTTGTATAATTATATTATCGTATGTAATGTTTATGGGTTACTGTAAAGGTGTGGATTGTACTTCCGTTATCTGCTTATGCATTATCAACGACTTTTCCCGAAAGGGTAATTTAGCGGGCCTGTCGATGATCTTACTGGGCTTTGGCTCATAACTTACTGTTTAAATGTGCAGATCCTTCTACTAGTCAGACAGCTGGACTTATCTGATCCGTTCGAGGCTGTGACTATTTTTTCTTGAGGTGAGCCAACCGCATGGTTCGCGGTGGCATACCTTATGATCCACCTTAGTGTTTAGACGCTTCCTACATCTTGTATTATATATATATATATATATATATATATATATATATATATATATATATATATATATATATATATATATATATATATCGGATGTCAGAATTCACTGTATTTCGGGTGGATGTCTACACCTACATTTTATTGAAATATTTCTATCTAAATTATCATTATGAGTCAGTTTAATTATTCGTAGTTCGCCTAAGGATGTAACACTTAGGTACCATCACGGCCCCGAAAATTGGGTCGTGACAACAGGGTAGCCTGTCGGTTAGCCTGTTGGTGTTTCAGAATATGAGATTGAATTATATAGAATGGCTGAATATGCATTAAAACTAGTCCATGACCCTTTCGAGAGATTCAAAGATTTATTGATGACCTTTCTTCTTCCTTGTGATACCAGATGGTTCGAGAGATTGAGGTCGGGATTTCATTCGATGTTGTTTTTGATATTACTCGAAGGTATGAGGCATACCATAAGTTAGAGCGGGAGAGCAAGAGATCCCGTGGCCTTAGTGGGCAACCATGGTACCTCATTTGGAGGTAAGAGTTCTGATTATTTTGGGAGGTTACCTTCCAGGTTATCTTAGCTTGTGTTACGTGATTCTTAGAGTGCGCCAGTAGCTCGTCAAGATCAGATTCAGTCTTCTCTTTATAGCTATTAACAATCTTTCCAGCTTCCATTTTTAGTCGAAAAGTTGTTATCATTGTCGTGAGTCTGGTTATCATTTGAGGAGTTTTCCTTTACTCCGGCAAGTAGGCAGTCGTCCTTTCTCCTGTCATCAGGCACTTGCACAGTTACAGGGGATTTCCTTTAGATCTCAATCAGCCAACAAATTGCCACCATCCGGTAGAGATCGAGAGTGTGGTGGCAGTGGTTCTTCAGAAGGTGATTATCAGGGTAGTAGCTCAGTTCAGCTGTAGAGGCAGTTGTATGGACTGCCAGTCTGGCAGGATGCTGAGGTATCCGATGTAGTACACCATGTATTTCTTCTTCCATTATATGTGAGTAAGATTTAATTCTTCCGATCGGTCTGGACTTCGTTTATCTTACCATGGTTTCATTGGAAATTCTTTCTATTAAGAATCGGTTGCGGTAAGGGGGGTGAGCTTCTTGTATGATTTATTCCTGGCAGTTCTGAGATCCTTCTAGTTTATCTGATTTAAATGTGAGAGATTTGGGAGTGAGTGTCGGTATTGTCTGCTTGGCATCTTGTTACGCCACCTTCTGTTATTATGTCAAATTAGTTTACCTCTCTTCTTGGAATTCCATGTTGGTTGGATGATGGGATTCTAGTTCTTCACCATAAGGGGGTGTCATGGTTTCTTCCGGTGTAAAGTGGTTAGTAAGTAATATTTGATCTACGTGTCTCCTCTTGGTTCGAAACGCTAGTAAAGTCATGTTATCCTATGAGCTTGTCTGGGTTATAAAAAGAGTTTCTTGTAAATTGTCAGAGTTTCCTTCTTATTGGGAGGTCAAACTGGCATGGATGTTGTTCCATAAAGCTCAGTTAATATCTGTTTCTTCAATTGCGATTCTTGGGCTACTTTGACTCGTAAGTAGTCTAGCTTTGGTAGCCAAGAAAATAAGAAGATGACCTTCCTGAAGCTCTAATTATTTCTATCTTCGATCCATTTCCATTTCTTCTTCGTCCGGCACTAGTGAGCTTGGGCGATTGGTAGCCGCTTGTGACGTTCCCTGTGTTGAGCCAGAGTATGTGTTATTATAGCCGGGTAAGCATATTATTGTTTTGGATACAAAAACTTACCTCTTCCAAAAAATAGCACTGCTAAGAACCACGGTAAAAGATGTCCAAAATAGTAGCACAAAATGTTTCAAAATCTGGAAAATTGTTTTTATCTTCGGACAACTGTTAGTAGTTTGCGCATAACTCCTTGTACAAAATTGATATTGAGATGCTTCAAGATTCCCTGGAACTAAGACATATATCTAAAACTTTTATGAAGACTATGAAGTCTATAACTTTGATCTACACTCTGAAAATTAGGTTGAAAATCAGGACAGTGGTGCTGTCCAGACATTCTATCTGCGGATTTGTTATGTCATCCAGTTGTCTCATCTTGTTATCCGTTTAACATGTTTATGTTATCAGTTTATCCGGGTATCCATTCCCATGTATAGTATAGTGCCGGTTCTGTTTTTGCGGATCATCCAGTTTTAGGGGAAACTCTGCCGAAATTTTTATATAGAAGTACCATCCATCAGGCGGTGGTGTTTACGGCAAAGGTATGGAGTTTTGAACTCGAGAGTTGCAGCTGTTTGGCAACTCGAAAGGGTAGTTGGTAGCTTAAGTCTGCCTACGCTCAACTTTTAGCTAAATCTTCTTTACTCCAGCAGACTGTGCGAGGATGGTTATTCCTATTCAAATAGCTGCATGAGTTTGTGCTTTAAGTGGAGGAGTCTTCCTCCAAATACTGAATGGTAATACTAAATCTCTGAGGTGTTGATACCACTTTTCTCACGACCCAAAGTAAGGCCACGACAGAAACCTACAATGAGTATCGATCATTACTAAAACCACTAATAACCTATTAATGCTAGAGATACGCTAGCAACCGGATCATATATACGTACCTATCTATTGAAAGCATGAAGTCTGGAAAGATGACATGACTTTAACTTACTGGCAATTAGAACACTGAGCCACAAAGTCTATCTTTATACATGAGAACACCGTCAGTAGTAACCCTGTATGGTGACTCCGGTTTTCTTCTGGATATCTGTCTGTATTCAACTAGAACTGGATCCTCATACTGATGCTGTTTTACTTCATGAAAATTTAGAGATAAAAGACTAGTGCAGCTTGTCGTCCATCCATCATTGGCATATCTCCTTCACACCTCAACTCTTTGAGAAGTTACTTTAGCGTTATAAGTGCACATGTAATCAACTTTGTTGCTGGTATTCTGCCTCAGCTCATGGTTTAACTACATGTCTCTTTTATTTTCACTTTTTCAAGTCATAATATTTCCAAGTAGATGTTTAGTCTGGAGATCATTCCTGGTCTGCATCATACTATCTAGTAGTATCTGATTTGCATGATCCTTATCCTTATATGATAGACCATGTTCAGATGAACCTTTGACATACATTAGAAAATGAGTAACTACATTCCCACAAGGAGTTTGCGGAACAACAGTAACATCAACTGAGATGTTGCATAGTGCGTTTGTAAAAATAATATAGCTTGCATCAAATCTTCTATAGTGAGTAGTGACAAGGTACTTCAAAAGCTCCCCCTATTGCATCAAGCGTGAGCTAATTCTTAGTTCCATCGACCTGTTCTATATCGAAAGGTATATCGAAGAGGTGATTATCAGCTAAATCATGTTAACCCATTCAAAGTTCCGTGTATCTTTGCTTTGAAAAAGTAAAACTCTCCTCTCGTGATCGAGAAAGGGTCAGTTTAGTCAAAATAAGCTGCGCAATGGTGTTATTATATTATCAAGATATGTTTTATTCAAAGAGTTCGGTGCACGTGTTATAATTCTGATCATGTAATCAGAAGATAATACCTGTGGAGCAGTTTATGAAGGTCGTACAAGTTCTCTTGTTATCAGCGTGAATCTTGCTTTAGACTTAGGCTCGTTCGAGGACGAACGAGAGTTTAAGTGGAGGAGAATGAAAGGACCTCGTTTGGTAGGCATCGGAAGAAGGTTTCAGTTTTTATTGCCGATAAATATTAAAAAGAGATTTTCGAGCCCGGTTTTGGCGAATGAGCTCCGATGCGAAATCCAAAAGTGCCGTTAGGTTCGTATGATTGTTTATGACTTTTGTGAACTTTCGAAAGTGAATTTTGATGTTGTTCGGCTAGTTTTCGCTAAAATACCGAAAGTTAAATAATTTGATCTTTTCCCATTTAATTTGCATATTGAGTTTCGGGAGTCCGATTTGAGATCCGCCTTAGCGAGTATGCTATATATATTTTGTATAACTGGTATGCAAAAGTTGGAATTATTCGAATATCGTAGGGTACCGTTTTAATTTTTACCGTAGCAGCGAATTTTAAAGGAAAAAAGAAAAAAAAAAAGGAAAAGACAAAACTTAATGGCGGTGGCTAAGTACATAAGTACTCAGCTTATAAAAGCTTAGAAATAAACAAATTAAGAATGGGGAAAACAGAAAGAAACAGAGAAGCGAAGCAGAAAATACGCAGATGAGAAAAATGCCAGAAAATAAGAAAAGGGGCCGGAGAAAAGTAGAATTTTCATTCTGAAACATTCAGGTAATGACCCTAATATATTATTTGAGTTTATTACGTGTGTTTGAATATATTTTGATGGTAAACACTGGGATATTAGACATCGTTTAAATAAGTTCAACTGATAGTTTAAAGGACGATTGAACCCCGATAGTGGAATTGATTATATATTCGTACTCAGTGAGTTATAGGCAACATATAAATGTAATTTATTTAGGGTTTGGTTATGTGACCATAAACCCTGTACATAGGCCTGGCCTGCGTATTGCGTATGCAAATAGGGTATCAGGTTCCTAACCAGATTGCCCTAAGATGTGAGGAATGAAGCCTTTAGCCTAATTTGATATATTTTTCTGCTTATTGCATATACTTCCCGGTTGGCGATGAGAATCCCGCACCGGTGAAGGGTCATTATTGCATATACTTCCCGATTGGAGATGAGTGTCCCGCACTGGTGAAGGGTCATTATTGCATATACTTCCCGGTTGGCGATGAGAGTTCCGCACCGGTGAAGGGTCATTATTACATATACTTTCCGGTAATCGATGAGAGTCCCGAGCCGGTGAAGGGTCATCATTGCATATACTTCCCAGTAATCGATGAGAGTCCCAAGCCGGTGAAGGATCATTATTGCATATATCTCCTTGTAGACGATGAGAGTCCCGCGCCGGAGATAGGTATCAGGCATGTGTGACTGCATTGCATCATACCGCATTCATTCCATCTCATTGCACCGCATACTGAATATTGTGTGTATTGTGTTGTGTCTTATGTATGCGGTATGTATACTATGTCGTGGACATATCTCAGTTTGCCATATATTTCTAGCTCGCATTCTGGGTTGCGGGGATCGGGTTGCACGTCGCAACGGTATAAATATATGGATCGGGTTGCACGCCGCAATAGTATGAATATATGGATCGGGTTGCATGCCGTAACAGGATGAATATATGGATCGGGTACCACGCCGCAACAGGATGTATTGCTGATTGTTGATATGTTCGGGATACCTATATGTTCTCACTATCTTACGTTCCTGGTTGTTAATGAGTTTGTGATTCCATACGCGTTTCTGGTTATTATCTGGCTCCGTCTTTTCATAATTTAAATAAGAAGAATTTGGTTTATCTGTTTCTTTTCTCCCTGGCTAGCTATCCTATTCTTTGAGGTGGCTAGTCTGCCCCACTTATTGAGTCCTTTTGACTCACCCTTGTTTGTTGTTTGTTTTTGTCTATCTATTTTGTTTCGGCAGGTTCGCTCTAGGATTGAGTTCACCACGTTGTGAAGGAGCGAAGACGACTTCAGCTGTCAGGGTGAGCCAGCTTTTATTCCGGATGGCCACCGGATTTATATCTATTATTTCAGTTGCATTTTGCCCCCTTCAGGAGGTATTTGTCTTCTTTTGTACTCTTAGATGTCTAGTCTGGATAACCCTAAACCTAGTATATTGGGTAGTCAGCTGTAATTTCTTTTGTACTGCTTAGAGGTATCAGTATGTCTGTGTTTTTGTTTTAAGTCTTGTCCTTATTTATGAATTATTATATTTATTTTCCTAATTTAATTGGTAAGGGTTCGCCCGACGGGTCTAGGGGAGGATGTTGGGTGCCCGCACGGCCTAACCGGATTCCGGGTTGTGTCAGTTTAGCTATGTTTATGCATATAGTGAACCAAAAATTATGTCCATTTGAAAAGAAGAAGAAGAAGAAGAAGAAGAAGAAGAAGAAGAAGAGGAAGAGGAAGAGGAAGCGGAAGAGGAAGAGGAAGAGGAAGAGGACGAGGAAGAGGAGGAGGAGGAGGAGGAGGAGCCCAAATCGACCTCATTTCACATTTAGAAATAACTTCAAATGCTTATATTTGAAAATAACGACAAACTGGTCGTAATTATTCATATAATGAGAAATTCACTATGTACATTTTGCATATAGATGAGGCCAAATAGTCCTCACTTCATTCATTCACTAAAATACATATGAAAGTAAAAAAAATCAAGACAACCCGGCAGCATTTATTCATAAGAGAGTCCAAATGCGCTGTCTATTTTATAAATAAATTAGGTCAAATCTTCATCACTTGCCTTAAATTTAATTAAGTTGATTTATTAGCTTTGAAATTCATTTTCTCATAATACCGAATATAAATTATGCTCTCAGTCTTGTACTATAATGCAGTTATTATTGAATAATACATTGATAATGATAAGAGCGAAGGAACTGTGTCTTCACCAATGCTTTTTTATGGATTCCGAACTTCTGTAGTCTAGTGTTAACAGTCTACATAGTCACTACGCACAAAACATATAATTGTTCTACTTTACATTATCTGAAGTCTAATATCATGAGAAACTAGATAATTTTATTGGAGTTAAGAATGTATGATTCGTTAATCACCAAAATAATCAAATTTTTAGGATATGTTAGTTCCAAAAGTAATGATTAGACTTTTACTCACTTACCCATTAATCTTAATACCTATAAATGAAATAATACCATTTGGTAAATGAAAAGATTAATTATTTATTTTTATAACCGTCGAGCATTAAATAGATAATTTAGATGTGCCGTCGATTTTTTTATTTATACAAAGAAAATAAATATTACTAATTGGTGCATTAAAAAAATTATCAAATTATGTTAAAATTTTTATTAAGTATCATTATGTTTAAAGTTTGTATTTTAGCGTTCATCAAGATGCACTTAAAGTCTATATAAAATTATTTATGAATCTAATAGTGTGTTTAGTTTAGGCAGAATCCATACGAAGCCTCTTAAACTTGCCACTTTTTCTCATTAAGAAACCTCTACTAAGGTTTGTTCCATTTGAACACCTAAACCCTCTTTTAAGTGTGTCTTTCAGACACTAATTGATGACATGGTGTAGTCGGTGTATTACACGCCCTGAAGAGAGCCTGAAAAAAACTAGTAAATTTCTTTTAACTTTTTTCCTAGTTGGTTCATCTCTTCTCTATCTTCACACCAAATTCAACCATTGTTTCTCCTGCACAAAATTATAGATCAACCAGACAAAATCCCTTCAAACATAATTTCACCAATATCGTGTTTCTCTATCTTTCATACCATATGATCTTCAGCACTGATTTACATAGTTTTTGTAGTGTTGCTCCTCGCAGTAGTTTAGTTGCCGAAACATACTTTCGGCCAAGCTCCAAGTAAGTTCTACACTGATCTTTCAGATCTATGGATTTCTTGCATGTCTTCATTACAAAAGGTGATTTTGGAAGGAACATGTGTAAGAAATTAACGAAGTTACTAGATGGATGATTTCTGATCGATCTTCGGTGACGTTTTTCACTATCCGCGAGTCTGTGACCACCATGAATATTCTCGACCACCGTGACTCCGATCATCTCTTTCATTTTCGGTGGTCTCCAAATTTTTAACATGATTTTCTTAGTTTGTTCTGATATGTATCTAAATCTAACCAAAAAAATGATTAAAAAGACCAAAAGAGTTTAATTTCAATAAGATAAGGTAAAAGAAAATAAAGGAAAAACAATTCCTTGAAAATGGCCGACAAAACAATGAAAATTGAAAAATTAATTGGTGGAGATAGGGATGATAGTTAGGAACAAGAACAAAAGGAATAAAGGGAAATAATGGCCTTCTTTTGACACGTAATTTTCTTTTCCAAATATCTATTTTTCACTGGTTATGTGTTCAATGGCAGACGAGTAAGGTTCACACATTTGAATATTTTGAGAGAGTGAAAAAAAGGTTTTGAATAAATACACTTTGGACAGGGTTTTGAATACTATAGTTGAGGTGTTTATATGGAAAAAAGTGGCAAGTTCAAGGGGCAGCATATGTATTCTGCTTTTAGTTTATAAGTCAAAGCATTGCCGAATGAGCATATTCTAGTTGCAGCACTTGCTCTTCATTCACACTCTACTTCTATTACAGTTTTTAACGGACTCAAGTTCTCAGAGTAGTGCGAACAAATCAAATTTCATCTTCGAGTTTAGATCTTGATGTTCCACTTTACACTGAGAAGCCAACTGCTATTACTGAAACCAGTAATGCTGAAGAAATATCCTACTATAAGCACTGGGACAGGTCTAACAGATTAAGCCTAATGTTCATATGAATGAGTGTTGTGGGCAACATTAAAACTACTCTTCCCAACACTAAAAATTTCAAATAGATTCTAAAACTTGTGAAAGAATGCTCTCAAATTGTTGATAAGTCTCTTGCTAGAACACTAATGGGTACTTTGACCCCTATGAAGTTTGATGGCTCACGTACCATGAATGATCATGTCATTGAAATGACAGAATAGCAGCAAGACTTAAGACTTGGAAATGAAAGTGGGTGAAAATTTCGTGTGCAATTCATTATCAACTCATTACCGTCTGATTATTGTCCTTTTCAAATGAACTACAATACCATGAAAGACAAATGTAACATGCATGAATGGCATGAAATGTAGGTTCAAGAAGAAACAAGGCTAAAGAATCAATGAACTCAATCCATTAACCTTGTAAGCCATCAATGAGCTGGAAAGAAATGAAAGAAGAATGTAAAGAGTAAACATAGGCACCATATATAATGTTAACGAGTCCTCTCATCAAGTTCCTAAGAAGGAACACAAGAATGATAAGTGTCGTTTCTGTGTAAAACCTAGACACTTTCAGAAAGTTTGTCTGAGACGTAAGGCATGGTTTGAGAAGAAAGGTAAGCCTTGTGCTTTTACGTGTCTCAAATCAAATTTAACTGAAGGTCCTGATTATACTTGGTGAATAAACTATGAGTACTGTTCATGTTTCTAATACGGTGTAGGATTTCCTTACAACCCAAACCATAAATGTCACACCCCGTATGTGTAAAGTGACGTATATAACGTTAATGACATGTTAAGCATGATTTAAGTAAGTCTAAAGTCATAGTATGACTATATGACATTTAGATGTTGAATATAAAGTTTAAGACAAATCAGATTTAAGTTACGGAAAATCGAGTGAAGAATTGCCATGTAACGAGCCATTTTGAGCAATTAAATTCGTAAGCTTTATGATATCATTTTAACACATATTTTATACCAGATTGAAGGTCTTGGAATGTATAGTATCCAACGCTCTTTCCCGTTTGCTTATATGACATCCGGATAAAGAGATATGAGCATCGGAAGTTAGGCCAAAAGAAGGGAGATAGGCGAAAAAGAGGGCTAGAAGTGAAATATTTGAATATTAAAGCGAAGCTTATCTCTTTTCTCCTCATTCCTAGAAAATTCATGAGGGGAACAGACCATTTATGAGGATGACATCTTCTCTTAGGTTTTTGAAGGAAGAACACCAATTTTAACTCGAAATTGAAGATGGATTACATCAAAACGTTCTACGTGATTAAGGTAACGTCATGCTACATTCAATTTTGTCTATAACTTAAACTTTGAGGATGCTTCATGACTAAGTAACTGCTGAATTTTATGGACTTAAGCTCAATTAAGCTTGGGAAAGCTTGGCAAGTAAAGAAAATAAGGTTTGGAAGCTAAACTAGTGAGGTATGTAAGGCCTATCTTCTTCTTTCGACTAAGCCATGTTTATTGTACCTTTCCAAGCTTGTTTTGCCCTCAAAATTGGAATATCTCGTGATAAGCTTGTGTAGCATCACTTTACCCTTGTATAAGTAAATTTTTGTGACAAAAACCCCACGTATAAAGGTCTCAAATCAGTCTCAAAGTGCAGCACGAAAGATGGCTCAAAACAGAAAAAATCCATTTTTAACTCCAAAGAGTTGTTAGTAATTTGAGCATAACGTATTGTAAAAAACTTATATTAGAGTTATTTAGGATTCCCTGGAATTCCAAGAGATATATCTACAACTTTCATGAAGACGTCAAAGTCTAAATTTTCTATTTATACCCTGAAAATATGATACAATACATGACAATGGTGCTGTACAGAAATTCTATTGCGACTATGGAATTACTTCGCCGTCCGGTCCTTTTTTTTTTTTTTGTTGTCAATTCAATCTTTTTATGTAATCTCTTAGACTATACATATTCTATAGTATCGCTTATTAGTGTGTTGGCTAATATAGCATGTCTAGATAATCAGTTTCATCCTAAATCAATAATAGAAGCGTACATTCTAAGTTATAACATGATTGGTCGCCAGTGATGCGTTCATAATTCTATTTTTTTGCTCGTCTTGTGGATAGCTAAATTTCATTTTGCTCGTTGTTATCATCCTGGCTGAGTATCCATTCCCTTGTATATTATAGTGCTGGTTTGTTTTTGCAGATCATCCAGTTTTAGGAGAAACTATGCCCAATTTCTTTATGGAAATCCAAAGAGTTGGATAAATTCTGAGTTCCACGTTGTGTCTATGATTCCACCGATGGTCTTCTTATCATTCCTTTGAGTTCATATCTATTGTGTCCACATGTGTTATGCTTCATACATGCTTATTCTTATATTATGATCATATTATGTGTGATTTGAAGTCCCCCAAAAAGGCTGAACATTGGACACACAGTCGAGTCACGTGTGATACTACCCGTTTGGGGGACACAGCCCCTCTGGTTCAGGCAGCAGTTGAAACACCTACTGTGGCCGATTCATTCACACTCTCTGACCAAAAAGACTAGATATTACTGGCTGGGGGGACATAGCCCATAATACCCGCCATGTTGTTATATACGCGTATATAGCCACAACATGCACTACATGACTACCAGTGATGCTAGTTCAATTATCAATTGTCAGTTATTAGCCAAGATTACAGTCAGTTCTCAATATAGTCTACGTCAGTCTTTAGTTTTAGATCCAGTTAGACCAGAGTTTATATTCAGATCACATTTTAGATTTCTAGCAATATTGCTATACTCCAGTACAGATTTACGTTCCAGTCTTATAGTTTTATTCAACGGTTATGTTATATATGCTCGCCTTACATACTTTGTACATATCGTACTCATGTCCTTTCTTAGGCTCTGTATTTTATGCCGTATAGGTACAGACAGATCAGACCTTGAGCCACGTTAGTAGGCTATCTACTAGCAGTTAGAATCACACCGCCTCCTCCCGAATTTTACTACGTGTGCTATGTTGTAGAGACATCTAGTAGGTATGGCGGGGCCTTGTCCCATCCTTTTTATATTCAGTTCAGCACTCTTGTAGGCCTGTAGATATGTCCATCTGTAGCTCAGTCATTATGTTATGTATGTCAGCATGTGATAGCCTTTTCGTCTTTCTAGACTTTATGCTTACAACAAATATATATGTATATATGGCCAGGTTACCAAATTATCTATGTTATTAATTGATTATTACTAGGTTTAGCAATGATCGACAATCAGTGTCTGTTATCCATCACGGCCCTAGGTTGGGTCGTGACAAAAATAGTATCAAAGCAGTTCAGTCCTAGGGTGTCTACATGCCGTGTCTAGTATAGTTTTGTTCAGGAGTATATTGTGTACCATACTTATGAACATGAGGCAACAGGGCGCTTTAGGATGGTTGTCTTTCTTTCTCTCTAGATCGTGCCATAGGGCCATTAGTATAGAATTCAACCTTCTAAACGTAATGTTTTGAATGTAGTGATGCTGCCGAAGAAACTAACAACTGCCTAGAAGGGCAAGGCGATTGGTGACCAGGGTACCAACAGAGTGCCATCTGAGGTGGAAGGGAATGAGAAGTCCAGACTTGAGGTTCCATCTGAGGCCTCACAGATCCCCTCAGTTCAGGGAGATATTAGATGTACTGCAACTACCGTAGCTCCAGCTCCTCTGCTCGATAGTCAGAGGCAGGAAGTGAGGGATGCTATCAGATTATTAACTAGTCTAGTAGTTGCTCAGACTAGACAACACAGTCAGATGCCTAGGGAGATGGCATTGGATACAGGATCAGGGCTTTTATCAGACTAGAGCCTCCAGTCTTTACTAGGTCCCGCACAGGCGAGGATCCTCAGGATTTCTTAGTGAGTATAGCCAGGGTGTTGAGGGTCATGCACGTGTCAGACAGAAAGTCAGTAGAGCTAGCTGCATTTAGATTGCAGGACCTAGCATCAGGGTGGTATCAGACATGAGAGCTATCTAGAGGGCAAGATGCTGCTTTGGCATCTTGGCAGGAATTCTCGGATGCCTTATTTCATCAGTATATGCCTATAGAGATACAGAGAGCACGTGCTGATCAGTTCTTGACCTTGAGACAAAGAAGTTAGAGTGTAGAAGAGTATAACTATCGTTTTAATTATTTAGCGAGGATTGCCCCTACGGTAGTAGAAAGTATGGAGGATAGAATTCACAGGTATGTAGTGGGACTAGGTCCACACCTAGTGAACGAGTGTATAACTGGTTCTATGCAACCAAGTATGAGCATATCACGTATTCAGGCATTTGCTTTATCGCTTGAGGAGAGGAAGCAGAAACAGAGAGCCGATAAGGATAGAGGGTCACATAAGAGGGGCAGATTTGGTTCGTTTGGAGAGGCATCTAGAGCTACGAGGCATCTAGAGCTACTAGGCAGCAAAGTGCTAGACAGCCACCAGCTAGTATACCTCCACAGTCCCATGGCCCGAGATCTGATAGACCTCCTCAGTCTAGAGCTAGTCCGGTATCACAGACTTTAGGATTTCAGCATCGTGGTACTTCTAGACAGGCCAGTCAGACATATCCCAGATGCCCAGATTAGGGTAGACACCACTTGGGACCATGTCAGTAAGGAGTGTATACTTGTTATATTTTTCGCGAGACATGCCATTTCATGAGAGATTGCTCGACAAGGGGTGGTAGTGGTGCAGTCCAGCTAGCGAGATCAGCAGTAGCTTCCTCAGCACCAGCATGCCCTCAGGGTAAAGTTCCTCAGGCATCAGCAGGTCGTGGTAGAGGCCGAAGTGGAGCTCCTACAGCATGCGGTCGCACTTATTCTGTTATTAGTCGACATGACCAGAAGGCTTCACCAGACGTAGTCATAGGTACTCTGTCAGTAAATTCTCTCGATGTATATGTGTTGATAGATCCTGGTTCTACACTATCGTATGTTACTCCCTTTGTTGCTATTAAATTTGGAATCGAACCAGAGGCTATTAGACCTTATGAGGTAGCCACTCTAGTTGGTGATTCAGTAGTAGCTAGGCGTGTTTATAGAGGTTGCACTGTGATGATTGGCAACTGCTACAGCTGACCTAATTGAGCTAGAAATGGTTGATTTTGATGTTCTTCTCGGTATGGTTTGGTTGTCTTCCTATTATGCTAACATTGACTATAGAGTGAATACAGTCCAGTTTCACTTTCAAGAAGAATTAGCTATAGAGCTGCAGGGCATTTTGGCATCGCTTAGTGTATGTTTATTTCTTACCATATGGCAAGGAAGCTAATCACAAAAGGCTGTATATATCATATTGTTCATGTTCGAGACACATAGAAGGGGACATCAACTCTTGAATCAGTTCTATTAGTTAATGAGTTCCCTGACGTGTTTTCAAATGAGTTACCTCGTCTTCCTCCAGAACGGGAGATTGACTTTCCTATTGATGTAGTACCAAGTATGCAGCCCATATCCATTCCTCCCTATAGGATGGCACCAGCATAACTGAAAGAACTTAAGGAGCAACTGAAGGATTTATATATAAAGGCCTCATCAGACCCAGCACCTCCCTGTGTGGAGCCCTGGTGTTATTTGAAAAAAGAAAGACGGCTCTCTACGCATGTGCATAGATTACAAACAGCTGAATAAAGTCAAAATCAAGAATAAATACCCTCTACCAAGGATTGATGACTTGTTCGAACAGCTCTAGGGTGCCAAGTGCTTCTCGAAGATAGATTTGCGATCAGGCTACCATCAGGTTAGAGCCAGAGAATGTGATATACCTAAGATTGCATTCAGGACCAGGTATGACAATTATGAGTTTTTAGTGATGTCATTCGGACTAACTAATTCCTCTGTATTATTTATGGATCTGATGAACAGCGTATTCAGGCCTTACATATATTTATTTTTAATCATATTTATTGATGATATTCGCGTCTATTAAAAGTCTGAATCAGAACATGAAGAGCATCTACGCACAACATTGGGTAATCTTCGGGATCAAAAATTATATGCTAATTTCTCAAAGTGTGAATTCTAGTTAGATTAAGTGGCATTTATTGGCCATATAGTTTCAGCAGAAGGAATTAAAGTAGATGGCCAGAAGATCTTGGCTGTGAAAAATTGGCCCAGACCTACGATTCCAACAGAGGTACGTAGTTTTCTAGGTTTGGTGGGTTATTATAAACGGTTCGCAGAAGGGTTTTCCTCCATTTCAGCTCCACTGACCAAATTGACATAGAAAGTAGCCAAATATCAGTGGTCAGACTCTTGTGAGCACAGCTTCCAAGAACTTAAGAACACATTGATTACAGCTCATGTACTAACACTTCCAGAGGGATCTGAAGGCTATGTCATTTACTGTGAGGCTTCTCAAATTGGTCTTGGTTGTGTATTGATGCAGCATGGAAAAGTAATTGTGTATGCTTCTAGACAACTGAAAAAGCACGAGCACAAATTTCCTACCCACGATCTGGAGCTTGCAGCAGTCATTCATGCATTGAAGATTTGGAGGCATTATTTGTACAGTGTTCATGGTGATATTTATACAGACCACAAAAGCCTGCAGTACATATTTAAATAGAAGGAGCTAAACCTACGACAGAGGCGGTGGCTAGAATTGCTGAAGGACTATGATGTGGACATTCTTTATCATCCAGGTAAAGCCAATGTTGTAGTTGATGCCCTTAGTCGTAAGTCTATGGGTAGTTTATCCTATTTACAGCCACAGAAGAGAAAATTAGCTCATGCACTCCACCAATTAGCCAGCCTAGGAGTCAGATTAATAGATTTAGAGGACGCAGGAGTTACAGTTCAGAACACAACCACTATTTGCCTAGTGACAAAAGTAAAATAACGCTAGTATGAGGATCCAGTTCCAGTTGAATACAGACAGATAGCCACAAGAAAACCAAAATCACCATACAGGGTTACTAGTGACGGGGTTCTCATGTATAAAGACATACTTTGTGTTCCTAATGTGGCAGATTTACATGGACAGATTATGGCAGAGGCACATTATTCTAGATACACTGTTCATCTAGGTTTGACTAAGATGTACCACGATCTTAAGTAGATTTACTGGTGGGACGGAATGAAGCGTAACATAGCAGAACTTGTGGCACAGCGTTCTAACTGCCAACAAGTTAAAATCGAGCATCAAAAACCTATTGGCTTGTTGTAGGAGATAGAGATTCCATCATAGAAATGGGAAGAAGTGAATATGGACTTCATTATAGGCTTGCCCAGTACGCGGAGTAAGTATGACTCTATCTTGGTTATAGTTGACAGACTTACTAAATCTGCTCATTTCTTGCATGTTAGAACTACCTACACAGTGGAGGATTATGCCAGAATTTATATCAGAGAGATAGTGTACCTACATGGTATTCCAATATCTATCATTTCAGATAGGGGTGCATAGTTTACAGCTAATTTCTAGCGATCATTCGAGATAGGTTTGGGTACGCAGATTAATCTGAGTACAGCACTTCATCCTGAGACAGACGGAGAAGTTGAGCAGACTATTTAGATGTTAGAAGATATGCTTAAAGCTTGTGTCTTAGATTTTGGGGGCAGCTGGAATAAACATCTATCGTTGATAGAGTTTGCGTACAATAATAGCTATCATTCCAGCATACAGAGGGCGCCATATGAAGCTTTGTACGGGCGCAAATACAGGTCTCCTATAGGATGGTTCGAGGTTGGTGAGTCTCAATTTATATGTCTAGACTTAATCCAGCTAGCAGTTGCTAAAGTTATGTTGATCAGGTATAGATTACTAGCAGCCAAGAGCAGATAGAAGTCCTGTTGACACCCAATTTTGTCCCAGTCATGTTAATTAAAGTCTAATTATTCTAAATTAAAATTAATTTTTGAAAATTCAAAGTAATTGAGTTATATTTAAAGGAAAAAGGGGCTAAATGTGTAAGATGTGGCTTTAATTTTAGCCTACGCGTATAACTACTCCATTTACTTAATTATATTTAAAACGGGGTAGTTTCGCTCAATGTGCTGAAATCTAGCCTATACATGCAATATACATATACATTACAACACACCCATTTCTCCCTCCCCAATTCAAAAAACCCAAAACCCGATACCCTCTTCCCCAGTTCCCCTAAACCCGATTTTGAACCCTAACCCAATTCCCATTTCCCTTAATTCCATTCGGTTTTCCCCCTCAAAATCCATCATAAGCAGCCAAATCCAGGTCAGCTGGTCCCCATTTCTCTTTCCCTCTCACCAGTACAAAGCTCAACCAATCTTGTTCGTTTATTTTGAACGAGACTCAATCCGAGCCATGAATCTTCCAACGTTCAGATTTCCTTTGAAAATCAAGGTGAAACTAGTACGATCCAAAGGATTATACTATTTTGACCCTGGTTTAAAAAGGGAAAAGCAAAAGCGAGTAGGGTCGATTTGGGATTTTCAAGCGGGAGTCCAAACCCTAAATTCAGGTATATATTGTTTCTTTTAATTCATTTTCGGGGGTTTTTTCTGGTTCTAGGTTTTGATATGAGAAAAAACGGCAGAACATAAGCATTTTTTTTCTCAGTTTGAGTT
Organism: Petunia x hybrida; assembly: GCA_037355625.1. NCBI lineage: Eukaryota > Viridiplantae > Streptophyta > Magnoliopsida > Solanales > Solanaceae > Petunia > Petunia x hybrida. Next base: position 136,820 of record JBBBVM010000574.1, on the reverse strand, counting down.
TTTGTCAAAAAATACATATAGTGTTACTGTTCCCTGTTTTGTTCCTGGCATTCGTCTTCTGTTATCGATTAATTATCTATGTCGTCGCTGCACTATTTGAGTCATCGACCTCGTTTGTTCGAGTCTTTGCGTTTTTTCGAGTCATTTTCTTCGGATCCTACACCTCACTCACTGCCCTAAAAAAGGTCAGATATAAACTTATTCATGTATTTTCTGTATGTTTACTTAAGTTTAAATCCAAAGTTTGAATCTTTACTATGTTTGTTTAATGCAAGAAGTTTATGTTTAAAGTTGCATTGTCTGTAGATATTTGAATCTTTAGTTCATAAAGCAACTAGGTTAAACTTAAATCTTTATTTATTTAGCGATGAGTTCCAAATCTAGGTGAAGAAAAGCATGGCTAGTTTTATTCAGAATCAATAATGCATCTTGGTCAAATCTGGTTTTCCTTGCCTTGGTTTCCATGTCAGTTCCTGTTTCTGTTCTTATCAATGTATGTGTTTAGCATTTAATGATAGTAGGGATAGTAGTTGCTTCTGGTTGCAGTTCTGGATATGAAGGAGTTCAGGGTTGTATTTGGGGTTCTGTGAGAAGTCAGGGGTGTTCAGAAAGTTGTTTGGAGGCTGTAAAGTATAGGCAGTAGTATGAATGTGCAATGGGTGTGTGTTCGGGGGATTTGGTTCCTGGTTATCTTGAGTTCAAAGGGGGTTGTCTGGTATTGCTTTTGGAGCAGGGAGTTAGGTTCATGAGGGAGCGTTGGTTCAACTCTGATTTGTGCAAGTTCATAGGTGAGGTCTGAGGGAGAATCAGGGAGTATTGGGTCCGTTTGTTTGGCTGCAAAGAGAAGAAATAGCATGAGTATGTTTGAGGGAATGCAGGTTGCCCAGCTTTTGTTCTTCTTTCCTGGTTCTTGAGTTCCTAGATGTTGTAGGCAGTTTAGGCTTGTGCTTACATAGAAGAAGGTGGAGTAGGAGTTGTTTTAGGTAGCTTAGGGTCTGGGGTTAATGGAGGTTGTTCCTGGAAGGTTGAAATGCAGTTTGGTTATATTGCAGCAGCTGTTCTGGGATCTTGTAGTTGGTGTATAGGTTTTCAGGGAGTCTATTAAGGTGTTGTTCAGTGAAGAGAGTGGAGCTGTTTTCAGGTTTCTTGTCCTGGTTCTGTTTTGTGAGAGGAGTAGCAGGTGTTTGGGGATGGAAAAGCAAGCTGGTTGGGGTTAATAGCAGTTTGCAGGTGAGGGAGTTTATTTTTGGCTCTGGTTTAGTGAGTTTTAGAAGGGTGAAGGTCTTGATTCAGCCCAGTTTGAGTTGGTGGAGTCAGGGTGTTTAGTCTAGATTCAGGTGGCTGAGAGTTGTTCCTGGAAGCTAAAAAGTGTTGTAGAGGCTTTGGTTCTGCTTATAAAACTGCTTGTTCTTCCTGTTTACACCTCCTCTCTGTTTCCTTTTGAGTGAATGTATCTCCCTAGTCTTCTTTCTTTCCAGTCTTGGCCCGTTCTGTCTAATGCCTCTAGTTAATGTATGTGTGAAATGCTTGGTTTCTCTGGTTACCTGAAAGATTTTCAAGTGTGTGCATCTTCTCTTATATGTTGGTGGTTTTGTTAAATTAGGAAGTAGTGTGTGAAGTGATGCAGGTGGATTAGAGGTATGTGAGCATGAGTGCAGTGTGTTTCAGGGGTGTTTTATGTTTATAGAGATCCTAGAAGTAATAGTTGGTCGTAGATGCAGTAAAAAGGCAGTCCAGAGTCTTGCTTTTGGCCCTGTTCCTTTGCATGGTGTGGGTATGTCCCTGTATGTTTGTTGCTGCAGCTATAGAGGTATGTTGCACCCTGAATGTGATTCAGGTAAATAGGATTAGTTATTGCAGGTGGTTGCTTTCCTTAAACGACACTAAAGCCCTTCCCCTGCCCTTATTTCCCCTCACCTCCCCGATTTCACTCTCTCTCTTCTCTCTCTTTGGCGACATGAATCGTCACCACTGTCGAGGTTTATTCCGGCCAATTTGGCCGGCGAAAATTAGGGAAATTAGTATCATTAGACTCCCCTCGTCGTCCGCTACAGAACCCATACACTTTTGATGATGTTCGGACGAGGGAAAAACTCAACCCTTTGATGACTGAGTCACCACCGCCGGGAAATGCCTCCGGCGGGGTTCAGGCTGTGTTGAACAATATTCACGTTGAGAAAGGGATAAGAATTTCTCCATGCAACCCCAATTTGAGACGGGTCGATTTGATCCGACTCAGATTTGAAAACGGTAGCCCCTTTCTTCTTTTTTTCTTCTTTCCTCGTGGTCGTGAATGTTTCTTATGCCTGGTTTGGTTAATTTCGCTGATGAACTATGTGTTAGCAGGATTATTTGACTATTTACTCTATGTTAGTCGATTAGGGCGAGTTGATTTAATCATTTTGTTTAGTTTACTGGTTAGTATTCCTGTGATTTTTTGGCGTGCCTAGATTTAACATGTGCAGTGGCTCAATTTTTTATGACATCTTCATTAAGATCGAAACTTTGAATCTGAGATTGATGTTTGCAGTCGTCTAAATGCATAACTCTTTTTCTTCTGAAAGTGTGATTGTTCAAGACTGAATTTTCGTATAGTGGTCTAGCATATGTGATTAGAGGATTCTTATTTGCTAAATTTGAACTCTTTGATTGAAAATCTGTTTTGGTAATTGGTTAGCATCTATTTAAGATTTGATTGGAATTTGCCAATGCAATCAAGGGGATTCCGAGCCTAAATCAGTCTAGGGTATACTTATACACTGTTTTCTGAATTTAGACAGGGTTTAAGTTAAAAGGAGAAGTCCAATTTGATTTGGGATTGAGTTTTTCCTTTAATTTTGGAAGGATGATTGATCTAATTTTGGAAAACATTACTTAGGGGTGATTGCTTTATTCTGGAACAATCTTTCCTTACCATTCTTAACCTTTACCCATTTGAAATTGAAAGCCGCACTTCACACCTATTTAAACTAGGTTGCATTCCTCACTTTACACACAGTTCTTACAGCATACACACAAAAAAAAACATAGCTCTTGCATAGGAAAAAAAAGGCTGCAGAACACTTTTCTGAAGCTTGATCTCTTCTCTGATTTTTCTGGAAAGCAACTGCTTCACTAAGTTTACTTGGCTCTGTTTTGCAAATCCTAATCAGTCTACACATTGTATGCTTAGGCTCTGTTTTTGTTAATCTATATTAATCTTGTCCAGTTAGAAGATCCAATAGGATCATACCCATTTTTGTTTAAAACATGGAAATTGTTTGTGCTTTATTGGTCAGGTTATCTGCTTTAGGCAAAGGCCTAAATTCAGGCTTCCCCCTTCCCCTTTCCTTGCTAACCTTATGCTTGCAGGCTGTTTGAATGGTCTTAGATGGGCCAAACTCTGCTGCATTGACTGCAGGGTAGTCCTCAGAGCTTTAAAAGGGTCAATGGTTGAACCTTCCTTTAGCTGGTTCTGATACTGAGGTTTTGGAACTATCAACTTGTGACTATTATGATAGCCTTGACCCTAACCTTAAGAAACAGGACACTTTTGCGACCTTCACCTGTTTTCTATGCTCTTCCCTTAGGAACTGTCCCCTATTATGTAAATTTAACTAGGAATCCTGTTTGTAATCTATTAACACAGGGAGCACTGTTGCTAAGCTGTGTGTTGGCTATTCAGGGGCCTGTACCTAACCCTTGCTTCTATATGTTGCATCATTGTAGGTTTTAATCTTCTTCAAATCAGCCTGACATGCATATGAAATCATGTAGATTGTTTTGAAACATTCAACCTTGCTCCGTTAAGTGTCTTAAACAGGTCCCAGAATATGAAACTTGAAAGCATGACCGTTTTTACGATTAAATCTGAGATTTCACTCAAAACAGGGGCTAGTCGCGTTATTTGTATCTAAAGTGGACTGTTTCCGAAAATTAAATTCGCCCCTCTTTTGCATAAGCAGTCTGGGCCAAAACTATTTTCAAAAGGAGCCCTTGTGTGCATAAAACTGATTTTCGACCACTCTAACGCTCCTATACACTAATCTAATAGTGTATAGGGGTGTATAAAGTACTTGAGGTCGCTTATACACTTTATAAATATTTTTAGATATAACTATCATTTAGTCATGTATTTGCATGTTTATACCTATACGTATATATCCTTTACGTGCAACAGCCTTATTTGCATTTGTGTGCTTCTGTGACACCCATTTTCAAAAGCAGCCCTCCGCCTATATATTTCCCAAAATCTGACCCCTACACAAAAAGGGCCATTAAGGTTAGGGCTCGATAATTAATGACGAGTCATACCAACCCTAAATGGCCAATATTTTATTTTTAAAACAACACCCATTTTGTTTTAGTACAAATCTGAAATTAATTTAAAAAACTGTCTATTTATGCAACATTGTTTTAAATGCTAGAATTGCATGACTAGTCCGAATTCAAGTACTACTGCATGATTGAATTATGTTTACGACTAGGCGTTATATTAGAGGCCCTAAAACGCGATTAGGCTTATATATAGGCCGTATATGAAATCTATTTGTAAATGTAAACTAAATTGCATAGACATGTTACATTCTAGAGCTAAATGCTAGATTAACCACCCAAGTTAGTATTCATGATAATATGCATTGTTTTCATCCCAAAAAATAGACTCGGACGGGAACCACCTTTCGTGGGACTCGGGGAAGTGCCTAACACCTTCTTCCTCGAGTCATTTTGACTTCTTACCCTTTAGAATCTCTGGAATAGACTAGTGTGACTACTAAACTTGACCTTAGACGCTTGGGTGGCCTAATACACCTTAAAAAACTATATTAGGTGGCGACTCCAACATCTAAACTCAAACGATTTACCCAGTCAAATCTTAAACCCGACTCGCCTCGAGTTGAGTCCAAAATCGAGAATAACAAGTAGATCATTTTGGCTTGTGCGTATATTATCAATGATCCTAATTACACTGTGTTTGATTGTAAACGTTGCTCAAGTTGATAGTATACGCTCATGATTTTTCTTAAAATAATATAAAAACCCTATGTTAAACACTAGTAAGGGGTAATTTTGTAATCTACGAACTAGGAAACCACTCACATGACAACTTTGTTGCATAATGTACCTTAATGATGGTCAATAGCATTGATAAGGACTACATTCGATAACAAATATAACATAATGTATACTAATGTTAAGGTTCTGCGAAAGCAAGACATCTTTCTCTAAGCAGGAAAGAAGATCACATTGCTGTGGAAGAAGATCACATGGAAGAAAAAAATCACACTTCTTCCCAAGCAATGTGATCTTCCCAAGCAATGTGATCTTTCTCTAAGCATGGAAGAAGATCACGTTGCTTGGGAAGAAGATCACATGGAAGAAGAACCCCAAACCCCAAGCGCGTGGACTCTAGACCCTAACCCCAAACATCACAATCCCTAAATACCATATGCGCGTGTGATACTATCCTGAACAGTAGAACTTCAACGCTCAGCCTTTCAATAAGTGTATAATAGACCGAATTAAGGTTGATTCGTATCTTCCAGTTACTTTAGTCTGTAAATTCCTAAATGGTCTACCTTAACCCTAGAGCCCAAACTACAATCCAGATGAATCTGGAGATGAATTTGATGTTATAATTATTTCATTAAAAAATATGTTGTCTCAGTCATATTAAATCAAGTTTAGCAGTGATGATTGTCAATCCTAAATACCTGATTATCAACTTTTATAGAAATCATAGTAATTTTAGAAAGTGCACCGTACTATGTTATGACACATTGAATATTTATTTTGGTTTTTTGTACACTTGACATGAGTTATCAATTTATACGCGGAAATGTCTATCTCAGTACAGACATTTTAAAAACCACCAACCCTTTTCCATGATTTTATGTTAGTTGTTCATAAACTTGAATTCGTTTATTATCAAGTTCATCAGATCCATGTTATAAATTTTTCATGGTCTCCATGTTAAGTCGTTTATCAACTTCACTTGGTCTATTATTATGTTGAACAGATCCAGCCATCTACTTTGATGAAAATAAAGCAGAAACAAGAATTAATTCAATAGCAACACCAAAAGTAGTACGCCGGCAGCAAAATTCCCCAATTCCATTCACATTTTTCTAATAATTACATATTAAAGAGCTTTCTTTAATCAGAAACCTCTTTACAAAATAAAAATAAATAAAATGCATATATACTTAAACTAACTTAAAACATTGAACATACTTAAACTAACTTAAAAAATTTAACATACTTTAAAAAAAATAAAAATTAAGGGGAATTTGGGGGGGGGGGGGGTGATGAGATTGTCGGGGTTGATACCGACGCAGCGACACATTGCACGAAGAATACGTGCAATGCGTCTAACGTTCATCTATTGGCGCTGCCTGTCCTCATTAATTCTTCGTATGAGGATGTCTAGAGCTTGACGGATTAGCAGTGCATCTTGGGAGGGTGGGTTCGACATTGTTGTGCAAAAAAAGACTTTACAAAAAGTTGAGATTTTATAGTTGGAATTGTGTGAAAGAAAGTGTAAACAATGGTCCTATTTATAGAAGAAGAAGAAGAAGAAGAAGAAGAAGAAGAAGAAGAAGAAGAAGAAGAAGAAGAAGAAGAAGAAGAAGGTGAAATGGATAGGGGTGGGGGAGGGTATAATAGTCATGATTAAACCCATTTTTCGGTAAGACGTTTCTCACTCCATTAAATCCGACGGGACATGACAAGCTTGGGCAGTGCACTCCTTTAAACATGACACGTTTTCCACTCACCTATTATCTACCTATCAATATACTTAGCTTACTCATTAAGTTTGTTGTCTATTAATATACGGCAACTAGTTATTATTATTTGAATATGTATTTGTCTTTAGTCTATGCGATTTTAGTATATGATCGAATAGCCAACTTGAACAACAAACATTCAATTTAGTTTAAATCCAATATTTATTTAGTGAAGACCATGTATAGTGGTTTACACAGTATTTTATTCCTAGTCCAGAAAAAGTTTTCAACTACAGATGAATAAAACCCATTTAAAGTATAGTGTCAACCACCGCATGATCGATTGTCAACTACGCATACATGGCCAACAAATACCAATTTCTAGCGCATCAAGAGTTTATTATCAACTTTGCTAAGTATATAAACAATAAGACGGTAAATAAAGATAAATTGGAAGATCGTCAAATACTTTTTACTTCGCCTAAAAATAATAACTTATAACAAACTTAACAGTAGGAACACCAAAATTAATACGCCGACAAAATATCACCCATTTTCATTGATAATATTTTTAATAAATACATTAATAAAAAAGAAGAGCTTTCTTTACTCATCATAAAAAGGTCCTCTTGTTCGTGGCATCATATGCACACGAAAACAAAGACCATATTCAGGATGTCGGCGCATTATTTGGAAGTGGAGAACTTGGCCTTGAGTTATATGACTATCATTAATAAACTGTAACCAACCTCGCTGAAACGATTTGCAACTCGGTGTCACACGGAGTTCCATGAAATACCTAACGTCACCACTGTAGATAAGAGCTTGCGTCGTATAGTCGGGTAATAGATTTGCTATGTCCGATGAAAATAGCTACAATCAAAGAGTACAACGCTTAATTGTTAAAAATCAAATAACTAAGGTAAACAAATCCAAATATTAAAGAACGAGGTACGAAACTTACTAGGTCATCATTTATACATGAATATCTGTTTACAGTTAGAGTGAAGCATGTACGGTTCCTTGTAAGGATGTACATTCTATCTGGCCAGACATAGTTGTTACTTGCATCCCCTGCATCTTCTGGCTTGTTTTAAGAGGCTTGGGAGGAGATCAATGAGGTGTAAAAAGTAGATGAATTAACTTGTTAATGAGTGTTAAAAAAATTAGGAAATAATGGCCCTATTTATACTCTATTGGGGAAGAAGGTCAAAAGACATGAGTTATTGGAGCCATTGTATCAGATGGGATAGTTAATACTTTAGGCAGTGCACCCTTTAAAGAACCTGGCACACGTTTCAACTGGCCGATTATCAACCACGCAATCCACTAGCAAGCTAACTGTTGGAAATGATGTCTTCAGTCTATGTTGAGTTGGTCTATGTTCAAAAAGTCTACAACCAACAGTAATTACTACAAATATCAATAAAGCTAGTTAATATTTTTTGTCAAATTGTTAAAATCGAGAGTTAAGAACCTCAAGCGCAACAAAAAAGGGTCTATTATCAACATATCTAATTCTAATAACAACAAGACTAAACACTGGTATATTGGAAGCAAAGATACAGACTTTATTCAGTTCACAAGTTATTACAAATATTCAGAAAAATAAATTATTACCCTCATTAGGGAAAAAGCAATAAATAATAAATCACTGTCTATTTTGAGCCAGAGGGCAAGTTGTTTTTTTATAGCCGGGTCGCTTACAATTTGAACATTTATTCCTTCTCTTCTTGGACGTAAATGATACACCGATGGATGGAATGTGCTGAACTCTTTTCCTGCCCCTTTTGATAAATGCCTTACATTTACAGGTTCTTTTAGCTCCCACGAAGGCACCAGGAAGGTGGCTCGTAGCCTTCTCATCATTCTTGTACAAGAGTGATTTGCCAGTACCATCTCCAATAATATTGCTGGACTCAACCATTTGATCATCAGCTGCTATGAGAGATGCTGCAACAGCATTTGAAGCTACAGTGGACCTCTCGACCCACGAAATAAAAAGAATAGGCCTACTACCATTACCATCTACATCTAGGAGGTATATGCGCATATCACTGTCACTCCTAATGAACGAAAGAGCTATTTTCCCCCTAGCAGGTGCAGCACTAAGCATATAACTAATGGATACATCGTCGCGATCACATGTTAATTGTCCGTATTCAATGACGTTGTCAATCAAATCATCAAATGTACCCTCCAATTTCAATGCAATAGGTACTGTTGAACTAGTATTGGAACGCCAAGACCAGCACTTAGGCGTCTCTACCCATTGCCCATTGTAATCAGCACCCACTACTGCATAGCACCCCTTAACAGCTCTATTTACTGAAATTTGAACAAGTCGATAATATACTGAAACAGGTCAATGAACAAAAACAGAGTTCTAATGGAACTAAAGCATAGTTGTTCTAATGGAACAAAAACAATGGCGGATATGATAAAGCAGCTTACCAGTTCAATAAAATACTTCGTAAAGCACGATGAAGTCGATATCAACTCAATTCGAAGTAATTGCACCCACCACGATAGACGGATTAGAACCTTTTGAAATTGAAATTTTAAAAGCTTCCCACAACCATAAATCAAGAAATGAGAGAAAACTGAAGATGGGAATTGGATTTCTGATAGCTATGGAACAAATGATTGGATTTGGGCCCTGAAACGAGGTTCAGCTGAAGAAGAGGGCAATGGAGGCGGCTGGAACGAGAGGAGGGGGAATAGGGTGGCAAATTTTGGAGGGGAGGGGGAGGAAATTTTCCTTTTTTGGTAATGAGCCAAAGTGTAATATTTGAAACTTGGGGGTTGAGACGTGTATGCATTTTTTTGGTGTAATTAAGTCCTAATCCTAATTAAAAAAGAGGAGGTCATCTAGCCAATTTTTAAAACATAGAGGTTATTTTTTTAATTGAAGACTTGGGGGAGGTCAAGGAGCAAAAAGCCCCATGTTATTATGTGCGCCATCCAAGCTACTGGGAAGAATTTGGTCCGTCTACGCGGAAGCGTAGGTACCTGATAGATGAATCCCTCGAGGTTTTTGAGGAGGCCATCGTGGAAGATGAAGCGGTTTTTCCTGTAGTTCACCTCAAGCCTCCACCAGGTTTGTCTTTCTTTATGCTTGTCCAGCACAGTTCCTCTTGCTTATTACAGACTAGCATCCCCTTTCGCATATGTAGAACCTACCGCTCCGACCCTTGAGCCGACTGACTCCTTTCAATGCTGTCCCGGTAAGGAGGTGGTGGTGGATGCAGATACTGCGGCTGAACCAGTAAGTGGTGCCCATGAGGTTGTTATTCCCATCGATGCGGGAGTTAACCTGTTCAAGACACTGAGGGTTGTGACAAACCACACCACCAAGCTGATTGGTCCCAATGAACAGAAATACCTTGCTGTTTATAGCCGTCAAAAGTTGCTCGAGGTAGTCGCTGGTTTCTCTCTTCGGGGAAACTCTTCCTTTTCAAATTTCTGCATCTTATGGGTCGAGTCCTTATTCTTATTCCGCTAAACATCTATTTCGATATTCATCCAGGGGTTGATGGTTTATCATGAGATACTCCACCGAGGAGGCTTGGATGAGAGCCTGAGGGGGAGAATGAGGCCCTACTGGGTTAAGTTACTAGCCTTCAGCCATTTGTGGAAGAAGCTGAACGATTGAAAGGGGAGCTTCATACTACGCGCAGAGCTTATCAGCAGGAGTCCCTGAGAGGCAAGAATATTGATGAGGCCTTGAGCAATGAGTTTCGCAAGAACAAACAAGCTGTGGAAACCCTCCAGTCTTCTCTTAAGGAGGCCAAACTTGCCGGATTGCTCCAGTGTAAGAATGTAGCCTGCCTGGAAGCTCACTATCTAAATAGTAGTTTATTGATAGGGGCGCGAGGCCTGGAATGTTGTGGGTGAAAACCCGTAACATGATATAAGAGCAAGAAAATGCTGTAATTTAAGAACAAAAACTAAGGAACTGAATAAAGTAAATTCTGAAGATATCCCTACTCCTTCTCCTCCCTCCCCTCCCCCCCCCCCCCCGCCCCAAAAAAAACGTCAACCAACCATACAATCGAAATCATAGTCTTTGTTGATTGAGGTTCTGGGGTCTTCGGTGACATCAAAGATGTTTACTTCGGGTACCTCTTTGGGAACAACTGCTCCTAATATGGCCGCTGTGTAGCACTCTCTTGCTGCCTCCTGGTCCCCGTTGACTTCTTTTATCCCCCACTTGGTACGGTATTTAAGATTTTATGCCAAGTAGATGGTACTGCTTTGAATTAATGGATCCATGGTCGTCCCACGATCACATTGTAGGGGACACCTCCCTTAATTACCTGAAAAGATGAAATATAATCTGCTCTTGGGATGTGAACAACAAGGTTAATTTCTTCAATAACCTTTTCAATATGAATTGTTGAAGCCAGCCAATGTATAGACACTTGGGGCCATCTTGTCTTCGACTCCTATCGCCCTCAGTGTGTCCCACCTGATGAGGTTTACGGCACTACAGGCGTCGACCAAGACAGATTTGATGTCTGTATCCTCTATTTTAAGTGTTATAACCAAAGCATCGAGGTGAGGAGTATTGCAACTGGGTTATCTCGTCACTAAATAGGATCATCTCGTCCCGGGTATGACCCTTGCTAGGTGCTACCGCATTGTAGTTTGACTCTTTGAGCAATGTTGGGCTGCTGATTATGACATTGATGGATCTCTTAAGATCTGGTAGATCTAGAGGTCCATCTTTATTTCCACTTTTGGTGTAAGTCTGCTTTCCCCTGTTGGTGAGCAAAAATCCTTGAGATAACCCTTATTCAGCAAAACCATGACTTCCAGGATTAGTGCTCTGCATCCAGCCGTCTCGTGTCCATGATCCTTATGAAAATCACAATAAAGTTTCTTGTTCTTCTGCCGGCTCAGCCCTTCAACTGATGCCCTTTTTTTTTTTGCATCATTGTTTTGAACACTTGCCCATGTTTTTCGGCGTAATGGTATAATTTTGGGCCCGTTTTGAGGCATTTTAACTTGAATTACTTGTTTGCTTATTTGTGATGCTTTTTAATTTTCGACGTAAACAATAAGTTATGTTAAGTTGTACCTTTGTGGGCGTGTGCACCTAAAGATTAGATGGCTTCCGATCGTCTTGAATGTTCTGATATTTAGAACGTTTATCAGTGAGCCTACTCGGGTAATTACGTCCATTGTGCACAAATGGTTTGCGGCTTCGGTTGCATCTGTAGTAGATGGTTATTTACGCCCACAATGGGACGACTTTAGCCTGTGTGGTAACAGGCACTTTTGTGTCTGACTTCGAACGTCTCTGCTTAGTTACTCGAGTATTTAAGACTTTCTGGCACTATGTGAACATGCATCCCCGTCGGCATGTAGGTGCAGTTGTTGAATAAAAAAGTTCAACTTACAAATAATACCTGGTGGCTGAGCTAGACATGGTCTAGTTCTAAGCGAGTAGTGTACCATACTTTTATCACGAAAAGTGAGTGTATTACTTCAACTTGTAATTGGTCTGGGCTATGAATATTTGGATCGTGGATGGATCTTAATTTTTAGAAAACTCACTATCTAAATAGTAGTTTATTGATAGGGGCGCGAGGCCTGGAATGTTGTGGGTGAAAACCCGTAACATGATATCAGAGCAAGAAAATGCTGTAATTTAAGAACAAAAACTAAGGAACTGAATAAAGTAAATTCTGAAAATGAAAAGTACTTCCAGATATCCCTACTCCTTCTCGTCCCTCCCCACCCCCCCCCCAAAAAAACGTCAACCAACCATACAATCGAAATCATAGTCTTGGTTGATTGAGGTTTAGGGGTCTTCGGTGACATCAAAGATGTTTACTTCGGGTAACTCTTTGGGAACAGCTGCTCCTAAGATGGCCGCTGTGTAGCACTCTCTTGCTGCCTCCTGGTCCCCGTTGACTTCTTTTATCCCCCACTTGGTACGGTATTTAAGATTTTATGCCAAGTAGATGGTACTGCTTTGACTTGATGGATCCATGGCCGTCCCACGAGCACATTGTAGGGGACACCTCCCTTGATTACCTGAAAAGCTGAAATATAATCTGCTCTTGGGATGTGAACAGCAAGGTTAATTTCTTCAATAACCTTTTCAATATGAATTGTTGAAGCCAGCCAATGTATAGACACTTGGGGCCATCTTGTTTTCGACTCTTATCACCTTCAGTGTGTCCCACCTGATGAGGTTTACGGCACTACAGGCGTCGACCAAGACAGATTTGATGTCTGTATCCTTTATTTTAAGTGTTATAACCAAAGCATCGAGGTGAGGAGTATTGCAACTGGGGCTATCTCGTCACTAAATAGGATCATCTCGTCCCGGGCATGACCCTCGCTTGGTGCTAACGCGATGTAGTTTGACTCTTTGAGCAATGTTGGGCCGCTGATTATGACATTGATGGATCTCTTAAGATCTGGTAGATCTAGAGGTCCATCTTTATTTCCACTTTTGGCGTAAGTCTGCTTTCCCCTGTTGGTGAGCAAAAATCCTTGAGATAACCCTTATTCAGCAAACCCATGACTTCCAGGATTAGTGCTCTGCATCCAGCCTTCTCGTGTCCATGATCCTTATGAAAATCACAATAAAGTTTCTTGTTTCTTCTGCCCGGCTCAGCCCTCAAATTGCTAGGCCAGGATACTTCGGTGTCCTTCATTTCATCCCTCACGAGCTCTACGGTGTTGACACGCAATCTCAACTCTTCAAACATGTTAGGCACCCAATCCATGCGGAGTGATGATATCAATCACGATACCTTTCGATAACGAACATGTTATAAACCAAGAACTTGATAAAGAACTTAAAAAATCGTGTTGAAGCTAAAGACAATATACGAGATACGAAAAAGAACCAAAAATAAAGATAGATTGAATTCAAGAACGGATCAAGAATCTCAAGAATGAATCAAGAAATTAAAGATAGGTCTAAGTCTTAAAAAGAAACTCCTAACAACAACAATTAGACTATGCCAATCGCCTTTGGTAGAGAATAACCCAAGAAGTATATTATAGAATCCCAACTCCCTTTAGAGTAACAAATAACAACATTAAAATAGAATTTACCACCTTTCTTGAATACCTAAAAGTAATCTAAAGATTTAAGAAGAAATACCTCATCAACTAAAAGTGTAGACTTGAAGGTTGAAAGATAAATCCAAGAGTAGCCACACACAAAAGTGCAAGAAAAAATCTCTCAATTTTTATTCATCAAATAATCTCTATTATTGTCTAAAAACAAAGAAGCTAACCCCTTTATATAGGAGGAGGAGCTGGCCATAAAGCCTAAAAAATCCTACTCAAATTTAGTTTCTAAGTAATAATGAAATAGGAAAAAAAAATCAACTAGGAAAGAAAATCCTAATAAAATAGGAAAAGGAAATAAATCGTAACTAAACTTGGAAAATAAAATAACATCCTAAATAAACTAGGTAAACTAATCCTAATTAATATTGGAATCAAAACCTAATTAATATAGGAAAATATATCCTAATTAACTTAGGAAACAAATCCCACTTGAACTAGGAAACCTTGATAGCAACTTGCAAGCAACTTAGAGTACACTTCATGGAAATCCTTTGAACATCCTTTGCACATTTTTTAGAAGAAACTATTCACATTTTATGGGCCAAAAACATGACCATATATGGCTCTTCTTGGGCTTTAAGTTTGGTACACTTTAGGCTCCTTAATTAGTCCAAATATAGACATATTTGGGACCCAATTTATCTACTTAAAATTGCAGTAATTTTGACTTCGATATTCCTCACTTGTACCTCAATTTGGACCATGTAATATTTATGTCACTTAGACAAAAGATCATCCTTGGCTTGAGTTTTTCCTCTTCGCAATTCAAGTGCATTCAGCTTGTTTTGGACTTTCTTTGTGTGAGATCTTGTCACATGTCTTCCAAGAGTTTCCAAAGCTTCATCTAAGTATTTCAATGGAGTTTTCCTTCCATGGATGCTATCATTCCCCTCTTCTTGAAGGAATTTGTCCTCGAATTTAAACCTGCATAAAGAGAAAGTAATAAACGTACAAAAGAAATAATAATCAAGTCCACACAAAATTTTCTTGGTTGGAACAACATTAATTAGTAATCATAAAATTTACTCTTATTCTTGAACTTAGACATTATCATTAATGACTTCGTATATAACAAGATATCATCGTCTCTCAAAATAATAAATTCTCCAATAAAAGATTTAAGAATAAAGTTTATTACCTCCAAAAATATCTTAGGTGTTCTAGGAAGTCCAAGAATTTGAATTAACTAATTATACATACCATATTTGGACTTGTTCATTAATGGAAATACATTACCTTCGTATTCTTGTATGGAAATCCCGTAACATAGCAATGGCTTTAGAGAACCTCATGTTATTAAACATTAAATAAGGATCAATAAAATCAATCAGTTCAACAACACAAAAATCAGTCACTGAGCTTTCATCTTCCAATATCCAACAAGAATTGATTTCTCCATATTCATCTAGGAATCCATTTGTATCCTTTGCCACATTCACTTGCACGAAACTTCCTATATCAAAAGGTTTTTCATCACTTTTCTGCATGAAATTACATGAACTAGTGCACAAAAGAGTTAACGGATCAGGAAGCGAATAAGAGTTTTTCTCATAGTCAACATGTATACGATCAACAAGTAATGGAGATTTAATAGTAGACAAATCACAACCATTCTCCACTTGATTCAACCCTCCACCAAAATTATGAATTTCATCATAAGAAACAATAGGTGAAAAATAAAATTCATGTTCTTTTTCGTCAAACAAGGGTGGATTGTAATAATAAGAGTCTTTATCAAAATCAAAACCAGATCGAGGCCAATACAAATAAGACAGTAAATCACAATCTTCCTTAACTAGTGAATCATTAAAACAAGTATAATGTTCCTTATTCCTAGCATCACGTACACTCAAAAGAGAAAGGTCTTCATCAAATTCATCCAAATAAGGTAGACTGTTAAGGTTAGAAATTTTACCTTGAACCACACCTAAACCTTCTTCCTTACCTTTATTTTTCTCATTGAGATTTACTTGTTCTCTAGAAGTTATACATAACTCACCCTCGACATGATTTTTCATAGATTGAAGCTCTTCCATTGTTTGCTTTTCCATACAGACTTTTTCAAAAATGCCTAGAGAATAATCAAAACAACTAAAAGAAAAAGAAGTATAAATATTAGAGTTAGAATAAGAAACAACATCACCAGAACTCTCTTTTTTTTTCATAGCTCTCAACTTCTTTTTTTTCACTCTTATTTTTATCATTCTCTCATCTCTTTTCTTGTAGCAACTCATTCACTTTTCTCAACTCAAGCTCTCCTTTTTCTACTCTAAAGTTGCCACTTTGTTCTCCCTTACTCCTCTCAATCTTTTCTCTCTCATCCTCACTTTTTCTCTCACTATCATGATCAACAAGACCAATTTCATTCAAAATTACATAATTCTCAATTGTAGGCACATTCGAAACAATATCTGACATGACCCAGATTCCAGCTAGGCCGTACAGGCACCCGACAACCTCACCTAGACCCGTCGGGTGAACCCTTTTCAATCGAAATAACAAATTGAGCACAAAACTAACTCAATAAAAAGAGACAAGCCTTAGAAAACATAAACATACTTATATCAAATATCTAAGCTGTACAGAAGGAACTACAACAAACAACCCGATATACTAAGTTTAGAGCTATCCAGACCAGACATCTAAGAGTACAAGGAATATATACTTCTCCCGAATGGATCAAAATATTGATAATATGACAGAACTATATTTGGTGGCCAACACGGACAAAAGTTTGCTCACCCTGATAGCTGAACACGCCTCGACTCCTCAATCACGCCTCGAACTCGCTCTTATAGCGAAACCTGCCAAAACGAAACAAATAGACAGGGAACAACAAAAGGTGAGTCGAAAGGACTCAGTAAGTGGGGGCTGGCTAGCCACCTCAAAGAAGCAGATATGCTAGCCAGGGAAAAGAAAAATAGATAAACCAAATTCACCTAATTTCAACTATAAAAAAAGGCAGAGCCAAATAATAACTGAAAATACGTATGGAACCATAAACTCATAAACAACCAGGGTCATAAGAAAGACAGGTTATATAGGTATCCCAAACATATCAACAATCAGAAATACACGACACATACACAAAACATCGCACTATAATCACACAATACACAGCAACCAGTGCAATGAAATGGAATGAATGCAGTATGATGCAATGGGGTCACCTAGAGAAGAATCAAAACAACTAAAAGAAAAAGAAGTAGGAATATTAAAGTTAGAATAAGAAACAATCTCACCAGAACTCTCTTGTTTTTCATAGCTCTCAACTTTTTTTCTTTCACTCTTGTTTTTATCATTCTCTCATCTCTTTTCTTGTAACAACTCACTCACTTTTCTCAACTCAAGCTCTGTTTTTTCCACTCTAAAGTTGTCACTTTGTTCTCCCTTACTCCTCTAAATCTTTTCTCTCTCATCATCACTTTTTCTCTCACTATCATGATCAACAATATCAATTTCATTCCAAATTACATAATTATCAATTGTAGGCACATTCGAAACAATATCTGACATGACCCAGATTCCACCTAGGCCGTACAGGCACCCGAAAACCTCCCCTTGACCCATCGGGTGAACCTTTTTCAATCGAAATAACAAATTGAGCACAAAACTAACTCAATAAAAAGAGACAAGCCTTAGAAAACATAAATATACTTATATCAAATATCTAAGTTGTACAGAAGGAACTACAACAAACAACCCAATATACTAAGTTTAGAGCTATCCAGACCAGACATCTAAGAGTACAAGGAATATATACTTCTCCCGAATGGATCAAAATATTGATAATATGACAGAACTATATTTGGTGGCCAACACGGACAAAAGTTGGCTCACCCTGATGTTGACACCCAATTTTATCCCTCCTTTTTCTAAAATCAGCTATAAATTAACTTAAAGGTGCAATTTTACTATTTGTGCAAAATGTGCGTTAGATAGCATGCATTTACGTGTGTTATCCTCTACTTATATATTTAATACTTAAATGTGGCTATATTACGTAATTATGCATCATTTAGGCTATTTGTTAAAATATGGCTATTTGTGCAATTTTAGTGCATTTGTAGTATTTAGTAATTATTTGTGGCTATTTATACTTAATTAATTTAATTTGCATTCCAATTTCTTGTTATGTGTGCATTTAATTTTTTTTTTCATCCTATTTATACAATATATATACGTATATTTATATTTTTTATTTATTCAGCACCTTTAAGTAAAATATAAGCCGAGCAAATAATCATTTCATTTCGACTCCATGATTTGTCATATTTGAGTTCCTTTTGAATTTAAATATGTGCAAGTCTTCCCTCTTGAAATCTTTCCTACGAACCTGGACAAGAGTCCGTCTAGGTACGCTCATTCCGTTAGAAATCAATTGTTATTTTCTTCCAATCATTTAGTTCGGATTCTCTTGAATATTCTTGCAATTATTTTTATATTCCAAAATACTTCTTTTTCTATTATTTTAAAATCCCCCTTTGTCTTGAATCTAGACAATTGTTTGTCTAAATTCATTCATTTTTGCACAATACATTTTCTACATATTTCTTATACAAAATATATTTTTTCGCTTTATTTCAATTCTTTTAAATTTCGTTTGAACCTAGACACAATACCTAACCAAATATATTTTTCTACATTAAATCATCTTCTTCCTAATTTCAAGTTCGTATTCCTACTTGAATCTAGACAAGAGGTGGTCTGAATTCATTTTCTTTATTTGAATTCTGAAAGAAAATATTTTCTAAATCCAATCCAATATTCTTTCCTAAACTAATCCTTCCCCATTTTGGAAAAGAATTCAAATGGAGAATCTTATCCAATCAAATCCCTTCCATTAAGCCTAAATTCCACAATCACCTCTCAATCTCCAACAACTCTTTTTTCCCTAAAATTTATATACATCATCAGACATACGGACAAGGACAAAGATATAGATACAGTACACACAACACATTTTTCCAACTCCATGGGGGACCCCACTGACTTTTGGGGTCTTCTTCCCCCACACACTCTCCTTCCCAAAAAATACAGATACACAACACAGTACATACCCACACCTTTTTTTGGTCTTCTCCCCCACATACACATATCACCCATACACACAAACACTACGCATACTCCCTCAACAATTACAATCAGCAGACCCGACCCCCTCCTGATCTTCTTCACGCTATTTTTGAAACAAAGCAAATACAGCTAACACCTCCTCTCCTGGGTTACACATAACACCATCCCCAAACCACCAACGCCTACCCTTTTTCCTTTCACAGCCACACACCCATACCCATGCACTGACCAACACCACAACACCAATACATCCACATACACACAGAATACACATGCAAGAGCAGATACGCACGCCGTCTTCGATCTCCTTTCCTTACACCATTCAACACCCTGCACCACAAGTCATACGAGCATTAGCACTCGCACGTCACAAAACCAGTACATATATACACAAACACCCACACATAATCAAGTAGAAATAGGGGAAGCGGGTCAGCGATAAAAAAGGGGTTAAGGATGGCACAATCGCCAGAAGAACAGCCTTCGATCGCCATTTGTTCCGCTCTTGACGTTGTGTGATTGAAACAGGAACAAGGACTGGGATGGCAGTGACGTCGTCGTTCTCTCACCGAAAAAACGACCGGCCGTCGCTCTTCCTCTCCTCCTCCTCCGCCTGTTTGAATAATGCTCTGCTCGCTTATTTCTATTGCTATTCCTTCGTCATGAAATATTTCTTTGATCTTTTGATGTAATTGATGCAGTGATGGAGTAGATATCAATTTCTGATTTCTTGTTGATTCACTTATCCCATTGAGTTGACTCGCTTTGTCGCACCTGTGTTGACTCGCGACATTTTGGTTGATTATTCTGATTTGTTTGGGCTGATCTATACACTGATTTAATTTTCTGAGTACAGGGAACCGTTGACGTATTTTGGATAATTTTTATCTGATCATAGGAGGTTGAGACTGATTTAGAATGGATATTACAACACGTGTTTGGTCATGAAAAATAATTATTTATTTGAGGCCTACACACTGATTTGAACACGATACTACCGTTACACTCCCCACGTCCCTAAAAATAAATAGGCGATGATGATGCATATTAATTTGCAAAGTAAGCGATAGTGGAGTGGTGGGATTAAAGGTACTTGGCATGGGAACACGACCGGCAGGCGTATTTTCAGCCGTACTGACATCCCTAACCTCTGCTTGATGCAATACAATATTCTGAACCTACCCTTTTATAAAAATCCTTTTCCCCTTTATTTTAAATTACTATTATTACTATTATTATTTTTATTATTATTATTTACTAACTTGACTTCATTTGTTTTTGCGAAGTACATTTGGATAAATATCTTCAAAACAACACTCCAAAAATGCTTCTACTCTTACTTGCTATTATTTTCTCTTAATATTCATTTTTATTATATACTAACTAATTTGTTTTATTTTGCTAGGTGCAATTATTTAAACAAGAAGCCTATTAGTGAATTGGAACTTTTTATCTAATCTTAATTTTTATATGCATATTATAATAGTCGTTTAATTATTTGTCTAGTCCATTTGTTTAGTTACTTATTTTGAATCCCAATTATAAAGTCCGACCGGTAACCACATTTGGTGGAGCTTGAGAGGTGCCTAACCCCTTCCTCTCAAGTTAACTTGAACCTCTTACCTAGATTTCTGGTTCGTAGACTAAGTTTCAGAGTTAATTGTAAAATTGGCTAGAAACGAAATAGGTGCCCTAATACGCCTAGTTAAAAAATATATTAGGTGGCGACTCCAACTCTTTACCCGTAGGTTACCCAATAAGTCAAGTTCTATTTTGAACTTTAACCGGTTCGGGTAAAAATAGGATGCGACAGAATAGCGACTCTGCTGGGGATATCAAGGTTCAAATCATAACGGACTTTAAATTGGGATTCTTTATTTGCTTTATTTTCTTACCATTTATTTCGATACTAACTTTTCTTCTTTTCCTTTTTTACAGGACTAAGGTTTATTTTTGAATTTTTTAAATTTTGGCGCTCAATTATTTAATTGCATAGTTGTATTTTCTTTGTTATTTTTCATGTCACTTCCTCCACTCCTGAAAATTTTTACACTTGCACACACCATAAACGGTTACGTGGATCCCACGACCGTTTCACTCTCAAAAAACCCTTTAGGAGGAACGGTTAGAATCTAGTTGGTCCGTGGTACAACCAACAATTCTTAACGTTCCCACCCCTTGGTTGTCCGCCTGGGGGAACCGTGTTCTCATATAGATTACCCAACTCTTAGTGGGGACTCTTGTCTAGGAACCATGCATCATGTCATGTTTAGGAAAATTTTGACTTCGGCTCATGCTAGTTCACCATATTTGAATGAACCGAACGAGTTTTCGACCCTAAGGGACGTTTAAATATGTTATGTGTGCATTTATTTAAAGTTGAATGTGTCTAATGTAGACCATTTATTCACATAAAAGTGGGTTCTCATAACAAAATCAATTATTTATTTCTATTTACCTAAAATCGTTATTTCTTCATTTATACCAAACAAAACCAATTATTTTATAAAATTATTTTAGGGTTATGAACGAAATTAATTTTTCTACTTTTATGAAGACAAAACATAGAATTTAAATTAATTTATTTTACTTTTAATGTAGCAAGACAACTTATTTATCCCTATTCACCTAAAAAAGAGAAAATGTGGTATTTCTACATTTATTTAATAAAATTATTTTCCATTCATTTTTTTGGGTTATGAGAACAAATGGGATGATGGAAAATACTCGTTCAATTTTAAATACCATAATCAAAATTAGGAAGACTTAACATCCTTGGCATGTTAAAGTCCATTAGCCAACTTCGTCCAAAAGCGTCATCATATGACGCCTATCATGCATATTATGTGTATTAGGTCTACCTCCGCACAAAAGAGGTTCCTTGCATGATAAAACATGATATGCTTTGCACTGACTTGTTGTTTCATGTGTTAGTTTTACTCCTGCTCCCGAGGTTGATTTGTGCATTTCTTTCAAAACTCATACATTTTTAACTTGTGCATGCATACCTTCCGCCACTCCTGGCAACTTTCTAAATCGTGCGTTGAAAACATGGTGGTTACAACTACCTCTTCCCTCACATAAAAATTCCTTTAGGGGAATGACTTGGAATCTATTTGGTCCGAGACGTTCCCGCTCCCGAGCCATCCGCTTGGGAGGATAATAAACCCGGTCTAGCTAACTCTATTCTTTAGTAGCGGCGCTGGGAATCATGCATCATGACATGTCATTAGTCGACTTGTTCTCAAGTCTGATAGGCCAAATTGTTCAAACAATATGAACGGGTTTTTGACCCCAATGAGCGTTGAACATGATTTATTTGTATTTGCTTAAGGGATTGAACGTGCAAATATGGACTGTTATTGGCATTGTTCTGCATTCAGTGCTATTCAAAGGCACAAAGGTTACCCTAAGATGCGTCAAAAGCCCAAATTGAATCAGAAATGATTATTTATGCATAAACAGTTTGCATTATTCTATATTCAATGCCATTCAAAGGCACGTAGGTAACCTAAGAGGCGTCAAAAGCCTAAATTGAGTCAGAAATGATTGTTTGTTCATAAACAGTCAAAATTATTCTGTATTCAATGCCATTCAAAGGCACGAAGGTAACCTAAGAGGCATTAAAAGTCCAAATTGAATCAGAAACGATCGTTTATTCCTAAATAATTGCAATCATTCTGTATTCAATGCTATTCAAAGGCTTAAGTGGTAACCGAAAGGGCATTAACGGTCCAATTTGAAGCAGAAATGACTGCTTGATAGATGGGATGACACATAACACACGTTTATCCTTTAAGCATTATATAAAGACTTGACATCCTTGGTGTGTCAAAAGTCCATTAGCAACTTCCGTCTAAAGTGTCCAAAGGGTTTCTCAACTCACAACGATACATCTCTTCACATCCTCTGTTGCATTTGTTTCAAAAGCTTGTGCCACACGTTGATCGTTTTTTCTCACAATAAAGCAAATCTTAGGCTTTTTTTTTTCTCCCTTTCCCTGTCATCCTTCACCTTTTCCAAAAGATCATGGCCACTAGAACATTTGACATGGTTGTTGAAATCCCTCAGTTGCTCAGAGATTGGTGGGGAAACCTAAGCATAGATCCGAAGGACCGAGTCAAAATGGTATTGGGGAATATGATTTCACTAATGGAACACACTGCAGTGGAAGGGATGATAGAAGCAGCAGTACACTATTGGGATGCAGACCGATCAGTTTTTTTCACTTCGGTAGGGTAGAGTTGACACCATTACTGGAAGAAATTGGCGGGTTAACTAAACTACCATTTGAAAGTGAAGAAGTCTTGATGCCTAAGAACATTACACCCGAGGAGTTCTTCGAAATAGTAGGGTTTAAGCCCGAATTATGCACAGACAGTATAAGGCAATCGGGAATTTCTCTAACTTCCTTCTACATCAAATTTGGGTATAGAGAAGCATTTCAAGAATCCGAAGACTATTTCCGCATTAACCAGGTAGATTGGCAAGAGCGAAAGGTACTTGCTTTTGTCACCAGCTTTTTAGGGGCTGTCGTCTTTCCACAACACAAAGGACGAGTTGATATTTGCATGGTCTCAATTGCTGATGCCTTACTCAAAGACATTAACGAGAAATACACATTGATACCTATGATCATCGCAGAGATGAACCGTGCTTTAAAAAGATGCAAGAAGGGCGCTGGTTTCTTCGAAGGTTGCAATTTGCTGTTACAAATTTGGCTAAGGGAACATTTGCAAAAGATGGATAGCACAGAGCAAGCTTTCCATTCCATACCAAGAGAAAACTACATCTTGACTCATACCGCCTGCATGGACAACACTCTTAAGAAATGGGACCAACCAACAAATGCCAATGGTTGGCACCATATGTTCTGTCAACTGACACCTGAAAACATATAATGGATGTTTGATTACTTTTCCAGCACAACAATAATCACACGATCCGAGAGAGACTCATTTCTCATCTTAGTGGGATTTAGAGGAGTTTATCCATACACTCCTTTAAGGACACTTAGACAAGTAGGGAGAAAGCAGACAGTACCCCAAATTGCAGACATCAGAAGTTTCAAAGCAAGTATTCTCGGAGGAGAGATACCGTTCAAAGACAAAATATTAGAACTTTGGAAAGAAAGGCAACGAATGGGAATCGAGACTATTGGACGAGACAGGTTTGACGCCGGCTATGATGAAGACTATCCAGACTGGCGTAAGAGAGACATGGCAAGGGCAATTCAACCAAGAACAACAAAAAAAAAGGAAAAGAAATGCTGAGGAGTTAGAATCTGAGTACAAAAAGTTACGCAAACAACTGGCAAGGGCACAAGAGAAAATAATAAAGAAGCAAAGTTTGGTTGAAGCAAAGAACAAAGAAAAAGGCAAATGGCGCAGTAAGGCAGAGCTCCTGACAAAACGCATAGAGTCTATCGGCGTATGGGCTAGCGAGGGGATGAACTCTGTGGCAAACAAAGGAATAGAGGAGAAAGGAAGAAAGGCTTGGGAAATGTTGAAAAACTTCACATTTGACATATCCCGGTTCTTAACTGATGCAGAAAACATCATCTTCCAAGGATATTCATCTAAAGTGAGCTTGTCCGAGGAAAACTTATCCGAGAAAGAAGAAGAAGAATCTTCTGGGAAAGGATCAGCATGAAAGATGTTCACTTGGCCATGATCTAAACCCTATAGCAATGTTTCCACCTTTTGTACTATTTCAATATCAGCCAATGTAACAAAAGTCCAATAAATGCAATATTATCTTTTAGGCTCCGCAATTTGTTAGCAAATGAAATGATACATGTGGCACAAAGCGCTTTCAAAATCATCGTGCGTAAAACGATCCTTCATATTATAGGATGCATTTCTTATTTGATATGTGTGCATTGGATGAATGTGTCTGTTGCTCTAGGTTTCTAGAGGAATTCTCTCTCCAAATTCAATCTCCTACCGAGGCACCTCCTCTCCCCACTCTATGCCCAAATCCTGGTATCTAAAATCTTTCGCATGTCCAAATTGTCTCTAATTCGCTCAAAAGTCTATTACCCAAAAGGTTGGCTTGAGTTGAATACCAAGGCAAAGACATAGTTAAGTGAGTGCACTTGTCAGGGATTTTCCGAAATAAGGGAATTTTTCACAGCAATTCCCACCAGCTCTCTCCACTACACTACAAGCTACTAATAAAGCTATCCAGTCTGGAAATGTGAGGCTTTTCAAAAGGAGAAAGATGAAGTCTCTTTTGCCGCAACCATTCAAGACCCTATCTTCAACCACTATTATCAAACAGCACCACCATTTTATCCCTACCCTCATATACCACCTAAATATCCCATTTACAAAAATCAGCCCACTCGACCTATATTCCACATCCCAGCACTAAATCGTCCACCATACTAGCAAAACACTCAAGCCAACTACTGAAATGCACCATCATATCTCTCCTAGGCCTCGCCCTGACGCGAACCAAAGACCGAAAAGAAACTACACTCCATTAGTCGAATCCCATACTCAATTGTTCAAGAGATTGGAAATTGCGTGGCTTATTGTCCCAAGTACCTTAATCGTTCCAGCAAGCACTATGAACATGGAGGAAAATTGAAAAGCAAGAGAAACGTTGGTCAAACTCAAAGGCACACGGCTCACCTTGAGACCTTTTGACACCAACATCCAAGGATCAGCTTTGTTGCACCTCTCTACACAGTCACACCACTTACAATACATGACTGTGACCCAAAGCACTTTCCAACTCGCTCCAAGCATTCAAAGGGCCAGTGAAAGATAATATTGGAAAGACAGAGGTGTAGCAAATACATGTGCACAACAACCAAAACAAGTAAGCCGATTCAACTTACAAAGGAGAGACAAAAACACAATGACAAAGCTATCATTATATGACCAACCTGGAGACCCTTGGAGCATTTGGAAGCATATCTTTATCCACTAGCAAAGATAAAGCAAGACAGTGAAGTTATTTGAGACACTTACCATAGCAAGGGTTGAGCTAATACAAAAGCACAAGCGAATAGACTTCTTGGAGCAATTTTAGTCGAAGGCTTTAATGGGGTGATATGAATTCTCATGACAACAACGACAATAGGACGCAACAATGTAAGAGTACACATGATATGAGCAACTTACATTGAGTTCTGCAACTCAGCAATAAGATATTATCCAACAAGGAAGGCTGGTGCAAGGGCTATATTGCCGAAGTCGGTTGACAAGTATGGAAGACGCTAAGTATCTCTTCGAGGACACATAGCCATCATGACAGACAAATTTGCAAGGAAGGATGACAAATGCACTCAAGGTCCTGTATTCGACAAAAGCCAACATCCCTTTCTGTTACACAACCCAATCTATTCCTTACACAACATCTCTACCACCTTTCATTGACACTCGACTCTTCATCTCCCGCTTAAACAAGCATCGGTCGTTTGGCCAAAATCCTTGCCTTGATTGCTACATAAAGCACTTGGGCAATCTGTTGTGATATCTATGCGTTCTATCGCAATCTCCAAATTCGAGCGTTAATCCATCATCCGCGGTCTAGGCTTTCTCTTAAGCTTACGTGTCGTTCTTGCTCCAAGTCTTTGCTAACATGCCCACACTATTTTGTGCATTTCACCACTTTGTTAAGGTTGCTTCGTGCTTGAACACTGAAATCGGTCAAGAATCTGCATTCGAAAAGCCGAAATGGCAAGCCGAGCTGAAAACATTTTCTCTTGCAACAAAGTCCTTTGAACCATCAGCATATGACACCAAGAGTATTCAGACAATCCCAATACCATACAACCTGCATTACACTCACACGAGAGTCACAAAAAAGAAACCTGATCACTATACGACAAAGCTTACAAGCCTCACATCTTTATTCCTTTACCTCAGTCAATAGACACCGCACCCAACTTACACAACAAACAACCTCCTCTCCATCAAGACTTCCAACAACAACCTTGTCAGACTCAAAATAATCAAAGGCATACAAAAAGACAAAACCTCATATCTTCACTCCTTTGGCTCAGTCGAAGGCTATTTCATCCAACAAACAAACTACTCCCTGGATACCCATTCATAAATTTGATCCAACAAGATCTACACTCATCACTCAAACATTTCATACCATGACACCGCAAGACATCCCGCACTGAAACACAAAATCCGGAGTCTGATCGACCCCAAAGCAAAATAATGGTACAACAAAAACCAACAAAGGAAAACTCTAACTCCCAAACCACAAGTACACTTCTACAAAGGCCAATCCATCAAAGTTAGCCTCATGACTTTCGAAAAAAAAAGCATGAAGCATGAAGATATGTCATCACAACCCAAGACAAATACAATTTTGGACAACCTCCCAGTCCGGCAAAATCCAAACACCAAACTTTAGTCTGGGTATGAAAATATCCACATACTCATAATCATCATCAATACACCCAATCGTCACACTAAAGTACGAATTCAGATCCTAGCCAATACATTTGGTGTTCAGTGCAATGCGACCACCTTCTCTCGGTGATCTGTCATAAACAATAAACTGTGGCAAAAATTTTTGAGGATCCCCTCAAAAATTCCAAAAGACGCAAACTTGACACTGGGGCAGAAATTTTTGAGATCCCCTCAAAAATTTCAAAGAAGTCCTTATAAAAGCAACACGATAGCCTCCTTAGCACATCGCATGACATAACAATAGCATTCTACTTGTTGCACTTTACTATACTCTTGATGCATCAATTTAGGGTACACATCCCGATGTCGAATTTTGCACTTTTATTTTGTGGAGGGTACACATCCCGATGTCGATTTGTCATTTTAATTAGCGGAGGGTACACAACCCGATGCATCGACTGAGGGTACACAGCCGGATGTTGATCTTGTCATTAAAATTAGTGGAGCGTACAAAGCCCGATGCGTCAACTGAGGGTACACAATCTGAAGTCGATTTTGTCATTTAAATTAGTTGAGGGTACACAGCCTAAAGTGTCGAATGAGGGTACACAGCCCGATGTCAATTTGTCATTTAAATTAGTGAGGGTACACAGCCCGAAGCGTCGACTAAGGGTACACAACCCAATGTCGATTTGTCATTAGCTGAGGATACACAGCCCGAAGCGTCGACTGAGGGTACACATCCCGATGTCGAGTTGTCATTAGCTGAAGGTACACATCCCGAAGCATCGACTGAGGGTACACAGCCTGATGTCGATTTGTCATTTAAGTTAGCTGAGGGTACACAGCCCGAAGCATCGACTGAGGGTACACAGCCCGAGGTCGATTTGTCATTTAAATTAGTAGAGGGTACACAACCCGATGCGTCGACTGAGGGTACACAGCCCGACATCTATTTGGTCATTTTAATTTTACGGAGGGTGCACAGCCCGATGCATCGACGGAGGGTACACAGTCTGATGTCGAAACTGACACCGCAGAGGGTACACAACCTGATGCAAAATTTTGACATTGTAACGGGAAGACAGCCTGGGAGGTAGACAGCCCATTGAGAGGACGGCATGTGGTGTAAGCAAACCCGAGGGATAAGCTAACACGAAGAACGCGGAAGAAACAACAATAAGATAAATATAGAAGCAAGACAAATCTTGCTTCGATTCGAAAGAGCGATGAGGAACTAGTCTCAGGCTCTATCGAATGAAGGTCAAGAATCACCTATACTAAGCAACAATCCTAAAGAAAGACAATGCTTCTTGCAAATTGAATGACCAAGAAGAAAATGTTCAAACGACTAACACCAATTGACACAAGTTCTTTATAATCCCACATCGAGATTCGGGCTCCATCGGAGACACTCAATAGCAACTGTTATATCAAATATTCACCAACAACTTCCCTCACAAATGAAATGTAATGGAGTATTTATAAGCTACGCTAAGGATAAAACAGTAAATGGTCACAGGTGACCAATAAAAACAAGCCACGCAGGGCTGAGTTAATGTGTGTGTTCGGCAGCCTTGACTTCGGTACATGGTTGCTTTCTCGAACACATTTGTCATCGGGCGCTCACTTGACTTCGAACACAATTTATTGTGTTCGGTTCCGTGCTGCTCGGAGCCAAGAGTTGCTGTTCGGTCACTTCGTCCTCGGGCTCAAATTTGAAGATGTAGCCTTCGGTTCTTGAGCTCGGCCACTCAGCTTCGGAGTAGTTGCTTTCCTTCGACCAAGCCAAGTGAATGTGAATATCGTGCAGCAGCTTGGCTTGGCTTCGTGTCATCGGCCTCGGTGGATCGAACACTTGATCAGGACATGTTCGGGCTGCATCATCCTCCCCTTCTTGAGAAGATTTCATCCTCGAAATCGAGCCCTCTTCATCCTCCGAAGTTTGACCTACAACACAAGGAGCTAAGTCAGCAACATTAAAGGTGTTGGACACGTTATACTCACCAGGGAGGTCGATCACATAAGCATTATTGTTGATCTTGCTCAGCACTTGAAATGGACCATCCCCTCGAGGAGCCAACTTTCCTTTCCTTTGGTTCGGGAAGCGTTCCTTTCTGAAGTGAACCCAAATCCAATCTCTCTTCTTTAATTCCAACTTTTTACGCCCCTTGTTTTTCTTCGATGCAACCTTTGCATAAGCTTCCTCGAGGTTCTTCTTCACCTTTATATGCAATTCGATCAAGGCAGTGGCTCGCCGAGTACCTTCAAAATCAATAACAGAATCTCGAGGCAATGGGGTTAAATCAAGTGGAATCAAAGGATTAAAATCATACACACATTTGAACGGGGTCATATTTATCATTCGATGCACCGTTCGATTGTATGCAAACTCCATCATGGGCAAACGATCTGCCCAGTTTCCGACCTTGCCTTTGGTCATTGCTTGAAGCAAAGATCCCAAGGTTCGGTTAACTACCTCGGTCGGTCCATCAGTCTGAGGATGGTGAGACGTCGAGAATAGTAGTTTGGTGCCGAGGGCACCCCACAAGCATTTCAAAAAATGACTCAGGAACTTTGAGTTTCGATCACTCACAATAGTATGAGGCACACCATGCAATTTCAACACATTGAAAATACACAAAGTAGCTACATGTTGTACATCATCACACTTTTTGCAAGGAATGAAGTGAGCCATTTTGGAAAAATGGTCGACTACGACAAAGATGCTATCATGTCCACCCCCCGACCTCGGTAACCCCAACACAAAATCCATGGATATATCAACCCAAGGTTGATCAGGCACAGGCAACGGGGTATACAAACCATGAGGGCTGGACTTCGATTTAGCTTTCTTGCAAACGAGACAAGCGTTGCAAAGCCTTTCCACATCTCGTCGCATTTTTGGCCAATGGAACTGCACGGTTAGGATACCAAGAGTTTTGTCGACACCGAAGTGTCCCATTAAGCCTCCGAAGTGAGCTTCTCGAACCAAAAGCTCTCTCCACGATGATACTGGCACACAAACCCTCCCATTCTTGAAGAGGTAGCCATCGTGCCACTGATATTTCTCAACCCTTTGGCCACTCAAGATTTCGTCACGAACGCATTTTAACTTGGGATCATCGTCGTACATCGACTTGATGCTTTCGAATCCCATGAGCCTCGAGGCGAGAGTGGTCGCTAAGGAAAATTTTCTTGATAGCGTATCGGCCACAGCATTGTCTTTTCTCTTTTTGTAATGAATTACATAGGGAAAGCTTTCTATGAATTCAACCCATTTGGCATGCCTTTGGTTTAGTTTCTCCTGACCTCGGAGATGTTTCAAAGATTCATGATCACTCTTAATCACAAACTCTCGAGGCCACAAATAATGCTGCCAATGGGCGAGTGCTCGAACGAGGGAGTACAACTCCTTGTCATACATAGAGTAGTTCAAGGTTGCGCCCTTAAGCATTTCGCTAAAGTAAGCGATCGGCTTCGATTCTTGCATAAGCACTCCTCCGATCCCAACTCCAGATGCATCACACTCGACTTCGAATACTTTACCGAAGTCAGGGAGTTGCAACAACGGGCCAGAGCATAGCCTCTGTTTCAACTCTTGGAAAGCCCTCTCTTGGGACTCTCCCCACACAAATGGATGGTCTTTCTTTACCAGCTCGGTTAAAGGAGCTGCCACAGTGCTAAAGTCACGGACAAACATTCGGTAAAAGCTAGCTAAGCCATGGAAGCTATGAACTTGAGATGTCGAGGTTGGAGTTGGCCAATCTTTGATGGCTTCGACTTTTGACTCGTCGACTTCAACACCATTAGCACTGACAACGAATCCTAGAAAGACTACACGCTCGACACAAAAGGCACATTTCTTGAAGTTAGCATATAACTTCTCTTCTCTAAGCTTACCAAGCACTAGCCTTAGGTGTTCGACATGTTCATCCACAGTTTTACTATAAACAAGCATTTCATCGAAGTAAACGACAACAAATTTATTTAAGTAACGGTTTGAGCACATGGTTCATCAGTCGCATGAATGTGCTTGGTGCATTGGATAAGCCAAAAGGCATCACCAACCATTCATAGAGACCGAACTTGGTCTTGAATGCGGTTTTCCACTCGTCTCCGGGTTTCATTCGGATGTGGTGGTAACGGGACCTGAGGTCTATCCTTGAAAAACATGAAGAACCACTTAACTCATCTAGCATGTCATCTAATCGAGGGATAGGATGACAATACTTTACCGTTATTTTGTTGACTGCTCGGTAATCAACGCACATTCACCAAGTTCCATCTTTCTTTGGGACAAGGATAACAGGAACGGCGCAAGGACTCAAGCTCTCTCGAACGAGGCCCTTGTTCAGCAACTCATCAACCTGTCTTTGGAGCTCTTTGGTGTCTTCGGGATTACACCGGTATGCAGGTTTGTTAGGGATTTGAGACCCCGGTACGAAGTCAATTTGGTGCTCGATCCCTCTCAACGGAGGTAATCCACCTGGCATTTCTTTAGGGAACATGTCTCCGAAGTCCTGCAAAACACTTAGTGCAGCACTAGGAAAAAGGTTATCGTTAGAAAAATCATCATTAGAGTTTAGAAAGATACCCTTGTGCACGAGGCAAATCATTATCTGATCATTGTCGTTGCCTCGTAGATACTCACCCGGTTTCATAATTGTACAGATATTTCTTACTTCGGGCACTGAGACTTTGTCTTCAGCCACTAATTTTGTTCCCATCGGAAGCTTAGCTTTGGCCGCTTCTTTCAATTCTTTCATTCTTTTATAGTCCTCGCTGACTTGTTTGGGAGACAAGGGTTTGAGTATGAAACTCTTCCCTTCGAGCTTCGCAGTGTAAGTGTTGGATCTTCCATTGTGAATAACTGACCGATCATACTGCCATGGTCGACCCAGTAGCATATGACAAGCTTGCATTGGCACAACATCGAACATCATCTCATCTTGATATTCTCCAACTCTAAACTTGATCCACACTTGTTTAACAACCCTCAATTCTCCACACTCATTCAACCATTTAATTTGTAAGGATGGGGATGTTTCAAAGTAGGTAGTCCCATTTGTGAAACCAAGGTTTGGCTCACTACATTTGCACAACTACCTGAATCAATGATCATCGAACATACCTTCCCCCTCACTCGACATCGGGCATGGAAAAGATTTTCTCTTTGGTTGTCCTCTTCTTCAAGAGTCATGTAGCTCAAATTACTTCGAACTACAAGAAACATTTCCGGATGATCAGCTTCAGTAGCTTTACGACCATCATCATTTTCAGCTCGGTCAATCTCCTCAACATTTTCCTCCTCGGTGTCACTCGCTTGCTCACAAACATCGCCATTGTCGAGCACAATCATAACCTTGCGAGTTGGACACTCTTTTGCCATGTGACCATAACCTTTGCATTTATGACACTGAATACTTGAAGCACTAGGAGAATTAAGTTGAACTTTGCCTCCCACTTCTCTTGGCTGGTTAACGGTCACACCCCTCTCGAAGGATTTCTTCGAATCTCGAACAGTGTTAGCACTTGGGTTCGGACTCTTCCATTCTTTACCTCGGTTCAAAGGAGTAGAAGTAGTGACTCCTCGGTACCGGTTTGCCTTATCGTCCTTAATCCATTTCTCAGCTTCGGTAGCAGCTTCGAACATATCTTCCACCGTGTGATACATGTGTAGCCTCAATTGACATGACACATCCCGAGCCAAGCCATTTTTTAACCGAATAGTGGCTTGCTCTTCATCTTCTTCCAGATCAAGATTCAATCGAATTCTCAAGTGTTGAACGAGAAGTTTTGAAGATGACAAAGGACCTGGTGCTAAGTGGACCGCGAAAAGGTTCATAGTCGAAGTGAGAAGAGCAGATGTTCAACGAGATAATCAAGTCAGAGTTGAAGAAGGAAAGAAGAGAACAGCTGAAGACAATGTTCCAATCCTACCGGAAAAAGAAGAAGCAAGAAGCGGTGCTGAAAAGGACGCGGTTCCTAGATGAAAAAGGATTGGAAACTTAAGGCAAATTAACTTAGGTTTTAAATAAGAAATATGGGTAACCTTGTTTAAAACTGATTTCAAAAAGGAAAAGGATTCCTAAACTTAGTTGGATCTAGCTAAGTCTAGTTCCTATAAATACAAGTTAATTTGGCCAGAATCAAAACGCACAAAAGACATCTCAACAGAGCATATCAAGTACAATCAGATCGTGAGAAGCTTTGTGTGCAAGAATAAAGGCTGAGCAGCAGAACCTTACGAAGGAGCAGTTTCATAGTTAAGTCTGTTGTTTTAGTTTCTTTGTTATAGGCTATTGAGTTGTAATCTATCAGCTTGTTTTAGAAGCATTAAGTAGAGATTACTTTTTGAGGTTAAGTAGAGGTGACCTTACCAGCTAACGTGTGGCTGTGAAGGTTCTAGGTACTAGGGGGTTCTAGTTCCTTGATTACATTACGTTGTAGTCTAAAACTTGCTCGGAATTTCCTTTAGTGGAAGAGTTAAATCTCAAGAGTTTGGGTCGTGGTTTTTCATCCCTTGAGCAAGGATTTTTCCACGTAAAAATCTCTGTGTTCTTTATGTTTCCGCAATTTGTTTAGTTTCAGAGATAGGTGAAACTTGCAAGGAACCTGGTTCTTTCTAAGTTGAGCGATAAAGTTTAAAGGCAAGTTTTAGGATTTGAAAATTGGGGAAGGACACTATTCACCCCCCCCCCCCACTAGTGTCTTACGAAGGTGCACCAAGTGCAACAAGTGGTATCAGAGCAGGTTCTCTCGAAGAAAGATTAACATCTTGAGAAGGATCTGAACAATGAGTGCACCACCATTCATGCCCGAAGGACACTCTATCAGCAAGCCTCCGCAGTTCAACGGTCAACACTACAAATTCTGGAAGTTTAGGATGGAAACCTTTCTACAGGCAGAAAATTATCAGCTATGGAGGATTACACAGAATGGTCCCTTGATTCCCACAAAGATTGATACATCAGGGAACAAAGTTCAAAAGCCTGTAGAAGAACTTAATGAAAAAGACTTCAAACTACTTCAGATGAATACTGAAGCCATGAAGATTCTTCAGTGTGGACTAGGGCTTAATGTATGTTCACGTATTCCCAAGTGCTCAACTGCAAAGGAAATCTGGGATACGCTAGACAGGTTATACAATGAAGAAACTACAAAGTCAGAAAAGAGTTCAATCGAGGTCATTCCTGTCAAGAATAGCACTGTGAAAAATCTGAATCACTCAGGATGCTTCAGGTGTGGCCAAAGAGACCATGTTACTAAACATTGCCCAACATGGGGACCTTCTGAAAGTGAAAGTGATGAAGAAGAAGAAGAAGAAGAAGAAGAAGAAGAAGAAGAAGAAGAACTAGAAGACGACTCTCCTTTGGAACTGATGGCGCATAATGAATCTTTGATTGATGATACATCTAAGGTAAGTCTCGATGAACTAAAACCTAGACTTCATAATTGTTCTCCCATGGAATTGAACTTGCTTGCACTGTCTTTAATTGAAGAGATTGAAAATTTGAGGTCTGAGAAGGGACAAGCACTTTTTGAGAAGGACCAACTAATGTCAGTTGTGTCTGATTTCTCAATGAGAAATCAAAACTTGGAAAAAGCTAGATCTGATCTTAGAAAGGAATTAACTGCTAAGGAAACTCAAGTTTTTGAACTAAAATAGAAACTAAAACAGAAAGTCTCAAACCTTGAATTAGAAAATCTTCAATTAAAGGAACAGGTGCTTTGTGAGAAGAAGCTAGTTTCAACACTCGAACTTGAAAATCAAAAATTAAAAGAAGGGTCTGGTAAGCAAGGAGTTAGTGAGGCTCAAATCAACCTTGAAGCTGAGCTTAAAAAGAAAAACCAGGTTATACTTCAGCAAACTAAGAAGAACCGGGTTCTTCAGGAAAAGGTTGAAAAAGCTAACTCTGAGCTCACCGGACTAATTAAATGGAACAAGTCTTATGAAGCTTTGAATTGGTTGCATGAAAATCATAATAGAGGTAAACTGGATTAGGACATAGGAAACCTTTACCTGCTTGGAACCATAATAGTAAATATGTAGGACTTCCTTGCAACAAACTCTGCCTCTTCTGTGGTAAGACTGGACATATTAAGAATGAATGCAGTGTTGCAAAATGAGCAATGAAAAGGAATAAAAAATTAGTTTTACTTTATTGGCCTAGAAAAGATTTAATTCATCCATTCGATAACAAAAAGGGACCCAAGCTTGTCTGTGTTCCTGTTACTAACCCTTGATTTTCTTTTGCAGGCTGGAGTAAGATGGAACAACCCAAGCTGGATTTTTGATAGAGGGTGTTCCAGGCACATGATAGGAGATAGAAGAAACTTTCTCTCACTCGCAGCATTTCAAGGGGGTAGTGTGGCGTTTGGAGGAGGCAAGAGCGGTGAAATTGTTGGTATTGGAAAAGTTGGGAGATCTCTCAATCATGCTATTGACAATGTACTCTGTGTGGATGGATTGAGGCACAATCTTCTAAGTATCTCTCAACTATGTGATAGAGGAAATTCAGTGAGTTTCACATCTGTAGGTTGCACTGTAAAGAACCTGCAGACTGGTGAAGTGATAATAGAAGGGAAACGAGCCAATAATGTGTACAAGGCTACATTAGGTTCTCTTCCTAAGAATAATTTGACTTGTCTGAATGTGCTGGAGGATGATAGTCAGTTGTGGCACAAGAGACTAGGACATGCAAGCCTGACTCAATTGAATAAGTTGGAGTCAAAGGACCTGGTTTGTGGAATGCCAAGCAAGAGGTTCAATGAAATCAAGATTTGTGATGCTTGTGTGAGGGGAAAACATGTAAGATCTTATTCAAGTCAAAGAAAGTAGTTAGTACGTCTAAACCACTTAAGCTGGTTCACATGGACTTGTATGGACCGATGAGGGTAAGGAGCAGAGGAGGTAAGAGGTTCGTAATGGTAATAGTTGATGACTACTCCAGATACACATGGACCTTATTCCTCAGATCTAAAGATGAAGCATATGATATGTTCGAGGACTGGGTCAGAGTCAATCAGAAGAAACTGGGGCTTCAACTAGTGAGTATAAGGTCCGACCATGGTACAGAATTTGAGAATGCTAAGTTTGCAGAATATTGTAATAAACATGGTGTGGATCACAATTTCTCTGCACTAAGGACCCCTCAGCAGAATGGTGTAATGGAAAGGAAGAACAGGTCCTTGGAGGACATGGCTAGAACTATGTTGTTGTCAAGCGGTCTATCGAAGAATTTTTGTGCTGAAGCAGTCAACACCGCTTGCTACTTGCTAAATCGTTGTTCTATCCGTCCTTTGTTAGAGAAAACTCCCTATGAGCTGATTAGAGGCAGGAAACCTAATATTGCACATCTCAGAGCTTTTGGGTGCAAGTGTTTCGTACATAACAATGGGAAGGAACCTCTAGGGAAATTTGAAGCTAGATGTGATGAAGCCATCTTCTTGGGATATTCTTCACAAAGTAAAGCATATAAAGTGTTCAACAAGAGGACCTTGACTGTAGAAAAAAGTGTGCATGTGGTATTTGATGAATCTGAAAGTGTTACAAACAGACGAGAAGATGATGATCAGGAGATCGGTCTTGCAAGAGATGAACCTACTGAAGACCCTGAGAATTTGAATGGAGTTAAAAGTAATCAGGATGATAAGGATCAAACTCAGAGGGAACTAGAAGGCAATCAGACAGGGGGAACTGAAGAACAAGATAAAGAAGACTTAGATGGCTCAGATCCTCTTGGAAACGACACTCAGCAGATTCAGCCTAAACCTTGGAGATATCAAAGTTCTCATCTACTGGAGAACCTCATGTCTGATCTAAACACTGGAGTTGTTACTAGAAGAGCTTTGAAGAACTTCTGTGCATTCTTTGCGTTTCTGTCCTCAATAGAACCAAAGAATGTATGTGAAGCACTTGAGGATCCAGACTGGGTGATTGCGATGCAAGAGGAACTTCATCAGTTTGAACGAAGTAAGGTATGGCACCTGGTCCCTCGACCAACGAACAGGTCCATCATTGGTACTAAATGGGTGTTTAGAAACAAGCTGGATGAACATGGCATAGTAACAAGGAACATGGCAAGACTGGTGGTTCAAGGTTATAGTCAAGAAGAAGGAATCGATTATGATGAAACCTTTGCACCTGTTGCTAGAATGGAGGCCATTAGGATGCTTATTGCCTTTGCAGCTTACATGGAGTTTAAGCTGTATTAGATGGATGTGAAGAGTGAATTTCTTAATGGTTATTTGAATGAAGAGGTGTATGTGGTTCAACCACCTGGCTTTGAAAGTACAGAGTTTCCTGATCATGTCTACAAACTTGACAAAGCACTGTATGGGTTGAAACAGGCTCCTAGGGCTTGGTATGAAAGATTGTCTGGGTTCTTATTGAAGAATGGGTTTACAAGAGGTAAAATAGACAATACTTTGTTTTTAAGGAAGAAAGCCAAGGACCTGCTAATTGTTCAAGTGTATGTAGACGACATCATCTTTAGTGCTACAAATGAGAACCTTTGCAAGGAGTTTGCCGACCTGATGGGAAGTGAATTTGAGATGAGTATGATGGGTGAGCTAAATTTCTTCTTAGGCTTAAAAATCAAGAAATCTCAGGAAGGTACAATGATCCACCAGCAGAAGTGCATCAAAGAGCTGTTAAGGAAGTATGATATGAAGTCTGCTAAGGATATGAACACACCCATTGCTCCTGGAACGAAGATAGATCTGGATGAAACTGGTGCTGCAATTGATGAAACTAAGTACAGAGGAATGATTGGTTCCTTACTGTATTTAACTGCAAGTCGTCCAGATATTGTTTATAGTGTGGGGTTGTGTGCGAGGTTCCAGTCAAAACCAAAGGAGTCATACTTAACTGCAGTCGAGAGAATCTTGAGATATTTGAAAAGAACTCAAGATCTTGGTTTATGGTACCCAAAAGGTGGAAGTTTTGATCTAACTGGGTATGCAGATGCTGACTATGCTGGTCACTTGGTTGATAGGAAAAGTACATCTGGGATGGCACACTTCCTAGGTCCTTGTGTAGTTTCATGGGCTACAAAGAAGCAAAATTCAGTGGCATTATCCACAGCTGGAGCTGAATATGTAGCAGCTGCTTTATGTTGTTCACAGTTATTATGGATCAAGCAGCAGTTGGAGGACTTTGGAATCAAGTGTGGACCAGTTCCAATCTTTTGTGACAACACCAGTGCAGTCAATATTGCCAAGAACCCGGTCCAGCACAAGATAACAAAGCATATTGATATCAGGCATCACATTTTAAGGGACAATGTTGAGAAAGTCCTACTAACTATGAATTTTTGCAGGACTGAGGATCAAATTGCTGATATCTTCACTAAGGCATTGAACAGGGTATAATTTGAAAAGAACAGGCTTGAGCTAGGGATGACCAAGATACAGTGAACGTAGCAGCACCTGGTTCTCCCAATGATTGGCTAGTAAAGTTTCCTTGTTTTTACTTAGCTTAACTTTGCTTAGTTGATTCTAAATATGAAAACTTAATTGTTTTGCTTGCTAACCTGTTTGGAGCCTGTTTTCATGACTTAGATACTGAAAAATTTTTGAAATAAAGGATATTAGTGAAGAAACTGGTGCATGGACATTCAGGTACACATTCTATGTTACTTACTGAATATATAATGGTTGTCTTACGTGACCTAATTGTTACCAATCACCCTCACTTGGCGCCGGATTAGTTGTAAGCATTTAAAATTCAAATTCTTTGAACCATGCTGGCGTCAGCTCCTATGCGTCATAATGAAGTCGCAGCTTTTTTCGATCCCATCAACCCGTTCCCCTTCCCGATAAACCTAAACCCTTCATTACGCCACTACTTGATCAAGAAACATTATTTCTATAGACTGAAACGTTAAAACTCTCTCAAAACATTTTCTCTCTCTAAAACACAATTCTCTGTAAAACAAAATGTCAACCAGTTCCAAAGTAGATTCTCAACTCTCTTCTCCAAAACTCAAAATTTCAAAACTAAATCAAAAGGCAAAGCAACTGGCTGCGAGTCGTTATGTGGCTATGGCGAGAAAGTTTGCAAAATTGAGACAGAAAAAGTTGACGGAGGAAGCAACTAGTAAGAGGAAAAGTGTTCCAGATGTTGGTACGGAGGAAGGAGTCATTGAAACGGTTCAAGAAAACGTTCAAGAAACTGAGAAGGTAAACCCTAGTTCTCCTACTGGTACCATAGTTGTCGATACTAGTGTACCCTCTATGCCTGTAGATTTAGAAGTAGGAGATAAGGAGGAGATAGTTGTAGAAAATCCTGAAAAAGTTGACGAAACAGAGGTTGTGGTAGTTGATGCAAAAGAAACTGATAACACTGTTGAGGAACCTATTCCTGAGACAGTTCCCGTGGTAGAAAAGACTGTTAGTGACAAAGGAGAGGAAAAATCTGCTGAACCTGCTAAAGGACCTGGGAAAGAACCTAGTTCGTACTCTGGTTCTGTGGCAGGTGATGATGCAGATCTGAGAGATATTGATGATTATATGGAAGAGAATGTGGAAGGTGTAGGTTTTACTGAGCCTTTGGATGTTGAGTTGCCTGAGGCCAATCCCTCTCTTCAAACTAGTGAAGGTTACTCCAGTGAGACTGATGTTGTGGTGGTGGAGGAACAGAGGAGATTGGGAAAGAGGCCTGTGGTTCAGGAACAAAAACAAACTGTGAAGAAAAGAAGGTTAGTGAAGGGAGGAGAATTTGTGGGTAGTTCCAAGATTGGAAGTTCTGGTGATGCAGAGGGTATGGGAGAAAGCAGCAGAAAGACAGTGAGTCATGCTAGGAGACCTGCTACTCGAGGTTCTAAGAGCAGCAGGAGAGGATTGTGGAGGAACCTGAGGTTCACAGGAGAGGTTCCAAATCAAAGCTGGTGATTGGAGATGAAAAGGAAGACAAGAAAAGAAGGGTGGCCTATTTTAGAGGTCTGCCAATGGTGAAGGGTAAAATTCTCACTGACCTGGAGCTAGAGGGAATGACTCAACTTGGTGCTAAGTTGAGGGCTCAGGGTTGGTTGAACCTGTTCAGTGATCGTGCTAGACAGCTGAGGGAGCAAGAGGTTCGAGAATTTTATTCAAATTGCACAGTGAGTGAAGGTATTGTGACGACCATAGTCAAGGGGCTGGTGATCGAGTTTGATAGTGTAGAACTGGGTGAGATTTTAGGTGTTCCCTCTCAGAGCTACAGCGAGTATATGAGGAACCCGTGGCCGGCTAGAGGTGATGGTGTGTCTTCTTTGGAGGTGACCCAAAAATTTGCAGGGAGACCAAGACTGGAAAGGGCTACACAAGTTAAGAAAAAGGCAATGCAATCCTTCTACCAGTTGCTCTTTGAATTTGTGCTGAAGAATCTACTGCAGAGGTCGGAAAGGAGGAGTGAGGCCAACTTTCTGGATATGACCTATATGGACCTGCTAGATCGAGAGGTTCGTATTAATCTGCCTGAATTGATGATCAAGCACATTGGTAGGGTAGCTGACATGTGGTTAGGCAAACATGCGCTAGTGTATGGGTTTCTTCTGGGGAAGGTATTTGATTTCGTTGGGGTGCCACTTAGTAAGTGGACTGAGCCGGACCACAATGACTTGTTCGGGAGGAACATTCTTAAGTCTTGTGACTATGTGTTGGATGGTGAACCTGCTGATGAACCAGAGCATATGGAGAAGGATGCAGATGAAAAGAAGAACAATAGAATGGACAGGAGAATTGAGGGGTTCAGGAGGCAGCTTGAAAGGCAAAATGATGAGCTGGCCTGGATGAATGCTGAAAACACAAGGCTGGATGCAGAGCTGGAGCGTGAAAGAGAAGGAAACTCGCGTCGCCTCGCCTTGTTGCTTGCTCACTTTAACATCCCTGATATTCCCCAATTCTGAACCAGTTCCTTTCCCTAGTCCCCTCTTGGTTCCATCTATGGCCTATTTTAAGACAATGTTATATTTCGGTTTGTAATATTCTGGATGTTGTTTGGATGTTTTAAGCCGGTTTGGCTCTTTTTGTTGATATAAATATCCTATCTGCTAGTATTTATTGTCTGAAACAGGTTCCTGACGTTTAAAAGGTTGGTTTGCTGCCATTGGCACTAGAGTCAACTAGACTTAATTTAAGTTGAGCAGGTTCTTACAACTGTGAAACTTTTCGATGATGCCAAAAGTGGGAAGTTAGTTGTTGTTAGTTCATTATATGTTTGGACCTAATTTTTTGCCTAACTGTTATTACCCTGGTTCGTGGTTAGTGGTTGATTTTTACAGGTTCTTGAGAATGTAAACCCTCGGTGAGACAACATTGTTTGTCATCATCAAAAAGGGGGAATTTGTTGAACGAGAAGTTTTGAAGATGACAAAGGACCTGGTGCTAAGTGGACCGCGAAAAGGTTCACAGTCGAAGTGAGAAGACCAGCTATTCAACGAAATAATCAAGTCAGAGTTGAAGAAGGAAAGAAGATAACAGCTGAAGTCAACGTTCCAATCCTACCGGAAAAAGAAGAAGCAAGAAGCGGTGCTGAAAAGGACGCGGTTCCTAGACGAAAAAGGATTGGAAACTTAAGGTAAATTAACTTAGGTTTTAAATAAGGAAATATGCGTAGCCTTGTTTAAAACTGATTTCAAAAAGAAAAAGGATTCCTAAACTTAGTTGGATCCGGCTAAGTCTAGTTCCTATAAATACAAGTTAATTTGGCCAGAATCAAAACGCACAAAAGACATCTCAACAGAGCATATCAAGTACAATCAGATCGTGAGAAGCTTTGTGTGCAAGAACAAAGGCTGAGCAGCAGAACCTTACGAAGGAGCAGTTTCATAGTTAAGTTTGTTGTTTTAGTTTCTTTGTTATAGGCTATTGAGTTGTAATCTATCAGCTTGTTTTAGAAGCATTAAGTAGAGATTACTTTTTGAGGTTAGTAGAGGTGACCTTACCAGCTAACGTATGGCTGTGAAGGTTCTAGGTACTAGGGGGTTCTAGTTCCTTGATTACATTACGTTGTAGTCTAAAACTTGCTCGGGTTTTCCTTTAGTGGAAGAGTTAAATCCCAAGAGTTTGGGTCGTGGTTTTTGATCCCTTGAGCAAGGATTTTTCCACATAAAAATCTCTGTGTTCTTTACGTTTCTGCAATTTGTTTAGTTTCAGAGATAGGTGAAACTTGCAAGGAACCTGGTTCTTTGTAAGTTGAGCGATAAAGTTTAAAGGCAAGTTTTAGAATTCGAAAATCGGGGAAGGACACTATTCACCCCCCCTAGTGTCTTACGAAGGTGCACCAAGTGCAACATCAAGAACTCATCATGATACTCTTGAACTGTCTTGGATCCTTGCTTTAACTCATAGAGCTTTTGAAATTGAGCTTGCCTATACGTGGCACTAAAATACTTAGCATCCATTGCTCTCTTCAACTGTGCCCAAGTAGTGACTTCAGGATAGACATTCCTTCGTCTCAACCTTTTGTCAGCCTCCCACCACGTCGATGCATACGCTTCGAACAAAGCAATAGCATGTGCAGCTTTTCTCTCTTCGGTCATCTCATTGGTTTTGAAGATTCGTTCCATTTTAAGCTTCCATTCAAGATATTCATCCGGATCACTAGTTCCTCTGAAGGGTGGAATAGTGATCTTTACACACTTCAAGTTTGAATCTCGAGCACCTCGAATCGGTTCGGGATACTCATCATAGTAATCATCAGCCTCGCGCTCAATATTCCGATCAATATTTGCGCCTCGGCCATGACCTCGGAAATTTCCACGGCCTCAATGGGCTTGCCTTCATTGAACGAACGGCTGCTCATATTCAGGTTCGGCATCAGGAAATTCTCCTTCATCGACCCCTTCATCAACGACCTTAACTCGTCTTCGGGCCATTGGAAGTGGTATTCTATCACCTCGGGGAATGCCCAAGTTTTGATAATCAGCTTGGGGATTGCCCGAGTTTTGTTGTTGTGCTTGGGGATTGCCCAAGATTTCCTTTCGAATTGCCTCGCTCTTCAACTGATGTTGTCGAATAAGCTCAGCATACAGCTCAGGTTTCATCGGAGTGGAGTTGCTAGTTCCAGTTCTGGACCCAGGTATGGCCACGGACACACTTCCTTGCTCGAGTTGAGCT
This sequence comes from Petunia x hybrida, assembly GCA_037355625.1. Lineage (NCBI taxonomy): Eukaryota > Viridiplantae > Streptophyta > Magnoliopsida > Solanales > Solanaceae > Petunia > Petunia x hybrida. The sequence goes on along the minus strand of JBBBVM010000574.1, from coordinate 93,448 downwards.
ACTCGAGCACTCACTCCCCTCACTTCAGCACTGACGCCTTGTATCACATCCATGAGATCGGCTAACGACACTTCGGGCTTCTCAATGCCTTTGCCATCGCTTCCATTCCCAGCCATAGTACCTGCACGAATCAAAGACCAAATAAAATGTTAAGGTTAGAAATCACCTCACACACTCCCTCACCTTTAATGGGTGGCACTCGGGTTCACTCAATTTATGGGTTCGGTTTTGGGTCACTCAAGAACTTGTAGCCAATGGCTTCCTCGGTTGATCAACTTCTCTCGGTTCCTTCGAATTTGACAAGTTACACTGTCTCCTTCGGGATGAGTGAATTGATACGACTCGATGGAACGGACGCTATTTACTCTGCGCTTCAGAAGTCAAAGAATTTTCTACAAAATTGGACTTCGGTCACCCCACGCACGAGTTCCTATAAGCTCAAATGAGTTAGTACGACCTCGAGTAGGAAGAATTACTCCAGAGATCCACTAACTAGATTTATCGAACACAAGAAAAGTAGAAACCTAGGAGAATCTACCCTTCGATTCCTCTTCGGAATTATTTTCGAACACACCAACTCTTGCCGTACAAGAGTGGTCCCTCCTTGGCACGGATAGGGTTTTCCTTATCCAATTTCCTTTTCTAGCTGACAACTTTTTCACCTAGTGTTTTTGATCTTTACACTTTACCCCTTTCTTCTTCAATGGAACAGTGACGTTTTAACTTCGGTGTACTGACAAGCTCACTTCATTCACTGACCAAGAATTTAACAAGCTTTGGGTTGTCTTTTACTCCGGTAACATCATTAACGGAGGAAATCAATTCAAAGTTCTTTGAGCTAAGAACTCAGCTCCTCGTGTCCGTACACTGTTACAAAGGTAACAATTTTCCGGCGTACGGGCGACGGTTTAATCAATAGAACTTCGACATTTTAAGCACAAACAACCCAAAAATACTCAAGAACCACCAGTCTTCATCGGTATCAACAAAGACACAACTGGGGTCGAGTTCAGTCACCACTAAGCTCAAAACAGTCCAAAAATACGTTGAGAATCCCTAGTCACAAACGTTTTACATCGGGCACTCAAATCACTCCTTGGACAGTGGTGAACAAGAATCAATGGTTGTTTGATTCAAACAACCAACAAATCAACTCAAATTTTTGAATTTTCTTTTCGACTTTTTTTTTTTGTAAAAACACCACAGCAATAACAATCAACAACAAGGAAGAAAGCTGAAACTGGAGACACAAGCACGAGATAAACGAACATGATTTGAGGTTGTGGAAACAAGCTCAAACCTTGCTCAGATACCAAGATGGTGCAAACAAACCCGAGGGATAAGCTAACACGAAGAACGCGGAAGAAACAACAATAAGATAAAGATAGAAGCAAGACAAATCTTGCATCGATTCGAAAGAACGATGAGGAACTAGTCTCAGGCTCGATCGAATGAAGGTCAAGAATCACCTATACTAAGCAACAATCCTCAAGAAAGACAACGCTTCTTGCAAATTGAATGACCAAGAAGAAAATGTTCAAACGACTAACACCGATTGACACAAGTTCTTTATAATCCCACATCGGGGTTCGGGCTCCATCGGAGACACTCAATAGCAACTGCTATATCAAATATTCACCAACAAGTTCCCTCACAAATGAAATGTAATGGAGTATTTATAGGCTACGCTAAGGATAAAACAGTAAATGGTCACAGGTGACCAATCAAAACAAGCCACACAGGGCTGAGTTAATGTGTGTGTTCGACAGCCTTGACTTTGGTATTTGGTTGCTTGCTCGAACACATTTGTCATCGGGCTCTCACTTGACTTCGAACACAATTTTTTGTGTTCGGTTCTGTGCTGCTAGGCGCCAAGAGTTGGTGTTCGGTCACTTCGTCCTCGGGCTCAAATTTGAAGATGTAGCCTTCGGTTCTTGAGTTCGGCCACTCAGCTTCGGAGTAGTTGCTTTCCTTTGACCAAGCCAAATGAATGTGAACATCGTGCAGCAGCTTGCCTTGGCTTCGTGTCATCGGCCTCGGTAGATCAAATACTTGATCAGCACGTGTTCGGGCTGCATCAGCATAGTAAAGGGTAGGCAGCCCGGTGAAAGGATAACATGACAAAGGTTGTACAACCAAAATGAAAGAATGATAGGAAACCTTGTATGAAGAGATACACAACTCAATACGAAAGGAGTATACAGCCCGACGTGACAAGCACACATTTAATGGATGAAAAGCATTGGACATACAATTCGGCGTCACACTGGCATGATGATCCAATAACAGTTCAGCACGACAAAGCAACTACCTCCTGGCGAGAAGCATTAGCAAATGGATATCCCTCAGAGGAGGGGCACACATTTCCTAGCACCGAGCACCTGAAAGCGGACCAGACAAAGGAGAGCTCAACTCAACAGGGAAGTTTACTTTATCTTTGTTTTTATCTCAATTTGTATTTGTCTTGATTTTGCTATAGGGACTCTCCGATCTCTCGACAAACCCATGCGTCCCATTCTCACACCTGCTCCCAAAATTACTACCAATTGTGCAACCACAAAACCTCATAGCATCATCCCAAAACCCAATTCAAAAGTCCTAATCCTACAAAAATGCTTTTGCTACACCCGCAAGTTGCCTAGTTTGCCGAGTTCCAAAGCATTCAAAGCTACAAATCCATACTCGCACCAGTGATCTACCCAACCTTTCCTTGCCAGTTGGGTACCAGCTCCGTATTCTTTCCTATTCGTGTCTATCTGTTTGAATCGTGCATATTCATCGTGCTTTATTCCTCAATATTCCTCAGTTCATTCAAGACAATGTGGAGGCCAAGATGACTCCTCTATCGAGTTATAGTGGAAAATGTGCCCATGTAAACCCCTCTTTATAGGTGTGTCGTGCACCACATCTTCATAACTAGGACGTTTACAAGCCTATTTCACCACAGTCGATCTATCGATGTTATCTCGACTTCGACAACGCCTTTGTCCTACCTGCAAATTACCTATGCTGTCAAAATCCAACACGCCCGAAGCCAATCATCTCATGCTCCCACAAATAATCTGTCGAATCCTTCATTGCAAATTAGGATGTCATCCCGCATTTCCCTCCTATGAATATCTACTTTGTCTATTCAAGCCTATATGCGCCAATCGTGCGTGCCTTCGTGCTTAATTGTGCCCATCTGTTTGAATCGTGCGCGTTTATAAAATCGCTCCTCAAAGTTTCTCAGTTCAGTCAAGGCAATATTGAAGACGAGATTACCCAGTTATCGAGATGAAGTGGAAACTATGTACATATAAACTCCTCTTTATGGGTGTGTAGTGCGCCACATTTTCATAACTAGGATGATTATAAGCCTCTTTTTCCACGCCTGACCTACCGATGTTATCTCATCTCCGATAGTACCTTTACTTTATTCTTCATTTATCCCGCCAAAAACAAAGCATACACGAATCTAAACTTTACATACTCGGATAAGTTTAGTCTTTACATCCAAAATCGTACGTCATAAACAACTCACACAGGCAACATACTATTCTAGAACTACACGCGGCCTGATTCTCGTGAAACCCGAGATATGTAGGCAACTCAGAGACCGGGGTTCGGCCAAAAACACCCCAAAACTCTCATTTTCCCTTTTCAATTTGCCTACCAGTCGCGACAAAATTGGCTACTCCATCAACTATCTTTGCCCGAAGACTCTTTCATCATCCCCGGGCAAAGAGGGGCAGCTGTTGACACCCAATTTTGTCCCTCATTTTTCTAAAATCGACTATAAATTAACTTAAAGGTGCAATTTTACTATTTGTGCAAAATGTGCGTTAGAAAGCATGCATTTACGTGTGTTATCCTCTACTTATATATTTAATACTTAAATGTGGCTATATTACGTAATTTTACATCATTTAGGCTATTTATAAAAATATGGCTATTTGTGCAATTTTAGTGCATTTGTTGTATTTAGTAATTATTTGTGGCTATTTATACTTAATTAATTTAATTTGCATTCCAATTTCTTGTTATGTGTGCATTTCATTATTTGTTCATCCTATTTATACAATATATATACGTATATTTATATTTTTCATTTATTCAGCACCTTTAAGTAAAATATTAGCCGATCAAATAATCATTTCATTTCGACTCCCTGATTTGTTATATTTGAGTTCCTTTTGAATTTAAATATATGCAAGTCTTCCCTCTTGAAATCTTTTCTACGAACCTGGACAAGAGTCCGTCTAGGTACGCCCATTCTGTAATCAATTGATGTTTTCTTCCAATCATTTAGTTTGAATTCTCTTGAATATTTTTGCAATTATTTTTATATTCCAAAATACTTCTTTTTCCATTATTTTAAAATCCCCTTTTGTCTTGAATCTAAACAAGCGTTTGTCTAGATTCATTCATTTTTGCACAATACATTTTCTACATATTTCTTATACAAAATATATTTTTCGCTTTATTTCAATTCTTTTAAATTTCGATTGAACCTAGACACAATACCTGACCAAATGTATTTTTCTACATTAAATCATCTTCTTCCTAATTTCAAGTTCCTATTCCTACTTGAATCTAGACAAAAGGTGGTCCGAATTCATTTTCTTTATTTGAATTTTGAAGGAAAATAATTTTCTAAATCCAATCCAATATTCTTTCCTAAACTAATCCTTCCCCATTTTGGAAAAGAATTCAAATGGAGAATCTTATCCAATCAAATCCCTTTCATTAAGCCTAAATTCCATAATCACCTCTCAATCTCCAACAACTTTTTTTTCCCCAAAATTTATATACATCATCAGACATACGGACAAGGACACAGATATAGATACAGTACACACAACACATTTTTCCAACTCCATGGGGGACCCCACTGACTTTTGGGGTCTTCTTCCCCTACACACTCTCCTTCCCAAAAAATACAGATGCACAACACAGTACATACCCACACCTTTTTTTTGGTCTTCTCCCCCATATACACATATCACCCATACACACAAACACTACGCATACTCCCTCTACAATTACAATCAGCAGACCCGACCCCCTCCTGATCTTCTTCATGCCATTTTTGAAACAAAGCAAACACAGCTAACACCTCCTCTCCTTGGTTACATATAACACCATCCCCAAACCACCAATACCTACCCTTTTTCCTTTCACAGCCACACACCCACACCCACGCACTGACCAACACCACAACACCAATACATCCACACACACACAGAACACACAGGCAAGAGCAGATACGCACGCCGTCTTCGATCTCGTTTCCTTACACCATCCAACACCCTGCACCACCAGTCATACGAGCATTAGCACTCGCACATCACAAAACCAGTACATATATACACAAATACCCACACATAATCAAGTATAAATAGGGGAAGTGGGTTCAGCGGCAAAAAAGGGGTTAAGGGTGGCACAATCACCGGAAGAACAGCCTTCGATCGCCGTTTGTTCCGCTCTTGACGTTGTGTGATTGAAACAGGAACAAAGACTGGGATGGCAGTGACGCCGTCGTTCTCTCACCGAAAAAATGACCGGCCGTCGCTCTTCCTCTCCTCCTCCTCCGCCTGTTTGAATACTGCTCTGTTCGCTTATTTCTATTGCTATTCCTTCGTCATGAAATGCTTCTTTGATCTTTTGATGTAATTGATGCAGTGATGGAGTAGATATCAATTTTTGATTGCTTGTTGACTCACTTATCCCATTGAGTTGACTCGCTTTGTTGCACCTGTGTTGACTTGCGACATTTTGGTTGATTATTCTGATTTGTTTGAGCTGATTTATACACTGATTTAATTTTCTGAGTACAGGGAACCGTTGACATATTTTGGATAATTTTTATCTGATCACAAGAGGTTGAGACTGATTTAGAACATATATTACAACACGTGTTTGGCCAAGGAAAATAATTATTTATTTGAGGCCTACACACTGATTTGAACACGATACTACCGTTACACTCCCCGCGTCCCTAAAAATAAATAGGCGATGACGATGCATATTACTTTGCAAAGTAAGCGATAGTGGAGTGGTGGGATTAAAGGTACTTGGCATGGCAACACGACCGGCCGGCGTGTTTGCAGCTGTACCGACATCCTTAACCTCTGCTTGATGCAATACAATATTCTAAGCCTACCCTTTTATAAAATTCCTTTTCCCCTTTATTTTAAATTACTATTATTACTATTATTATTATTATTATTATTATTATTATTATTATTATTATTATTTACCAACTTGACTTCATTTATTTTTGCAAGGTACATTTGGATAAATATCTTCAAAACAACACTCCAAAAATGCTTCTAATCTTACTTGCTATTATTTTCTCTTAATATTAATTTTTATTATATACTAACTAATTTGTTTTATTTTGCTAGGTGCAATTCTTTATGGAAGAAGCCTATTAGTGAATTGGAACTTTTTATCTAATCTTAATTATTATATGCATATCATAATAGTCGTTTAATTATTTGTCTAGTCCATTTGTTTAGTTACTTATTTTGAATCCCAATTATAAAGTCCGGTCGGTAACCACATTTGGTGGAGCTTGAGAGGTGCCTAACCCCTTCTTCTCGAGTTAACTTGAACATCTTACCTAGATTTCTGGTTCGTAGACTAAGTTTCGGAGTTAATTGTAAAATTGGCTAGAAATGAAATAGGTGCCCTAATACGCCTAGTTAAAAAATATGTTAGGTGGCGACTCCAACTCTTTACCCGTGGGTTACCCAATAAGTCAAGTCCTATTTCGAACTTTAATCGATTCGGATAAAAATAGGATGCGACACTTGATAGCTGAATACGCCTCGGCTCCTCAATCACGCCTTGAACTCGGTCTTGGAGCGAAACCTGCCAAAACGAAATAAATAGACAAGGAACAACAAAAGGGTGAGTCGAAAGGACTCAGTAAGTGGGGGCTGGCTAGCCACCTTAAAGAAGCAGATATGCTAGCCAGGGAAAAGAAAAACAGATAAAAAAAATTCACCTTATTTCAACAATAAAAAGGCAGAGGCAAATAATAACTGAAAATACGTATGGAACCATAAACTCATAAACAACCAGGGTCATAAAATAGACAGATTATATGAAATACATGACACATACACAAAACATCACACTATAATCATACAATACACAGCAACCAGTGCAATGAAATGGAATGAATGCAGTACGATGCAATGGGGTCACATGTGCTAAATGAATGGAGCGGAATCCTCCTACTCCGAGGCGGAATCCTCCTACCCTCAATATGATGCAAGGAGCAGAATCCTCCTACCCTCAATATGATACAAGGAGCGGAATCCTCCTGCTCCAGGGTGGAATCCTCCCACCCTCAATATGATGCAATAATAACCCTTCACCGGCGCGGGGCTCTTATCGACTACAGGGAAGTATGTGCAATAATAACCCTTCACCGACGCGGGACTCTCATCGACTACCGGAAAGTATATGTCAAGCTCATAACCAGAGTACAATTCTTCTATGATCAATGCAATATCAACAACAAGGCATAACATACAATATATAGTGTACATCAAAAACTAATGCATAGTAAGTACGCCTATCTGCAGCTATACACGTAAGGAACACGTAGTAGAATATCCACAAGGCCAAAGGCTACAAAAGAAATGGATATAATCACTTACCTCTGTCTGAAGAAGATACCCACTATTCAACAATCACGTTTTCCCATCGAACCTCCTCCAAATGTTCTCGCTCTCAATTGTAACTTGCTGAAGCTTTAATGACCTGAGATCGCTAGAGTAAGTTTTACAGCCACTTTATCTAAGCTAACTGACCCTACTAAGCTAAAGATTTACTTTGCTTTAATGTTGCTCATATCTGTGTCTTCAAAACGAGCAGTAACTTGTTAATTCCTAATAGTTAAAGCTTCTCTCTCAATTGATATATTATATTGCTATAAGTAAAGCACACTCAAGTATATCCACTCACCACCTCTTTCTTCACTTAACCCAAGATATCTTTTATCTTAATCTCTTTCTTGCCTTTTATTTTTAATACTATTTTAATTTTGTATTAAAGTAGAAAAATTATTTAAACTTCCAAACATGCTATTTCCTTTAGAAATTTACTATAGTAATGAAAATTAAAACAGGATCTTACAAAGCTTGGAATTATCCCAAATTTTTCATGCAAGTTATACAACATTTATGTGATGTACTCGCTAAGACGGATCTCAAATCAAATTCCTGAAACTCAAGATGCGAATTAAACGGAAAGAGATCAAATTATTAAATTTCGGCATTTTAGCGGAAACTATCCGAACGACCTCGGAATTCTTTTTCGAAAGTTCACACAGGTCACGTATGACCATGCAAACTTAATGACACTTTCAGATATCGAATCAGAGCTCATTCGCCAAAATCGAGCTCGAAAACCTCTTTTAAAATTTACCGACAATGGAAACTGAAACCTTCATCCGATATCTGTCAAACGAAGTCTAATTTAGCTAAAATCTTACAGGCAGGTCCTAACAGACCTTACAGAGATTTTAAGACTGTCTGCATGTCAATCGGAGTCCTAACTCTCGAAACGACTAACCGAGGTCAATTCATTCTCCTTCACTTAGACTCTAGTTCGTGCTTAAACGAACTTGAGTCTACAGCAAAATTCACACAGATAACAATAGAACTTGCACAAACTTCATAAACTACTCCACAGACATTGTCTCATGATAACAGTATCATAATTACAACACGCACACCAAACTTTTAGAATAAAACATATCTGGATAATATCATAACACCATTGCCCAGCTTATTTTTGACTAAGTGGACCCTTCATCGATCACGAGGGGAGAGTTCTACATTTTCGGAACAAAGATACACTGAACACTGGATGGATTAACATGATTCTGCCAATGAATCATCTCATTGATATACTTTTAGATATAGGACAGATCGATGAACTAAGAATTAGCTTACGCTTCAGCAACGCCTTAGAGATTTAATATTAGTATTCAGTATTGGAGGAAGACTTCTCCACTTAGAGCATAAACTCATACAACTAATTTGAATAGGAATAGCCATCCTCGCACAACCTGCTGGATTATGGAAGACTTAGCTAAAAACATAACGCGGCTCAGATCTGAGCTACTAAATTACCTCATGATTTGCATAACAGTTGCAACTCTCGAGTTCACTACTCTCAAACCTTTACCACAAGCACCACCGCTCAATAGCTCAATTCATGGGTCGGACGACACTCTCCATTACCTTTAGTAGCCTTGAAACACAACAATGTGCTTACCCGGCTACCTTGATACACACTCTGGCTCAACATAGGGAACATCACAAGCAGCTACCAATAGCCCAAGCTCACTAGTGCCAAAAGAAGAAGAGATGGTACTAGACCGAGGATATGAATAATTAAAGCTTCAGGAAGCTCATCTTCTTATTTGCTTGGCTATCAGAGCAGACTACTTCCGAGTCAGGCTAGTCCAAGAATCACAATTGAAGAAATAGACATTAAATAAGCTTTATGGAACAACATCTATGCCAATTTAACCTTCCAATAACAAGGAAACTCCGATAATTTACCACAAAACCCTTTTATAACTGAGACAAGCTCATAGAATAACATGACTCTACTAGAGTCTCGAACCAAGAGGAGACGTGTAGATTGAATATTACTTACTAATAACTTTATACTGCAAGAAACAATGATACTTTCTAATGGTGAAGAATAAGAATTCTATCATCCTACTAACACTGGATTCCATAGAAAGAGGTGGACTAACTTGACATAATAACAGAAGGTGGCACAACAATATGCCAAGCAGACAATACCGATACTCACTCCCAAATCTCACACATTTAAACTAGATAAACTAGTAGGGTCTCACAAATGCCAGGAATAAATCATACTAGAAGCTCATCCCTCTACCGTAACCGATTCTTAATAGAAATAACATCCAAGGAAACCATGGAAATATGATAAGACAAACTATTTCCAGATCGATCGGAAGAATCAAATCTTACTCACATATAAGGGAAGAAGACATACCTGGGTCTACTACATCGGATGCCTCAACATCCTGCCAGACTGGCAGTTTATAGAACTGCCTCTGCAGCTGAGCTAAGCCACTACCTTGATAATCACATTTTGAAGAACCACTGCCACCACACTCTCGACCTCTGCCGGATGGTGGCATATCTCTGGCTGATTGAGATCTAAATGAAATCTCATGCGACTGGGCAGCTGTCTGAGGGCGAGAAGAAGGACGACTGCCTTTCTGCTGAAATAAGGCATGGTTCCTCCTAAGATGACAAGGCTCACGACAATGATAATACCTTTTGGATTCAAATGGATGTTGGACAGACTGCTGGTAAATATAAATACAATACTGAGTTTGATCTTGACAAACTACTGGGGCACTCTGAGAATCATGCGCCACAAGATGAGATAACCTGGCAAATGACCTCCCACGATAATTAGAACCCTTACCTCACTAGAAGAGGCACCATAGTTGCCCACTAGGGCCACGCGAATTCTCGTTCTCCCGCTCTGATTCATCCTGCTCTAACTTATGGTATGCCTCATACCTCCGAGCAATATCCACGACAATATCAAATGAAGTCCCGACCTCAATCTCTCGAGCCATCTGGGAATTCAAGGAAGGAGAAAGGTCATCAATAAATCTTCGAACCTTCTTAGGAGGCTCATGGACTAGCTCTAGAGCATATCAAGCTATCCTCGAGAATTCAATCTCATATTTTGAAACTCATAGGCTACCCTGTCTAATCCACTTAAATTAGCGACGCTTTTCATCTCGCTCGCTGCGGGAAAGGAACTTTTTCACGAATCTACGAGAAAACTCGCACCAAGTCAGCTTAGGCAAGCCTTGCCTAGCTGATAGAAGAGCGGTCCACCAATCCAAGGCTAGACTCTGAAACTAAAAAGCAGTATAATCAACACCATAATGCTCGATATGACCAAGAGCCTGAAGGATATGCTGACATCATCTTTTCTCAAAATTCATGGGGATTATCTGATGCATGGCCTGAGAATATCGAAAGGTTCAATCGGGTAAAATAATGCAGCCTCTTCAGGCACTCGGACCGAACTGTTACCTGGGCAAGCTAATCAGCTAGAACAACTGGAGGCACAACACATGCTACCACTGGAACATAATTTACTGGGGTAACATCAGGAACTGAAACATGAGCTCTCTGAGTCTGAACATCTGCATCTACGGTGACCAAATGAGCTGCCTAGGGAATAGGAGGTTCTCGCGGTATTTGCACCACCAAGATTCTCATAAAAGCATTGTAGAGAGCCAGAGGAAACACAAGGCCCTGCTCTTCTTGCACACCGCGAGCTGGCATAATTGGGGCCTCCGCAACTGGATTGTCAGTACGATCCACAACTCTTAGAGCTTGGGCAGCGCTAGCCCCAGGCTAGACTGCTTCATCCTGAACTCCTACCTTATCCTAATTTGTCACACGAGGGTTCACCATTACTACGAAGAAAGTAACGATTTTTTTTTTTGCATCCAAGACCGATGCACGATTAGAAAAGAAGGAAGAGAAACTTCTTAAATACCATCATAGCCTCTCGTAGATAAGTACGGACGTCTACATACCCATCAGCGAGATTCCACTAGAAATTGTCTCAGTCTGGATAGACTCTAAACCAGGCTCTGATACCAACTAACACGACCTAAATTCCAGCTAGGCCATGCGGGCACTGGACAACCTCCCTTAGACCCATCGGGCGAACCCTTTTCAATCGAAATAATAAATTGAGCACAAAACTAACTCAATAAAAAGAGACAAGGCTTAGAAAACATAAACATATATCTAAGCTGTACAGAAGGAACTACATCAAATAACCCGATAAACTAAGTTTAGAGCTATCTAGACCAGACATCTAAGAGTACAATGAATATATACTTCTCCCGAATGGAGCAAAATATTGATAATTTGAAAAAACTAGATCAAGCTATAGGTCTTGCTCAAGAAGAGCCTGCTGAAGTTACAGAAACTCCAGAAGAAAAGACAGAAATGCAAGAACCTGATGGCGAACTAACTTAGGGGGAATAAGAAGTCAACATGGCGGAGGAACAACTGATCGTGATGATGAACATGATGAAGATGATGAACCCACTCTAAATGAAGCTGCAGGTCCTTCACATCAGATTCAGTCAAGAACATAGAAGCATCAAAGTTCTCATCCGTTGGAGAATGTGCTATCTGAGTTAGACACTGCATCATGACCAGGTCTGCACTGAAGAATTTTTGTGCTTTTTTTGCATTTCTCTCAACTATGGAACCATAAAATGGTAAGGAAGCGTTGGAAGATTCAGGTTGGGTAATAGCTATGCAGGAGGAACTGCATCTGTTTGAAAGAAGCAAGGTGTGGCACTTAGTTCCTAAGCAAAAGGACAGACAAATTATTGGAACTAAGTGGCTATTTAGAAACAAGCTAGATGAACATGGTATTGTCATAAGGAAAAAAGCTAGGCTGGTGGTTCAAGGGTATAGAAAAGGAGAAGGAATTGTATGATGAAACCTTTGCACTAGTAGCAAGGATGGAGGCTATAAGAATGTTGATTGTCTTTGCTACTTATATGAAGTTCACTTTGTATCAAATGGATGTGAAGAGTGCCTTCTTAAATGGCTATTTGAATGAGGAAGTCTATGTGATTCAGCCACCTGGCTTTGTGAACAGTGAGTTCCCTGATCATGTATATAAATGTGACAAGGCGCTTTATGGATTGAAGTAAGCTCCTAGGGCATGGTATGAGAGGTTGTCTGGGTTCTTACTTAAGAACGATTTACAAGAGCAAAGTTTGACAACACTCTGTTTCTGAAAATGAAAGGAAAGGAGTTGCTTGTAGTTCAAGTTTATGTTGATGACATCATCTTTGGTTGGTAGATGAGAGTGAAGATGATGGGGAAGAGACTGAGTCTGACTCAGAAAGTATGGAAGAAACAATTGTGGTTCCTAGGAAGGTTGCTACCATATCAGCATTAAAACAACAGGAAGAAAAACTGCAAAAGTTTGCTGAGAAGAAAAAGGCTGAAAAGATGGCACAAAAGAAGCAAGCCCCTGTTGAGAAGAAGATTCTAGACAATGAGAGTAGTGATGAGGATGGTGATTATGATGATCCAGATGACTCTGATTCAGAAACCTCAGAGGATTCTAAGAAGAAGAACGATGACAAAGAAGAGGTTGACAGGGTTGCCTTCTATATTACAAAGCAAGTGTTGCATGGAAGTATTTGCTGCGATCTGGAGGAACCAAAAATGAAGCCTTTAGTTGAAAAGGTTAATGCACAGGGTTGGACACAGTTTTTTTCAAAAGAGAAGAGGTGTTTATATATAGAACAGGTGAGGGAAATTTATGTGAATAGCAGAGTTGCTGGTAGGAGAAGTTTTTCAGAGCTTGAGGGAATTGATATTGAGTTTGGGAGATCTGAGTTGGGAGTGATTTTAGAGGTTCATGCTGAAGGTTATTGCAGGTACTTGAAGTTAAAATGGCCAAAGAGAACTGATAATGTTACTCCTTTGGATGTGACTAGGAAGTTCATTGGTAACCCTATACTTAGAAAAGAAAGAAAGGTTAAGAAGAAGGAGATGGAACCAACTCATCAGCTGATCTCTGAGTTTGTGCACAGGTTTTTTCTATCAAGGGGTGAGAGGAATAGTGAGGCATGTGTACTTGATTTGACATACATGGATCTGCTAGACATAAGTGTCAAAATAAATCTGTCTGGACTTATCATCAGGCACATTAAGAGGATTGCAGACACTGACAAGAAGGGACACTCTCTTGTGCATTCCTACATATTGCAGTAGATATTTGAACGCTTTGGAGTGCCTCTCAAGAATGGGAAGAAGCCAACACATCATCAGATATTTGGTTTGAATATGTTGAAGACATGTGATTTCTTCAAGGAAAAGAGGGCATCCAAACGTCCAATACATGTTAAGATGGAGAAAACTGATGAAAGTGAGGATTTTGGACCTAAAGAAGCTATTGCAGCTATGAAGGAACTGGAGCAACATCTATTGGAGCTGAATGAGGAGAATGCAGAGCTGAAGAGGCAGTTGAAGCTGAAGGATCAAGAAATTGATTGCTTGACCATTGAGTGCAATAGACATCAGGTCGAGTTAGTTGTTGAAAGAGCCAGCAATTCAAAGAATCTGGATGCACTTATCAAGCACTTCAAACTTTGACCTTAGACCTTATTTTCTCAGTTCCAGTCCAAGAACCTTACCCTTTTCCCTCTTTAGTAATGCATGATTAAGACAATTGTTTCTTTTTGGTCTGTACTTAATGGGCCACATATGTGTTGTGCCTAGGATAATTGGTTTTAAATTGCTTGTTTTTGACTTATGTTTTTCTATATTACCGTTTGGTCCTGGTGGGCTCTTGGATCTGTTGCCTATGTTCTTGCTTATGTAAACTTGTTGCCTTGTGCTATATTCTAGACTATATTAACTTGTTCTTGTAGGATTTTAAAATCTTTTTGATGATGCCAAAAGGGGGGAAAAAAGGAAATGTTAGGATGTTTGTGGCCCAATTCATCTATTTTAAATATCTTTCAAATTGTTTTTGTTATTACTTTGTCTTGGTAATTGTATGTACAGGTTCCTTGGCAATATTTGTTTGTCATCATCAAAAAGGAGGAATTTATTGAGGTGATTGTTGATTGACAAACTAAGGACCTGGTGAAGAATCTAGTCCTTCAGAGAAGGCATGACTGATCGAAAAGATTATGAGGTGTAAATCCGTGTAGAACTAAGAAAGGTGGTGCGTGCATGTTTACTTATCCTAGTCAGCAAAAGAAGTTGTGCTGAGGCTGTCTCTATGAAGTGTGAATAAGAGTTGGTGCTAAACAAGGAGTATATCACAAGAGATCTTCACTTACCATGATTGTGAAGATTCCCAGTGAGAAACTACTAGGGTTTGCATAACCCATATAAAAGCAAGTAGTTGAGGTAGCCGTATTTTTATTCATTCACAAGGAGAGTAGAGAGCAAAGAAAGGGAGATCCAGTTTATTCTTGTGTCTGAACAACTGTTGACAACCATTGAAGAACTTAGAGCATAACTAGTTGTTTCTAAAGGTTCTTTGTTATAGTTGTCATATTACTGTGTATTGAGACTTTTACCTATCTGCTTAGTCTGAGAAGCTAATGTAAAAGGTGAACTTTGTGAGATTACTTTATAAAGCTAGAGTTTAGCTTTGAGAGTGATTATAGTCTAGAATGTAGCCCCTTGGTTACATAGTTTGTAATTTAAAACCTGCTCATTGTATTAGTGGAATTGTTCTCAAAATCCCAGAGTGTGGGTCGTGATTTTTCTCCCTTGAGCAAGGAGTTTTCACGTATAAACACCGTGTTCTTTACCTTTTGTTTAATTCTTTTGGTTTTGGTGTTTGTTGGAAATAGCCGTCACAAGAACCAGGTTCTTATGTTAAAGGGTCGAGTCCTTCAGCAAAAATTGGAGGACACTATTCAACCCCCTCCTCCCGCTTCTAGTGTCCTTAGGAGGTGCTTAGACTATAACAGGGATGGGTAAGAGCACAAAAAATTGAGCATTTCTTATCACAACCCTTTTCGTAGCAGAAGTATTTACCGGTTCTCCACATAAACAGGAAATATAATCTCTCGAACCATTGTCTTACTATAGTTGTTGAATCTGGAGTGTAGAGGAAACTTCAGGACAATTTCACTTGCTAGTTGCATTTGTTTTAAAACTCCTTATCGGATTATGTCTATTGATCTACCAACATCGTCTAAAACATATTTGATATCTAAATCATGTACACTAAAAGTCATTACTAGCGAATCATAGAATGGAACAACATTATGTGTGCATTTGTATCATCAAAGGTTATGTTGTCTCTAGATAGTGCATCCTGGCTCCATTTTCGTTGTTTCCTCGTGTGTAATGGATACCTTGGCATATTTCTTATATGTGATTCTACTCACATCTAACCTACCGGTGATCTCATAGACTGTTATTTGGCAAAGAGGCTTTAGGTGGCTTGTCTCTATTTCGATTCTTCGAGTATGTATGCTTTCCTTTGTCACTGAGTAATTCCCGAAGGAAATCGTTCTTAAGAAGATGGGCTAGTTACTTTGTATCTTATGCTTTACAGTCCCTGGTGTTGTGTCCACAATCACCGTGAAATTCTCACCACTACTCTTGGCTTCTTTCTCTAGGATCTATTCTCATTTCACTAGGCCACTTTACTCTGTTACCAAATCTTTCAATACCGTTACCAACCCCGTTGCGTTGACATTGAAGCTACAATCGACCAACCTCTATATATCTGGATCCTTCCTAATACGAGAGGGTCCCACGTCATCTTTTTGGCTCTTACCCCTACTATCTTGGCATCTATCTCCCTTTTATCTGACCAAGAGGACTTAGGTAAGGATCATATCAACTTCCCAAACCTCTCCAAAATCACTAAAATCACTGCTTGTTTGAAGGTTACTTCGACCAACTACTAAATCTTTCTACTACTAGGTAGCTAACTCTAGTTGTTCGTGTTATCTTATCCTTTATTTTGAGTTTTGTGTTGTAACAATTATATACATTGGCCTAAGTTGTTCGTAGGGGGGTACTCTTTTAAGCTTTCTGGCTGTTTCCTCGTGGCTTCTGAACCCTTTGAGTTCAATATTTTAGAGAATGCTATAATGCCTATTTGTCTGGTACTTCGAGAAAATATCTTCTCATGTTGGAACCTATCTATGAAGATTCTCATTATCTCTTTATTGAATTTTAAATATATTTTTCATTTACCTCTCCACTTTTTGAGCTCATGGGTAAGCGTTAATGAAAGCATTTGCAAAGCTTTACAAAAGACCTAATTGAGTTTCAAGTAAAAGAGAGTACCAATTTAACACATATTTCGTTAGTGTTACTCCAAATTTTTTGACTAACACCAATTCTATCTTCTCTTTTGTATAAGTCATTGCCTTTTACTTCGATCGAGAAGGTTATAAGATAATTTATCGAATCTGTTGTTCCATCATACTTTGTGAGGTATATTGAACCTATTGGGAACTAGAAAACAAGTTTTTTGTTTTCAAGGTTGTTGCGAATACTTGAGTGAACTTTTAAAGATGCCAGAGCCTGACCCACCAACAGCTGATCCTCTAGAACTTGAGTATCCGAGTAGCCCTCCTACCCTCGAGTTGTTTGGTGTAGGATTCATACAAGTCCATCTTTAGGGGCGTAAGGGGCCTTTGGTTTGCATTCCTAGCTAGGGAATATGCTAGCCCCTCAAACTGTATGTTCAAATCTTGTCGTTACGCCATGAGCCCAGCCATTATACCTTGTGAAAGAAGGAATTATTGATTATCTGTCACCTGTTGGTTATCTCTTGCCAGTAAATTTGTACGAGATGGGTGAGGTGAGTGGCTAGTTAAGGTGTTCTATGTGGCCCTGCCATTATTTCTTGCAAAAATGACAACAACGAAAAGTGATCGTAGGATTAAAAATACCTTGAAATAGTTAAAAATATCTTGGACTCCATGGTCGGCGCTAGACTATTTAATCTAAAATTCAATCACTAAGGTTAAGAAACTGTATTTATGTAGCAAATAATAAAACTATATCAAAAGGATTAATCCTTCACTCTGAATAATGCAATACAATGATATCTGAAAAATAAACAATTAAGCAGCGACCATTAATAAGCAAACAGAGCAAGAAACTCTTATTGAATTATGATAAAGCCGGATCGAATGAGATCCAAGCAATTGCAACAACTTGATGATTAAAATAGTAAAGCTAGAGCAATTTAAGTAGGATGTAAGTAATGGAAAAATTGTCTCCTTTACAATAAGGGGAAGAGGAGATTTTATAGTGTAATTTTATACCCAATAACTCTCATATTTATGTTCAACCCTTAGATATTTGAGAGATATATCTGTAGGGATTTGATAATGCTGGAGTTAATGATAGTAGCGGTAGATTTCTTGAAACTCTTTATTTGTTACTATTGAAGTCTTGGCTCGGATTGTCCATTCAATGTGCTAGGGAGCTAGTCTTGATGTTGAGTTATGCAGTGACTATTATATTATATCCGGGTTGGAGTTCCTGGTTCGTCACTTTCGGGTGATTTGAAGGCTTGTTGACACTGGAGTTGACTTTGACTTTTGGTCGTGCTTCCTCATGTCGATTAATGAGTTTTCGACATAATTTTACCAGTACCTTTTTGGAGCTTAAAGTAAAATTAGAGAAGGATCTAGAAAAACGATAGGCAAAACGTAGCAAACAGAACTCTCTGATCCGTTAATTAAAAAATATGCGACATGTCAATAATTTAACAATGTATATCAGAGAAAACAAGAGGATAGTTGAGGGATCTCAACACCGATTCTTCTCTATCTTATACTTATACTATCGTATTTGTAACTGCTTATTATCCAATTAAAATGAGTCTTCCCCTTTCCCTTATTTAAAACTCATAATAGTCGTAATTCAGTTCTAAACTCCCCTCATCTTTCTTTATTTAAGACTCATTGCCCCCCAACGCTCTTAAACTATCCTCACCCTATTATCTACTCCTCTTCATCTACCTTGGAGAGATTGAAATTGGTTTTTAATTCTTTTTTTCAATGGTATATAACTCACTCCTAACCTCTTGATTGAAAGCGACGGTGACTCGTGTGCCAATTGAGCCCATCACTTCTCATCTCTTTGAAGAATTTATAGTTGATTTAAGACAAGAGCACCAACTTCCTCAAAGCCTTTTTTTACGTAGAAATTGAGCTATTATTGTGTTAATTTTATAGCTGCCCTGACGATTATGTAAGTGCTTTTGAAGAGGGTTTTATAAAAGCGTTAAGTCACTTCACTTGTTACCTTAAACTATAATTTGATGTCTATATACTAGAGGATATTGATCGATAATGAGAGCCTAATAATAAGTTTTGGGATAAATAAATCCACCTTCTATGTGGAATAAGCTAATCGAATAATTTTGGGATAACTTTTATTTCAATTTTAACTAATACCAATAATTTAACCTTGAATAAATTATATCCCAATTTTTTTTCGGGGATTATAATCCTAATACCTCAAACGAAATGACCCCTAAAATATTAGATAAATAAACCAAGATTTAGATATCCCTTGATGGAGAACTGGATAATAATAATATTAGCCTAATTTGCAAAAATATAACACGGGAAGCAAAGGTTTGCCTTTTTGCCCGCGCTAAGAGATAGTTTGCGAAAATACCCCCGTTAAGATTTAATGAAAAAAATCCGGGGCCAAGACTTCCCGTTATATTTTTCCGCTTTTCAACACTTATCCCTTCAAGTATTGGCAATAGGCAATACTTGCCGTGCCAAGACTTGTTGCCTATTGCCAATACTTGTCATTGAACCCATGCTCGATTTTTCAACACTTGCACGACAAGTATTGGCAATAGGCAACACTTGCTGCACTGCTTCGTAAGTCTTGGCAATTGTCAAGACTTGCCCCTTCCAGTTTTTCCGGCATTCTCGCCATATAATTTGAAGTATTGACAAAACAACACTTGCCCTTGAAGTATTGCCAATTGCTAAGACTTACAAATTTTTTGCCTTGAAGTCTTGGCTTGCGGACTAAATAAGGGCATTTTGCTAAAACATTCCTTAGCGCGGGTAATTTTGTAAAACCACTCCTTATGGAGGGGCATACGGTGAAATTTTTTGATAACATAAAAAAGGAGTAAAAATTTCGCGTAGGGGCCTGTTTGGCGCGTATTAATTGATCTGTAGCCACCAAAAATAAATTCGCTGAGAAATAGCCATCAACGGACAAGTCCCAGTATAACTGAGACTTTGAACATGTGTAGTTCAGAGTCCCAGTATAAAAACCTGGGACTAGTCCGAGCTGTTTGCCAATGCTAATGAAGTGTATGTGCGTGCAGTGACTATTCCTCAATTAATTCTGAAATGGTGGATAATTTTTATTTAACGTGTCCAAAAATAGCTACGCATCAAAATCACCCAAAAAAAAGAAAAGGAGCAACAAAATTCCAGTAAGTCAACAACGCTTCTCGGCCTATTTTGAGTCACCTCTATGTAAAAACAACATACGTCAACATCAAAACCCACAAGACAAAGACCAAAACAAGAAAATAGAAAAAGAAGACTTATAAAGCCATTGTCACAATTAACCAATCATATTCAGCCACGTGTAGTTGAACAAATAAATACTACTCCCTCCGTTCCACTTTAGATGAATCCATTTGATTTTGTACGGAATTTAAGACTTTTGAAACTTGTGGTCTAAAATAAGTTATAGATTTTTGTGTGGCTACAAATCATCTAGAAATGAGTAAAAGTGAATATTTCTTTCCAAATTTAGAAAGAGGTCATTCTTTTTGAAACAGACTAAAAAGGAAATAGGTTCATCCTTTTTTAAACGGAGGGATTACTTAATTTCCCACCAGATTTGTCCGTACACGTACGTGTAATTGATCTGCCATAACCATAGTGTATACCAAACTCTATCCTAGTAATTTACAGAGCACATATTTTTTTGAGTTATGCAAATAAAGAATGACTTATTTTTTGATTTACAATAATTTTAGTTTATTAAATAATTAACAACCATATAAATTTTTTTATAATTTATTTAAAAAATAAGTTTTAAATATATTAAGTTAAACTACGTGACATAATTTGAACAAATATTGGTATACCCACCCCCCAAAACAACCCCCACTACCCTTTCTCTCATTCTTTTCTCTCTCTTCAATCCATTCCCTTCACTTTCTCAAATTATTATTCCCTGCAATTTGGCCCTTTTCTTTAGCCTCATAATCTTAAGCAATTAGGTAGTAACAATGAAGAAGAAACCTTAGCTAGCTTTGGATAAAACCCTAATTTCATTCAAAAAGTTGGAATCTTGAATTGTGGAAACAGAAGAGTAAATGGAAGGAATTGGACATCCAATACCAAGAACCGTTGAAGAAGTTTTCAATGATTTTAAAGGCCGTAGAGCTGCTTTAATTAAAGCTCTTACCTCAGGTTATTTTTACTTTTACTACCATTTTTCATGCATTATTTTCAATATTTTTCTATAAAAATTCCTATTTTACTACTTTTTTTTCTTAATAACCCAGAAATCCCTTGGTAGTTGTGCATGGTTCCGAATTTGGTGAATAATGGGCCCGGCCCCTACAATTACCCACTTAAATATTACTTTAGTTTTTGTTGTTCGTTGTAACTTGTGTTTTTACCAGTAGAACAAACCTTCGGGTTATATTGCTACTATTTTTCTTTTTAATAATGTGAAATTTTCTGGATAGTAGTGCATGGTTCCAAATTCGGTGAATGATGAGTCTGTCCCCTACCATTGCTTAGATATTACTACTGTGTTTTTTGTTGTTATGTTAGTTGTAACTTGTCAATAAGCGTAGTTTTTATTAAAAGAATTAATGGATGTCCCATTTTGAGACCAAAAAGTAGATTGTTACTAAGAATCCATCATGGAGGGCAGCCCGGTGCATGAAGCATCCCGTGATACACAGGGTCCGAGTCTCTGGGAAGGGCCGCACCCCGTAGCCTATTTATGCATATGTTTTTTTTTTCTTTTGAGAAAAGTAAGGATTTCTTTTCCTGCTTATGTTAGCTTTTCATGCGTGTACTCTGACCTTTTCTTTTCTTTGTCGGTGTGTCTGAATAGTGTTTGATTTTGCTGATGGTGTTGTTTATAACTTTGTGTTATTGCAGATGTTGCGAAGTTCTACCAGCAGTGTGATCCTGGTGAGTTTTCTCTTGCTCAGTCTCTTTTATTGGATACATGCTGTTAATGTTTGTATCTATGTGCCCATTTCGTTCTTTTTTGGTGTTCAATTAAGAGAAATGCGAAATGTTGCATGTGTTCTGCAGGTTTTAATTCCGGGAAGCGTGTCTGTAATTGCTGGTATTGCCTTAAGTAAATGGTTTTATGTGTGTGTCTGTCTATGTATTGAATGACATTGTCATTTGGCGGTTCTGGAGTATGAACCAAGTAATTATGACTTTTGTCACTAAGTGCATGTTTTTGTGTGCGGTTATGAACAAATGGAAAGATCAGATTTTTTTTTTTTTTTAAAAGTTCTTCTTGATGTTGGCCCTTTGAAATGAGTAGTGCTGTGGACCTAAAGGACAAGGTTTACACGGGGCAATTGTGTCCCAAAGATGAATTGCTGATTGCTTATCAGTGTTCTCACGGAGAAGATACGTGAGACTTCTTAGTTTCATGGCATTGGCAGGATGGACTTTGTTTTTTATGAAGTCACATGTATGGAACTTTAATCTTGTATTAGCATGTTAAATGTGTGTATTCAATCGAGCGTTATATGAGAAGTGTTCTATCGAG
Source organism: Petunia x hybrida (assembly GCA_037355625.1). Taxonomy (NCBI): domain Eukaryota; kingdom Viridiplantae; phylum Streptophyta; class Magnoliopsida; order Solanales; family Solanaceae; genus Petunia; species Petunia x hybrida. The sequence goes on along the minus strand of JBBBVM010000574.1, from coordinate 71,090 downwards.
AAGTATGAACTTAGAAGGCTCTGAATTGCTGGTGGTAAATAGAACAGTGTGTTTTCTGTGATGTTTCGTCATTTGTTGCATATCAGGTGTTATTATTAGTAGCTTATGTGAAGCATTTGAATTTGGTTATTTGAAGTTTGTGGTCTGTTTGTAAACATTATTCTCATTAATCATGTGTATTCTCTTCTTTTTTCTTTCTTTTCTTTTGGGTGGACTGTGGAGGGCAGGAGGGTGAGGAGGAAATGAGAGTTTTGTCAATGCTGGTCAACCAACAGATTTAAATGTTTGGACTTCATTTATTCTAAATGTTTACAGGTATAAGATATGGTTTTTACACCAGCATATAACTGTCGAAGTCTTTATATGAAGAGCTATTTCTATCTAATGCCACAGAGTGCAACTCAACCGTGTTTTGTTCTCCTTCATGGTTCTTCTCTTCCTTCCAGTGTGCACGTATTGCTGTCACTTTAATCTTACCACATCTTTTTACTCTATAAGAGCTAAGCTCACGCAGAATTAGCAAACACCTTAGAAAAGATCCCTTGAATGTCAGTCGTCAAATAAACTGTTAATTGGCACTTGTCTTGTGGAAGTTGTGCTGTTGGTATACTCTCAACTTCTGCAATAGCTTCTCTTTTTTTTATTGGAGTTGGGAGGATGGGAGAGGATATCTTTTTTTCCCCTCTTTTGGACATCTATTATGTTGGTTGTACTGTTTAACTCTGCCTTTTTTTGCATTTGGCTTGTCGAATTTGATGTTAGGAATATAAAGAGAGTAAGTTCCTTCTGTGTTCATGCAGCTGTCCTCTTTCTCTGTCTTCTTGTTTGATGCCCTGATGGAGTATCTTCCTTAAGCAGCTATTTATATCATTCTTGATTAGTTATATGACTGCTCCACCATATCCGCATGTGTTTACCTGCAGAAAAGGAGAACTTGTGTCTCTATGGGCTTCCTAATGAAACATGGGAAGTAAACCTCCCTGTTGAGGAGGTGCCTCCTGAACTTCCTGAACCAGCACTAGGCATAAACTTTGCTCGGGACGGGATGCAAGAGAAGGACTGGTTATCACTTGTTGCAGTTCACAGTGATTCATGGTTGCTTTCTGTTGCATTCTATTTTGGCGCACGGTTTGGGTTTGGTAAGAGTGAAAGGTAATACCATTTTGTTACTTTTGATTTAATCTTTTCTTTGGGATACTGGTCTTATACAATGTGTTGTGCAATGTTTGGATTTGTAATGTTCTTTTTTCTAGTGGAAGATACATTTAACTTCTATCAGTCCAAAAAGCAGTTCTGCTTACCTTCTGCTGATAACAACCAATGCTGTGCCTATTGAGTGCGCCATGCTTCATCCCCTTCTATAGACTCTCTTTTGTAACGATTGTTCTTGTTGCCTTTACCTGCCTTTCTGTCTCTTTCGGTGGCGATATGGTATAAAATAGTTCTAACGGCTTACTTTTAACTTCTTCTGCATACTACTCTTGCCTCATGATTCCTAAACTCGCCTGTCTAAGCATCTAGTGGTTCCAAAAGTTGTTCTATGTTTATCCATTATTGGTTAAGCTTTACAAGCATTCGCTCTCCACCCTTTTGGACCGCTCACATATTTTTTTAACTTTCTTTTCATTCTCTTATTCTATTTACTTTATTATGTGGAAGAGAAAAAGACTTTTTTTCCTTGGGTTTTGGGGGGAGGGGGCACACAGCAGAGATTCTGTTCTGCAATCATGTTTGAAAGTTTTTCTCGTTTCTTAGAAACTTCATGATACAGTGAAAAGTTTCTTTTATCCGTGCCAGATTTTTCTTTTCCTCTTTAGTCAAGAGATCGTAATTTTTTTTCCTTTTGTCTGCTGACCCAGTTATCATGTAGTGTTTGACCTTGTTGTGTTATATAATGGTATCAACATTGAGTGTGTAAAGACATCCATAGGGATTATTATAAAGGCCTTGGCTACAGCACTCAAGGCCTTATTGGATTGGATGTTAAAAATCTGTCATATGGTATCAAAGTTTGCGTAAAAAGTCCCTTTTCCGTGAACTTCTTTTCTCTTTTGTATGTAAAAATCACTTCGATGTTTAAGGATCAATTACGTTCCTACCAAGGTAGAGAGGAGCTCCATGCTCTATTGTCCAACCAAGCTTCATCGGGGAACATACTTATATTCATTGCCAAGGTGTTATGAAAATGATAGGTCGAATTGCTGCTTTGCATGTGGTTGCATTGGTGATTTTATATAGTGAGTTTGAGTTTCTATGAAGATATTTAACCTCCTGATTTAAGTTATGATCACTGGACTTTTACTGTCTCTTTTACCTTTTACTTTCCTGGGTAGAGGAGGTTATTTTGTGTTAGCTATTAGACAAAGGCATCGCTGAGAAATTGATGCTGCTAATGCTACTAGCTGCAGCATCATTGGATAAGTTAGTCTTTAGTATGATGTGATGACTTGGAGCGACATTTGTTGGTGTAGCAGTATGTTTGTGCCTTTGTTCCTGCCTTAGGATGGTCAACTGCCAGATCGTCTCTTCTGACAAAAGTTAACACAGATCATTGAATCGTTGTGCCTTGTAAGCTAACAAATGATTGTAAGCTGGATATTCTTCTGGATAGTGGATATTCTCTTTGCAATTATATTCTCATAGTGCTTTTCTTTTTCTAGCATGTTTCCATAATTGTATTTTAGCCGAGGGTCTATCGGAAACAGCCTCTCCACTTTGGTGGGGTAAGGTCTGCGTACATCTCACCCTCCCCAGACCCCACCGGTGGGATATCACTGGGTATGCTGTTGTTGTTGTAAGTTTTTGCTAAGGCTCGATAGTTGTGTGTACATAAATTTCACCTAGCTTGATCACTCTGGATATACGGGTTATATTGCTCGAATGTTTGTACGAAGTTTACTTAACTGCATATGCTGACTTCTTTTGTTGGGAAATCATGTATTATACAGGAAGAGGCTTTTCCAGATGATAAATGATCTCCCTACAGTGTTTGAGTTTGTGAATGGAGCTTCTAAACAGGCAAGGGATGCTGCTCACAATAGCAGCAGCAAAAGTAAATCAAGCGGAAAGGTTGTCAATTAACATGAACTGGTATTTCTGCTTCTTGACCCTTCGTGTTCTCATTTTTTATTGTTTTCTGCTGCTGTTGTTGGTTTTCAGTTTCGGCAATCAGAGTCCCAGACCAAGGGAGTTAAGATGTCTCCACCTAAAGACGAGGATGAGAGTGGGGACGAGGTGGAAGAGGAAGAAGAACAAGGGGCAACCCTTTGTGGAGCTTGCGGTGATAATTATGGCCAAGACGAATTCTGGATTTGCTGTGATGTGTGTGAGAAATGGTTTCATGGCAAGTGTGTGAAGATTACTCCAGCAAAGGCTGAACACATCAAGCAGTATAAATGTCCTAGTTGCAGTAACAAGAGGGCCAGGGTGTAAACTGTGCAAACTGAAGAGCAGCATCAGTGAAGTGAATGGTAGGTGTAGAATTTGTAGCTTAACTTATCAAAAACTAAAAGTCAAGCTTGTGACCTGTGTCAATTAATGTATGCTGATTAGATCGCCATCTTTTTAGACTTAGCTTTTTGCTTTGTCAATTATGCTTTTGGATTGTATTTTAGATAAAGAAAATGTGTGCCCTTATCCTTGTGTATTTGGAAATAGCGGATACCTAGTCACTTTTAACTGTAGATCGTCTTCCTCTATTTTATTTAACTTTAAAAGATTATGTTGTTCAACTTTTTAGAAAGATTAAGAAGTGTACTTCCATCCCACAATACTTGCTGACATAGCCTCCCTTATCCTAATCTCTAGTAATGTGGTATGTCAACGAATAAAGCCTAAAGCTTTGATGTTGGTTAGTTAATACAAAATGGGTAAACGTCATTAACTATCCTTGGTCATGTTGGAATTGGGACCCAAAAAAAGTGGGCATTTATCTCTTGCATCGTAATATATTTACATAGTCGATCAAATAGGCATTTGCGGGTGGATAATTACCTTCTTTTTTCTTTTTAATTCTTTGGCTTCTTCCTCTTGTTCTTGGGAGGGCATTGAACGTTCTTTGAAACATTGCCCGCGTTTTATTGAATATGAGCGAAACTAAATATCACGAAACACTGAAAATTTCTTGTTTGATTTGGCTCTTTAACTGATAATACTGTTATCCAGATCTCCAGCTATAAGATACTATATGTTGCCTGCCTAGTGAAATTGAAGACCTATTTATCAATCATTGTATTAGATGACTACATCAGCCTTCAAGATTATAACCCCCCCATTGCTCCATCTGTTACCCGTTACCAAGGCCATTCATCATCCTCTAATTCTGCCAAGGCAGCCTCATCAGTGCAGTCCTCATCATCGAAATCAAAGTCACTATCATCTTCTGCTTCTGCATCTACGTTACCTTCAAGAAAACATAATTACTCAAATTGTCACTGATCAATAACAAAAAAGAAACATGATTAATGTGAGAAAGAGAAAGCCAAATAAATCTAAAACCTGTAGCACTGATGAAATCCTCAAATAAGTACTCGTACAAAATCGACCTTACAGCTGCATGTCCCCTTTCGTTGGATTTAAGCATAAAGTAGTCTGGGTGAGAAAAGTAGAAATGATGAGTCCCGACTTGATACACAGGCATATAGCTTTCCATGACACACTGCTCCGATAAATAAGCACTCGGATCGCTATGTTGGATTGCTAACTCTTTTGATTCACTGCTTGATGTTAAAGACTTGTCTGTGTCTTGTCTTTCACATTCAATGTTAACACCAAACTCTTTCATCTGAAATGTATAACTCCAACCAAGTACTGAGACATTAATCTCGTCGCCTGCTTGTATATACTTTCCAAATCTCCAGTGGCATAAAAATGTCAAATCTTTATTTGGTCCTGGAATGCCTATGAATGTTGGGGCATAAATCCATTTGTCACCCTTGGTCACATTGCTTAGTTTGATAAAAAAGGAATACCAGTTCCCTAGTTCGTTTTCACCCCAGCGTTGAAATTTATGATTGGTGGAACGTGAATATACAATGCAGATATTAAGACCTGTTATCTTTGTATTAGCATGAGAATTCACTTTCAGAGTCAATAAGCTTTCTTCACCCTTGTTGCTGAACCAACTTGGAGTCTCACTTCCTGGAAAGTAAGTGCTGAAGATTCCAAACTCATAAAGTCCCTAAAGGAAAATAAGAAAAAAGAAGAATGAAAAATTTGCCATAGGAGCTAGCATTTTCTCTATTATTTGTTTTAATTGTATTTTGTGGTATGAACTTCAGTAGGCAAGAATGCTTAAATGAAAGATAAAAGTCATGCTGATAAACGATGAAATGAAACTTACCTGCACAGAATACTTCCTTTTCGTGTTTGTAAGCCTGTTGAATAGTTCTACCTCTACATCTTGTATGTCTTCCAGGTTGAGATGTCGTAGAGTGCTTCCCATTTCCTCTTTAATATTACCTACTGGCTCTAGCTTGAACAGTCCAAGAATCTCAGTTAGTTTCTCACTGCCTTTAACATCCAAGAATAGAGTTTGTGCTTCCCATAGGTTTGGAAGATTTGTAACTCTTTCTAATGATGTGCAGTCTATAGCCTTCAGTTTGACGAGGCTCGGAGGAAGCTTGGGAAGTGATTGGAGGCTTGCGCATGCGTCTAGCCAAAGGTCCTGAAGCATAGTTAGATTTGTGATACTTTGGGGCAGGTTACAAATCAGGTTTTCGCTGAGATTCAAGTGCCTTAATGAGGAAAGATTGCAAAGACCAAGGGATAGAGCATCATCTGTTAGCCTGCATTTTGCAAGACTCAAGCTAACCAGGGAACTTGATAGAGAAGACAGTGAGAAGTTGTTATAATCAGGAGATTTTCTTAATTTTGATGACCAAGATTGCCAGAGTGCAGGCCAGAAATTCTCCTGATTGTAACTTATTTCATCTGCATTGAGGTTTGTTAAAGATTCCAGCCTTCCTAGTTCAAGTGTTGAAATAGCAAGTCCGGAACAGCCAGAAATGATGAGTGTTTCCAAGGACTTGAGCTTACAAAAGCTTCTCGGCAGATTCTTCAGAGTCTTGCAGTCGCTCAAATTCAATAGAACAAGTGCCTCAAGGTCTCCAATTGATTCATGAATATGGGACAGTCTTATACAGTCCTTCAGGATGAGTCTTTTCAGATTAGGAAGCCCAGAAAAATTAGGAGTTCTTCTTAGGAAATGGGAATGACTGAGATTGAGAATTTTTAATAACTTGAGAACCTGAAATAGTGAACATCAAGTACATTAGGTCTACTGAAGAGAGCCATCACTTCCCCTGCTGTTAGTGCAAAATTTTAAGCAAAACATATACCCTATTTCCCTCCCATGTTTGTTCCAAGCTGCTCTTCCTCATATCAAGAGCTATCAGGCTCTCCAAAGGAAAATTCTTTGGAATGGACTTCAAATTAAATCCACAGCAACGAAGTGATCTTAGATTCTTAGGCAACCAATTATAGCTGCCAGTGAATTTTGCATCACTAAGCTGTAGAATTCTCAGTCTCTGCATCTTTGAAAGTGCTTCAAGTTCAAACTGTATACCATTTGAAGTTTCTGAAAAGACATTTGTGAATAGCTCGAAAACAGTTAACCTGCGTCGCTTTGTGAGTTGTCGTCACTCGCCACCTGCAGTCTCTCACCTGCAGGATCATTAGATTGGTTGTGTCTAGCATCTCTAATACTGAGATTTGAACCAACATATTTCACTTCCTTCAACATTCGCATGTCAAGCACTAGACCTTGGATCTTTTCAGTACCCTGATGAAAAGCAACAAATCATATTCATTTAGGTGCATAGGCATAGAAAGTTACATGTTCAAAATCATGAGTCGGGTTCTTACTGTGTTTGTGTGCAATATGTTAAAGGAATCTTTGTGTTGCCAAATTCTACTTCTTTTCCAAGGTTCCCAAGGGGATTCTTGGCGAATAATTTCTCTTCCCATGTCTTGAAGTAGTTGATGCACTATCAGTTTGTTATTATTAATTGCTAATAAGCATCTATCAACAAGAATCTGAATTCCAACTACTGAAAAGAAACAACATCCATCAAGTATTGTTTCTGCATAATCTTTGTCCTTCCCAACAAAAAAACAGACAATATCAAGGAATATGTTCTGCACATTATCATCTGGTAGGCATTCATAACTTATCTTTAGTTTTTCCAGGGTTTTACTCTCTGGGATTGCCTTCAATTTCCTTAATGCGCTATCCCACACCTCTGTGCTTCTGTCACAAAGAGAGGAACCCAAAACTTTAAGAGCTAATGGAATACCCTGGCAATGAAGTACAACATCTCTTGAAAGATTCATATATTCTAAAGGGGCGTATTGTTCTCCAAATGCATGCCAACTGAACAGTTGCAGTGATTCTCTAACATCCAAAGAGTTCAGCTTATACATCTTACATCTACATGCATCAGCAGAATTTAGTAAGTGCCCATTTCTTGTTGTTATGATAATTTTACTACCTGGATAAAACCATTGCCGCATACCAAGTACAGCATTTAGCTGATCAATGTCGTCTACATCATCAAGAACAACAAGAACTCTCATGCAGCCAATGGCCTCTTGAATCTTGATGGCGCCTTCATTAACATTGCATATCTTTTTAACATTCTTCCCAAGAATATTTGAAAGAAGTTGTCTTTGTAGACGAGCTAAACCATCGTACTTTTCTAAAGCTTTTCTCACATCTGCAAGAAAACTGCTGCCCTCAAATCTGTCAAAGTTCAGGTTATAAACAGTTTTGGCTATAGTAGATTTCCCTATTCCTCCCATACCATGTACTGCCAGAATATCTACCGTGGTTGATTCCTCTTGCAACCATAAGTTAAGGTCTTTAACTCGAGAATCTATCCCAACTGGATGGGGAGCAACACTTAAAATTGTGCGATTCAGTTTACTTGCAACCACCTTGACGATTTCTTGAATAAACCTTGATTCATACCTGAAAATTTAATGGCATCTAGCAGTTTTTACCATCTGTAATTGGTACTCCTACTAACAAGAATTGAACGTCATAAACAGAAAAGTTCTAAAGAAATTACCCATCAGCTTGATTCTGTAAGACCATTCCTCCCAAATCAGCAACTTTTCTTAAAGCAGCCTTCCATTGATCAACTTTTTCCATCCATTCCGTTCTCCGGCCATCATCCTCTGATGTATATCTCTCTTCATATCTAAAGAAAGCTTCTTCAAAGCTCCCATTCTGCTTCCTGACCTCTGATGGATCCACATCATAAAACACAGGCAAAGTAAAATGTCCGAAAGCTCTCTTGTTTTCAAGAATATACACGAGCTCATTGAGGCAAATCTGTGAAGAAGCATAGTCTTTCGTAAAAACAACTATATGAATCCTAGATTCTTGAATTATTTTCTGCAGCTCTTTCAGGCGTTTCTCCTCTTCCTCAAGCTCTTCATCAAACTTGAATGCGCGAATACCAGCATTCAGCAAAGCTGTATGAAGATGATCTCCAAGTGTCTTGCTTATAACATTGTTTCTGAAACTTAAAAACACATGATGAACAAACTGATACATATTTTGTTTTCTTGATCAAAATCTGATTGAATGTTATCCTTGACTTTCAGCATGATCCATGTAGAAGTGTAGAAAACCAATGGAGTACAAAGAGTAGGTAGGCTACCTCAATTGTCCACATCAAGAGGAATCTTATACACATTTGCTAAATACTTAACAAAAAAATGAAGTCAATGAATCCAATGAATCTAGTCCTACGTGGTTTCACCTAATAAGCTATTGCAGAAGTTTCCTTACTTTATTTTGATTTCTTTGTAACGATCAATAATATTTAATTTTTTTAAGTTCTTAAATAATTATTTATTTCAAATAACCCTTAATGTAACCTTAATTATTGGAATATTAACAAATAATTTCTCTTAGAAAAGAAATCAGATTGCAATCAATTGAGGGATTAGCATGAAGAGCTCTATATACATTTAGCTAACTTGTTATATCAAACTCTGGTTTTGTGTGCGACATATTTTGCCACAAACTGAAGCAGTAGGATTCAGGACAAGATTGAAGTTACATAAATGTAGTGAATTCATGAAACTTTAGAGGCTTTATGTTAAAGACAAACTGCAATTGTGTTAAAAAATGTGAAACCAAATAATGCAAAAACAAACTGAAAAACTAAAATGAAACCTAGGAGGCAGCCTTAGTTTTGTATTAGAGGTGAGTGACGCGCATAGCATATATGATTGGGTTGATAATGACTCTCCGTATGTGTTGCATTCGAATAGCTGGAATAACAATAACATATTCAGTATGATCCCAAAAGGAGAGGGAGGTGTGTGTAAACTTTACCGCTACTTTGGTTGAGGTAGAGAGTTCGGCTTAGTTAAGAAAACAGTTTTGAAAATCGATTTGGAGAAGAGAAGAAAAAAAAGAGGAAAAAAATTACCAGAACAAAATACAAGGATAAAAATATCAAAGCAAAGTCTGAAGATAATTTAAGATATGAATCATATGTTCGAATCAAACTGAAGTATTTAACATAATCTGTCTAACTAATTAAATTATGAAGAATCCACACTCTATAATGTGGAACAAAATTATCTTACAATAATTTCAGCTAAATAATTAAAATGAGCAGAACCATATGTAAAGAATTATTTATATTCTACTCCTAATCTATGTCACACTTTTTGTCAATTGGAAAAAGAATCATAACCTTCTATGTACAAAAAATTAACTTTAAGATTAATATTTTACTTTTCTCCGGGCATGAACCTAGAGAGAAAATCGAAGACGAGGATTAGGGTAGAAGGTTAGGTTGTAGTGGAGCGATCTCTGTCAAATTAGCATTCATATTATTCGTATATATACTATTCTTATATTATTCTTCGTTTACCTCGGTTATTGTTTTTAGGTCAGTATTTTCCTTACCATAATATTTTCATCTTGTTTTCTCTTTTCAAACATATGTTCAAAATATTTTTCTTTGGCTGAGGATCTATTGAAAACAACCTCTTTACATTGATAGAATTAAAATCTGCATGCACGGGATAGTAATGTCATGGCTTGATTAAGTTCCAAGTTAATACAACACATTACTTAGAGTCTGTTTGGTCAAGCTGTCAAAAACTGCTTATTTTAAAAAGTATTTTTAAAAAGTACTTTTCAGATAAGTACTCAAAAATTTAAATATTTTTTAATAAAAGAGTTAATTTAATATTTTATTTTCATTTAGTTTAAATACAAAATATATATATATATATACACACACATACACACACACACACACACACTCTGGTTTTTAATCAATAGAAATAAGGTTAAACTAAAAGAGGGAAGTAGAAAATAAAGTTTTATTTATATTTAAGAAATATATTGGTTAAAATAATTAAATATAGTATGGTAAGTAAATATTTTTGGTAAGGATATTTTTGTCTTAAAAAATTAATAAACTGCTTCTGCTTCTGGAGAGAAGCAGAAATTTGTAGCTTCTCCCCAACAGCAGAAAAACTGCTTCTGCTTCTTATTAAAAATACTTTTTTCTTCTGGCCAAACACCTCAAAATTCTTTAAAAACGTTTTTTTCTTGAAAAAAAAGTACTTTTGGCTTCTGAGAAGCTTGACCAAACAGGCTATTATACTCCCTCTGTCCATTTTGTTTGTCGTAGTTTGACTTGACACAAAGTTTAATAAAGAAAGGAAGACTTTTGAAACTTGTGGACTAAAATATGCCATAAATATTTGTGTGACTATAAATGAGTCAAAAAGTAAATTTGAAGTTGAATTGTTTCTAAATTTAAAAATATGACAATCTTTTTGGGACAGACTTGTATTCCCTAAAAATATACTTCAGGTTTCACAATTAAATTTGTATTTAGTTGAGTCTAAGGCGACCGTTTATATCTCAATTTGACCGATTGATAAGCGATTTACGCTGACAAATAATTGATTCTTAGGGCTTTAATTCGAACACGGTGCAAGTATCAATTTCGAAGGAATAAAGCGACAAATCCGATGACGTAATTACAGCAAGTTCAATTCGAAGGCAAACGTAATCAAATGAATGAAGACAAACGATGAATTTACAGTTTACGATGACCAATTCTAGCTAAGTTTCGGGTGAGCTTCTACCGAAGGTGATTTATACGCTAGTTTCATTCAATGCTGAGTAGATGATTTTGATCAGATTCGATGACAAGTTTAAATATGATGATGAAAAATGCGATCGACGAAGATATACTTAATCGAATTAGCACTACGATCCAGACGTAATAATAGCGATTTACTTAATGTGTTCGATACTAACAAGCAGATTGAATGACGAATTAATTATACGACCAAGGCAATGATATCAGATTAATGAAATCGACGACGATGAATTAATGTATCAAATCGATAGAAATAGCATGCAAACAACAAAATAAGCAATAACAAATGAATAAATAAAGCAGTAAAGCTTATTGTATTGAAGAATCGAAGGTTGGTGCTCTGATGAAAGAGATGAATCCTCCTCCAAGTTTGAGCCAAGCCACGATTGAGGTGTAATACAATGATTACGCTTGCAATAGTAACAAGATAACAATGATACAATGGGTAACAATATAGCTGATGAATATCTAGTGTGTTTTTTGTTCTGATGAACGTAAGTCTTCAAATGGGGAAATGGAGCCCTATTTATAGGTTGAAGTGGTGAAGTTCCCAACCCTAGAAGAACTCCCACTTCCTTACGTTTCTTAAATCACGTAGCAGCAGTTGCCCATTTTCAACCACTTCTGCCGAATCCGCTAGACTTGCTCCGATAAAAACGGGATAAGATCAGCCAAAATTATCCGCTGGAACAGCTGTCTTCGAAACGTTCCGATCTCAACACAACATAATCGATCACACCATTTAATCGAAGCCACTTCACATCGATCTCATCCAGGTACATCCTCGGAATCACTTATAGCTTTGTTATACAATCGAACACGCCTTCTTCGTGATCGAACAGAAAATGACCAATACAGATAGTCCCCCCACTTGTCAAGTCATGTGTCCGTAAAACTTGGCAAATGGCTTGAAATTTTAAGCGGGAAAACACGTGGAGCATTTGCGTCCCTTCATCTTGAAATGTCAAGCTGTCATTTCAACTTCCCATCACCGCACGTGTCAGAAATCGTGCGGGCAGCAGTTTTGATCGGTTCCCGAGGTAATGATGGCTCTTTCTCTATAAGTATCAGTTTCAAAGTTATTTTACAAACTTTACAACTTCCAAAACTTTCAAAATTCTCCAACTTCTTCAAGCAAATCTTAAGTTTCTCGTTGATTTTCATCAATTTCTGCTCCAAGCTTTTAAATTCTCAGTTCAAACCGTTGAATTTGTTTTTGACAATGTCTTCATCTTCTCAGAATGTGGTTGATGCTGAAGTTTCCGCTTCTACGACTGTTGCCGCCACAGCCCCGCTGCAGTCCGGCGCAGTGGCGGAGCAGACTTCCACCGCCGCCGGCTCTTCAGTGGACAAGAAAGGCAAAAAATGAAAAGAGAGGAAAGTAAAAGACTTTGGTCCAAAAAAGTCATATTCGGAAATTCTTCCAAAGAGGTTCACTTATGAGAACGACTGCAAGGTCAGTATTCAGAGCGAGGCGGAGAAGAATAACAAAAAGAACATTCCGATTGACTCAGTATATTGTGCGATCACGCCGGAGTCGATACCACGAGTTTGAGAAGACTGTGGTTGGAAAGTTGGCGAAATCGATGTGATGTGTCCTCCGAGGAAAACAACTCTGGCTACCCACGTCGAAGGTCATTCAGTGGTATTGACGTATCCTTTCACCATCGGTTTTGCCCTTCCAGTTGATAACGTGATCGAAGAATTTGCAAGATGTACAATGTTTGTGTCGGACAGCTTTCTCCGGCCATATAGAGAACATTGATAATCATGCGATGGATTGCGGAGGAGGCGGAAGTGGAATTAACACTTTGCCACATTCTCAATATCTATTCCCCTCAAGTTTATAAAGGAGGGGTGATCAACTTGGCGAAACGAGGCCAGCGGGCCTTGATTTCTGACAACGATGATGACCTTCGGGGATGGGATCAACGTTTCGTTTTCATCCCAACGGAGCAATTGACCGTCCCTGGAAGGGAGTAGCTTCCGAGCATCTGGAACCGAACTCGTAAGAATTTTACTTATTTTCCTGTTCTCTGAGCAAGTTTGTGAGTTGTGTGAACTTAAAAGAATTCGTTTTCCTTTTCAGCCGATAAGGTTCTGTTCGACCAAGTTCCTGACATCGCACCATGGTTGATCAGAGTCTTGGACAAGACTACCAACGATCAGAGGGCTTGGAAGCCGGTCGCGGCTTTAAAGACCTTGAAAGCCAAGAATCACGGTAAACCTCTTCCCTTTGAATTTGTATTTTGTGCCTCGATTCGCACTTTTCATTAATTTTGAGTTTCCATAGGTATTACTGGTGCCGGAGGCGAGCCCAGTGACAAGGAAAATGAGGTCGAAGGCGAGGGGGGAGCCGATGACGCTCCTCCTCCAAAGAAAAAGAAGAAATCCTTCAAGGATTTGAGGAATCAATACTTGCTCAAGGTCGTGGACAAAGAGCAAGGAACCAGCTCGTCGGCCGTGCCTCAAACAATCGAAGAGGTTGTTGCCGGGACGAGCTCAGCTATTGCGGCGGCGAAAGCTGCCGAAGAAGTGACCTCAGTTGGCGATCTCGAAGGGGATGAGGCAGGAGAAGAATCAGGATCTGACCAGTTGGTGAAGCGTCCCAAAAAGCCTGTGAAGGATAGGCTCCAAGAAATTGCTATCCAGCTTAAGGCGACTGAACAACTTGGGGATCCTTCAGCCGATTTGGGGGGTGATGATCTCCACTTATCTCCAATAGCCGAAGGCGTCACTTCGGGTTCGGGGGGCTTACCCAGCAGAGAGGGGGCCATCGTTTCTTTGGGTGTCGTGCCTGAGGTTCAAGAGGAAATGATTGGTGCTTTCGATCGGAGTCTCGAGGAAAGAGATCCAACAAAGGGCAAAATGCCAGCCCTAGATCGGCCAACGGCGACGGCTAGATCCAAATATGATGAAGAAACTGGGTCGTCGTTCTTTGGTAAAGATCATGCTGACCCGATCGTACCTCTTCCTCGAGGCGAGGATGCTGCTGCCTATGCTACTTTGGGCGAGTTTGAGGCATTGGGTGACAGATCGCTTACGATCACGGTGCCACGCAACGTTGATCTACTCAGATGCCCAAAGCGGCTTGCGGACTATCTTTTCGACGTCATGGGACCGATGGAGCAGGCTCGCTTGAATACACATGAGGACTTAAGCTTGCCTTCCTAGATTGCTTTTAGTACTTTTAGGGTAAAGTTTTGTCGTCTACTTTCTTCCTTTCCTTTGCATTTCATACCACCTATTTCCTCGCGTTTTGTTAAATCTTATTTGTTTTTAGAACTCCATAATGGCGATCGAAACGGCTGATCAGATTCGCCAACTTCAAGATGGAGCCAAGGTGCTAAACGAACAAATCATTCATCTTACTTCGGCGGGGGAAGAACTGCATCGGAAATTGAAGGCTTTAGATACCGAGCATGCTGAACTCTTGGCCAACTTCGACAAGAGTACGAAAGAAAATGCCCTCCGTCAGTCTGAATTGGAATCTCAGATTCGAGCCTTGAATGAGCAGCTTAGCGAGCATGAAGCCAACTCGGAGTTGAAGTGTGCCGAACTTTTCTCTGCTTTGGAGGGCAAGGATCGAGAATTGGCTAACATGTCCGGAGAACTTCAGCTTCTTCGTAAAAACAATGAAGATATAAGCGTTCGAGCCGATAGTCTGTCGGAGAGGAACCGACTGCTTCAACGGGATTCGGCCAATTTAAGGCGCGACCTTGAAGAAGAATTTGAGAAGAAGAAAGACTTGATTCTTGCCGAGTCAAGGCGCGACGTGCTTAGGGAGATGTTGGATCGAAGTGTGGATATCCCCACAGAGCTGAATGACGCAGTCGCCATTGTAAGGTTGGCTCGTGAAGATCTTGGCCTCCCCGCAACTTCTTCCGATGAAGGCTCCGACGAAGATGATGAATGAATTTTGAATTTTCCTTTATTTTCGATCAGTAGTTTTTGTTTTTGATCAGCAGTTTTTGTTTTTGAAACAATGAGGTCTTTTGACCAATGTACATACTTTTCGAATGAATGAATCAGGTTTCGAAGATCTCCTGTTTCACTGTTGTTCGATGAGCCCACAGCGCTCCGAGGAGCTCGTTCGGCCAATTGCCTTTTGACTCATCCATCCTTTTCTTCAAATACTCAATTATTGTCTTATTGGAAGATTCAGCTTGTCCGTTTGCACTAGGGTGATAGGGTGTTGACGCAATCCGCTTGATCCCCCACTTTTCGAAGAAAGCTGTGATCCGTCTCCCCACGAATTGTTTACCATTATCGCATGTGATCTCTTTTGGGATCCCAAAACGAAAAATGATATTTTGGTGAATGAACTTGATGATTTCCTGTTCACGAATTTTAGCCATTAGCCAAAGCAATTGCTTCTACCCATTTAGAAAAATAATCTGTTAGAATTAAAATGAATTTTACCCCACCGGGCGCTGTTGGAAGCGGCCCGACCAAATCCATCCCTCATTTCATGAACGGCCACGGTGACGTGACCGAATGAAGAGGTTCTGCTTGTTGATGTATGAGTTTACCAAACCGTTGACATCTATCACATTTTCGAACAAAGTCCTTGGCATCCTCTGCAATCGTTGGCCAATAATATCCAGCTCTGATTATCTTCCGAACTAACGATTTGCTACCGGAATGATTGCCACATTCGCCTTCGTGAACTTCTCTCAGTACATAGTTTGTTCCATCTGGCCCAATGCACTTTGCCAAAGGACCATTAAACATCCGCCTATAGAGTTGGTTATCCAAAAGGCTGTATCTGGCCGCTTTAGCTTTGAGTGATCAGGCAGATTTCTTGTCTTCGGGTAGAATCCCACTTTGATGCTTCGACAAAGTGGTGATTCGAATAGGTGAACCACTGTTTCATCGAGTTCTCCTTCGATCGCGGCTGCAGAACCGAGGTTGGCCAATGCGTCTGCCTCGATGTTGTCTTCCCTCGGTATCTGAGCTATTTTCCATTCCTAAAAAGAAGTTAGAAGGTTTTGTACCTTTTCGAGCAGCTGCTGCATCCTCGAATCTCGAACACAAAAATCGCCTTGGATTTGATTTACCACCAACTGAGAATCGCTTTTGATGTCTAGCCGTTCGATTTTCAAGTCTTTTGCGATCTTTAAACCTGCAGCGAGGGCCTTATATTCGGCCTCGTTATTAGTCTTTGCATGTAATTTGATCGCATACCTGAGTTTCTCGCCGGTAGGTGCTATCAATAGGATAGGCCAGTCCCTTTCACATTGGAAGCTCCATCGGTGTACATACTCCAAACTCCAGGGTTCGGATCTCTCATCATTAGCTCCTCTTTCTTTGCTTCTGGAAAGATATTAGCGCTAAAGTCTGCTATAAAATCAGCTAAAACTTGAGATTTGATGGCGGTGAGAGGCTGGTAAGTGATATCGTACTCACTCAGCTCGACCGCCCATTTCATTAGTCGACCGGAAAGATCTGGCCGATGTAAGATATTTCGTAATGGGAAAGTAGTTACAACAGATATTGAATGACATTGGAAATACGGTCTTAATTTTCGTGCAGCAGTGACTAGTGCAAGTGCCAATTTTTCTAAGTGTAGGTGATGTTGGGCATATTTTCTATATTTTTAGCAATTGTATTTAACACTTTTAGATGGTTTTCATAGCAATACATGCCCAACAATGCTAATTTGTGACATGATTTTAACTTGGTGTGTTTGAATGGTTTAGGAACGAATTGGTGGAATTTGGAGCGATATGGCTACATTTTGTGGAGAAGTTCGAAGTCAAAGATTGAAGTAGAAAAATGAAGAATTCGAGTGTAAAAATCAGCGGACTAAGAGCTTTGTAAGCTCATTGTATGAGCCTTACAACAGACGTACATTGTATGAGAAGCTGTGAGACCTGAGAATTGGGGCATACAAGGATTCTTACATTGTATGGGCTGCTGTACGACTGGGACTTTCCTACCCGAGCTTGGACTAGCCTAGGGCGTGTAGTACTCCTATTATTCTGTATTAAAACGCTGAAAAACATATTATTAGACATTCTATTACGTATTTTTGGAGGCAAGAACCATAGTAGAGGCTAGAGAACCAAGATTCATCAATTGAGTTGTAATTCTTCTTCCCTCTTTATTGTTTCATGAATTCTAGATTATTTTGTGAGAAAGCTAACTTGTCTATGAGTAGCTAAACTCTATTATTCTAGGGTTATGGGTTAACCATGAAAGTTGTACTCTGAAGTTGGTTGAATTCTATTAAATTTATCAGATTGAGTTGTTTATTTAATTCTGCTCTGAATTACTTAATTTCCCGGCCAGTTGTTAAGTATTATCCATGAACCTAAGGTTGAACTCGAAAGTGGGAACCGTAGGTTGCAATAGAATTAAATAAAGCGTGTTCTTGAACCCGGGCATCGGGGAATGGTTTCGCGGTTAGGATAGAAATATACCTAACAGTCACGCTTAATCCGTTTACAGGAAAAACACATGCATTCTTGTTAATTCTAATTCCATAGACATATAGGCGTTAGGTTGGCTTGAATAGGCGAGCAGGGTATCGAAAGAGCTCTGTGAGTATAATTAACCCTGTGATTAGCAACTCAGATAAGTAAAATTAATTCAACTAGCGGATGAGTGCAACTGGATTGGTGATCGTCCCATAATCCTGGAATATTTCCTCTCACTGATATCTAGAACTCTTGAATTGTCTTGCATTCCATTTACTTCTATTACTTTTAGATAATTAGTTAATTAAACACAACTTGAAATCTGGTTAAACTCTCTTGAACAATACTTGAATTGAAGTTTGTCTAGTTAATAGTTAATCAATAGTCCTCGTGGAAACGATACTTTCTTATCACTTTATTACTTGATCGACCGCGTATACTTGCGTGTGCGTTTGGAGCGACAAGTTTTTGGCGCCGTTGTCGGGGACTAAGATTTAATTAGTTTCTAGATTAGCTTTTATTTGTTATTTGTTCAAGATTAATTTTTGTTTTAGTTGTCTTTGGGTGTTTCAGGTTGTAGCTTGAATGCGAAGGAGCAAGAGTGGTGATAAACTCTACACTTTTGACCCGGAACCTGAAAGACTTTTTCACAGGCTAAGGAAGGAAGCCAGACTCAAAGCAAAGCTAGAGAAAGCTCCTATTTCTGAACCTGCAGAGATGGCTGGAAATCAAAACCGCGCGATACTGGATGTGGCCAGACCTACTCTTGATAACACGGCCAAGGCCATTGTGAGGCCCACCATTACTGGTAAATTTGAGCTGAAGGAGAGTATGATCCGACTATTCCAGTCTAATGGTCAGTTCGCGGGACTGTCAAATGAAGATCCTCAGCAGCACATGCAGAACTTTCTTGAGATCAGCGACACTTACAAATATGTTGATGTGTCGGATGAATACATACGGCTGACGATGTTCCCATTCACCTTGCTGGGTGAAGCAAAGAAGTGGCTCTTGGTCCAACCACCGAACTCCATTAACTCTTGGGATGAATTGGCAAAGAAGTTTCTGATCAAATTCTTTCCATCGGGCAAAACTGCAAAGATCAGAGGTGAGATAGTGTCATTCAGTCAGAATTCATCAGAGGAGATAGGTGAAGCATGGGAAAGGTTCAAGGCATTGTTGAGAAGCTGCCCACACCATGGCCAATCAAAGGAGGTGTTGGGACATATTTTTGTTGAGGGACTGCAGTCACATAGTAAAATCCTGCTAGATGCTTATTGTGGCGAACCAAATCTAGAGAAGCAGTATGATGAGCTAGAGATCATTCTTAACAAAATTTCAGAAGGTAGTCAACATTATCATGGTGACTCAGGCAGAGGTAAAAATCTCAAGCTAGGTGGAAAGGTGGAAGTGGATGTACTGACAGCTATGAGAGCTGAAATGGCAGCAATGCAACACTCTGTTAAGCAGCAACTTGATGCAGTACTAGTCCAGGTAAGTAAGCCACAACCACCAGCTCCACCCCAGGTTCAACAAGTGCAAGCAACTCCATACTGTGATGTGTGTGGTGGATCTGATCATATAAGCAATGTTTGCACGGACAACCCAGAGTCTGCATTTTACGTGGGTCAGCAGGGCAGGGGTTTCAACCAAAATGCTCAGTATGGCAACACTTACCCACCTAACTTTTGCCACCACCCTAATTTCTCATGGGGCGGTAATCAAGGCGGACAAGGCAGCAGACAACCTCAAGGTAATACCCAGCAAGTGCAGAATCCACCACAGCAGAAACAGCCTGAAACGTCAAAGATAGAGGCAATGATACAACAACTGGCTGTTGATCTGAATCAGAAAATTTAAACTCTACAACAGAACCAGGACAGTGCCATTCGCTCTTTAGAAAAACAAATGGGACAGCTTGCCAGTAATCAAAATACAAGGCCACTTGGTGCTTTGCCAAGCACTACTGATCCTAATCCCAAGGAACAAGTGCAAGCAGTGTCATTACGAAATGGGAGAGAACTGGAAGAATTGCCAAAGAAGCCAAAGCAGTCTCACCCTGACAAAGGAAAAGAGCCAGAGTCAGTAGTCGAAGTCGAGAAGGAGGCAGAAAAGCAAGAGGCAGTGATTGCTGCTAAACCACCACCTCCCTTTCCTCGAAGGTTGCAAAAGAATCTGCAAGATCCTGCAGTTACAAAGATCTTGGGCATACTCAATCAGACTAGTATCAATATTCCATTGGTAGATGTGCTCCGGGGAATTTCAAAGTATGCTAAGTATATCAAAGACATAGTGTCATCAAAGAGGAAGCTCAATGAATTTGAAACTGTAGCACTTACTGAAGAGTGCACATCCAGAGTTCAGAACAAACTCCCTCAGAAGTTGAAGGATCCAGGTAGTTTTACCATTCCTATCCGTGTTGGCAACGTAGTAGTTGGTAGAGCCCTATGTGATCTGGGGGCTAGCATAAATCTTATGCCATTATCTGTGTGCAACCAACTGGGTCTCGGCACTCCAAAGCCAACAACAGTCTCACTTCAGTTAGCTGATCGGTCTACTACTTATCCTGAGGGGGTGATTGAAGATGTACTGGTTCAGATTGGTCAATTTATTTTGCCCGCTGATTTTGTTATTCTGGACTATGAGGCAGATAAGGAAGTTCCTATCAATTTGGGACGACCTTTCTTAGCCACTGGTGATGCTGTGATCCGTGTCCGAGAGGGAAAGATGACAATGAAGGTGGATGATCAGGAAGCAGTTTTTAATGTGTACAAGGCTTTAAAAATGCCTAACCATCATGAAGAGTTGTCTATGATCACAGTGAATGACCCGGAGGAGAAGTCGACTGACCCAGCTGATTATGTCAATGATGACTTGCAGCGAGCACTGATGTTGGGAGAAGAAACTAGTGAAGATGCTGACATAGAGGAGATATTGCAGCTCTTAGACTGTTCTTGTGAATTTATTACTGGGTTTCCCAAGTTTGAGCCTTTAGATAGACCGCTCGGGCCACCACCCAAGCCATCTATTGAAGAGGCGCCAAAGCTTGAGCTCAAACCTTTACCTGCGCATCTTCGGTATGCTTATTTGGGACAATCTGACACTTTACCTGTGATTATTTCTTCTCTGTTGTCTGACTTGCAGGTAGAAAAGCTGTTGAGAGTGCTACGAGAGCATAAGAGTGCTATTGGCTGGACCATAGCTGACATCAAGGGAATAAGTCCGGATTTCTGCATGCACAAGATCTTTATGGAGGACGGTTACAAGCCAAGTGTGGAGCATCAGCGTCGCCTTAATCCAATCATGAAAGACGTGGTAAAGAAAGAAGTGATTAAATGGTTAGATACAGGTATAATTTTTCCTATCTCTGACAGCAAGTGGGTAAGTCCAGTGCAATGTGTCCCTAAAAAGGGAGGGATGACAGTGGTGCAGAATGAGAATAATGAACTTATCCCAACAAGAACTGTTACGGGGTGGAGGGTGTGCATTGATTATCGAAAATTGAATAAAGCCACCCGAAAGGATCACTTTTCCCTCCCCTTTATTGATCAGATGTTAGATAGGTTAGCCGGCCAAGAGTATTACTGTTTCCTTGACGGTTACTCTGGCTACAACCAAATATGGATTGCTCCCGAAGACTAGGAGAAAACTACTTTTACATGCCCTTACGGTACCTATGCCTATAGGAGGATGCCGTTCGGGCTATGTAATGCACCTGCGACTTTTCAAAGGTGTATGATGGCTATTTTCACTGATATGGTAGAAAAGTTTGTCGAAGTGTTCATGGATGACTTTTCTGTCTTCGGATCTTCTTTTGATGCTTGTCTAACTAACCTTGGTCTAGTACTTGCTAGGTGTGAAGAAACTAACCTTGTTTTAAATTGGGAAAAGTGCCATTTCATGGTTCGTGAAGGTATAGTTTTGGGACACAAGGTGTCCAGTGCTGGAATTGAGGTTGACAAGGCGAAGGTGGAGGCAGTTGAAAAATTACCCCCACCCACATCTGTGAAGGGAGTCCGAAGTTTTCTCGGACATGCTGGCTTCTATAGGAGGTTTATTAAAGATTTTTCTAAGATTTCTACTCCTTTGTGCAGATTACTTGAGAAAGAAGCAGCATTTGTGTTCGATGAGGCCTGTCTGAGGGCCTTTAATGAGCTGAAAGAGAAATTGGTCTCTGCGCCAATAATAGTGGCTCCTGATTGGACTGCACCATTTGAATTAATGTGTGATGCTAGCGATGTCGCTATTGGTGCAGTCCTGGGGCAAAGGAGGAACAAGGTGTTCCATTCCATTTACTACGCCAGCAAAACTCTTAATCCTGCCCAATTGAATTACACAGTTACTGAAAAAGAGTTGCTGGCAGTAGTGTATGCCTTTGATAAGTTTCGGGCATACTTGGTTGGAATTAAAGTTATTGTCTACACAGACCATGCGGCAATCAGGTACTTAATTGATAAAAAGGATGCTAAGCCTCGACTAATTCGTTGGGTGTTGTTGCTGCAGGAATTTGACTTGGAAGTCCGAGACCGTAAGGGAACGGAAAATCAAGTAGCGGACCACCTATCTAGGTTGGAGAACCACAAGCATGTGGATGAGGGAGGGTTGATCAGAGAAACCTTCCCGGATGAGCAACTTTTTGCCATCACCAATCACTCGGACCCATGGTATGCTGATTATGTCAACTATTTGGTAAGTGAGGCAGTGCCACCACATCTGACTGCAGAAGGTAAGCGTCGGTTCTTTCATGACGTGAGATTTTATGTTTGGGATGAGCCATTTTTGTTTAGAGTGTGTGCATATCAGTTGGTGAGAAGATGCATTCCTGAGGAAGAGACGGAGGCTGTTCTGCAAGAGTGCCATGCATCTCCTTATGGGGGTCATCATGGTGGTGATAGAACAGCCGCCAAAGTACTTCAGTCTGGTTTCTATTGGCCGACACTGTTCAAAGATGCTCACGCTTTTGTCAAGAAGTGTGATCGGTGTCAAAGGACCGGCACAATCACCAGGAAGCAAGAGATGCCTCTACAAGGCATTCTAGAGGTGGAGATTTTTGATGTGTGGGGGATCGACTTCATGGGTCCCTTCCCCTCGTCGAATGGTCACAAGTATATTTTACTGGCAGTGGATTACGTGTCTAAGTGGGTAGAGGCTGTTGCTCTTCCTACTAATGATGCCAAGGTGGTGGTGAGTTTCGTCAAGAAGAACATTTTCACTAGGTTCGGAACTCCGCGGGCTTTGATTAGCGATGAAGGTACACACTTCTGTAATAAGTTGTTAAACAACCTTCTAGCTAAATACGGGGTCAAGCATAAGGTCGCCACCGCTTATCATCCGCAAACCAGTGGACAGGCTGAGGTATCAAATAGAGAGGTGAAGCAAATTCTTGAGAAAACTGTCAGTGCGAATAGGAAGGATTGGGCTACCAAGCTCGATGATGCACTCTGGGCATATAGGACAGCTTATAAGACTCCAATTGGGACTTCACCATACAAGCTGGTATATGGGAAGGCGTGCCACTTGCCAGTCGAGCTTGAGCATAAGGCCTATTGGGCGATAAAGAAGCTAAATTTTTATATGAGCTTGGCGGGTGAGAAGAGATTGTTGCAACTCAATGAACTTGATGAGTTTAGGTTGCACGCTTATGAAAACGCCAAGTTATATAAAGAGAAAACTAAGCGGTGGCATGACAAGCGCATCCAGCACCGTCACTTTGAGCCGGGCCAACTAGTTCTTTTATTTAACTCCAGGTTGAAGCTCTTCCCTGGTAAGCTCAAGTCGAGGTGGTCCGGCCCGTTTGAAATCTTTAAGGTTATGCCTCATGGAGCGATTATACTGCGAGCCCCGGGCTCGGACAAGTCGTTTCTAGTGAATGGGCAAAGAGTGAAGCGATATTGGGGAGGTGAAGTCGATAGGCTTAAATCCTTCACTTCTTTGGTTGACCCTTGAAAGAGGGGTGTAATCGTCGTGCCGCGACGTTAAATCAAGCGCTTCATGGGAGGCAACCCATGGTTTATATAAAAAAAAAAAACAAAAAAACAAAAAAAAAATACAAAAAGGATTTAATTCTTGAAATTAATTGTTTGTTTAAGTGTGTTATGGCAGGGAATGAGCATGGGAATATGGAGAATTAAGCATTGCGGAGTAAGCAAAAATATGCAGGAAAGGAGCAGAGTTCAGGCTCTTACAACAAGTCTTACATTGTAAGACCTGTTGTAAGGCCTATAGCGCAGGGAACTTTAAAAAATCAGTGGAGTGGGAGTATTGTAAGGATATTGTAAGGATATTGTATGAAAAATTGACTCTCCAAGTTCAAGTCCACTCTTCAAAAATCAGTGGACTACATGGATTGTAAGGATATTGTAAGACATACTTCTTGTTGGTTTTAAGACATATACACACACACTTCACAACACAACACTCTGCTCTATAACAGAAAGAAAAAAAAACACGCTGAAAGAAAACAAAAGCAGACAACTTAACAACAGAACACGCTTCTCTCCTTCACAATAACACTGCTTCTCTTAAAAAATCTCAGGTATGATTTCTTCTCCCTCGGCTTTTCTCTCTCCCCTAGGGCGTGCCAATCGCCCTTAGCACTGCTGCGAGCAGTTTTTCTTCCCCACCCCTGTCTCCTTTAGGCATAGTTTAACTTCAAGTTTCATGGTAATGATATGGTGTAAACTGAATAGTTTTTTCTTGGTATCTGTTGTGGGGGGTGCGGGGATGCACCATGATGAGTATTACATGAAAGCTCCCGGAGTTGGGAGGCCGAAATACAATCGAATAGCTTGCACACAAGCTGTCCAGTTTTCCGCACGTATGGTGTTCGATGAAATTCCCAATGAAAATTTAAAGCATTCGGCCAAGTCTGAGTAACCGAATCAGTTATGGGACATAAGTTGAACGTATATTGGTTAGAATTATGGCTTTGGGGCAGCGTTTAAGGCACTTTAACTTGAGCGAGACTCATTGCACGTCACAAGCGCTCGTCGTGCGAGTCGCTGTCCCGTTGTGCAATTCAGGGGCTGTCTTGATTGATTTTCTTAATTGAATATTTCTCTATGTTTTTGTGATGAAGAATAGCATAAGTGTGGGGTGTAGGAACCCCGTTTGCACGCTTTGGCAATTTTTAAACTCGAGAATGATTTCAAACAAAGCGATGCACGTTGAGGGAAGTCTGATTACCTCGCCAATGATATAATGTGTTTACAATGAGCTTAATATTTTTAAAAGTGCAATACACTTGAATTTAAGTGTGGGGTGCACACCAATGTGAAAAATAAAAGTGAAACAAAGCTTGAACGGACTAGTTTTTAGCTATCTTGATTAACTTGGTTGCATTCCATGGCTGATTTTCATTGTTTTTCTTTGTGTGCAGAACTTTCATTACACAATGGTAATTTCAAACCAAGCATCTAAGAGCGGTGGAGGTGGAAGCGGGGGCCAACCACCAAAGAATCCAACAGAGGGCAAGGATAAACGAGAGCAACGCTCAAAGAGGAAACAGGACAATCCTGCCTAGGAAGTGGAGGAGGAGAATGATGACCCTGAGGTCATACCATTAGCAAGAAGGAGGTCGGCTCCAAGTGTTCAGGCCACTTCTTTTCCTCAGGCAGCCCCGGGTAACAGGAAAGGCGCAAGTTTGATAGAAAAACCAGTGGTAATCCATGAGGGTGGTATTTCTAAACCACCGGCTAAGAAGAGAAGGGTAATTCAAGGAAAAGGGAAGGAATTAATAGTGCAGGACACTGTGGAAGATATCCAGGTTGATTGTGATGCTGAAGAAGAGCACATTACCATTCCCTTGCCTGAAAACCTGCCATCCACGAGTATCCCTATTGAACGGTCTCTTTGGGAGGGCACCTTTGTGAGCGAGGATGCCTACAAGGCATACAACTGGCTATGCACGAAACAACACAAGCCGGAGAGAGCTTTGAATATTCCAGCATGTGATAGAGATTGTCCTGCTATTGTTCGCAAGTTGGAAGAAAAAAATTGGGAAACATTCATGAAAGGGCCAAAAGGTCCCGCTAATATAACAGCAGTTCGTGAACTTTATGCCAACTGGGACCATAAACAGAGTGATGTAGTCTGGATCAGAGGGAGAGAAGTGGACATATCACCCCGTGCTATAAATAGGTTCTACGGTGCTCCAGATGCTGATATGACAGAGTTCAAGAATTTTGTAGCTGAGCCCGACTTTGATGATATTGTTAAGGTGCTATGTGAAGAATCAGAGATAGCAGAATGGGTCCCCAACAACCGCACACCCTATAGTGCACTACCAAACAGGTTGATGGTCAAGGAAGTGAAGGCTTGGTTGAATTGGATTTATAATAGGATTATGCAAGCTGATCCGCAGACCAATGTGATCCAGGCTAGGGTGTTGCTTGTTTATGCTTTGATGAGTGGTATAATTCTTAATTTGGGAGAGCTCATGCGGGAGCAGATGGTTCGAACACGACAAAACATGCAATGGGGGCTCTATTATGCACACACTTTGTCAGCCATTATGCGTAAGCATAAGGTTCCGAGGTACACGGCTGATGTGATGAATACAGATACTCCACCCGTGCAGGATATCACCGCGGTCCATGATCCTAAGGCGGTGAAGGTTGATAAAAGAACATTGCCTGAGCGAATTGAGGCCGAGTTGGCCAAGTTGAGGCAGGGGCAAGAGGCTGCACTGGCCATGTTGAGGGAGGAACAAGAACCTCGAGATAGATGGTTGCTTCGTCAGGTAGAGGCCCGTGATGCAGCACTGATGAGCAGACTTTCAGAGTTCTTTTCTTCCATACAGAGTACCAGAGTGACGCGTTCCATTGGCGTCCAGACTGATGCAGGGTCCAGTCCCGAGGTTGTGGATTTGAGTGCTACTGATGGCACTGCTGCAGAGCTTGCTCCGGCTACTGCTACTACTATGGAGGGGTCGCTGATTGATGCGATGGATGAAGCTGGCACGAAATTGTTAGACCCCTCCACTGCTCAGACCGCGGATTCAGACCGGTCTGCCGCACCCCCAGACTCTGCAGTTTGAGGGAGCTTTCTTGATACCCACTCTTGTTCTTATTTTTTTTATTTGTGCAGTGGGGACCATGCACTATTTTAAGTGTGGGGTGGGGTATCATGATTTGTACTTGTATATTTTTACTGCATTAAAATTTTTTTAGATTAGTGGCATAATCCTTGGGTTTTCTTCAAGCCACGGTTCTTTCCCGAGGATGCCTTTTGTTTTGAACCGGGTGTTTTTAGATAAAAATGAAAAAAAAAAATAGATATTTAAAATACAAAAAAAATTAGGAAATAGGAGTAGCTAAGTGGTAAGGACTTGTGCCTTCTCTGTGAATTGTTTGATACCGACATATTTAGTCCTTTACATGCGAGTTGAACTTCCCTAAAGATTTTTGTGTGAGTTATATATTGGATTGATATTCAGTCTTGTTAGTGACTCCTCGGCTCAGGTTTCTGACTCTGAGTGCTGACTGAATAGCATGACGTGTCTCACTTGATTTTGTTAGGTGTTGGAATTGTTTCGCCTTGAGTAGTTCATGTGCCATGAGTGGTGAGGTGCTTTTCTTTATTCTCGTGCTTGCATTATTGGTCTAGAACTTGCCCCGCGTGTGTTCAAAGCGAAATCCTAGGTTTGCTCTAGTCGGGAGATGATACAGGCCTTCTTTGATAAACCCTTTCTTTTGCAGCCTTGATTAGCCTACCCGTTCATATATATCCCTTGTAATCCTTTTTGAGCCTATTAGTTTTTGTTGACACCCACATTACAAGCCTATTCCTTTTGTTCTTAATTACCTTCTTTTTTGAACCCGTACTCCTTAGAGCACTTTAATTGAAAATATTGTTGTTAGTGGAGTTGTGGTTGGTGGAAATTGATGGCTTTTGAGTGGAGTCAATAAGAATAAATTGTGATGGTATTTTTGAGGAAAAGTACATTGGCAAGGTTGAGGAAAAATTGACAAATGTTGAGAAAAAAAAAAAGAAAAAGAAAAAAAAACAAAAGTGAAAAAAATAAAAAGAAAGCAAAAGAAAAAAAATTCTCAATCCTTGCTAGTGTTGTGCACATTGAAAGAAAAAAATACTTGAAGGGAGGGAAGTGTTTGAGTGATGTTCGGATGGTAGCTCGGTTGTTATTGCGAAGAGTTGTGCTATAAAAAGTGAAAGTGATGTCTTAAAGTGCTTAGGGAGGTAGTCATTTAACCCGTCCTTTGGCCTACATTACAACCCTTAAAGTCCTAGTTAATCCCGAATAGGAGCGAGCCTACATTAGTGGAGTCCTACACTACGGGTAAGCCTATGGTACCATTGTGTGGCACTTGAGATTCATTTTGAGTGTGAGCGTATTCTTCCTATTTTGAAAGTCCCTTATAATTCAGTTGATATATTTTTTTGTGTGATTGGGACTAGACTTTGATTGGTGAGGGCACATGGATTATGAGAGGTTGGAGCTTTTATTAGGCCCTAATCTTGAGGGAGTGGACATGTCGTGAGTAAGTTGGTGTAAAGAGTCGTTTCTTGAGGCTCGGTTGTTGCTACTTGACTGCTTGATAATCCTTGTTTTCTAAATGTGTGGTGTGCAAATATGGGGAGTTGTGTGCTTGTATGTCTAGTGGCTAATTGTTGGTATCAACCTATTTCATAGGTGCGCCTCCTTAAAGTTCTTGAGTTGGGTAGTTGAAGTCCTTGAGTACAAGTGTGTTGGGTTTATTTGTTCGGGGACGAACAAAAGCTAAGTGTGGGGTGTTGATGTTGGGCATATTTTCTATATTTTTAGCAATTGTATTTAACACTTTTAGATGGTTTTCATAGCAATACATGCCCAACAATGCTAATTTGTGACATGATTTTAACTTGGTGTGTTTGAATGGTTTAGGAACGAATTGGTGGAATTTGGAGCGATATGGCTACATTTTGTGGAGAAGTTTGAAGTCAAAGATTGAAGTAGAAAAATGAAGAATTCGAGTGTAAAAATCAGCGGACTAAGAGCTTTGTAAGCTCATTGTATGAGCCTTACAACAGGCGTACATTGTATGAGAAGCTGTGAGACCTGAGAATTGGGGCATACAAGGATTCTTACATTGTATGGGCTGCTGTACGACTGGGACTTTCCTACCCGAGCTTGGACTAGCCTAGGGCGTGTAGTACTCCTATTATTCTGTATTAAAACGCTGAAAAACATATTATTAGACATTCTATTACGTATTTTTGGAGGCAAGAACCATAGTAGAGGCTAGAGAACCAAGATTCATCAATTGAGTTGTAATTCTTCTTCCCTCTTTATTGTTTCATGAATTCTAGATTATTTTGTGAGAAAGCTAACTTGTCTATGAGTAGCTAAACTCTATTATTCTAGGGTTATGGGTTAACCATGAAAGTTGCACTCTGAAGTTGGTTGAATTCTATTAAATTTATCAGATTGAGTTGTTTATTTAATTCTGCTCTGAATTACTTAATTTCCCGGCCAGTTGTTAAGTATTATCCATGAACCTAAGGTTGAACTCGAAAGTGGGAACCGTAGGTTGCAATAGAATTAAATAAAGCGTGTTCTTGAACCCGGGCATCGGGGAATGGTTTCGCGGTTAGGATAGAAATATACCTAACAGTCACGCTTAATCCGTTTACAGGAAAAACACATGCATTCTTGTTAATTCTAATTCCATAGACATATAGGCGTTAGGTTGACTTGAATAGGCGAGCAGGGTATCGAAAGAGCTCTGTGAGTATAATTAACCCTGTGATTAGCAACTCAGATAAGTAAAATTAATTCAACTAGCGGATGAGTGCAACTGGATTGGTGATCGTCCCATAATCCTGGAATATTTCCTCTCACTGATATCTAGAACTCTTGAATTGTCTTGCATTCCATTTACTTCTATTACTTTTAGTTAATTAGTTAATTAAACACAACTTGAAATCTGGTTAAACTCTCTTGAACAATACTTGAATTGAAGTTTGTCTAGTTAATAGTTAATCAATAGTCCTCGTGGGAACGATACTTTCTTATCACTTTATTACTTGATCGACCGCGTATACTTGCGTGTGCGTTTGGAGCGACAGTAGGTACCTTGTTTCTGCATCTAACAATGTTTTACTAACATAATAGATAGGAAATTGGTTACCTCCGTCCTCGCGAACGAGGACAGCGCTTACAGCTACTTCGGAAACAGCCAAGTAAACCAGCAACATTTCTCCTTCGATTGGCTTTGATAGAAGTGGAGGGTTGGATAGATATTGCTTCAACTCTTTGAGAGCCTTTTTGCATTCTGGTGTCCAATCAAAGCTTTTGTTTTTCCTCAGCACCGAAAAGAACCTGTGACATCGTTCAGATGACCTCGAGATAAACCTGCTGAGATAGGCTACTCGACCGGTCAGCTGCTGAACCTCCTTCACCATTGTTAAGTTTTCGGAGATGCTTTCTATCGCCTTGATTTTTTCTGGATTAGCCTCGATTCCTCTTTGCGATACGATAAATCCCAAGAACTTGTCGGATCCGACCCCAAACGCGCATTTCTCCGGGTTCAATCTCATGTTGAAGCGTCTTAATATCGTGAAAGTTTCCTCCAAATGACTCAAGTGATCTTTCTTTTCCAATGATTTAACCAACATATCATCAATATACACCTCCATCATTTTTCCGATCAGATCTTTGAACATGGTGGTAACTAATCGTTGATAAGTAGCCCCAGCATTCTTAAGACCGAAAGGCATAACTGTGTAGCAATAAGTCCCCGTGTCTGTGATGAATGAAGTTTTTTCCCGATCTGTTGGATCCATCGAAATTTGATTATAGCCTGAATGGGCGTCCAAGAAACTTAACATTTCGTGTCCTGCCGTCGAATCAATCAATCTATCGATGTGAGGCAGTGGGAACGAATCTTTTGGGCAAGCTTTGTTGAGGTCGGTATAATCGACGCATACTCTCCACTTCCCATTTTTCTTTGGCACTACAACAGTATTTGCAAGCCATTCTGGATACTTAACCTCTTTAATAAACCCATTCGTTAACAACTTCTCCACTTCATCGTTTATTACTTTCCTTCGGAATCCTCCATTCGGTCGTTTCTTTTGCTTTACCGGCCGATGTCCTGGGTCGACATTTAATTTGTGTGTGGCAACTTTTGGATCGATCCCTACCATATCTGCGTGGGACCAAGCAAAACAGTCGGAGTTATCCTTGAGAAAGGATACGATTTTTGCTCTTACTTCGGGATCCAATTCTGCTCCGACGTATACTTTCCGATCAGGCTTATCATTGAATAACATTACTTCTTCTAACACTTCTACCGTAGAATCTTCAGCTTTTTATTTGTATGGTTCTCTAACACATGACATAATCGGTGCGAATTCGTCTTCGGCTACGAGCTCCGCTAACTGTACTCGTTGAGCACATGACGGAGTCGCATCGAAGTCTTCGACCACAGATTCCGCTAACTGTGATTGCTATTTTCGAATGCCATCCTTAACAGCTACCGAGTAGCACTCTCGAGAAGCCTGTTGCTCGCCTCTTACTTCGCGCACTCCCCATGGAGTGGGGAATTTTACAACTTGATATAGAGTCGATGGAACTGCTCCCATAGCGTGGATCCACGGTCGACCCAATATCACGTTGCACGCCATGTCATCTTTCATCACTTGAAACAATGTGTCGTTCTCAACGCCTTCTACATATGTCTTAATCGTAATTTCTCTAACGGTCACTTCGCTCGAATTATTAAACCCTGATAACACCGTTGAACGAGGCACGATCTTATCGTTCAACTGCAACTGTTCAACTACCCTGGAGTGGATTATGTTAACCGAGCTGCCGACATCGATTAACTCTCTCTTAACATCGGCGTTGTCGATCCTCATCGTTACCACTAGTGCATCATGATGGGGATGAATCCTTTCATCGAAGTCAAAATCCCCGAAAACAATCTCATCGCTCATGTCATCTCGTGTTCGTTTGTCTCGTGTGAACGAGACCTTTGCATACTTCTTTGTAGTGTAAGTCACTCCACAAACGTCATCTCCCCCAGTAATAACGTTCACCG
Source organism: Petunia x hybrida (assembly GCA_037355625.1). Classification (NCBI taxonomy): domain Eukaryota; kingdom Viridiplantae; phylum Streptophyta; class Magnoliopsida; order Solanales; family Solanaceae; genus Petunia; species Petunia x hybrida. Next base: position 39,479 of record JBBBVM010000574.1, on the reverse strand, counting down.
TTTTCCTAGGAGCGGGGGGTTTTGGTGGCTCTTCATCCTTTTTCTTATTAAAATTGTTTCGTCCCTTTTCAGTCAATAATTCCACCAAATGCCCTTTTTGTAATAAACTGGCTACTTCGTATCGCAGCGCCTTACATTCTTCCGTCGTATGGCCAAAGTCATGATGGAACGCGCACCATAAGTTCTCATCCCTCGTGTTTGGATTTGTTTTTATGCGACCTGAAAATTTTACGATCTTATCACCCATCCCCTTCAGGTGATTCACTAGATTTGGTGTCGATATGCAAAAATTGTATTCTGTCACTTTCGGAGGCAGTGGTCGATCTTTTGGAACCGAGGATGTATTCGACTGCCCCTCTTCGGTTGATTCTTTGAGCTACCAGCTTCTTGGTTGTTGCTCCCCATTCGAGGGAAACTGTAGGGCTCCCATCGTTGGTCCCTGTAGTTTCTCCTGTCGTTCTCAATTCTCCGTGGTGGTGGTCGATCATACTGATGATTATATCGTGCTAGCTACAACTCTTCTTCTTCAGCCCTAATCTTTGGTTCGACTTCACGATGTAGATCATTAAAGGTCCACGCATTGTTTTCCCTCAGACGATCTTTCAACTTCGCACATGCATCTGTATCAGCGCGCAAGTTGTTAGCGAAAGTCAAACAAGCCCATCCCTCCTCGAGGTTTGGGATGTTAATCTTTTCATCGTTGAATCGTTTCACAAACTGTTTGATAGTTTCACCGGGTTGTTGCCTAACATTCAGGATGTCCTCCAATCTTGGTTCTATCTTTTTGGCTCCAGTGTGTGCTCGAATGAATTTGGCCGACATGTCATCAAAATCTGATATGTCGTTTTCAGGTAGCTGCAAATACCATTTTAACGCTGCCCCTTTCAGCGTTTCGCAGAATTTTTTCAAGCTCACCGAGTTGATCTCCTCCGAAGTCAGGTCGTTTGACTGAACTGCAAACGAGAACATATCGATGTGATCCCTTGGGTCCGTAGTTCCATCGTATCTCAAGCTTTCGGGCAACTTGAAAGTCTTGGGAATAGGTAGTGGAGCTGCACTTGGTGGAAACGGATGCTTTGAGATCGATTTCTTTGCGACATCGTCTGTCAACTTCGGAACGCCTGGCAACTTCTCCATAAATGACTTTATCTCATTGAACTTTTTATCCACTGTATCATTCAACAAAGTTTGCATCGTAGCCAATATCCTTACTTCTGTCGTAACGGAGGCCGGAGCTCCCATAGCCACGGCGGCCGTACCCGATCCTCCAAATCCGACCCCCGCTGTAAGTCCCCCTATTACGGCGCCCTGAGGAACCAAAGTCGGAATGCTTGCGGGGGGTGTGATCGGGGAGGTGGGCGCTCTGTTTCCGATAGAGCTAGACAGGATCTTCAATTGTTCTTGTATCATTTCAAACTGAGCATCATGCCTTTTCAAATACGCCATCAACGCCATATTCGTATCTATCGACTCAGTTTCGACCGCGGGTTCCTTACCGGGTCGCTGTCCTTGAGGCGCGTTCAACCATGCACCAGCAGAAATATCGTCCTGAATCGGATCCTGCTCGCGATTGGTAGACTCATCGACCGCTTCAACATTGGTCGGAACATGAACCCCATCATTGGGATTGAGCTGTTGACCGTTCAGAGCGGTGGTAGCATCGATATTACGTTCATCTGCCATTTCAAGACAAAGAAGCAAACGTAAGTAGTATCAAACGATTCAAATTTTGGAATAAACCGATTGCCTAGACCCCAAGGTGGGCGCCAAATTGTATTCCCTAAAAATATACTTCAGGTTTCACAATTAAATCTGTATTTAGTTGAGTCTAAGGCGACCGTTTATATCTCAATTTGACCGATTGATAAGCGATTTACGCTGACAAATAATTGATTCTTAGGGCTTTAATTTGAACACGGTGCAAGTATCAATTTCGAAGGAATAAAGAGACAAATCCGATGACGTAATTACAGCAAGTTCAATTCGAAGGCAAACGTAATCAAATGAATGAAGACAAACGATGAATTCACAGTTTACGATGACCAATTCTAGCTTAGTTTCGGGTGAGCTTCTACCGAAGGTGATTTATACGCTAGTTTCATTCAATGCCGAGTAGATGATTTTGATCAGATTCGATGACAAGTTTAAATATGATGATGAAAAATGCGATCGACGAAGATATACTTAATCGAATTAGCACTACGATCCAGACGCAATAATAGCGATTTACTTAATGTGTTCGATACTAACAAGCAGATTGAATGACGAATTAATTATACGGCCAAGGCAATGATATCAGATTAATGAAATCGACGACGATGAATTAATGTATCAAATCGATAGAAATAGCATGCAAACAACAAAATAAGAAATAACAAATGAATAAATAAAGCAGTAAAGCTTATTGTATTGAAGAATCGAAGGTTGGTGCTCTGATGAAAGAGATGAATCCTCCTTCAAGATTGAGCCAAGCCACGATTGAGGTGTAATACAATGATTGCTCTTGCAATAGTAACAAGATAACAATGATACAATGGGTAATAATATAGCTGATGAATATCTAGTGTTTGTTCTGATGAACGTAAGTCTTCCAATGGGGAAATAGAGCCCTATTTATAGGTTGAAGTGGTGAAGTTCCCAACCCTAGAAGAACTCCCACTTCCTCACGTTTCTTAAATCACGCAACAGCAGTTGTCCATTTTCAACCACTTCCGCCGAATCCGCTAGACTTGCTCCGATAAAAACGGGATAAGATCAGCCAAAATTATCCGCTGGAACAACTGTCTTTGAAACGTTCCGATCTCAATACAACATAATCGATCGCACCATTTAATCGAAGCCACTTCACATCGATCTCATCCAGGTACGTCCTCGGAATCACTTATAACTTTGTTACACAATCGAACACGCCTTCTTCGTGATCGGACAGAAAACGACCAATACAAGACTAATAAGGAAAATATGACAAACAAAATGGGATTGAGGAAGTATTATTTTTTAAAGAACTCCAACACATTCAACAACAATAAAATCATGCCTAATATTATCCCACAACATTATGAAACAAGAGCAATGAGTAGGAGAAGAAACTCATGTTTTCTACTATCATCATAAAATAAACTCATAGTATAAGAATATCCTATCCCAATCTTCCGAAAACAATAAAAAGAAAATTCCAGTAACCCATCTTTCTCAGTATAAAACTAATCATATCCTACTAAATATTCTTTACTTTTATTCTCCTCCTCATCACTTTGACCTTAACAAAAAGATACTGAATTGTCGACCCGGAGAATCATGCGGGTATTTTACATGAAACGACTCCGAGTCGGAGCCGCTACTAATACACTCATAAGTCGCCCTCATAAACGACACCCCTCCAGCATCACCGGACCCGAAGGTCATGGGCTGCAAGGTATTTAAGACGACCCGGGTTTCTTGGGTCGCCCGACGCCTAACCGCGAACCCTATTTTACGCTCGTTAATGGAAAGAGTCCACGTTGGAACTGTACGGAGCGAGAACCGGATCGACCCGGATTCGAATTCCAGCTTGATCCGAACTGAACCGGATTCCATTGCTTGAATTAAGGTTGTGTTTGGGATGATAAGTTCAAGAAGGAGTGAAGGCTCGCTGTTGAGAGGATCCTCTTGTACGCTGAACCAACGTGGGACTCACTATTGTTGCGTTGCCAAAATACCGTACCCATTACTGTTGTTTTGGACCAAAGTTGGGGTGGTGTTGGGGTAGTGGGTGTAGGGGTGAAGCAAGGGAGCAGAAATCGACGGGCTGCATTGATTTTTGTCATGGCTATCGTCACATCTCATTCGCCTTTTTTTGCAGTAGGTTTTATATTGAATATAATTAGTGCTTTAAACATATACTCTCTCTGTCCCATTTTGATTGTCATACTTTCCTTATTAGTCTGTCCCAAAAAGATTGTCATACTTTTAAATTTGGTAATAATTCAACTCTAAAATTACTTTTTGACTCATTTATAGCCACACAAATATTCATGGCTTATTTTAAACCACAAGTTTCAAAAGTCTTCCTTACTTTATTAAACTTTGTGCCAAGTTAAACTATGACAAACAAATAGGGACGGAGGGAGTAGTAATTTTTACTACTAAATCTTGCAGTACCTTATTTGAATAAGATCGTATATTTAAGAATTTCACCTACTTGTTACCTTTTATATATGTAGAAAAAAGTCTATAATTTATTACGATACCTATATTAATAATTTTGTTCATATTTGTATATAACAAATATAATTAAAGCTCCAAACGAACTCAATTAATACCTAACCAAATTTGAAGTCCTAAATAGTAGGCAAAGATTATTTAGTACTAATCAACGAAGTTTGGTTCCTTCTTAATTATCTTGCTTGGACTCCACGTACTGTATGATTGATACATAAAATAAGCACAACTGTGTTAAAATAAACAGTAAAGTTCCTTTGATTCACGTGGAATACTATTTAAGCATGGCCTTTTTTTTTTTGTTATTTTTATTGTTTCCACTTTTTCCTATTTTTAGCAGCTTTACTCTTTAATAATTTATGCATAATGACAATAAATTTGATTCAAAAGTGAAACTATAAAAGAAAAATGTTGGCTCCATTTGTTTCTATATATATATATATATATAGGATAAAATTGTGAACACTATTAACAATCAACAACCATTACACCTAAACAGCACCATTAGTGACATTACATCAACTTAGGCCTTCGACCAACAATCTAATTACATAACAGTCTAATATATCTACTGCATTTCCTAGCTCTCCTATAGTTCTGTAATAGTTCTAGTTTATACATCATGCTAAGCTTAATTTGATCCATTACAAACTCAGTTGAGATATAATTCCTAAACAGCTTCCAGTTTCTAGCTTGCCAAGTGTAGTATATGAGTGCTCCCAATCCAGCTGCCAGCACCTCCTTCCTGAATCTCTGTCATTTTCTCTCCTTGATCCATTCCAGGTTCCCACTAATATCCATTTGTCTGTAATTCTGTCTCAACCATTTCTGTATTCCAGTTCTTAGTTGAGTGAACTAGTGACACTTTTTAAACAGATGGAGATGAGTTTCTTGGGCAGAGTCTGAGCATAAGCAGCAGCCAGCATTTTGACAATTCACCTACATCTTAACTAGTCTATCTTTTGTTAACAATCTACCTTGGATTGTCAGCCAGGTAATAAATCTGATTCTTGGTACTAATATCGTATTTCATATTAGCTCATTACATTTCATTTCCTGTCTTCCACCCATAAGCTTATTGTAACATGCAGAAATTGAGTATTGTCTGTAAGAACACATCTCCCATTGCTATATTAGTCTGACATTAATTGCTTAATTTTGTTCAGTTTCCTCCAATACCAACTATAGTCAGCTGGAGGAGTGTGCTCCCAGAAATATGCATGCCTTCTCATATACACCCTATGTATCCACTTCACCCATAGCATGTCCTTTTTCTATGTAATTTGCCATATCAGCTTCCCACAAAATTGCTATATTCCATTGCTTGCAATTTCAAATGTTCAGGCCTCCATACTTTCTTGGTACACACAACTTATCCCATGTTATTAAGAGAACTTTCTGTCTGTTCTCTTTACTTCCCCACAAGAAATCTCTACACTTTCTATCAACTTTTTTCACCATGCTTTGGGGAAGAATGAATACAGATCCCCAGAAACTATAAACCAAAAAAAGTATAGAGTTTATTACTTGCAATCTACCTGGATAGAAAAGATGCCTATTTGACACAACTTTGATTCTGGAGATTATCTTCTCTACTTACTGATAGCATTCTACCTTACACCATCTCCTTGGTAAGAGGGGAACTCCTAGATATCTTATGTGAAATGTGCCTTCAATGAAACCTGCCTCTGCTATTTTCTGCTATTTTACTTCTTCTGCTACCCCTGCAAGGTAGATTCAGGATTTATCCATATTTACTTGCTGCCCAGACATTATTGAGAAATAGTGAATTGCTTCCATTACTTTGCAGACTGAGGCCACTGTCCCCTTGCAAAACACCATCAGATCATGAGCAAATATAAGGTGATTGAGCTTGGAGAGCTTGCATATTGGGTGGAACCTGAAATCTGGCAGTTCCCCACTACTTTCATCGTCCTGGAGAAATACTCCATTACTAAGACAAATAGCACGAAAACATTGGGTCCCCTTGTCTTAGTCCTCTCCCCCCCTCCCCTCAAAGTACCCATGCCTTGCACAATTTACTTTGATTGTGAATGTTGTGGGCTCACAGGCATCATGACAATTTGAACAAACCTTCTTGAAAATTTATACCCCAGTAACACTTCCTCTAAGAATCTCCCAACTCACCATGTCATAGGACTTTCTAAGATCTATCTTCATTAAACACCTAGGGGACTCTTTCCTCTTGTAGTGCCTAAGTAAGTCTTGGCATATGAGAATGTTATGCACCATGGATAGACCCCTTACAAATTATGCATTAGCATAATAAATTTGATTTAAAAGTGAAAATATAAAAGAAAAATGTTGGCCCCTTTTATTATTATATATTTTTTCTTACTAACTTTTTAATTCGGTGTATTCGTAAATCTTATATTGTAACTTGGTAATTAGTGATATGTTTCTTCTAAACCTTATCTACTGTGCATTTTAGGTCGACTCAGGCAAACAACATTATTATTGGAAGATGTCCAATTCACTGCAATTACAAATAGCACTAGAATAGTTAGTTCTTTAATCCTTTTTATGTTAATATTATTCTATAAATATAGTTTTACTTTTTAGTAATATTTTCTTGCTTTAATTTGTTGTTACTTTTGTAGTTTTATTGTATAGTTTTGGAAGAATAATCCTTTTTTTTTTTGAAATACTGGTACTCCTATAATATAATGTTATGGTTGGTCTAGAAGTAAATTTAGTACTACAATATTGACATGGTCATATGTATATTAGCTTTTTATTCCCTATATATCTTCCATAAACATCACCTTCAAGTACATTTTTTCTTTAATAATAGTTTTGCGAAAAGTCTGTGAATTTAGGGAGTAGAAGAGTCAAGGACTTAGGGAAGTCCTTTAAATTAAAAACATGTATGAAATTAGAGACGGATGTTAAACTCATTTATACTTTAACTTATTGGTTTCTATTTATATTATTTGTTGATATTTTTGTATATTTCACTTATATTCTACACTTTACCCAAAAGTACTAGCTTTGGATGAATTTATTGTCTAAAGGCTAAATCTCCATCAGTCCCTTCCCACATGATAAAGGTGCATCCCTTATAGTTGCAACTCTAATGTCTATTTCATTTCCACGTTTCTATGTATACTTTATTGTTCTGTATACTTTCTTGAATCTCATGAAAATTAAATGATTGGTTAAAAAAGGCTTGCCAGTAGATAGCAATTAAAAAATAATAGAAGTCCATACAGATTATGCTGGAAAAACACACTATTGTCTATAGGGCACTCTATTTTTGGATATTTAAATCGGAGATTTATGAAAATACTCATCAAAATAAAAATATTTACTCACCTCTACCCATAAGTTTCATATTTACAAGTCCTACCCATAAATTATTTACATGTCCTACCCATCTAGACTTGTATACTACTATTATTTATACAGCATACCTTTATAACTTAAAAGTATACATCCATCAAGTATAACAAAGGTATATAGTAATAAATAAATGGGTAGGTTGGGTAAATACTTTTAATTTCATGAGTAGTATAATTTTTAATGGGTAGAGCTTGTACAAGCGATAAAATCCCTAAGGGTAAGAAAAAAAGAGAAAAATATATTTAAAGGGGGAGGTGGTGGCTAAGCCTAAGGGATAAAATCCCTTAGCTTACAGTAAACGAAACAAAATCAAGAAACGAAATGGAGAACGCACAGAAGGAAAAAAAATCAAAAAAGAGAGAAAGAAAAGAAAAAAAATAGAATTTTCACCCCGAAACATCCAGGTAATGATGTTAATTCATTATTTCAGTTTATTATGTGTGTTTGAATATATTTTAACGATAGAAATTATGATATTAGACATCGTTCTAATGAGTTAAATTGATAGTTTAAAGGGTTAATTGGACCCCGATAATGGAATTGATTATATATTTAAACTTGGGGAGTTATGCGCTACCCATAAATATAATTTATTTAGAATTTGGTTATGTGATTTTGAACCATGTACGTAGGCCTGGACTGCGTATCGCATATGCAAATAGTAAGTCGGGTTCCTAACTGGATTGTTCTAAGATGTAAGGAATGAATTCTTCAGCCTTATGTGATATATTTTTCTGCTTATTAAATAGAGCGCGATCGTTTGAAAGTTAATCCAAAGAACAAAGCGGTTTTTGAGTAGCAGTGCTAACGTTGGAACAAGATAAGTGATTATATATATTTCTTTGGTGGCCTTTGGCCTTGTGGATATTCTACCACGTATTCTTTACATGTGTAGCTGCTGATAGGCGTACTTATTACGCCTTAGTTTTGGATGTACACTGTATATTATATGTTATGGCTTATTGTTGGTATTGCATTGAGCATAAAAGCATTGTACTCTTGTTGTGATCTTGACATATACTTCCCGATAGTCAATAGGGTCCCGCACCGGTGAAGGGTTATTATTCCATATACTTCCTGGTAGTCGATGAGAGTCCCCCGCCAATGAAGAGTTATTGTAGCATATACTTCCCCGTAGTCGATGAGGGCCCCGCGCCAGTGAAGGGTTATTATTGCATATATATCCTGGTAGATGATGCCCTGCGCCGGAGATAGTGTTCGGTCACATACGACCCCATTGCATCATGATACATTCATTTCATATCTTTATATGTGTTTTGTGAGTTGTATGGATTTGTTGCATTGATTTTCTGTGCATGACTTATCTGGTTGACTGCTAGGGCTTCTTTTTCCCTGGCTAGTGTAGCTATTTTTCGAGGTCGCTAGTTTGTCCTCACTTACTGGGTCCTTATTACTCACTCCCTATATGTTATTGTGTTTTCTTTTTGTTCGGCAGATTATGTTCCAGGAACTATCCAGCCGCATCGTGATTGAGGAGCAGTACGTGCCCAGCTGTCTACGGTGAGCCATCTTGTTCATTGAGGCCACCAGCTGTAGATATTGTAGTTTATCTTATTTTTTATCTTTTTGGGAGTTGTGAATATCTTTTGGACCTCTTAGATGTCGGATCTGGAAGCCTCTAAACCCGTGTATTTTGGGTAGTTAGCTGTATTATTCAGACAACTTGTATATATGTCTATCCTTGGGAGTTATCTTGTGTTGTTAAGGTTAGATTTATGTTGTTGTCTAAATAATTCTACGCCAATTATATCAATTCAGTCAATAAGATTCGCCCGACAGGTCAAGGGGAGGTGGTCAGGTGCTCGCACGGTCTAGCTGAGAATTCGGGTCGTGTGATCCAGGCCATTTGATTTTCAGAGACTAATTTGAACTGTATCAATCATAGCAAATAAGCCAAGTAATAACATTTTCTTATAGCTAGCATCGACATGCTCCAAAGGCTAATTCAAAATCCAAGCTGTCATGTATCGAACTCTAATTTTAAACACAACTGATCAACATCACGAAACTAATTGCACTTAACTAATTTGTGACACTGAAAAAAGTAACTAGGCATGAGTTTTGATAGAAAAATAAGCATGTCATTTCAAGTATTCAGAGAAACTGTTGAATCCCCCAAAATACATATAAATATATTTCGGGTGTATTTTTAATAAAATGGGACTCCAAAGGGCTTCTTTTGAGTCGCCGCCTAATTTAGGATTATTAGGAACCAAACGTTAATTAAAGAGAACAAATTTATTCCTTATTTAAAAGGAAAAATTAAAGTTAGAGATTCTTAGGTAAGTGTTTCTTTTAAGTTCGAAAGAAGGTCCCTATTATGGGAGCACTTTCGAAAATCCGCTAAAAGTGGTTAATCCAGCGGTATTCACGAATTTTAATAAAATAAATAACTTAAAAATTTTAGGAAAAATATAGGATAAATAACTAAAGAAGTAAATAATAAGTAAATAAATAAGTAAATAGATAATAAATAATAAATAAATAACTGAATATTTAATAAAATAAGTAAATTGATAAATAAATTATTTAAATATAAATAATGATAAAATAAAGATACAAGTTTAATTGAACTTTAATTTGCACTCATTAATTGACAATCGGTTCTTAATACCTTAAATTAAATGGTGAATCCCAAAGAAACGGGAATAAATAATTACATAAAGCAATTTCTAATCATGCGATAATATAACAATTCCATAATATAAAGCGCCTATCCTACGAGGCTTCTATCATGCAAAGTTCCTAGTCCAGTCTACAGAGATCCTATGACATGGATTCTAACGGGAATAGGAAAAGAGGGAGTTAAGAAGATAGAACCCGGATATAGCAAACTCATTAATGATCCTTGGATTTTCTAAATTTTTTATTTTTCTTTTCGGGAGAGTTGAGCCCGAAAATGCAGTGCGGATCCAAATAACTCCAATGCAAATAGCCATCCCAATCTTGAGTTTTTACCAACTTGCTCCCAAGAGTGTATTCATGCCAAGAACAACAAGGCAAAGGCAATTAGCACTCACTTAATGATAATACACAAATTGCTCATAAAATAGTACACAAAATGATTGCAACAAATACAACATGATCCTACTTATCGCAAATTTTGCAGATGGTTCTTATAATCTTAGGATGGAAGCAAATCACATCTCAAAGGAAACAAGATTAATCATTCAAAACTGCAGCCTATGATCCTAATAGGCTGAACCAATCTTACGAAATGACAATGGATAAATTGCCAAGGATCTGAATATTCCACTTAAATGCAACCTAGATCAACAGACTGCCAAGGAAAATACTAAGAGGAAGACATGACAAGGCAACCAAGGATATGACATAGAGAGAAATTGGGTTTTACTTTATATGGCAGCAAGGAACCCAAGCATAGACAAGCTAAGGCAAACAAAAGAGCCATAAGAGGAACAGGAAACAGGACTCAAGCTCTGAACAGGATTTCTATAGACCTTTTCAAAGCAACCTGAGCAAACTCTAGAAACCTCAAAACCTGCACTTTTGAATAGCCTTTACATTACCTGCACATTCCTCAAACCCATTCAGATAAATAGGAACCAGGCCTGCCACTCCTGAACCCTCTAAAAAAAATACAATTTTCAGCCAAACTCCTACTAGAACTCCACCCCCTTTGCCAGATTCCACTCTATAGTCACCAAGAGAAAACAACTCCAAATCAGGCTCTACTTACACTGCCTAAACCAACAGCATACTCCCTGAACTTCACTCTACACTGCCTGCTTCACTGCAGCTTCTTTCTTAGCACACACCTACACAAACAACCCCCAAAAAAAACTAAACCTAGACCCTGCAACAACTAGCACACACCAGAACTAAGCCAATCAAGAAATCTAGGCACACTAATACCCCTGCTGCCTCTCAACATCCTGCAGGTACCAGAGCAGTTCCCATCCACCTGAAACCATCAGAGCACTTCTTCTTTACCTCCATTGAACAATTACACATACCACTAAGGCATCTGCACAATCACCAATCTTCTATGAACAGTGCAATGCCATCAGAGCATAAGCATTAAAGGTCTCATTAACCTTCACATAGATACCTCACTGATCCCAAAAGCCTCACAGGTCCTAGGCATGACAAGGACCTCATTGGCCTTGTTTCAAAAATACCTCACTGGCCCTCGCCAAATAAAGGCCTCGCAGGTCCTAGGCACAACATAGACCTCACTAGTCTTTAAAAGACAAGGGGGCTTCAACTCTTTTGATATTAGTTTCAAAGCAACATTTCATGTTCCTTCAACTTACCAGAAGATCATTTACACACTTGCCAGAACAACCCACACATTCTTTTAACACCTACACCCCAAGCTAACTACTACATACTACACCTGACCTCCAAAAATCCTCCTGAACTCACAAAAAACAAATAGAAGCAGAGGTATTCCCTGCACCTCATTACAACAACTTCCAAGCTTTTCTAATCAACTGCTCATTCTGTACAAACTGCACACACACACACCACCTGCATACTGCCTGCAAACGAGCTGAAACCACAACCCCACTACCCTGCCTGCTTCAAACCAGTCCCCTTACTTCTGCACTAAGAAAACTAGAGAACAAACCCACACACTTTCTTAAACCAAGCATCAATCTCCTCCGGATCAGCTTCAAACTCAAGCAGGCTACGAGACAGACTCAAGATAAGAAGAAATAAGGCAAGATGAATACTAAAGGAGTGATTGAGTTAGAACCTAGAACAATATGAAATTTGGCACAAGCAGGAGGCTACTACTAAGGTAAAATTAGAAAGAATGCATGATTGAAGCTGAATTACTAATTACCTAGACTTGAAAGAAACAAAACCAAGGCTCAAGACTACAATAATACACTTGAAATAACCAAAAATGAGACTGAAAATAGAACTTGGACACTAATGCTATCAACATAAGATGACTAGTTCATCTTTAAGCCAAATGAGCTTAGACAACCACACATTTAACTTATTTAAATGTATAAGAACATAAAGGTTGAAACTTTATCATAATTTTTTAATAAGAACACTATTTGAGCAAACTAAACAAAAAAGATAAACTGAAATCATGTTGAGAAAGTCTAATACATTATAATTAAAAAAAATGAGAAAGGAGAGAGTATTACATGTTGCGGAGCAGTGAGCTAAGGTGAGGATCCGAAGAAAATACGACTCGACTAAGGACGACGACTCGAACAAGCTCGATGACTCGAATAATGAAGCGATAACAGAAAGCAAGAATAACAGAAACAGTAACGCGATGAACTAAACAAAAACTGAGAAAACTTTGTGTATATTATGTATGCTGTTGTTTTTTCTAATGTATCTCCCTATTTTCTGCCTCTCTCCCTCTCTGCCGCTAAGAACTGACCTAAAAAATGAATCAAATAACCAATAAATACCTGGATATTTAGGTTTTGGATCCCTACCTCAAATTCCCAAATGGCCCTTAATCTTTGGTCACTTTTTCTTGTGAGATAAGGGTGAGAAGGGTCAAAATCGTACCCTTCTCGTCCATATCTTCAAGAAACAATGACGTTAATTGATCGAAGGCTCGGATTTGAATCGCGTTTGAAATGAATGGCTGGGATTTGATAAAACAGCTGGTTGTACAAAGAAGATGAGGTGGATATGAGGGGGACCATGGTTTTGGTCTATTCTGGTGGAGTTTTGGGGGGAAAGATCGATTGGGATTAGGGTTCGCGGGTTTTTTAGTGGGGAATTGAAATCGGGTATGAGGGAAAGGGTTTCTAATATGGGGCTAATGAAATGTGTGTGTGTGTATAATGTGAGTTTGCACGAGTGGGCTGATTTACAAGTGTAAGAACAGATTTATCCTTTTAATATAATTTAGTTACAATAGGAGTGTTGCGCAGGTATGATAAGATTTAGGTTGGATTGCACATCTAGCCCTTTTCTTCAAAATTAATTAATTAGCCTTTGATTTTTTAGAATTAACCTTATTTTAGAAATAATTAGATACCAATTAAAAATTCCGGGACAAAAATTAGCTGTCAACAGAAACACATAGCAACAAAATAAAAAATTAAATAAAAGGAGTAGTATTACTCGTGTAGTAGCCAGGTCGGGTCAGAGAAGAAGGATCTGGGTCAGGTCAACTCGGATCTTGACCCATTTTTCTTGATTTTGGTTCATCTTGCCCGAAAAAGTCTTGTTCTTGCCATTATGTCAATGATTTCTAGAATATATCCTTGTTTTCTCTTTGGGATTGGATGATTTGCATCCAAATTCTTGTTTTCCTTTTTGGGTTCGATTTGTATTGCTTTTATGTGTAAAAAGCAGATAGAAGAGAGAGACGTGGAGGCATGATTGGTGGCGGGAGGCTGGTGGTGTGTGTGGTGGTGTATTTGGATGAGAAAAGTTTAAAAAAGAGAAGAGAAGAGGGATAGGGGCAGCCAATTAATTTGGAAAGGGAAGAGGGGACTTTTTTTAGGGTTTAACAAGTTTGAGGGGTGTGTTTGTTAAAAATGGAGGAATTATCCATGGCTGTTGGATTAAAGGGTCAAAGCGTTGGGATTGCGCCATATTGGCGCGTGTGGGTGAAGTGAACATGTGTTGCATATGTATGAGACGTGTGTGTATATGTATATACGAAGGCACTTAATCAATATTGGGATTTAATTGGCTCATTTAACTTAAATAATGCTAATAAATGTAGAAATAGTTAGAAAAATATAGCGAATAATGCAAATGGCCTAGTAATATATTTTTTAATGCAAAAGATAATTATTAATGAGTTCAAATAATATTAACTAGGTATAATAATAGCAAATGGATTCTTAAGTGCATTAATTGTGCTAATAGTGGAAAAAATGCAAGTCATTAAAAAATGACCTAGATGATGTAATTATGTACTATGTTATCACTTAAATGGATACTATATAAATAGGGAATTACGGATAGAGGTTACACATGTAAATTCATGCCATCTAATGCAATATTCGTTTGAAAAAATTAATATGAAGTTTTAGCTAAATACAGCCAATTATGAAAAGGGAGGGACAAAATTGGGTATCAACAGGAACTACAGAGATGAGACCAATTGAACCTTGATTTATACAAGGTCATGTGTAATGATAATTTAAACGCTCGGTCTTGATTAGAGTTTAGACTTATGGATTTCAACATCCTATATGACTTGTTTCGTACGTCAGATAAGAGTTTTTCTGAAGATTGAATTTGAGGATTGTTTGAACAAAAACTCAGCTTAGACATCTAGAAGTGTCTAGACCAAGATCTGTACAGTTTTTATATATTTAAGAATGAGGCACACACACCGAATTAGGCAAGAACACCGTAACACGTATTTCATACCACGTGTGCTAATCGATCAATAGGGTAGTGGAAGAATGGATCCCTACTTCTTCATTATGTGAGACCCTGAGAAAAATCAATGTGATTTTTCATTGGAATACCCTTTGACTCTTGAAGTACCAATCTGTGTTGCTACTTTAGCATGCTACTAATAGCCATGAGTGATTCGGCAATGTGGTGCATATCTAGGAAAACAACTTATTTGGATTGAATAGATTCATGTACAAAGGGAAGACAATTAAAATAGATTATAACTTAACTTGTACTCACAGGTGTTTATTCCTAAAATTGTTCGCCTAGGTTAAACAATTAATTTATAATGAGTCATAAGTAATACAGTAAATACGATGAAAAAGTAAGTAAGTAAAAGAGAGAAATAATAAGCAAGAAAAGTAAAGTGTTTTTATTCCTTGAGAATAGCCGGATTCTGTGGTGAATCGCTTGATATACAATACAATGTGAGGAGGGGTATTTATATTAGTGGATACCCTGTCCTAATTAAGGTAAAATACAAAGAATAATAAGGCTACGGGCCTATAACTCAAGGCGGTGGCGTATACTAAACCCTAACTAGGAGACTGTAAACCTAAGGTGGTGGGATATATACCTGGGTCCTATGGCCGTGCCGCCTGAATGGTCGTTATCCCAAGGAGCGGGCTTGTATCCTCTGTGCCCAGTGATTTGTAAGATAAGCCTAGTCTCGCCAGCTGGACTCGTATCCCCGTAATAGTAGGTGGCGTATTATTTCCTACAGAGTCAGTCCCTCCACTTGCTGAGTACTGACACAAGCAGTCAAGAAGTGAAAGCGGCATACAAGATGGATGTAAAAAGATATCTCACTGACTCCTTGAGACTCGCAGTCTCATTGACCAAGAATGATGTTGATTTCTTCGAGAACTCTGCGTGCTTTCATCTGATTGGTTGATACTAATCCCATGCATCTTTTCAAGAAAGCTAGAACTGCACCAAATCATTTCATATCTCCAACAATAATGACGCTTGACCGTTTCATGTTCCATCCTTATCTCTTTTCTGCCTGTAAATAGAGACTTTGTGACAGTAGAGAAATCACAGACTTCTTCAGAAAATACTTCGTCTCTTCTGAAAATAATCTTTGCAAAATCTCCTTATGTAAGCGAAGATTCTTCTTTCCTCCAAAAATGTTTGCCTTTGATCCTGGTTTGATATTCCCAGAAAATTTTCTTTGTTCCGAATGGATGATGCATGAGTGAACTATGGGGGGAAACTCATCTACAGCTACCTTCTTTTCTTCCTTCATCCGTAAAGGAACGAATGAAGTCCCCCAAGTCATAAAGCTTGATCGGGATTCTAATGTCGTCCTTTGGGATATCTTGATTGTGTCATGTGCACTAATTATGGTGCACTCATCTTCTAAGACGACGGTTGCTGTGATATTCCTCTTGTCATGTGAGGTCAGGACGCTTCGCCCTTTCAGCTGTCATGAGGCATCTCCGCCAGAATTTCTCTGGTACTTAGGTAGCCTCTTTGACGGAGTAGGGGTGAAGCCTACTTGTCTGACTCCGTTGCATGGCAGGCAAGAGGACAGAGCTCCGGGTTATGAGCAGATTAACGAGTCACCAAGTTCTAACTCTACTCATGGTTCGGGGATGTCTCTTGGTTCGGCTGGTTCGATTGTATCGCTGCTGCAGCGCCTCATCGACCGCCGGCTGTGGAATATCTAAGGGAAGAGGCCCCCTTGTGGTAGGTTCCCAGCTTAAGCCTTTCCGTCCCTAGTGAGCTCCTAATTGTGCTTGAAGATCTGCTGGGCTGTACGCTCTGGTTTGACCAGTCAAGGTTGACTTGGATGGTCAAGATTTCTTCCTAAGCTTTGCAGCGAGTCTTCAAGTTTCTCTTCAAGTTCAACAGGTGAGATAGAGGAAGGTTAGTCCTGTACTTAGACGCTTTTGAAGACCCTTGCTTTGATCAATCATAGGGGCTTTGGTTGTACCAACGACTGGTACCTTGAGGAAATGCTCGGGCTGACATGTCTTGGGCCACCAGGAGAAAGGAAGAACTCCGGACTATTTTGGAGTTTGTAGCTACAATCCAGATGAAGGATCTTCAGCCATGCTAGTCCTGAGGAGCTCTCTATTTTTAGTCTTCCTTTTCATTTTTTTTACAATTGTTATGAATAAATGTTGTATTCAGGAAGGACTAATTGTATATTGTAAGCCTACGGGCTGTTTGTTATCAATAAAACGGTCGTTCATCAATAGTTTTATATGTAATTCTATAATTACATATGATGTAATGTGTAGTCAAGCAGTATGTTTTGTGTGCTTTCTGGGTGAGTGTCTTCAAGAGACGGTGTGCGCACTAAAGGGCACTTCATTTGCATTAATAGGTGATGGCTTAAGTTGCGCCCACAATAGGACGACTTTAGCCCGTGTGGTAACAGGCACTTTTGCATCCGTCTTCGAACATCTCTGCTTAGTGACTCTAGTATTTAAGACTTTCTGGCACCATGCGAACAGGCATCCCCGTCGGCATGTAGGTGCAGTTGTTGAATTAACGAGTTCAACTTACGAATAATGCCTAGCGGCTGAGCTAGATGTGGTTTAGCTCTAAGCGAGTAGTGTACCCTACTTTTTATTGCGAAAAGTGAGTGTATTACTTCAACTTAGGTCTGGACGGGGCTATGAATAGTTGGATCATAGATGGATCTGAATAAGTAAGTAAAATTGACTAAATAAAATAATAGTTTTGTTGATAAAGGGGCGCTAGGCCTGAGATGTTGTTGGTGAAAACCCGTAACATGATTGATGTGTATGAAAATACTGCGATCAAAGTTAAAAGGAACTCAACATAAAAATAAATGCTTTAAAAAGCAAAAGATACTTGAGCTTTCTTCCTGATATACAGACTCCCATGTTTGAAAATTTTACAAGAGTGCTTTTATTCTCTCTTGTCGATCCGGCGTACAGATGCCTCCAACGGTAAAAACTTCTTTTACTCGATTGACCACCAGCTGGGAGCTGCTGAAGAGGCTGACCTCACTGGCTCCCCAGTATGTAGGCTAGGTCAAGAGCTTGAATTATGGCTTCATACTCTGCTTCGTCGCTCTTAGCTCTTGCGGTCTTGTAGAAGATCATCCCAATAGGTGTCTTGACCCACAGATCGAGGTCAGCTTCTCCTCTTTTGAGATTTACGTCAATAGGGATCTCCCAACACCCGGGCTCGATCGTTTCTTTACTCCTGATTGACTCCTCCGCCTTTGACTCCAATTCCGCCACGAAGTCTGAAGTAAAACCATCCAGTTTTGGTGACTTTATGGCTGTTTGGGGTTAGTAGATAATGTCATACTCTTCCAGTTCCTCGGCCCATTCTGCCATCTCCTTTGAGAGTCCGGGTTTAGACAATATGGTCTGTACCGATATGGAGGAGTCTATGCTAACCGTATGGCCAAGAAAATACGAGCGCAGCTCATGGGCTGCCATGATCACGGCCGCAATACACTGAATAGGCAAAGGCAGAAACCTGTCTCAGTACAAAGGTCTTTTGCTGGCATACTTCACGGGAAATTGCTTCAGATTCTCCTCGTACAAGGACTGCATTCCATGCTATATTTGAGATCGAAACATACATCAACAGATGCTCATCTGGCTCTGGCTCGACTATCACTAGCAGCTGTAGGAGCTGTACATTTGCCTAGCCTACTGTCATATAACTCTGTATCATCCATATGGGCCCTCCTTGCCTGCACAGCACCTCAAAAAGTTGGCATACCAATTCTGTCACTTTGGGGACTAGCTGGTCCATCATTGACAATCGATCTCGTAGTTCGCTGATCTCTTCTCTGACCTCTCGTTCCATGGCCTCGAACTCGATGGAATCCTCTTCGATCATATTTAGTTTGGCTTTTGGCCCAGCACCGAGATCCCCATCATAAGTAGGATAACATTCTCCAACTGAAGACCGATCACACCATAAGTCATTAACCCCATGTGAGGTCGGGTATCTGAAGACCTGATGGAGTGTTGAGGGTACTCCCTTCATGCTATGTATCCACGGCCGGCCCACGATGACATCGTATGACATATTGCAACTCAGCACCTGGAAGGAAGTGATGCTCGTCACGCTAGGTAATACAAACTCCCAAGAAAGGTCTCAATAATGGCTTCTTCATCATCACAGCCGACATAATCAAGATTATGACTACTCAAAGATGTACCATCACAGTCAATAAGACCACTCATCTCACTTGAAAATTCAAACAAGAGATTATCTATAGAGTCAAACTTCCTACACCATGGAGGTTCTAACTCACTCTGTACTCTAGTTTGATACAAGTCACCACCTCCATAAAAGATGCCCTCAAACAAGGGATTAGTAAAAGCAAGCATCTCAAATTCATTACCAAGCAAAGGTGAAGTATCAAAACCAGCTTCATCAACACTTAAGAAGCCACTTGCTTATCCCTACCCGACTCACTCACTAGGGACTCCTCAAGAACACTATCATCCTCACCACGACACTCAAATTCACCAAAATCAATTATATCATCAAGGGACAAAACATGATGATCAAACAACTCATCTTTCCCTCTATTAAATACGGGTGGTGTGTTATAACAAGGCTCACAAACAGGGTCAACTACAACTTCTTCACTAAAGAGAGGTTCATTAAACACAGAGCTCACATCATGATGCGGCTTACAAACCCTCTCAACTAGTGATTCATGCTAACACACAAGCTGACCACTAGATCCTATACTAGTTGCAAACACATTATATTCATGCAAATCATTAGCTAGTATTGAGTTTTCACAAATACTCTCACAAGACAAGGAATTATTATGCTCATGGAAGGAAGAACTAATACTTACACTCGAGTTGCTGCCTTGATCACTCAAAGCACTTGAAGTGTCATGACAAGCTCCCTTTACTTGCTGCATTTGTCCCATTGATTCTTGTGCTTATAAGACTTTTTGTTTGCACCCTTTCGGTAGTTTTCACCTCACTTCCCTTTTGATTAGGCCAAGGATGTTCACTAGTCGATGCCTCAACTCTTCTTCCCTGTGGCACAAAGTCATAAACCCTTTGACGCATTACCAAATGTACACGTCCTCCTTAGCACCATATTAAAACCTCTTATTGTGCAACCAGGGTGCACCTTGCCAAATATCACAAGAACGCAAAGAATATATATCACACCAAAACAACTCATAATCCTTTTTAGATATGAGAACTTTGGCTTCCTCAGAAACCCATACTCCGTTATATTCGTAGGGATGCTTCAATTTATAGCATGGTATCCTTAGCATCTTAACTAATGAAGGGCTAATGCAATTGGCATCTGTACCACTAACCTTTAGTACGACTCCTCTATACCTATCAACTTCAATGTCAACCTAGTCAATCATGGTTCGCCTAGTTTCATCCAAGTAAGAACCTGAATGACCATGAGCAGCAAGACTACCAACTCGACCTTCCACTCTCCTTACTTCAGCCTTAGTCACCTCGAGAGTGTAGTAAAAACTCCTATCATCCGACTTATCTCCATAGCCAATCATACCTCTCTTATTGCTCTGTGTACCTACAAAAGACATATAAGGAAAATGGGGAAGGAAAAGGTTAGTATAAAAAACCTCACTTGCACTCCCTCACTTTTAGTGGTGGCACTCACACTCTTTAGAGTTCACACTCCAAATACCTCCACCCAAAGATTTCTTGTTATCTCTTAAGAACCAAGGTGCAAATTCACCAACTAGTATATCCAAGTATTAGTTCCGAACGGAGTTTATGTGACTCTATAGAGGGACGACTCTTTTAAAGTAAGCACTTGAAGCAAAGAAAGTTCTACGAGAGTTGGAAATTCTGAATTTCGCATGAAATCCTACAAGCTCAAAAATCAGTAATACCTCAGGTAGAAGAATTACTTAAGAATTACTAACTAGAAGTAGTTTTTAACAAAGAAATAAGGAAATCTTAAGAAAAATCTGATTCCCTACCCCTTAATAGGCGCCTAGACTAAGCCTTTTTAGAGTAGAATAAGTTTTCTATCCTTTTCCTTGCTTTCCAACTCTGATTTGGACAACTTTACTACTTTTCCCTACACTTCACAACTCCTACACGTTTTTCTTTCTCCTTTTTATAGTTGAATAAGTTTTTCCTCCTTTTTTCTTGCTTTCCAACTCAAATTTGGAGAACTTTTACCACTTTTACCAACTACTTTACACGCTCCACCCTTGCCGATTTTCTCTTATTTCAGCATGTATTTTGTCCTCCTAAAGCCTAAGAAAAACTAATTTTCATATATAAAAAGTGGGTAAACTTCTCCTTTTTGAATTGGGAGTTGTCTTGAATTAGGCTTAGGGTTCCTTCCTTTTAACACAATTTTTAGCACCTCCATTTTCTCTTTCAATCTTAAATTTCAGCAAGTAATTCCTAATAACAACGTGTATATGCTTATGAATTTTAAGGATCAATTCAAGCCACTTTCCTCTCTATTCAAGAACAACAAGTTGTTGTCTAAGAACTTCAAGAAAACACATAATTTGACACTAAGATCAGCCTATTACTTGCTGGTTTCAAGAACATGCAAGAACTCAATCTAACAAATTCAACTTTGTTCAAGAACTTCACAATATGCAGCCAAGAACACACCTAAGAACCCTAGAAAAATGCTGCACCTCTTTTCCTCTTTCAATATCTCATGAAACCACAAGATTTCTATCAAGAACACGGCTGAAAATTTCAACAAACTTCTCAAGATTGATTTTAACTCAACCTAGGGTTTCAAGAATTGTTCAAGATCAATCAAAACTTCAAGAACCCAAAGAATTCATGGACAAAACGCAGACACTTACTCAAGAACTTAAAACCCTAGGGTTCGAAGCACCAAACGCACGCCTGAAACACCAAAAACTCAACTTTCTTTCTTTTTAATTAAAAACAAAAATTTAAGAAACCTAATCATGAGACCCTAATCTAGGCACGAAGAACAGGATTAGGATTGTAAAAACAAACCTTTTCCAAGCTCTGATACCAACTGATGCAATATGGAATACGAATGAAAGAGACAATCACATGAACAAGAATATGAGACTAGGAAGAACATAAATCAGAACAAAGAAAGGATTAAAACTTACAATAAAGATGAAAGATTAATCCAAGTGAGATGGAAAACTTGAACCAATCGATGGAACCATTCTAGGGATGGTTTCCATGGGATTCTAGTATAAAGAGATAAAAGAAGCTATGAAGCTTCTACAAGGAAAACACACATGTTTTTTGTATTCTTAATATTCTGGAAAAATTAATGAAAAACACCTAAGGCAATAACTTATATAGGTGTAGCTAAATTGCCTAAGTAGTCAATGTAAAAGCCATATGGTAGCTAAATTTAAAGTGACCACGTATGGCCAATAAAGTGTCATTATCTACTACGGGCTATCTATGTAAAACAAGAACTAGGAGCTCGTTGAGAGCACCAAAATTATTCCCAACAATGAGCAAACCACGCCCCAACAACGTAGCTCTTTAGGTGGCTTGTTGAGCTCTTCCATTCTCGGCCTCAAGTCCCAAGCAACGCCCCTCCATCTTCCAAGCTTACTAAGGTGCTCGTTGAGTCCTCCAACATGCTGCTGGCTCCTCCAAAGCTCACAAACATGACTTGCCTCAGTTTTGACTGCATAAATAGAGCATCATCTATGAGCTTGCATCTTTCTAGACTTAAGCTAACGAGGGAACTTGATAAAGAATACATTGAAAAGTCGTCATAATCTGGGGATTTTCTTAATTTTGATGACCAAGATTGCCAGAGTGCTACCCGTGATTTCTCATGATTGTAATTAATTTCATCTGCATGAAGGATTATAAAAAATTCCAGCTTTCCTAGTTCAATTGTTGATAAAGCAAGTCTAGAACAGCCAGAAATGATGAGCGTTTCTAAGGACATGAGCTTACAAAAGCTTCTAGGAAGATTCTTGCAGTCTCTCAAGTTCAGAACAACTAGTACCCTCAAGGTCTCCAATTGACTCATGAATATGGAACAATCTTATAAAGTCTTTTAGGATGTATTTTTTCAAAATAGGAAGCCCAAAAAAATCAGGAGTTCTTAGTAGGAAATGGGAGTGACTGAGATTGAGAAGTTTTAATAACCGGAGTATCTACAGTTGCCAATAATAAGCACTTTAGGTCTATTAAATAAATTATCAACTTGCCTACTATTAATGCAAAAAACTGAAGATTATTTACCCTAGCTTCCTTCCAGGCATGTTCCAAGCTGCTCTTCCTCATATCAAGAATAAAACTAGGATGTCCAAAGGAAAATCCTTCGGAATGGATTTCAAATAAAATCCACACCAAATGCCAATAATGAGATTTTAAATTCTTAGAAAACCATTTATAGGTGCCACTAAATTTTCAATCACTAAGTAGTAGAATTCTCAGATTCTGCATTTTTGAAAATGCTTCAATTTCAAACATTACACCATTTGACGCTTCTGAAAAAAAAAATTGTGAACAGCTCGAAAAAGATAAACTGTCTCACCTTTGTGAGTTAGCATCAGCCAGCCTCTGTGATCTTTCACCTGCAGGATCTTCAGAGTGGTGGTGTGCAGCATCATTAATATTGATATTCGGTCCGACATATTCCACTTTCTTCAATGTTCGCATGTCAAGAACTAGGCCTTGGATTCTTTCAGTACCCTGATGAAGAATAAAAAATCATACATTAAGGCACACAGATTTAAACGATTGTGTTCAAAATCGAAGTGTCAAATTCTTACTGTGTTTGCCTGCAATACATTAAAGGCATCTTTGTGTTTCCAAATTCTGCTTCGTTTCCAAGGCTCCCAAGGGGATTCTTGGTGAATAATTACTCTTCCCATGTCTTTGAAGTAATTGATGGACCATGAGTTTGTTATGGTCAGTTGATAATAGGCATCTATCAACAAGAATCTGAACTCCAACTACTTGAAAAAACCCACATCCATCAAGTGTAGTGACTACATAATCTTTGTCCTTTCCAAGTAAGAAACATAAAATATCAAGGAATAGGATCTGAAATTATCATTCTGGTAGGTATTTATAACTTATCCATAGTTTTTCAAGGATTTTACTGTCTGGGATAGCTTTCAATTTGCTTAATGTGCTTCCCCACACATCTTTACTTCTGTCACCAAGAGAGGAACCCAAAACTTTAAGAGCTAATGGCATTCCTTTACAGTGATGTACAACATCTACTATAAGATACAAATAATCTAGAGGGGGCGTTCTTCCCAACTACAAGCTAACTAAACAGCTGAAGGGATTCTTTCGCATCCAAAGGTTTAACTTATACATCGTACAGCGACATGCGTCTGTAGAATTTAATAAGTGCCTATTCCTTGTTGTTATGATAATTTTACTACATGAATAAAACCATTGCCGCATAGAAAGTGCAAAATTTAGTTAATCAATGTTGTCTACGTCATCAAGAACTAGAAGAACTCTTTTCCAGCTGATAGCTTCTTGAATCTTGATGGCCCCTTCATTTACATTGTATATCTTTTCAACATTCTTCCCAAGAAAATTTGAAAGAAGTTGTCTTTGTAAACGAGCTAAACCATCGTGCCTTTCTAAAGCTTTTCTCACATCTGCCAGGAAGCTGCTGCCTTCAAATCTATCCAAATTCGGGGTTATAAGTTGTTTTTGCTATTGTAGTTTTCCCGATTCCCCCATACCATGTATTTCTAGAATATATACATTGGTGGATCCTTCTTGTAACCACAAATTAATATCTTTAACTTGAGAATTTATTCCAATTTGGTGGGGAGAAACACTTAAACTAGTGTGTTTCAATTTTCCTGCAACCACCTTGACAATTTCTTGTATAAACCTTGACTTATACATGAAAAATTGTAGGCATGTTGCTGAATAATATCAGTAGTAACTAGTAAGTAACATGAATTGAATGACAAAAATAGAAAAGTTGTGAAGAGATTACCTATCAACTTGATTCTGTATGACTATTCCTCACAAATCATCAACTTCTCTTAAAGCAGTCCTCCATTGGTTTATCTTTTCAGATGTATATCTCACTTCATACCTATAGAAAGCTTCTTCAAAGCTCCTTTCTGCTTCCTGACATTAGATGGATCCACATCATAAAACACAGGTAGAAGAAAATGTCCAAAAGCTCTTGTGCTTTCAAGCATATGTACGAGTTCATCAAGGCATTTTTGTGACGAACCATAGTCTTTTGAAATGAAAACTATAAGAACTCTGGCTTCTTGAATTACTTCCTTCAGGTTTTTTTGGTGTTTCTCTTCTTCCTCAAGCTCTCAATCAAATCTGAATGTGGGGGTACCAGCATATAGCAAGGCTGTATGAAGATGATCTCCAAAGGTCTTGCTTATTTGGTGCTTCTTGTGAACAAATGAACAAGGTATGAAAGAATTCTGTATTCATTATTCCAATAGGTGTGAGGTATAAATACATTCAGACTAGATATCTAAATAAGGAAAAAATTAAAAGGAAATCCTAAGAATATGGTAAAGAAATTGTTAGCTATGTACATCACTAAGTATTAAGGCTACATTCATAATTCTGACACTCCCCCTCAAGCTGGATCATAGATATTTATCATGCCCAGGTTGTTACAAAAATAATCAACCCGAGGTCCATTCAATGCCTTTGTGAACAAGTCAGCTAGTTGCTCTCTTGTATTCACGTAGCCAGTAGAAATCACATTTTCCTCAATCTTCTCACGAATGAAATAACAAGCAACCTCAATATGTTTAGTTCTTTCATGATAAATAAGATTTGAGGCAATATGAAGAGCAGCTTGATTGTCACACCAAAGCTTCGCTGGGGTCGTACGATGCATTAACCCAATTTGAGTTAAGAGATGATGTATCCACATAATCTCACATGTGGACTGCGCCATGGCCCTATACTCTGATTCTGCACTAGAACAAGAGACAATATTTTGTTTCTTGCTTTTCCATGATACCAGATTTCCACCAACAAAGACACAATAACCAGTAATAGACCTTCTATCAACATTGGATCTAGCCCAATCTGCATCTGCAAAAACACTCAATACGAGAATGACCATTTTCGCTATATAATATGCCAAGTACAGGTGCTCCTTTCAAGTAACATAAGATATGTTCCAGAGTCGTACAATGTTTGACAGTAGGTGCAGACATGAACTGACTAACCACACTTACTGCAAAAGCAATATCTAGACGAGCCATAGTAAGATAGTTTAACTTTCCAACTAATCTTCTGTATCTCCCTGGATCATCAAAAGCATCACCAGCATCCTTCATAAGTTGTACATTAGGGATCATTGGAGTACTACAAGGCTTGGTTGCCAACTTTCCAGTTTCTGCGAGTAGGTCAAGAACATATCTTCTCTGAGACAGAAAAATTCCCTTCTTGCTTCTAAAGACTTCTATTCCTAGGAAGTATTTCAACTGACCTAAGTTTTTTATATGAAACCTGGTCTGTAAGAAAGACTTGAGCGAAGAGATCCCTACCGAATCACTTCCTGTAATGATAATTTCATCGACATATACAACAAGAAGGATAATGCCAGTTAGTGATTGCTTATAAAAGGCTATGTGATCACATTTGCTTTTCTTCAACCCAAATTCACGAAAAACCTCACTAAACTTGCCAAACCAAGCCCTAGGACTCTGTTTTAAAACCATACAATGACTTCTTCAAACAACAAACTTTACCATACTCCCCTTGAGGAATAAAACCAGGTGGTTGCTCTATATAAACTTCTTCTCAGAGATTACCATGAAGAAATACATTCTTGATATCCAACTAATGTAACGGCCAATGTTGAGAAGCAGCTAAGGATATAAATAAGCGGACAGGGGTGAGTTTGGCCACCGGAGAGAAAGTATCTGAATAATCAACACCATATGTCTGAGCCTATCCTTTAGCCACAAGTCTAGCCACAAAACCATCAAAATTAACTTTGTGATGCGGGGCAAATTGTGCCAAGACACTTTCCAACATGTGCTAAGCTTGAAGGATGTAAAGGACTAGAAGTCAAGAGCTTTGGAAGTGAATTGAAGAAGCATCAAGAGGACCCAGGGCTAGGCGCTCCGCCCAAAGCCCTAGGCGCTCCACCCTAGAAGCTAGGCAGTTGGGCGCTCCGCCCAAGACCAGACGCTCCGCCTGCCCAACTTTCTGTCCAAGAAATGCATGAACTCTAGGCGCTCCGCCCCAACTCAGGCGCTCCGCCCCATGCGCTGAAGTTCCGAGAATTTGAGTAGTATTTTACTATTTTGGCCCTGCATGGTCTATTTAATTAAGCCCAACTTGTGGGGGGCGTTTTAGACCTTGTCTAGACTTGGAAACCAAGTCCTCTTCTATTTTCATTAGTCTATCTTGAATATTGAACACATTGAATTGAGATGAATTCTCTAATGGAAGAAACATTTACCCTTTTGGTTTGAAACTATTGGTGGTACCAATTGACCTTCACTCCAAACCCGACTGGGTCCTTTGCAAGACCCAGGTTCGTCTTAAGGACCGTCCGAATAGCATAGGTAGATTTTGACCCGAATCGAGGGTGTCACAGAACCCGTTCTCCGTGGCTACTTCATAGGGAGTTCAAGATCCATCTTGCTCCTTATCTTGTTATTTTCATTTCCTCCGCTTTTACCCTGCATCAGTTTGGTATCAGAGTAAGGCTCGGAATTTTTTTCTACAAACCATCGACCCTTGTTATCGTGCCTAAGTTAGTTTCAATTTTAGGTTCGTTGTTCTTATTATTGGAAAAGAAGAAAAATACAAAAAAATTGAAAGAGTTGAAAAAACACCAAAAATTGGCTTGTGATTGTTGGATTGATTGACCCACTGATTTATTGATATCGGGGTTTGTTCTAGATTGAAAACCTGTCGATTTGGTACCAATATTTTGAGATTTGGAGTTGTATAACAAAGATTTGAAGAAATCAAAACCCCTTTTGAAACCCTAAGTTTGAAATTTTGAATGATAATTGTGCATTGATTATTGGGTGTTTGTTGATGAAAATCATTGGGGTTTGTTGAGATTAACATTACACAACTTTGGGTACCTTGGATTTTGACAAAACACGGTGAAATCGATCCAAAATTTGTGTTGAAATTGAAGAAAACACGTTGGAAAAGCTGAAGCCCCGTGCTAGGCGTTCCGCCCAGATTCCGGGCGCTCCGCCTGAGCTAGCTACTGGTTGTGTGGTGAGGCGCTCCGCCTGCCCTAGGTGCTCCACCCTAGGCAGCTCCGCCTGACCCTAGGCGCTTCGCCTAATTCTGTAGCGTGGTTTTGGGTAGTTTTCTTCTAGGTTTTCGTATTTTATTTGATTGCATTGCATCCGTTTAGTGCTATTAGAGTAATATTCCTACTCGATTAGTACTAATCATTTGATCCTTTAGGATTATCGTGCTTAGTGGAGAGTAGAGCTCAAAAAAGAATTCGTAGAACTATTTGTTTCAAGTCCGCACTTAAAGAGCTTAGCGTCCATCGAGTCCCATCAATTCCACTCGTCCCGAAGAGTGCTTGATCTTGTGGATTGCTTGGTTGTTGATTAGGAACGTGGTTCAATTGCGTGTTCACCTTTGGTTCAAGCTTGAGTGATATATTCCCTACCACTAAACGAGTGTACACGAGTGACATTCAAGTGAGCTATGTGTGTGAGGTTGTTTCACTAACCGTTTGCTTATTTTGTAGGTACCATGGCTAGTGAAGGTGATGATCCTATGAAGAGTGCCTTGGCTACCATTATGGCCAAGCTGGATAGTATGAGCCTAAGGATTGAAAGTCTTGAAAGAGGGACCCCGAGTGTCCAACTTGAACCCGGTGAAGGTACGAGTGGCTCAACCATTACCTTGGAACAAATTGCCGAATTGGTTAGACAACAAAAGCTTAAAGATGATCTTGCTAAAAGTGAGCATGTGTTGGGAAATCTCCAACGAGTGGGCAGTCCCCACCTTTTAGGCAATCCCCAAAGAGAGGTTCTACTCCCTAAGGCCCGTAGAAATATTGCACCTCTTGAGCGTGTTAATGAAGCTCAAGAAGGGGAGGAGGACGAGTTTGATGATTATGATTATGGAGCTCCCTATCTGTTTAGGAGAGCTATGAATGGAGGACGGGATGTGAATAGGGGTAGAGGCCGAGGACGAGGGCCACCCATGGGGAATGTTGGAGAAAATGGTAGGAGGGATTATGATGCTCATGGTGACAACTTTGGAGGCCAACCGGAGCCTTACCGAGGGGGTCGTGACAACAATAATATCAATAGTGTGAAGCTCGCTCTTCCTATATTTAAAGGGGGTAGTGGTGCAAGCTAAATCCGAAGATGAAGCCAACAACCGAAATCAACAGCGGAAAGTAAAGATAGAAGTTTGACACAACTTTTCTTGCTTGAACGACACCGAGGAACTGGTCTCGGTACGATTCAAGTAGAAGGAAAGAGCACCTAAACTATGCAACAATCCTCAAGAGAACAATGCCTCTTGCAAACTGAATGATCAAAGAGGAATTGTTCAATCAGATTCACCGAAAGCCACAAGTTTCGAAGACCCCATCGGGTTTGCTCAATCTGAGTCTAAAATGCCCAAGGCAATTCTCGTTCTATATTCAATATCCAAAAACTAGCTACTTACAATGAAATGGAACAAGGTTTATATAGAAAATACTAAGGGTAAACTAGTAAATACGGTCACAAGTGACCAATAAAAACAAGCCACGCAGGGCTGTATAAGTGAGTGTTCGGCAGCCTTGACTTCGATGCTCGATTGCTTGCTCGAACACATTTAGTGAGTGTTCGGCAGCCTTGACTTCGATGCTCGGTTGCTTGCTCAAACACACTTATCATCGGGCGCACACTTAACTTCGGACACAATTGTAGTGTCCGGCTTTGTGCTGCTCAATGCCAAGGGTTGGTGTTCGGTCACTTTGTCCTCGGGATCAAATTTGAGGATGTAGCCTTCGGTTCTAGCACTTCGCCACTCTTCCTCCGAACACATGCCTCATTCCGACCAAGCCAACTGAATGTGCATATCATGTAACAATTTGGCTTGGCTTCGTGTTATTGGCCTCGGTGGATCATTCATTGACTTCGGTGGATTATCGAGCACTTGATCAGCACTTCGGGCTGCATCAGGTAGTGACCCGATTGAGTATCTTGAGTGGAAGTTGACCATGGAAAGAGTGTTTGATACCAATGACATGACCAAGGAGAAGAAAGCCAAATATGCTATATCTTCCTTTGAATCCTTTGCTTCTACTTGGTGGGAGTCGGCCAAAAGGTATAGAGAAGGAATGCTTTGCCTGTGAACCTTATTTGGGATGAATTGAAACGTGCAATGGATGAAATGTATGTGACCCAAAAGTATCGTCATGATCAACTCACACGGCTTTATGAGTTGAAGCAAGGTTCCAACACGGTTGAAGAGTACTGCAATGAGTTTGAGCAAATCTGAATGGCCTTAGACATGGATATGGAGGAAGATGGACAAGCCGCGATTCGATTCAAGAATGGTTTGAACCGAGAGATAGTCTCTCAATTGAGGTTTCAAAAGTATTGTTCTTATCATGATCTATTTGATGTATCGAGAAATGGCTTAAGGAAGAGAAGTCCACCCGTTACAAGAATAACACTTCTACTCCCATGAGCAAACCAAAAAAATGGAAGTCTCCTAACACAAATGGTGTAAGTGCAAGCCGAGATGTGAAGAAGACCTATGAGAAGCCAACACCGAATGTGGGAGGTAACTCTAAAACTTCTTTAGATACCCCTACTTCTACTTCTACTTCTACTCAATGTTATAAGTGCAAAGGATATGGCCACTTTGCAAGAGCTTGTCCTACCCTAAAGACCATTATTGTTATGGATGATGGGTTGGCTTATGAACAAGATAGTGAGCCCGAGAATGAGGAAGTTTCTTGTGAAGAGGCTATAGAAGAAGGAGAAGATCTTACTTGTTCTTAGTAGTTAGGAGGAGTTTAAGCACTATATTCTTTGAGGAGGAAAAAGAGAACGTGCAAAGAGAGAACCTCTTTCATGCTAGGTTTCGTGTGATGGAGCAAGTGTGCTCAATGATTATTGATTCGGGAAGTTGTGCTAACATAGTGAGTCAAATATTGATTTCACAATTGAAATTGCCCACTCTAAAGCACCCAAACCCATACCGTTTACAATGGTTGAGCGAGTGTGGAGAGTTGAAAGTGGTGAAGCAAGTATTGATCGAGTTTAGCATTGGGAACTATATAGACAAAATCATGTTTGATGTGGCCCAGATGCAAGCTTGCCATCTTCTATTTGGGAGACCACGGCAATATGATAGGTGTGTGGTACATGATGGTCGAACCAAGTCCTATACGGTTAAGCAAGGAGTAAGGAACTATGTGCTCAAGCCTTTGACACCTAGGCAAGTAAGAAAAGACTACAAGCGTATGAGGGAGTTGAGGGAAGTGGCTAAAGCTAAGTTACCTATGTTGCTTGAGCCCGAAGCCAACAATCTTATTGTCTTGCCATTGCATGTTGAAAATGAGAGTCACTCTACTCCAAATGAAGACGATCTTGAGTCTCATTCCGTTGTACTTGAACTTGAGAGAAAAAAGAAAGAAAGAAGTGAGGGAGTGATTGGTGACAATCCAAGAGAGGAAAAAGGAGAGGATTTGAGGAGTGATGTGAGTGGATTGTCACCACAAACTACACTTGACCTTGAGGGAAAATTGAGAGGAAGGAGAGGTGAGGAAAGAAAAATTGAGAGTGAGAGCACCCATTATTCTAACTACTCTTCATTTTCTACCTTTTCTTGTGGTAGCTCTTGTGTAGGTACATTTGAACACAAGCCATTGGAGCCTCAACCATGTACTTGGAAGGAAAGACAAGAGGAGGAAAATCTTCAATGTGAGCTTCATGAAGGAGGAGTTGAACATGACACTTAAAGCAACATGAGTGCTCAAGGAAGCAACTCAAGTGTAAGCGTTGCTTCACCTTCTCATGAGCCTACTAGTTACTTATCTTGTGATGACTCAAAGCTAGTTGGTGTTTGTGATGCATCAAGCGAATATTCCACTAGTGAAGAGTCTAGTAGTCAACTTGTGTGTACTTGTGTATCACTAGTTGAGAGAGATGCTATGCCACATCATGATGTGAGCTCATTATTCAATGAACCTCTCCCTAGTATAGATTTGATAGTTGACCTTGATTGTGACCTTTGCTATGACACACCACCAATCTTTGACAAAGGGGAAGATGAGATAGTTGATCATACCCTTATTAATATGCTTCTATTTGGTGGACCTATGTGTTATGGTAAGGATGGTAATGACCTTGAGGAGTGCAAATTGCATGAGTTGGACAAGGTTGTCTATGATGACTCCTCAAGTGAGCGAGCTGAACCTAGTCTTGATGCTATGCCTTTGTTTGATCATGAAATTGAGATGCATGCTTTCACTAATCCATTGTTTGAAGGCATTTTCATTTGTGGTAGTGAATTGTATCGGACTAGGGTTGATAGTAAAATAAAACCTCCTTGGTGTGAAGGATTTGACGCCTTAGGCAACCCATTATGTGAGAACTTGAGTGAGGTAAATGACTCTTTGAGTGACCCTACTAATGCTTGTTGGGGTTATGATGAAGAAGAAGCCATTATCAATACCTTCCTTGAGAGCTTGTCTTTTGAGAAGGGTTGCTTAGGTGATGGATTTGGAAGTGAAAAGGAAACCCTTAGTGTGAGTAAGTATACTCTAAAGAAGGGGAGTGAAGTAATTGATGTTAGTTGTAGTTTGGGCTATTTGTCTTGCTCCACTCCACATATTAATCACACCTTGAGGATGGATTGGTGTATTGATCGTGAGCTTAAGGATCAAGGAGATTTTGATAGCTTGATCTTACATTTCCCATGTCCCCATAACCTATTTGCTCATTCTTGTGTTGAGTGCATGTTTTCATTAAACCAAGTACTTGTTGTTCTCCTTGGAGATTTGATCTTTGTGATTATTATTGATGCTTGGTTATACCATAAGAGTGTGTTTTCCACACTTCTTGCACTAACCTACTTTTGAAGTAGGAGGTTTTGTGTTTGCTTGTCGTTGCTTGTAGGTCCTAAGCTCCATGTTAAGGCAAGGGAGATCTTCGAAGAAGCCTATGTCAAAGTGACGTTCAAGAAATACAAAGGAGGAGAGCATTGGGAACCCGAAGGAGATGATGATGTCATGGACGAGAACGCCTTGATTTCGAGGACGAAATCTCTCCAAGAAAGGGAGGATGATGCGGGGCAAATCGAGCCAAGACACTTTCCAACGTGTGCTAAGCTTGAAGGATGCAAAGGACTAGAAGTCAAGAGCTTTGGAAGTGAATTGAAGAAGCATCAAGAGCACCCAGAGCCAGGCGCTCCGCCCAACACTAGGCGCTCCACCCAAGACCAAGCGCTCCGCCTGCTTTCTGTCCAAGAAATGCATGAACTCCAGGTGCTCCGCCCCAACTCAGGCGCTCCGCCCCATGCACTGAAGTTCCGAGAATTTGAGTAGTATTTTACTATTTTGGCCCTGTGTGGTCTATTTAATTAAGCCCAACTTGTGGGGCATTTTAGACCTTATCTAGACTTGGGAAAACACTATAAATACCCAAGTCCTCTTCTATTTTCATTAGTCTATATTGAATATTGAACACATTGAATTGAGATGAATTCTCTAATGGAAGAAACCTTTACCCTTTTGTCTTGAAACTATTGGTGGTACCAATTGACCTTCATTCCAAACCCGACGGGGCCCTTTGCAAGACCCAGGTGTGTCTTGAGGACCGTCCGAATAGCGTAGGTAGATTTTGACCCGAATCGAGGGTGTCACGGAACCCGTTCTCCATGGCTACTTCATAGGGAGTTCAAGATCCGTCTTGCTTCTTGTTATTTTCGTTTCCGCTTTTACCCTGCATCACTTTGACTTCAAAGACCCATTTACATCCCAGTGCCTTCTTTCCCTTGGGTAAATTCACCAAATCCCAAGTGTAATTTTCATCTAAAGCATGTATCTCCTCAAGCATTGCATTCCGCCACCCAGGATGACTCAAAGCTTCCTTCACTATTTTGGGTATAGCGACAGAATCCAAAGAGGCAACAAAAGAATTAGACGTAGGGGATAGGCGGTCGTAAGAAACAAAATTAGCGATGGAATATGTGGATTTGCAAGTGCGTGAACATTTGCGAAGAGCAATAGGGAGGTTAAGGTCTTCTGAAGGAGCAGGTGGAGAAGGATCTGATAACAAAGGAGCTGGTGCAAGACATGTGTCATCAGTCTCTTGCCTCATCGAGTAGACTTTAATAATTGGCGGTCTAGTTGAAACAGAAGGAGCAGGTGCTGAAGGCACAATAGTCGATTGGTGTTCAATATTGAGACCGAAAGATGTAGGAACATTATCTGAAGGCACAATAGTCGGTTCGTGCTCAATATTGGGACTGGAAGATGTAGAAACAACATCATCTGATTGATCTACCAAGACATCATCTGCTCTAGTGACCTGATAGACTAACCACTCACCATCCTCCCCTTGACCTCTAGAAATGGGAGGTGCATAGAAAAATGATGTAGTCCCTGAAAATATCACATCAGTTGACACTAGATATTTGCCAAGTTCAGCAGAATAACACTGATACCTCTTCTGAAGATGTGAATAGCCAAGAAAAAACACACTTCAATGCCTTAGGGTCCAACTTGGCAACAGATGGTCGGACATCTCGAACATAACAAGTGCTACCAAATACCTTGGGCTCTATAGGAAATAATGGCTTATTTGGAAGGAGAACACTATATGGTATACCACAATTAAGCACAACAGAGGGCATCCGATTGATCAGAAAGCAAGCTGTAGAGATCACATCAGCCCAAAATTGTTTAGGAACCTTCATTTGGAACAAAAGTGTCCGAGCTGTTTCAAGTAGATGTCTATTCAACCTCTTAGCAACTCCATTTTGAGATGGTGTATTGACACAAGAAGACTGGTGGAGCATCCCATTATGTCTCATATAGGACTGAAATGAAGCTGACATGTACCGTTTCGCATTATCACTCCTTAATATGCGCACACTAGTATCAAACTGGGTTTTAACTTCAGCACAGAATGCACAAAATTGGGAAAACACTTCAGATCGACTCTTCATAAAGTAAATCCACGTCATTCGAGAATAATCATCCACAAAGGTAACAAAATATTTATATCCACCTTTGGACACAACTGGACATGGTCCCCAAACATCAGAATGGACTAACTCAAAGGCAAACTCAGCTCGTCTATTGACTCCTAGACTAAACAAAGTACGATGATGTTTTGCAAACTGACAAGACTCACAATCCAATGAAGAAATATCTCGAAACTAAGGACAAAGCTTTTCAAATAGGGAGAGAGGGGGTGACCTAACTAACAATGTGCTTCAAACGGAGACACGATACTGGAGCATCCAACAGATTGAGGCTCCCATCCATCAAGTATATAAAGACCATTAGATACATGTCCTTTACCAATAACCTTATTCGTTGTAAGATCATGAAACAAATAATTATCGGAAAAGAATGAGACAGAACAATTAAGCTCTTTGGTAAGTCTACTCACCGAGATCAGATTAAATGTGAGTTTTGGTAGACCTAACACAGATCACAAGATAATAGAGGATGTTGGTTTAACAATTCCTGAACCCACAACGTCACAAGTTGATCCATCTGCTAAAGTCACGGAAGAGCGTACTTTGTGTGATTGAAAGCTAGAAAGAGTATTAGGATTACCCGTCATGTGATTTGTGGTACCTGAATCAATCACCCATTTATTTGAAGATGAGATAAGACATGTATTATGTGACTCGACAAGTGTAGTAACTGAAGTGAATTTCGAGTTAGGTCCAAAATCCAATGTTTTGTAAGTCATTTTACCAATGAAGGTCTCGCTGTAGCAAAAGAACAACTGGAAGTGTACTCAAAGATAATATCACCCTATTGCCTGTAATAATGTCAAAAAATAAAAATAATAGAGAGGCAAAAACCAACAGAAGATCGAATGTCCAATTTAAATTAGTGATAACTAGATCAAACAACTGAGACCGAGCAATATCCAAAATCACCTAACTAAAAATTAAACAAAACCAGGACTACGTAGAAGCAGCCATCAACCCACATGATATTCTCCCCACTTTTCCAATTCCAGGAAGTCAAAAATACCACGGAGACAGATCAGATATACCAAACCAACCCAAAGATTCAACAAATAAACCAGCAATCTATGACAAAATATCAATTTACTGACAAGAAACAAAAACACGAAACCGACAGAACCTGGAATTGAGTTCAACTTCGCAACAGTGGTCCAATAATCAGATAGCCACCTGAGATATGCCGGAAATACCAAAACGATGTCGGAGAGACGAAGCAGATCGCAAATCGAGGCTTCACGCGCCGTGACGTGCTCGCTGGGGAAAGCTGGATACAAAGGACTCATCCGTGCGTCTAAGTCGCGCTCTTATAATCTGGCCACCGGATTCTGGTTTAGTAGAGATCGGAGAGTGGAAATCCTTACTAGGTCAGTGATGGTGAAGCACATAATATTGCAGCAACTAACACAATAAAGCGACTGAATATTACGACGACTGACACAATAATCCGGCAATAGACTGGTCGGACCGTAATTGCTCAGATACCATGTAAACAAATGAACAAGGTATGAAAGAATTATGTATTCATTATTCCAATAGGTGCGAGGTATAAATACATTCAGACTAGATATCTAAATAAGGAAAGAACTAAAAGGAAATCCTAAGAATCTGGCAAAGATATTGTTAGCTATGTACATCACTAAGTATAAAGGCTACACTTATAATTCTGACACTTGTGAAACTCAAGAAAGCATGATGAACAGACTTGGACATCTTTGATCAACTTTGGTTGAACTGTACCGTTGACTCAGAAGTCAAGAGCAATATAGTGGAAGTGAAGAAAAAAACACTGGAGTACATGAGTGGTGGGGGTGGCACCTCAATAGTCAACATTAGTTGAGTTAAATATTCTATCTATAAGGGAGCTTGCCCTTTTCTTAAACTAGCCTCTCCCTTGGCTAACTTTTAAACCAATTCATTTCTGCAATAACTTGTAAGATAAATCAACTGGGACTTTTTTAACCCTTAGTAGATTCATGTCTACTTGGAAAATTGTGAAATTGCTCTTCGATTAAACAGCATTGGCACTACTATAAAAAATGTGGCCTACATACAAAACAAGGTGATGAGCAAGATAGAAACAATTGAGAAAAAGGTGGACCAGGTTTTCTGGGTTAAAACTTCCTCTTCTTTTCCGAGATGGATTTCGGTGTAATCTTCAATTTTCTTTCATACCAACTGGGTCAAATGGATTTCCTCCTTGATAGATTCATGTCATCTTGTAAACTTCTGTAGTAACTATTTTAGATTAAACTATGTGGCACCTTTTTACTCCTTGATATATTCATTGGATGGTCATTTGGTTAGCCAAGGAAGGCCAATCTAAAAAATGACACACTCCTCACCAAACCTATAAACCAACATTTTCGAAAAAAAAAGATTTAAACAAATAACGAAACAAATATGAACTGTAAGCAACTTACTCTATTTCTGTGAGAGACAATATTTCAAGTAGTTTTCTAATATCTTACCCTGTCCAAATGTATGTCAAGTAGTTTTCATCGAGCATTAAACTCATTCAAAATAATCTGATTTGTGTTAAATATTGACAAAAATACAATTAGTTATATTTAAAAAGTTGACATGTGAATGAGAAAAATCAAGAGAATAGATTATCAATATTAAGTATGAATTAGAGTGATACTTTCTAAATTTAACACACATAAAAGAAAAAAAAGAGAGAAATTATCAAGATGTTGATTAGCCCATAGTTGATTATGATCACAATTGTTTCTGATGTCGAGAAAAACTTTAGCAAAGCTCGCCATTTGGTTTTATGACATTTGATGACTCAACAAATTAGAAACAGAACCTCTGCGTTCTTATTCTCCGTGATCACAACAATTTCATAAAAGCACCAATCTGGAAGAAGCTTGCTTAGCTGATAAAACTATGAGCGAAAAAAAACTTATGGATTGCTTTTTCCAATTCACACTTAATGTATCTCAGCAAAGCCTCATAGACGATCAGCGAAGGTTTTACAAGTATCTCACCACTAAGACACGAGAAAACATCATTAACACAGCTACACCTGAACCTGGAGGGTTCTTGAACTTGTCTCCTGCACCATCAGATGAAAACCCTTAATCAAACTTGAATGCCATCTTCCTGAAGAAGGGGAGCCTTGAAGCAATTGGTAGTACTACTACCACACTCCTAGAGGTTCAGCCCTTTCCCGGACCCTGCATAATTTCGGATGCTTTATGCACCAGGCTGCCCTTTTTTAAATGCCATCGTCCTGAAGATTCAAGAAAGTATTGGGATTTGGAGCCAATGTGTAACCAACTATCATGCAGGAGTTAGAGAGCTTGAAAGAATGATCATTGTCTTTTTCTTGCATAAAAACATGGATTTCAGGCTGATACTCTGGCTTTATTCTATGTCGGATCAGTCATTTATGCAGTATAAACACTAAATTGATCGGAGTCGGAGAACCGTAGCACTTTGGCAGACAGGAATTGTCACCCTAATACGTCCCCGATATACTACTTGTATCAAACAAGTATATGCATCCCGTGTAACTAGGATTTTTAGTGCTGATTAATAGAAGCTATTGGACTGTGCTTCAAGATCAAGGGAGACTTTAACTCATTTATGTTACGGTGCCTAAATACTTTAAATTGTACATCATAGAGAGAGAATAATGAAGTATAAGAAGCCTGATAAAACATGCAACTTTTGGGAACCTGCATTCTCTCATTTGACCATATCAGAAACAATGAATGATGATTCACATGCTTATAACACATCAAGTTTGAACCTTGCATCATCACAATAGGCAACTTTTATCATCCTCCACAGTAGATGGCAGAAGCTCACAAACTTTCTGGGAAGAAGTTGATGCATTGTGATAGGGAACCACTTCCATTGCAACATCTTCAGAATCATCATTGAACAGGAACTCATACCAGCCTCTTGAATCCCACCCGTCAATGGAGCGCTCTTGATGAATATCAAAGTCAAAATGACAGAGGAAATAGGAGCCTTCTCGGACCTGATATGCAGAGATATCCACCCCATTAATTAGATGGTGTGCAGGAGGAGTGGCTTTACATCTCAAATTCCTCTCGTTTCGCTTATATACAATGTGAACGCCCAATTCCTTCAGCTGAAAACTAGAAACTAAAGATACTGAAATACTGAGAGTGTCTCCAGCATCCAAGTGATCCCCTAATTTCAAATGGCATAGCCATGTGATATCTGCACCTCTATCTAGAAGACCCGCGAATGTTGGATTGTATGTCCACCTCAGATCCTTGTTCTTATTTGCCACTTCTAACGTGAAACTCATTCCAAACTTTATTTCTCCTTGTAGAATAATATATGCTGGCTTCTTCGTAGTTAACATATATGTTCAAACCCTGAAAACTCATTCCAAGTCATGAAGGCATATCAAAG